>OU343222.1:183291632-183653820 GCA_910596185.1 Chrysanthemum makinoi
CACCAAACGTCTTCAGGAGAAGACGAGGAGTAAAGGTCTATCTTCATCTATCTCATGTAAATACTTATTCGAAAAACAAAATACAAAATTTTAAACCCTATAAACCAAATAGAAAAATATAAAACTTTCAAAAATCCATAAAAAATCTGAAAATTCGAAAAATCTTTTAAAAATATTGTCTTTTTGTCATGTTTTTTTCGGTTCGAAAATATCTACGGTCTTTGTGCTGTCACTCAAAGAATGACACGGGACTTTAGATGTTGTTCGAATTCTTAAAAAAAAAAAAATATATATATATATATATATATATATATATATATATATATATATTTTGGGAGAAGAGAAAAATGGTTTATTGTCATTTTCAGGCAATAACCCGGTTTTAAAAGAAAGAAAACAGAGCCAGTTTTACCATGTTTCAATTCCATGCTCTGATTCTATAAACATTTATCTGCTGAAAACTAATGCTTTGAAAAATAACTCGGTCTCTATTTTTGATAATCATCAGGACTTATTTGTCAAAATCTCTATCTCTCAATCAACAACCTATGTCATTGATTGAGGGAGAATGATTTCAATTAAATTAAAAAGTTATTTGGCATTAAATTGTTTTCAAAAGATATACATGCATGTTCTATCAATGGAGTTTAAAGTCTTAAAATCCGATCCTTATCAGTTACAACGCTTTCATAATCAAGTCACCATTCTCCTTAAAAGCTTTCAAAATCAATTTAAATCAATAAGAGATCACAAACCTCAAATGATTTGATAATTGTGATCGGGGGAGAATGTGTGATTTAAACTGGATTTAAACTGATAATTAGGTAAATGGTTTTATAATGATGTACATGCTTTCCTGCTCACATGTGACAAACGATTTTAAATTTTCCATGCACATGTGAGGGGAGCATCTATCTTAAAACCTATGATTTGAAAAGTGATCATTTATCTCAATGTGCTGGTTCCCTCTAGTATGTGTAAACTCTTTTCAAACCTTGAGGCACATATGAGGGGGAAAATTCATGGAAACCTCATCCTTCCTGTAAATGCTTTATCTACTTGATTTGATCAAGGAAGTGATGGTGATATTTTTTAGAAAATGGTAACACATAAGTTAATTTCTTCCCTTGGCCTCCGTGTGCAAAACGATTTCAAACATTTGATGCACATGTTGAGGGGAGCACTTATTCTAAAAATATCAAAAACAATTCAGGTACAAAATGTTTTGATAATATATCACAAGTATCTGGATTGATTTTCAAATGGTTTTCAATTGGTTCCAATGGCGGATGAACAATACCAAATAGACCAGCAACTTTACTTTATGTACTGATATATAGGATGTTAAGGTTAGTTATTGGTTCCCATGATCCCCCGAACCGGAGGGATCTACCCAGGGACAATCCACTAGTTAGTGTAGAAGTCCTTAGGTATGATGATAAAAGAAGAAAAATGAGATATGGGAAGAGTGCGGACTAAGACTGAGCTAGTACTGGAATAAACCCAACAAGGTTCTAGCTATGAAGTCTCGGTAAGCACTGAAGGGGTTGAAGAATTAAAAGAATTGAATGAGAAAAGGGTGAAAACAAATAGCCCTCCATCTATTCAACCTTAGGGCAGAAGCCGGGTTCAATTCATATGCTACTGATGGTAACATCGATGAAGACAAGACCGTCCATGGACCCGGTGGCCACATGCACTTCAACTTTCTTAACCACTCAAGTTCCTCTTAAAAGGACTTGTTTCATTCTCACGGGGAACCGACATTATCTATCGACTTTCTCTTAGAGATTGTTGATATTGAAGAAGGAGACCCTCTCCCTAGTCTCCGGCACAGGATCCAAATATGCACAAATTGAGTCTAGAGCCACGAGATCATCAATAAATCTCATTAGGACATTTTTCAATGAAGACTCTCTGTTTCACACAATGTGGAAAGAGAGATTATATCTTGAGTCCTACGCATTATCCTTGTGGTATTGCCAGAACATCTGAGTGATATGCAAACATACTCACAATGAAGATGGAAAACCTTCTGGAGCCAACATCTAACAAGCTCCTGGTAGGTGGCATGTGAGATCTATTATACAGATCAACCATGTGACAACTGAACAGAAACAATGGGGCGATTCATTCTTTTGAATCAATCCTGGTTCAGGTTATGGATTGACGGATACCTTTGAAAAACCGGTCTTTGTGCTTTAAAACTCTTTTCATTAAGCACGTCGACCGTGTACTAATTTTTCAACTCAAAAGGTGTTTTATGATTGATAATTGATTTTTCTTTAAAACCTTCGTTCTATTGCAAAAACAATTTCTATTGAGCAATACACGATTGTTTTTCAAATCTCTTTTCATCAATCAGTGGACGAAAATTCGCTGGTTCACTCACTCCGTGTTGTCTTCTTTGAGACGTTCCGGTTTGAGAACAGCTAGAGCAGCTGCGAAACCCTGTCAAGGAAATTCCTCGAGGAATTATACCGATCACAGGCATTACTTGTATGATCAACGGGAACCGTGGGCCGTGTACCTCAATTCATCGAAAGTGTTCAAGACACTTTCGTAGCGCTTTATCTAACTGTCTTATGCCGGTAACACCCCGACGTTTGCAGCTGATCAGAATGAAAGCGCAGTCAATCCTAGCATGCTCACCTAACACATTCATCTCAAAGAAATCATGATTAGTGCATCAATGACTTCGATATTTTACTCCATGCTTCTGCTACGCTGCTGACAATATCATGATTCAACAAATGCTTCCGCTACTCGATGAGAAGATATCATGATTGAGAATGTGAGCATGTCATCCTAAGTCACAACATCACATAATACCAACACCAAAACAAAGGATGTCACAAGAGATTTTTTATGGCGATAATCTCAGTGATGGTTCAAAATTATTATCACGTGGATCATTAAAAGACCTCCACTTGAAGTAACCAAACATGCAATGTGAAGAATCAATGACTACTAGCTTAGGAACAAAGGACTACATCAAGAATGCAAGAACAATTGTTAATTTCATATCTGTTTGTATTCAATGTAATTTTAGTGCATGATTGAGGTGACCTCCCTAGGGGAGATTGTTTGTTAGGAATTAGAAATTCCAGGTATTAAAGAGTCGGTCACCTCAAGTATATGTAATCGTTAGAAAGCTCGTATTCGTAGTTATTTTAAGTTAAGTAGTATTTAGTTAAGTAACACCGTTGAGGACGGACGGGTCTTTACCCACTGTATTCCTGATCCACAGCCCGATGTGTGGCGTTTTATGTAAGACTATAAATACTCTCTACCTCCCAAGGTAGAGAGTTGGAGCTCATAATAATATCTTTCACTTTCTCTCACTAAGTTCCCTAAACCTCTAACTTTCTCTCTCTAGAATTCCATCTATATGCTACCTTGTGTTAATGTTATGATGTGTATGTGAAAAGTTATATCTTACAGCATCTAATTCCCTCAGCACGATTATATAACACCTCATAATGGAATCATCAATTCGATGTTCTGCACTGTAAACTTGAGGATTTGGTTTGAATGCTCTATGTGAAAAACTTGGTTGGTGTCAGCAAGATTGGTCCATATCCATCTGGATTTGGTTTAAAAGTAAACTTTTGAATTGTTATGATTGACTCACCATGTTTGTAAACAACATTTCGAAACTCTTTGATTTTGTGTTGTAAGTCGACAATTTCATCAAGATAGTCATCTATTTGTCTCCTCGAATGCTTTTTATATTCACAAAAATATTTTTGACAAGTTAGCAACTCAGACTTGGCTTTTTGAGTTTCTGAAGTGAGAGCGTTAAGTTGTTGTTTATGATCAAATTTTAGTTGTTCTATTTGAGAAAGCAATGCATTCTTGGATGCAACTAGATCACATATCTGTTTTTCCAAAGATTTTTCATTTTGGTATGATTTTTGCAAAGCGACTTCAAAACCTTTTTCACGTTTCTCTTTAGTTTCAAAAATGTAGAGTTGGAACTTATAGCATTCATTATCCTTAGTCAACAGTGCAATTTTATCTTGTAGTTTCTTATTAATGTCATTGCACTTTTCCAGTTGAGATTGGGTGGTCTGAATTAAGTTGGTCATGAGCTCAATATCTGGATTAGACAAAGGTTCATCTTGTTCAACTTGAATCTCAACATGATCATTATTTAGATCCTCAAATATGACCATAGAGTAAACTTGATTATCAATATTAACCATGAGGTCATCTTGATCGTCAAATATAACCACGGGATCCATTTGATTATCGTTGGAATGAGATGTTGAAGATTCATGTTGAACACTCTGAACCTCGTCGGATGCAGATGTTGGTGGAGATATCAAATCCTTAATTATATATTTTGATCCGACCTTAGACAAGCCATCAGTGTCATCCTGCCTGTGTCACTCATGTGGAGCTCTTTCATGTTTGCCATTAACATTAGAGTTGCATTAGCTTGGAAGTCCTCCATGTCATCATCAAAATCAGCATCAGCCATGAAGCTCTGTTCCTTGTTGGTAAGTGTTCCACCAGCTTCATCCTTGAGAGCCAAGAGTAGAGCTTCTTTGTGATAAGCGTTGCCTCTTGTTCTCGGCTTTGGGCATGTATTAGCCAGATGACCCTTCTCATTGCAATTGTAGCATCGGAGACCATTAACCCCAGTCTGAGCATTTCCCTGATCAACCACTTGAACCCGTTGTTGTGGAGCACCCATGTTATTCCTACCATTAACATTTCCTTGACTACTATTCATCTGACGACCATTTCCACGATTCTGAACCTCAACTCTTCCATTGTTAACAAAAACTTGATTTCTTGTATTTGAGGAGGTGCGAATGCGGTTGTTGGATTTGTTAGAAAATCATCCGAAGGCTCTTGCAATCATTACAAATCCTTGATTCAATGCATCAAAGGCTTCTGCATCCTCATTTGATTCACTGTAGAGTGCTTGATCATTTTTGTTGTTGTATGGAACCAATTGAGTTTCTTGTGATTGTTGTTGTGATGGATCATACGATGTAATCTGAGTAATTGGTTGTGGAGGGTTTGTGAAGGCAGTTGGCAAGTTCGGAAAATGAGAATAACATGCTTGAGTGTACAAAGCAAGAGTTTGATTATTCGGGAGTGAAGGCGAAGCAGGGACTCCACGGATGATTCTTTCTTTGTCTACTTCCTTTTGATGGTGCTTCAAATAGTCATACAACAATCCGTAAGTAGCTTCATGAAGGTTCTTCGCTTGACGGATGAATGTAACATACTTCTCCCAATCAGGACCAAGACAACTTAGGAACTTTGTGTTGATTGCAATCCTTGGCATAATGTTGGGTTTTTGGTTCCTTGAATCATGAATTACTCTAAGTACTGGAACCACGGACAGAGTTGATATAACCACGGACAGAAGGATGGAACCACTGATGAAGAAAAACCACGGCTAGTAGTAGTGTGTACCACTCACAATATATTGTACCACTGCAGTCTTGTATAGTCGGTTTAGTTTATTGTATAAGATAAATATGGAAAAGATATTTATCTTGTAGGTTACGTATTGTATTATGTAAAGGACTCCTTAGTCTATAAAAGGAGGGTCCTAGGTTAGATTAGATAGATGTAAGTTTTATATCTAAGGTCGATACACTTCAAGGTTCCAAAACCCTAATACTGTAAGAGTATTCGTATTAATAAATAATATTGAGGTGTTTGAATGTTAAATGTTCTTCTTCTTCAGATTAAGTGTTAAATTCCGCGTAATACTTAATAAGCTTTTATTCTAAGTCATTTCTATATTAGATCGTTTGCTCAACTGGATCAACAAGTAGTATCAGAGCTTGGTGATCTAGAAACGTAATCGAAAGAGGTCAAGTTAAGTTTGTTTCAAGTAAGATAAGATGTCTGACGAAACACACATGGTTACTGCTTCAAAAGTGCCCATGATCAAGCATGGTGAGTACCAAATCTGGAGCATGCGAATAAGGCAATATATTCGCATGATTGATTATGCTCTCTGGGATGTTGTGGAAAAAGGTGATACTCTTCCTAAGAAGGGTGATGATGGCAAAGAAATAGCCATTGTTAGTGAGATTGATAAGGCTAAGAGAAAGATGGAGATAAAAGCTCGTAGTATTCTCTCTATGGGAATACCTAATGAATATGCTTTGGATTTTGAACAATATGAGTCTGCCAAAGAGTTACTGGATGCTCTTGAGACAAGGTTTCTGGTAATGAGCTCATATAAATCAAGGAAGAATATGCTCAAGCATCACTTGAAAACTCACTGCTCTAGTGGAGAAAAACTTGATGCACTTACCAACAGCTTCAAAACTGATTAGCCAATTGAAGTCAGTGGACTATAATGTTATTCATAAGAATAAATTTGAAGTTCATAAGAAGTTTATCTCCAGAATGGGCTGTTCATACGATTGTGTGGAGAAATAAGGTGGATGATATGTGCTTAAACACATACCTTTTCTTTATCAATATAGACCCAAACCAACCAAGGAAAAGCCGTTTATTGCTAATATTTGTGGTTTTCTTGAGTTTGTGCTTGTGCATGTACGGATATGCAAAAACACGCAAAAAGGATCCAAATCAATGTGTAAATCAGCACGAGAGATCAAGAGAGTTTTAGTTGAGCTGGAAGGTCAAGATTATGTATTTTGGAAGATTCTATTATTAAAAGATGATTTTTGAAGTTTCAGAAAAGTTTGAAGAAAAGTCAAGAATGACCCCTGCACTTTGAGCTTTTGACAGAATTGGTCCCTCAAAGATTCAGAAATTACAAAAGTCACCCTTGGATTATTTGAGCTTTACATGATTGGTCCTTAATGAGATTTTCAGAATTACACTTGTGGTCCCTTGGAAATTCGAATTGTACAAGATTGGTCCCTTAAATATCATTTGGGTTCAAATTATATCCAAAGTCCAAAAACAATATAAACCTCTCGGCCCAAAAATAAGATCCGAGCCCAAACAAAACTAATCCTACCCGGTTTAATCCTAACCCGAAAAACCCAACCAAACCCGTCCACTATACCCAGTCAACCCATTTATTACCCCAGTCAAACGCCCCAAGTTATAATAAAAAAATCATTCCCGCCAATCCTTTTACCCCCTTTTACCCAAACCCAGATCATATGAACCCTAGTTTACCCACCCGTGTAAATTGCCAAATTAACCACAATTAAGGGTACGTTGGTACTTTTCCCTGACACCCCACTGACAAAGGGAATGACACATCACCAATCCGTGTGCTAGAGGCTACTTGTCACTCTCTTATTGGCCGAAGCATGTCATCAAGCTCAATCCAAGGGTTGTGATGAGAGGGGAAACGGTTATTATGATCCAAGGGTGATAACAAGCTGCAAAGAAGCACAAAGAGAAGAATTTCGAGAAGCTTCCAAGACCCTTAGCTCAACTATATATAGACCTTCTTAGTCATTCGCATATGTATCTTAATTCCTGTATTTTTCTTCTCTCTAGGTTTATTTGTAGCAGTTATTTACATTTCAATGTTTTAAAATACTTTGTAATTCATATTTTGTACTCATTTACCTTTATTAATAGAATTTGCACTTAAATTTCAATTGTTATTGTTTGAGTTTTTATAATCCATATCTGCTTAATATCTTATTTTAATGCTTATTTCAGTTTTATAAAATTGTTTTCAACTTGTTTCATCAAAATCTCAAAAAATACAAAAAAATCACATAAATCATTGAAAAATAAAAAAATCACTTTAGATCTTTGTGTTGGATTAATCCATCATTGATCTACTGTTTCATAAGCTCATATAAGCTTTTAGTAGCTTTTTGTGAGCTTGTACTTGTTTTCTCACTCAATTCACAAAAGTCTCAAAATCTCATCAGATGCTACAGTTGCTGCTGGTTTTGCTTGAATTGGATCTGGATTGGTATGGTTATGATGCTGGTTTTGGGTTGAATTCTGAGCTGGATTGATTAGGTTAGGGGTTGTTAGGCTAGTGGTTCCTTGTTTCTTCACTTGGCAAGCCATAGTGGCTAAGGCACCTTGTAAGTTCATAATCTATTTTGATCATTTAATCAGTGTTTGAATCTGTTCATTAGAGTTAATTGTTACTGTTTGATCTGAGATTCATGTTTGTTTAGCTTGATTTGATCATTAACTGTTAATTACTTCATTATATAGTAGTTAAACTAGTGTTTGGCATAGCTGCATAATCTGTGTTAGAGAATAGTAGATCAGTGTTTAGTGTTTGATACTAGTTTCAGTAGTTAATTGGAAGTCAATTGAGGTCTTAGCAAGAAGCGGTTCACTCTAAAGAGATCCAAAATCAACTTGAATGTTCTAGACTGCGAATCTGATTTAAATCCAGTTGGAGTTATAGATTGCATATTGGTTTTGAATACGATATATCTAACTTTTAAGTAATCATAGTTAATCTTATATCATCCTGCCCTGTTCAATAATTTGGATTAAAACTTCAATTTAATTAAAGTTTCATTATTAAAGCTTCAAACTAAAATTTGATTACAGTCAACTGCGGTTTCAGCAAAAACTTTGATTCAATTTTTCTAATTCATCTCTGAGAATCAGTGTTTGAAACTTTAGTTTTAAAAGTTCACTTGGTCTTGTTTTTGATATCTTTTGAGAAATGGTTTGGTCATTTTAAGCTTCAAATAAGCTAGTACTTTAGCTTATTTACATATTCACACTTAAGTGTGAATCAGGCAATCTTTCATCTTTACTGAGTTCATTTCAAGGAGTTAGGACTTGAAATTTGGTGGAAGTAGCTGGCCAGTGTTTAGTAGGACTGCATAAGTGGTCTTTGGATTTGCTTATTGGTTGGCTGTGCATAAGCTCAAACAGTGGTCTAAACCACTGTTTAGTTCATATAGCAGTTGGCTTAATCATAGGTTGACTTTAGGCTTGTTAGGAGTAGTTAGAAACAGTTGAAATTAGTTCATTTTAGTATAAGTTAGCTTTGTTCACTGTTTGGTTGGCTTAGTAGATCATTAGCTTATTTTTTAAAAGCTATTTAGGAATTAAATGATTACACTGCAAGCTTCCATATATTTCATATAGCGCTTGTTTTTCAATTTTCATAGATTCTAAATATCATTTTAGATTTTTCCTGTAAGTTTCATAATTTTTGGTCTTAATTTGCTATTTTTCTCAATTTAAGTAGATTTTAATCAATTTTTTAATAGGTTTTTATTGCAATTAATTGAGAAAAAGCTCCAAAAAAAATAATTTTTCAATTTTCTCAGTTTTAGAAAAATATAAAAAGTATAAAAAAGATTTTTCCATATTTTTCCCCCTTAATTTGATATTTTTCACAATTTTAAATAGTTAAAATTAGTTTTAATTTTATTAAATCAAAGAAAAATCCAAAAAAAAATAGTTTTAATTCTAAAATAGTTTTCTTATTTCATTTTTAGAGTAAAAGTAAATTTTGGCATTTTAGAGATATCGTTTAGACATAGTTGCATTTTTAGTCGTTTGTTAATTACGTTTTTGGTTTAATTCGCGTTTGAGTTTCCCGTGGGATAGATTTCCTTAATTACTTTCCCATTCCCGTAGTTAATAAAATCAAAATCAATAATCCAAATCATCAAGCATAAAATCCAAACCAAGAACGACGTTGGCAATTCACGCCTCGTTGGGAAAACGTTCGGTTATTAAATCACTACCACGATCACGGGTTTGATTTATTATTCTTTTTCCTAAGAGAATTTGAATCTATCTTCGTGAGTATTTTTGATATTGATATTAAGGATTTATCCCCACACATAACCCCTAAACCATCCATAATTTTGGCAGCTGCGGTGAGGTTGTGTCACGACAATATCGTTTGAAGTTTGTCGATTAGTGACTTGAGATCCTTCATTATTGAAGTTATTTTTCTATAAAATAAAAAGTAAAAAATATTTTTCTTTTTCTTTTGTATATATATATCAGATTAAAAATACAAAAAGATTTTCTCTTTGTTTTTTGATAATAAATAGAAGATACCAATTATATAACATTCTCAATGAGGTGTTATCATATAAGTTCCGAACAAAAGATCAAAAACTTGCCTTTGTGTCGCTTGTGGATTTATTAATCTCTATCGGATAAACAAAGCGTGGTGGGTATAAGGACGGCTGACATTAAATTGCGGCTGTAAAGCGGGTTTTAATAAGCTTCGCGACCTACAAAGCCATTCTCCGGCTTGTGCGTTTGTCTTGTTGTGAGGTGATTTACTCACTTGGGATTATTGGTAAAGTTCTGGTGTTTGAATATCGTTCGTTTTAATTGCCTGGTTTTTGAAAGTGCATCGCACTCGTTCTAATAACTTCTGACCGATGCTGAAGCGCTACAATTCCAAGAAGGCGTAGCAGGCGTGGTCCATTAGTCGAACAGATTCGAACTAATCAAGCCCGCCCATCATCGAAATGGCGGAGGACACCCGATCCATGCTAGAGCAACTCCAAGCACCCACCGAGGGTTATGGAGAAGCCATGCGTCGTCCCGACAATGCGTTGCGATAACCCGACTTAAACCGCATTGATAAATTTGGTTTCGTCAAGCCAATTTTACGGATTCGAGAGGCGATCCTCACTCTTATCCGTCGGTTTAACAAGCTCACGTCTGATCAGAAATACCGTAGCGTTCGGAAGAGGCTATCAATACTACTCTTCCCGTTTTCACTCGAGGGGCACCCGTTTGCTCGAAAAACTACCCCCTCGATCGATAACCACGTGGGAGGATTTAGTTTCAAAATTCGTGGCAATTCTTCCCACCGTCTAAAACCACAAGCTTAAAAATGAGATAACAAAATTCACACAGATTGATGAATCATTTAGTAGAGGCATGGGACGATTCAAAGATTTTGCTTAGGCAATGTCCCCATCATGGTTTTTCTGAGTTACATCAACTTGATACGTTTTATAATGGTTTTGAATGAAACGATCAAGACTCTCTCATGCCGCAGCGGTGGTAATTTGTTGACCCGATCAACGAGAGATTCCTTGTCGATTATTGAGAACAAATCCAAAGTTCGTTACCTCAGCGTAGCAAATCGGTTTGCCGGTAAATGATACACCATCATCCTCGTCTAGCGAAATCGTCTGCATCGATGCTAAGATTGATAACTAGTTTGATCCATGCTTTGGTTAAGAGTAATTCTTCTCCCCCTCAAGTCAAAGCGGTGGAAGCGACTGTACTACTTGTGGAGGCCCGCATGCCTACTACAATTGTACCGCTACCGATGGCAATCCTTTCCAATCTCTTGCCGTAACAGGAGGTGCCCAATACCGTCCTCAAGTTGAAACGAACCCTGTTGTTAGTAATCAAATGGGACCTCGGGATTTTCTCCATCGAACAATCGAATCGTTTCAATCGAGAATCAAGTTCGTTGGACCAATGTGTTCAAAACCAATTTAAAGCTCCACCAAATCAACACCCAAATCAAGGAGCTCACTACAATCATGTCTATCACAACCCAAGCTTTCAAGCTTCACCTTTGCCTCGAATGACAAGCAACTTATGTTGAGAATACCAATTCTACCATCCACACTATGCAAAATCGATTACGAGTTTGAAGGCGAGTTTCAAACTTCGTTAACTAGGCGAGCAATGAGTTTGGGAATGAGATTAGACTTCTGAGAACAACAAATTGGAAACTTCACGAATAAACTTCGAAGACATGTTGAATCTTTGTGTTGTGTAGGTCAGCCAACCCTCATCTTGGGTTCTCTTCCAGTGATACTATTCCCAACGAAGGGTGAGTTGAAAAGCCATAACCCCACGGAGTGGTAAGGCTATTGATGGACCCTCATCTCCACTCCGCGACAAAGGAGGAGGAAAAAGATACTGAGGTTGTTGAAGAAAATGTGCAACCGCACCCGTACCACCTCGGTCGTTCAACTCCGATTCGGAACCCGATGTTCTGAAGACTACTCTTAAACCTTCACTTCCTTATCCTTCAAGACTTCATAATCAAAAGCTCCGTGACAAAACCGAAAACCAAATGGAGAAATTTGCTGAAATCGTTCAATCCTTGAATTTTAACATCAGTTTCACCGATGCTTTACTCCTCATGCCGAAGTTTGCCGCTATGATCAAAAATTTAGTGAGTAACAAAGAAAAGCGGCTGAAATGCAAAAACACCGTTGAATGAGAATTGCTCGGCGGTGCTCCTCAAGAAACTTCCGAAAATTAGGAGACCCCGGCAAATTTCTTATCCCTTGTGAGTTTTCGAGAATAGTGAAATGCTCCGCCTTGGCCGATCTTGGTGCGAGTATTAACTTAATGCCTCTTTCGATTTACAACAAACTTTCTCTCCCGGAACTCACACCTACTAAGATGACTCTTGAACTCACGGACCGTTCAACCTCTATTCCGAGAGGAATTGCGAAGACGTCTATGTGAAAGTAGGACCACTGATTTTCCCCCGACTTCGTTGTCGTTGACTTTGATGCTGATCCCCGAGTACCTCTTATTCTCGGGAGGCCTTTTCTAAGAACGGGTCGTGCGATGATTGATGTTTATGAAGGGGAAATCACTTTACGAGCTAACAAGGAAACCGTCTCGTTTAATATTAGCCAACCTTCGATATACTCCTCCAACTACGATGATGCTTCTATTAATCGAATCGACATTCTCGATATTGCTACGGAGGAGTATGCTCAAGAAGTTCTTGATTTTATGGGTGGAAATCCCACCATTCCTTCTGAAAATGTTGAACCATCTTCTGAGCCTATAATTGCCGACTCTTCTCCCTCTCTCACTCCGTTCGAGGGAGGTGACTTCATTTTGGAAGAGATCGATGAGTTTCTTGCTGATGATGAATCGATTCCACCGGGAATTGATGTTGGTGTTTATGATTCGGAGGGAGATATCCGTTATCTTGAACAATTGTTGAACGAAGATCCATTACCGTCACTCCCTCCGAAGGAGATTACGATAGAAGAGATTAAAGAAGTACAAACGTCTGATGAAAAACCTTTGGAGCCCGAGCTCAAGGATTTACCTCCTCATCTTGAATACGCTTTTCTTGAAAGACCGAACAAATTTCCCGTCATCATTGCTAAAACTTGAAAGATGAGGAAAACCGCTGCACTTTTGGATGATTCTTCGTAAACATAAGAAGTGCCATCGCTTGGCAAATTTACATCAAAGGAATCAATCCTCGTTTCTGTACCCACAAAATCTTGATGGAGGATGATTGTAAACCCGTGATTCAACAACAACGTAGGGTTAACCCAAAGATTCATGATGTTATCAAAAAGGAAGTTCTGAAACTCCTCGACGCCGGAATCATTTATCCCATCTCCGATAGCTCATGGGTTAGCCCTGTTCATTGTGTTCCCAAGAAAGGTGGAATGACCGTCATTGCCAATGAAGATAACGAATTGATTTCTACACGCCTCGTCACCGGATGGAGAGTGTGTATTGACTACCGGAAGTTGAATGATGCTACAAGGAAGGATCATTTCCCGCTACCTTTTATGGATCAGATGCTCGAACGTTTAGCGGGAAATGAGTTCTATTGCTTTCTCGATGGTTTCTCCGGTTACTTTCAAATTCCGATTGATCCGCAGGATCAAGAGAAAACGACTTTCACATGCCCTTATGGAACGTTTGCTTACCGACGAATGCCATTTGGCTTATGCAATGCTCCAGGAACGTTCCAAAGGTGCATGATGGCTATTTTTCATGACATGATCGAAAAATCTATGGAAGTTTTCATGGACGATTTCTCGGTTTATGGAGATTCTTTCACTTCTTGCCTCTCTCATCTAGACCACATGCTCAAAGGTGTGAAGACACTAGTTTGGTCTTGAATTGGGAGAAGTGCCATTTCATGGTTCGAGAGGGCATTGTCCTCGGCCATAAGATTTCAAATCACGGGATTGAGGTCGACTGAGATAAAGTCGACGTTATAGCTAAACTCCCTCATCCCACTACCGTCAAAGGTATTCGAGAGTTTTTGGGGCATGCCGGTTTCTATCGCCGTTTCATCCAAGATTTCTCCAAGATAGCCCGCCTCGACCCATCTCCTTGAAAAGGATGCTCCGTTTATCTTCACTAACGAATGCATTGAGGCATTTAACTATCTTAAGAAGAAACTAACTGAGGCTCCATTTTAGTTGCCCCGAAGGATTTGCCTTTGAGCTTATGTGTGATGCTAGTGATTACGCAATTGGGGCAGTCTTGGGGCAACGAAAGTCGAAACATTTTCAGCCCATACACTATGCGAGTAAGACATTGTCTGAGGCCCAACACAATTACACGACTACTGAAAAAGAATTGTTGGCCGTTGTCTATGCTTTTGAAAAATTTCGACCCTACCTTGTCTTGTCAAAGACCATAGTGTATACCGACCATTCTGCCTTAAAGTATCTTTTGGCAAAGCAAGATGCTAAGCCACGATTACTTCGGTGGGTTCTCCTCCTTCAAGAGTTTGATGTTACTATTCTTGACAAAAAAGGAGCGGAGAACCTTGCTGCCGATCATCTGTCTAGACTTGAAAATCCCCATCAAAGTGTGCTCGAGAAAAAGGAGATTACGGAAACATTTCCTCTTGAGACACTTGGGATGATTGCTAAGAAAGACCCGAACACCCCATGGTTTGCCGACATTGCAAATTACCATGCGGGGAATTTCATTGTGAAAGGGATGTCGTCCCAACAGAAGAAAAAGTTTTTCAAAGATGTTAAGCATTATTTCTGGGACGACCCTTACTTGTTCAAGATTTGTGCGGATCAAGTAATCCGGCGGTGTGTTCATGGCCAAGAGGCTCTTGATATTCTTAATGCTTGCCATAACGAACCCACTGGTGGCCATCATGGTGCAAGTTACACCGCCAAGAAGATTTTTGATTCTGGATTCTATTGGCCGACCATATATCGAGATGCCCATGATTTAGTCAAATCTTGTGATTCTTGCCAACGTCAAGGGAAAATTTCACAGAAGGATGAAATGCCACAAATGCTATTCAAGTTTGTGAGATTTTTGACGTATGGGGCATCGATTTTATGGGACCATTTCCGTCGTCTAGAGGAAATAAGTATATCCTCGTGGCCGTCGACTACTTGTCCAAATGGGTTGAAGCGAAGGCGCTCCCCACCAACGATGCCCGAGTGGTTGTTAAGTTTCTGAAAATTTGTTTTCCGGATTCGGAGCACCTCGTGCTATCATCAGTGATCGCGTACCCTTTTGTAATGAGCAATGTGCTAAAGTTATGGCTAAATATGGAGTTACCCATCGTCTTTCTACCGCGTATCACCCGCAAAACGAGCGGACAAGTTGAGGTCTCGAATCGTGGTTTAAAGAGGATTTTAGAAAGAACTGTAGGAGAGAATCGAGCTTCATGGGCCGATAAGTTAGATGATGCATTATGGGCTTTCCGCTTACAAGACACCCATCGGGTGCACCCCATTCAAGTTGGTATATGGAAAAGCTTGTCACTTGCCCATCGAGCTCGAACATAAGGCATTCTGGGCCTTGAAACATGCTAATTTTGATCTTAAGACCGCGGGTGATCACCGAAAAGTTCAATTGAATGAATTAAACGAGCTTAGGGATCAGGCCTACGAGAATTCTTTGATTTTCAAAGAGAAGACTAAGAGGATTCATGATGCAAAAATCAAAAACCGCGTTTTCAACGTTGGTGATCAAGTTCTCCTTTTTAACTCTCGATTGAAGATTTTCTCGGGCAAACTCAAAACCCGTTGGTCCGGACCATTCACCATCACTCAAGTTTTCCCATATGGAACGGTGGAGCTATCTCAGCCCGATGGCCCTAATTTCAAGGTGAATGGTCATCGTGTGAAACACTATTTCGGAGGGGACATTCCATCCATGGTTGTCCCGGATCTCCAAACTTTCCCTAAGGACAACTGAATTCGGGGACGAGTCAGGCTAGCGACTCGGTAACCAAAAACAGTAGCGCTTCGTGGGAGGCACCCCATGCTTATCCATCTATCTTCTTTCTATTTTCTAATAAGTGACGTAAAGGGGTCAGCCTTTTCGATTTCTCGTGTTTGGTTGTTTGTGATGTTGTGTGTAGGATGTTCCCGATATGAAGACTCTCGTGCTCAAAGTTTGTTATTTATCCACTCGAGTTTCATGATCGTTGCTGATGGAAATCCGATATCCTAATCTTATCGACTAACGTTTATCTTCTAGCATACTTAATAAACGGCTTTTAGATTTTCGTGATACCCTTGCTTTAAACATTGAGGACAATGTTTCGTTCTAGTCTGGGGTAGGGTAATCTTCGATTTGATTTGACCGCACTTGCTTATTTCTCGTGTTTCTCTCGTAACCCCGTTTTCCTTAGAAATTGAAAAATTGTGCAAAAATGAGCAAAATTTAAAAAATTTTGTAAGCTTTTGTTAAGTCTTTTTGATTGAAAAGTTTTGCTAGTCTCTTAGATTAGAAGCTATAAAATGCGAATTCTAGCTCAAAAGGCCAAGATTTTGCAAGTTTCCCTGAGTGACTTTAAATATGCATAACTTTATTTCATTAGACGAAGCATTTGCTAAGTTAATATATGTTTTGACACCTTGATTGACTTTCCGCTGGTGAGAGTAGGAATGGAATTCTGACTTGACCGGGGGTGTTGAGCCCTAGCTTGTTCCCTTAACCATAGATAATCTAAAAATTATCGGCTAAGCATCTCTTGGATCTCATTATTTGGGATTTTAAATTTTTGGAGATCGAGAAATGATAGAGTTACTTATGAGTTTAGATGCTAAGCGTGGAGTAGTTGGTTCTCTTTAGAGCCCATCGAAGGTACTTATGGCTTTTGTTCCCACAAAATTGTTTCACCCCATATCTGTCTAATAATAATTAGAGATGTCGAGTTTTTGGCGATGGTTAGTTCTTTATCTTCTTAAAAGAATCTTTGTTTTAAAAATTGGGTACACATCAAGGATCCGTAATAAATAATTGAGCAATCAGTGATATAAGTGATAATGTAATAAGTAAAGTTGTGAGCTGCGGTGTCGAGATCGGACCCTTGGATCTTTAGCCGGGATTGAATGAGGTCTTAGCCTAACCAGCCGGGATTCTCATCTCATGAAGCCTATAGTCTTGGAATTACCCCGTGAAGCTCCGTGGTTCACAGCTCATATCAATAAACAGCTCATACAAGTAAAAAAAAAAAAAAAAAAAAAAAAAAAAAAAAATGAAAAATGTTGAAAAGTGAAAAAATAAGAGTAAGTGAATAAAAATTCCTTGATGTGGACCTCATTTTTACGACAATGGTTCTCGAGAGAAGACGGATAACTAATTATCGACTTAGCTTTGTATCTTTATCAGAATAATTCTTATCGAAACGAGAATTTGAAGAAATTCATTTCTCACAAAAATAAAAAAATCTAGAGGAAATAGGAAAATGGGAACGAAAAGTAAGTACACAAGTAACTTCCATGGGTAGTGTTAGCATCTAGAATCATATGTAACAATGATTTCGGTTTTACGCTTAGTTTGGGAGCTCGTGAAAAATCAGGGACGATGTATTCTATCCGTATGGTCACTTCACGCTGTGTTGTGTTTTCTACTCCGTGATCCTAACGTGTCGTTTGAAAAATGTTTGAGTTATTAATCGACATGAAAGTTCAACAAACCGTCATTCATAATCTGAAGTGCTTAACCGTAATATCTACATGTGAATTAAAAGGTAAACGGGGCGTTTTTAGAATTAAGGGTGTTTAATCTCTTTTGAGGAATCTTTGCTACTTCTTCATAGGTTTAGTAGAAAGAGATTGAAATCTTTGGTTTTAGAAGCGTGAGTTGATTGCATTGCGTGAGGACACGGCAATGGTCTCGTCTGGGGTATTTTTGATATGTGCTTAAACACATACCTTTTCTTTATCAATATAGACCCAAAACAACCAAGGAAAAGCCGTTTATTGCTAATATTTGTGGTTTTCTTGAGTTTGTGCTTGTGCAGGTACGGATATGCAAAAACACGCAAAAAGGATCCAAATCAGATGTAAATCCGAGCACGAGAGATCAAGAGAGTTTTAGCTGAGCTGGAAGGTCAAGATTATGTATTTTGGAAGATTCTATTATTAAAAGATGATTTTTGAAGTTTCAGAAAAGTTTGAAGAAAAGTCAAGAATGACCCCTGCACTTTGAGCTTTTGACAGAATTGGTCCCTCAAAGATTCAGAATTTACAAAAGTCACCCTTGGATTATTTGAGCTTTACATGATTGGTCCTTAATGAGATTTTCAGAATTACACTTGTGGTCCCTTGGAAATTCGAATTGTACAAGATTGGTCCCTTAAATATCATTTGGGTTCAAATTATATCCAAAGTCCAAAAACAATATAAACCTCTCGCCCAAAATAAGATCCAGCCCAAACAAAACTAATCCTACCCGTTTAATCCTAACCGAAAACCCAACCAAACCCGTCCACTATACCCAGTCAACCATTTATTACCCGTCAACGCCCCCAAGTTATAATAAAAAAATCATTCCCGCCAATCCTTTTACCCTCTTTTACCCAAACCCAGATCATATGAACCCTAGTTTACCCACCCGTGTAAATTGCCAAATTAACCACAATTAAGGGTACGTTGGTACTTTTCCCTGACACCCCACTGACAAAGGGAATGACACATCACCAATCCGTGTGCTAGAGGCTACTTGTCACTCTCTTATTGGCCGAAGCACGTCATCAAGCTCAATCCAAGGGTTGTGATGAGAGGGGAAACGGTTATTATGATCCAAGGGTGATAACAAGCTGCAAAGAAGCACAAAGAGAAGAATTTCGAGAAGCTTCCAAGACCCTTAGCTCAACTATATATAGACCTTCTTAGTCATTCGCATATGTATCTTAATTCCTGTATTTTTCTTCTCTCTAGGTTTATTTGTAGCAGTTATTTACATTTCAATGTTTTAAAATACTTTGTAATTCATATTTTGTACTCATTTACCTTTATTAATAGAATTTGCACTTAAATTTCAATTGTTATTGTTTGAGTTTTTATAATCCATATCTGCTTAATATCTTATTTTAATGCTTATTTCAGTTTTATAAAATTGTTTTCAACTTGTTTCATCAAAATCTCAAAAAAAAAAAATCACTATCATTGAAAAATAAAAATCATTTAGATCTTTGTGTTGGATTAATCCATCATTGATCTATCGTTTCATAAGCTCATATAAGCTTTTAGTAGCTTTTTGTGAGCTTGTACTTGTTTTCTCACTCAATTCACAAAAGTCTCAAAATCTCATCAGATGCTACAGTTGCTGCTGGTTTTGCTTGAATTGGATCTGGATTGGTATGGTTATGATGCTGGTTTTGGGTTGAATTCTGAGCTGGATTGATTAGGTTAGGGGTTGTTAGGCTAGTGGTTCCTTGTTTCTTCACTTGGCAAGCCATAGTGGCTAAGGCACCTTGTAAGTTCATAATCTATTTTGATCATTTAATCAGTGTTTGAATCTGTTCATTAGAGTTAATTGTTACTGTTTGATCTGAGATTCATGTTTGTTTAGCTTGATTTGATCATTAACTGTTAATTACTTCATTATATAGTAGTTAAACTAGTGTTTGGCATAGCTGCATAATCTGTGTTAGAGAATAGTAGATCAGTGTTTAGTGTTTGATACTAGTTTCAGTAGTTAATTGGAAGTCAATTGAGGTCTTAGCAAGAGCAGTTTCACTCTAAAAGTCAAATCAAGCTTGAATCTGTTCTAGACTCTGAATCTGTTGAAATCAGTTGGAGTTATAGATTGCATATTGGTTTGAATCTGATATATCTAGCTTTTAGTAATCATAGTTAATCTTATATCATCATAACCTGTTCAATAATTTGGATTAAAACTCAATTTGGTCAAAGTTTCATTGTGAGCTTCATAAAGTCAAATCGCACTTGCGTTTTCAACAAAACTTTGTGATTCAATTTTCTAATTCATCTCTGAGAATCAGTGTTTGAAACTTTGGATTTTAAAAGTTCACTTGGTCTTGTTTTGATATCAACTTTTTGAGAAATCTGGTTTGGTCATTTTAAGCTTCAAATAAGCTAGTACTTTAGCTTATTTCTGCCCTGTTCACACTTAAGTGTGAATCAGGCAATCTTTCATCTGTTGCACTGAGTTCATTTCAAGGAGTTAGGACTTGAAATTTGGTGGAATTGTAGCTGGCCAGGTGTTTAGTAGGACTGCATAAGTGGTCTTTTGGATTTGCTTATTGGTTAAAGGCACTGTGCATAAGCTCAAACAGTGGTCCTAAACCACTGTTTGGTTCATATAAGCAGTTGGCTTAATCATAGGTTCTGAGCTTTAGGCTTGTTAGGAGTAGTTAGAAACAGTTGATATTAGTTAATTTTAGGATAAGTTAGCTTTGTTCACTGTTTGGTTGGCTTAGTAGATCATTAGCTTATTTTAGTAGCTTATTTGAGTGGCAGTTACACTATAGCTTCCATATTTCATACATAAGCTGCTTGTTTTTCATTTTTCATAGATTCTAAATATCATTTTAGATTTTTCCTGTAAGTTTCATAATTTTTGGTCTTAATTTGCTATTTTTCTCAATTTAAGTAGATTTTAATCAATTTTTTAATAGGTTTTATTGCAATTAATTGAGAAAAAGCTCCAAAAAATAATTTTTCAATTTTCTCAGTTTTAGAAAAATATAAAAAGTATAAAAAAGATTTTTCCATATTTTCCCCCCTTTATTTGATATTTTTCACAATTTTAAATAGTTAAAATTAGTTTTTAATTTTTATTAAATCAAGAAAATTTCAAAAAAAATTAGTTTTAATTCTAAAATAGTTTTCTTATTTCATTTTTAGAGTAAAAAGTAAATTTAGGCATTTTTAGGATATCGTTTAGAACATAGTTGCATTTTAGTCAGCGTTTGTTAATTACGTTTTAGTTTAATTCGTTTAGGATTTCCCGTAGGATAGATTTCCTTAATTACTTTCCCATTCCCGTAGTTAATAAAATCAAAATCTGTAATCCAAATCATCAAGCATAAAATCCAAACCAAGAACGTTGGCTAATTCACGCCTCGTTGGGACAACGATTCGGGTTGACTAATCCGTACTACACGATCACACACGGGATTTGATTTATTATTCTTTTTCCTAAGAGAATTTGAATCTATCTTCGTGAGTATTTTTGATATTGATATTAAGGATTTATCCCCACACATAACCCCTAAACCACCCATATCAGTGGACTTTGATAAGATGACTCTGGACAATCTCTATAACAACTTAAAAGTCTATGAGTCTGAGAATAACATTGTTGGTGCATCTTCTGCTAATCAGAACATTGCTTTTGTTTCAACTAATCACAAAAGTTCACATGATGTATCCACTGCTGCCTATGGAATAACCACAGCTATTGCAAACAATACCATGGTTAGTGATACAGTCAGTGATGGTGCAATATGTGCTTTTCGTACGATTTAACCACCGTGTTGATGTATTGAATCCAGATCTAGATCAAATTGATCCTGATGATCTTGATGAGATTAATCTTCAATGGCAAATGGAAATGTTGACTCTCCAAGCAAGGAAGTTCTCTGAGGAAGACGGAAGATATGTCACGTTGATGCTAAAAGAGAGGCTGGGTTCGACAAAAGCAAGATGGAGTGCTTTAACCGCAAGAAGAAGGGTCACTTTGCAAGGGAATGTCGAGCTCCTAAGAGGATTGAAGGTATCAAGAAGACCACTGAAGAGTCTGCTCCTTCTTCAGCATTGGTGGCTCAAGATGGTCTTGGTGATTATGACTGGAGTGATGAAATTGAAGAAGGACCAAATGCAGCTTTTCTTGCTAGTGAAGCTTCAAAAGAGCATAACTTTGCTCTTATGGCTTATGCTTCATCTTCTGGTTCAGATTCTGAGGTATCTAATGAGTCTACTTGTTCTTTTAAGTCATGTCAAGATAACTTAGAATCTCAAAAAGCTATCACCGAGAGTTTAAGAAAAGAAGTAGAAAGACTGTCTATGGACAACCTAGGTTATAGATTTGGTCTAGAAAGTGTGGAAGAGAGGCTTAATTACTGTATCAAATGTGAGTTTGAGTATGTTGATAAAATTAATATACTAGGTGGAGAAATTGATCTTAAGAATAGGGAGATTAAGATGCTTAAAGAGAAACTAGAACAAGCTGAGAGTGTAAAAGTAGAAGCCCTAAAAGAAAAAGAAAAACATGTTGTTAGGGTTGCTAAAACACAATATGCTTTTGATCTAGTAAATAAACCAATAGGTCAAAAATTGTTCAAGGATGGAACTGGCCTAGGTTACAATGATATGCCACCACCTACCCTTATGCAACATGCACCACCTCCAAAAGAGCTCTCATTTAGCAGTGAATTTAGTTTCAACAAACCTGTAGGTGAGACTAAAAAGAATGAATCACCTAACATAGGTTCTGATAAGTTTTCTGATGCTCCCATCATTGAAGATTGGGAATCAAATACTGAGGAAGATAGATCTGTATCAACACAACTTGAGAAGATAGAACCTCTTAAGAAAGTTGATACTAAGCAAGCCAACATTGTACCTAGATTTGGAGCTCAAATTGCTAAGAAAGTAGTAGAGTACAAGAAGTACCTAGGGGAGCAGTTAAAAGATATATACCTAGGGGAAACCAGAGAAACTTCAATGGACTAATTTCAACTAGGTTAGGCAATGAGTTTCAATGTGTTAAAAAGGCTTGTTTTTCATGTGGTAGTTTTGAGCATTTACAGAGAAATTGTTATAAAAACAGACCACAAGTTTAGAATCATTGGAGGAGGGTAAATCATCAAAACTTTTCAAAGAAAACAAACCCTCATCCTAAAAAAAACATGATTCCTAGAGCAGTGTTAATGAGGAATGGGAATACAAAATCAATTGTCACTGCTTCTCCAAAATGGGTTCCAACCATCAAGCAAAGTGTAAACACGGATAAGCAAAATCAAACCACTGTTAAGCCAAAAATCACCACAGATAACAAAGAAGTTTTAAAAATTCCAAAGGTGATAACCGCTGATGGTTGGAAATCATTTTTATGCTGTAAAGGCCTCAGCTAGTTGGCAATGGAAACCTAATACCAAGGTTTTACATCATGTCAACTGTGCATCAATGGACCTAAACAAATTTGATTATATTGATGCACAGGCGGAGACCCAAGTCAGTATTGGCTTGGGTCCACAAAGGAACTAACTTGTTTAATTTCATGTGCAGGGCAATCTCCAAGATGAGCTAAAAGACAAAGGAGTTTTTGATAGTGGTTGCTCTGGGCACATGACTTGGGATGGGAGCAACCTGGAAGATTTTGAATCTTTTGATAGAGGATATGTGGCATTTGGCAATGATCCAAAGGAGGAAAAGATACTTGGAAGAGGCACAATCAGAACAGGGAATTTAGACTTTAAAAAGTCTATTTGGTACAGGGACTTAAGTACAATCTCTTCAGTGTTTCTCAAATGTGTGATAAGAAAAACTGGGTACTTTTTTGGTGAAACTGAGTGTGTGGTGTTGTCTCCTGAGTTTAAGATGCCTGATGAGAAGTATATACAGCTTAGGGTACCTAGGAAGGAAAATATATATTGTTTTGATCTTAAAGATGTAATTCCTAATAGGTCCTTAACATGTTTGTTTGCTAAAGCATCTGTGGATGAGTCTAAGTTATGGCATAGAAGATTAGGTCACCTCAATTACAAAACAATCAATAAACTGGTAAAAGGAAACTTAGTGAGAGGGTTACCTTCTAAGGTTTTTGAGTGTAAGGAACTGTGTGTGGCTTGTCAAAAACGAAAACAACATAGAGCTTCTTGTAAGACCAAAACTGTCAACACCATTACACAACCACTGTTTATGCTTCATATGGACTTATTTGGACCTACCTTTGTCAAGATTTTGAACCATAAGCAGTATTGCCTAGTTATCACTGATAATTATAGTAGATTTTCTTGGGTTTTACTTTTTGGCACTAAGAGTGAAACTACTGAAGTTCTCAAGAGTTTCATTACTAAGATAGAAAATCTAGTAAATCATAAAGTAAAGATAATCGGATGTGATAATGGAACTGAGTTTAAGAATCTGTGATGAATCTTTTGTGTAGATAAAGGTATAGAAAGACAGTTTAGTGTTGCTAGAAAACCACAACAAAATGGTGTAGCTGAAAGGAAAAACAGAACACTAATTGAGGCTGCTAGGACTATGCTGTCAGAGTCTAAGTTACCAACTACCTTTTGGACTGAAGCTGTAGGCACTGCATGTTATGTGCAGAATAGAAGTAAGGTAGTGAAGCCTCATAACAAGACCCCTATGAGCTGTTACATGATAGGAAGCCAATGATTGCATTCCTAAAACCTTTTGGGTTTCCTGTTACTATCTTGAATACCATAGACTACCTAGGCAAGTTTCAAGAAAAAGCTGATGATGGATACTTTTTAGGCTATTCTTTTAATAGTAAAGCCTTTAGAGTATACAATAGGAGGACTAAAATTGTTGAAGAGAACTTACATATTCAATTTAGTGAAAAGACTCCTTGTGTTGAGACCAAAGGACCAGACTGGCTGTTTAACATTGATATGCTAACCAAATCTATGAATTATGAGCCTATCATTGCAGGAACTTCCACTAATGTTGATGCAGGTACTCAAAAGGATTCTGATGCAGAAGCAATTTCTAAGGAAGCTGATTCTCCTCAAGAGTTTTATTTGTTTGAAAAGTGGAAAGCTAGTTCTGTCTCACCCATCATTGATAAGCAAGGTCCCACTGATGATGATGTCTTGAATACTGGAGGCAATGTTGATCATCCTCATGATAAGGATGAGTTGTTGAAGGATAACTCAGTGTTGGTAGAAGAAATTGAAAAGAAGAAAAAGCATTCTGAAAGCACTGCTAAGCCAAATGTAAGCACGGATAGAGATAATGCAAGCACGGCTAAGACAACAACTTCTACCACTGTCATCACATGTGAAATCCCTGCTGTAAGTACTGATGATAGTACTTTCTTTAGACCAACTGCAAAGCCATTATTTGGTGAAGAGGAGTATCCACATGATCCTAATATGCATGCTTTGATTGAAATTGATACTCCTACTGATGATGAAGACATGGATGATTTCTTCAATGCTGATTTAACTAATTTGGAACATGTCATTCATGAAAGTCCTGTTACCTCAACAAGGATTCACAAGATTCATCCCAAGGAACAAATACTTGGAAACTTGAATACTCCAGTTCAAACAAGAAGCGGTTAAGAACAATGAACCCTTTCCTGAACATGGGTTCTTTGCAAGATCACTTCACAATAGAAACAATCATAAAGATCTGCAAAATTGCCTGTTTGCTTGTTTTCTATCTCAAAAGGAGCCCAAGAGAGTTGAAGAAGCATTATCTAAAGAAGGATGGGTAGAATCAATGCAAGAGGAGCTTCTTCAGTTCAAACTTCAAGAGGTTTGGACATTGGTTGATCTTCCAAATGGTAAGAGGACAATTGGGACAAAATGGGTGTTCAGAAACAAAAGGGGTGAAAGAGGTATTGTTGTGAGGAACAAGTCAAGGTTGGTTGCTCAAGGATACACACAAACTGAAGGCTTGGATTATGATGAAGTGTTTGCTCCAGTTGCAAGAATTGAGGCTATTAGATTGTTTTTGGCTTATGATTCATTCAAAAACTTTGTTGTGTATTAGATGGATGTTAAAAGTGCATTTTTATATGGCACAATTGATGAGGAAGTTTATGTTTGTCAACCTCTGGGTTTTGAAGATCCTGATCATCCTGACAAGGTATATAAGGTGAAGAAGGCTATGTATGGATTGCATCAAGCTCCTAGGGCATGGTATGAGTGCCTATCTACTTATTTGATGGACAATGGGTTTAAAAGAGGGCTGATTGATAAAACTTTGTTCATAAGAAAGCACAAAGATGATATTTTATTGGTTCAGGTTTATGTAGATGACAT
Source organism: Chrysanthemum makinoi (assembly GCA_910596185.1). Taxonomy (NCBI): domain Eukaryota; kingdom Viridiplantae; phylum Streptophyta; class Magnoliopsida; order Asterales; family Asteraceae; genus Chrysanthemum; species Chrysanthemum makinoi. Next base: position 183,317,509 of record OU343222.1, read on the forward strand.
CATCTTTGGCTCAACCAATAAGGAGCTATGCAAAGATTTTGAGAAGCTTATGCATGATAAGTTTCAGATGAGTTCTATTGGAGAACTCACTTTCTTTTTGGGGCTACAGGTTCAACAAAGGACTGATGGTATCTTCATTAGTCAAGACAAGTATGTAGCAGATGTGTTGAAGAAGTTTGGGTTTCAGGATGTGAAGAGTGCTAGTACACCAATGGAGACTCGGAAACCACTGCTACCTGATGATGGAAGTCCCAGAGTTGATCAGAAGTTGTATAGGTCCATGATTGGATCTTTGATGTATCTCACTGCATCTAGGCCAGATATAATGTTCTCAGTATGTGTGTGTGCCAGATTTCAAGTCACACCTAATACCTCACACATGAATGCTGTTAAGAGAATCTTTAGGTATCTTAAAGGTCATCCTAAATTGGGCCTTTGGTACTCAAAGGATTCTCCTTTTGATTTGGTGGCCTACACAGATAGTGACTATGCTGGTGCTAGTTTGGATAGGAAGTCTACTACTAGAGGATGTCAGTTTTTGGGAAGCAGACTTATTTCATGGCAGTGTAAAAACCAAACTATTGTGGCCAATTCTACAACTAAAGCTGAATATGTGGCTGCTGCTAGTTGCTGTGGTCAAGTTCTTTGGATTCAGAATCAATTGCTGGATTTTGGGTACAATTTTATGCATACTAAGATTTACATTGATAATAACAGTACAATATGCATCATTAAAAATCCTATTTTATATTCTAGAACTAAACATATTGAGATAAGACATCATTTTATTAGAGATTGTAATGAGAAAAGGTTGATTGAAATGGTAAAAATCCATACTGATTTCAATGTTGCTGATCTTCTTACCAAAGCTTTTGATGTGGGAAGGTTTTAGTACCTTGTTAGGATTGGAATGATTAATCTCTAAACTCTCAAATTTTTTTGTACCAGTTTGTATAAGTATTGGACTGTTATTATGTAATCTTAGTTTTGCTATTCTTGTTTCTAACCACTGATAGTTTGTTTCTAACCACTGATAGTTTGGTTCAAACCACTTGCTTGTTGTTGTTTCCACTAACCATTTTGCAGATACAAGAAAGATCATTATACAAGCTAAAGAAGTACTGAAGTTAATTGTTCATTCATTCATCAAAACAGCGGTTTACTGCTTTTACTGACTTACAATGATACTTCAAGTGCAAATTAAAAGACTACTTCTATACATTATTTCCTTCTACTATCCTCACTTTGGATATGCATGATAAGCTAAGGATCAAAATGGGAAGGATGGATTAATGAAAACGAAGATGATGAAGATGAACACAGTAGATGAAGCACAAAGGACATAGTCATATCATACTTGCATCTACTGGTTTCACCAAAAAGCATCATTCCATTTTCCTTTTCCCCTTACGATATGTGAAGAAGCACCACAACCTGGTGCAGGAAGACTAAGAACCACCTCTCTGTCCTTTGGGAGTGGTGGATTTCTTGCTCGTGGTCTTGATTGGGGTTGGGATGATGAAGGTTGGGGGTTTGAAGTTCTCTTCTTTGAGGAGTCATCAGAGTCCTCATTGCCTCATTGATCCACCACACTATCATTTTCTGATGATGGAAGAAATGGGGATTTTCTTGGTCTTGGTTCTTGTGGAGGGAGGTATAACTTCCATGGTTTAGTATCTTCACTTGATGATGATGAGGATGAGGAGGATGTTAGATCAACAACCTCTGGTTTATTCCAACTGGGGTTCCACATGGTGATTGAAGTTGATTGTGGATTTTGGAGTAATTAGGGTTTTGATTTTAATTGGTGTGTGCGTTATATGAGTTTTGGGTTCTTTATATAAGCAGAGTTATGGGTTATGGAAGTAAATGAGGGGCAGGTTAAATGTGGTTGAGGAGTTAATGAGATTCTTGGGAGTTGGACTAATATTAATCCTAGAAGTTGACCATATTGACTTACTTGTGCTAAACCACGGATAGTTCATTTGGAACCACTTCTGGCATTATCTAACCACTGATAACAATAACCTTCTTCTATGTGTTTGTTTTGTGTTTTTTGTCTTGCAGGTATGAAGGATTTGCGTACATAGGAGCTGGTGTGTTAGCTACTTGTGTTAGTTTATAAAAAAAAATTGTGTAATCCTTCATATTTTTGTGAGATATCTCTTATAATGACACAGATTTGCTTGCTATAATTCTTGGATGTTTGGTTGAAGTGCTACTATGTATCCACGGATGGTGTGTGTCTAAACGCGGATATCTGTTCTGAAATCGCGGATAGCATTTTGATTAGTGGTGGATACTACAGGGGCTGATTGGTAACTTTTGCAAAAGTATATTATTTCCCCCAAATCACGGATGGATCATTTATTTGGTCTTCAAAACACTTCAATTGGCGCTCAAGATTAACCCTAATCACTTATCTTTGCATAATTCACAAATCCCACATCATAACCATCATTAATCACAATGGCTGATAAGTATTCCACTACACATAACCTTGTTGCTATTCTGACAATGAATGATCGATCTGAAGGGTTTCATCAAATGATTGATTTCCTTGTTCATAGTCCTATTCACTATGCCTTAACTGTCACACCAACCATTTTTAAAGCTTACATACATCAGTTCTGGAGGAATGCTAAGCTTGAAAAGGTTGATGGAATTGAAGTGTTTAGCACTATTGTGGATGAGCATGCTATTTCTGTTACTGAGGAGATCATTAGGGATGTTTTAAAGTTTGATGATGCTAATGGTGTTGATAATCTTTCAGATGTTGAGATTGTTGCTGGTTTGGAAAGGTTAGGTTATACACATAGAGGTGATAAGGTACAATATTTTAAGAGTTTGTTTTCAAAACAATGGAAGTTTCTTATTCATACCTTATTGATGTGTATGAGTAATAAGACCACAGGGTTTAATGACTTTCCTTCCAAAATTGCTACTGCTATTATTTGTTTGTCTGATGGAAGAAAGTTTAATTGGTCTAGGATGATATATAAGGGGCTCGTCCAAAACATTAGGAAGAAGGGTAAATACTATTTATATCCTAGGTTTGTTCAACTGATTGTGGAAAGTCAAATAGAGGAGCCTGTTGAGCATACTCAGTAGTATGAAGTACATCATATGCTTCCTAAGGTTTTTGCACATATGAGGAATCAGCCACAAAATGTACAAATTATAGATGTTTCTTTATTTCCTCATATGCTTACTTTGCCTACTGATCATGAGTTTGATGAGGATTCTGAATCTCAACCTATAGTCACTGTACCAACTGAAACCACTGCTGATGCACCTCAAAACCCTGATAGTACACTTGTAAACACTGATAGTGTATCTCAACTCACTTCTAGTCAAACTCAAACCACTGTTACACCTATTGTATGGACTAGGAGACCGAAGGGCACTATGCTACCTCAGGCTAGTGCTAGTGGTGTTGCTAATGAGGCTGTCACAGGTTGTGGAGGTGACATGATCGGAAGGGCTTCCATTACTGATTCATGCCTAGATGCTGGTCAGGATAGTGGCAACATAAATAAGACCCAACCTTTGGCAACTTCTAATGTGGAGAGTTCCTTGGAACTTAACACAGGTGGAGGAATCCCTAGCCAATTGGCTACTACAGGGTGCATAATTGTTTAGGCTAGGTCTGATGCTATGTTTACTATATCCAAGGATTCACTCTCGGAGCATTAACACAGCTCGAAGAGATGAGGATCGTTTGGAACATGAACATGAATTGACGGATTCTGAGTTTGTACATGATGACTTTTCCAATGAACCATCTCTCGGACCAGTTCACACAGGTCGAAGTGGGGAGGATATTCTTGAACGATTAAATGAATTGACGGCTAAATGTACCAAGATGGAGGAGACAATCTCGAATCTAAAGGAGTTGGTTGTGTTTCATGGAAAGGATATTACGAGATTGAAGCACAGAGTGTTGGTTTTGGAAAAAGTAAGACGACCCGGGGTGTTGTTTTGAAAGCTATGAGAAGAAAGAAAAAGAAGGTGGACTCCTCTCCAGCTCTGAATATGGAGGATGTATCCAAACAAGGGAGGAGTGAAGGCATAAATTCAGGGGAGGCTGCTGATGGAACTATGGAAGAAAATAGTGGAGATCAAGAATTCTTGGTATCTGATAAAGATGGGAATGAGGCAGTTCTTGAAAATGTGAAGAATGTTGTAGAAGATGTAGTGCAGGACACAAACACTGATGGTATGTCTGAAACCACGGTTAGTACTCTTGTAACCACTGCTGCAGTTTCAGATATGGCAATTATACCCACTACTATCATACCCACTGCTATCATAACCACTTCCACTGTTGTCACAACTCTCTCTGTATCACCACCTAAGTCTAAAGAAGTTGAGAAAGAAGCTGCAAGTACATTGATAAATCTAAGCAAAACCTCATCTATTTCTACACCTATCATTGCACCTGTTTTATCTGTTAAATCTACTGCAACTAAACCCAAACCCAAAGGAAAAAGTTTAGTTATTGGTGAATCTTTGAAGAAGAAAGTGGTTCAATCTGATATTGGAAAAGGTAAAGGGGTTGCAGTACCAGAGCTGAAGTTTAAGTCTAAAGCAGAACAAGAAGCTTATGATGCAGTGTATGCAAAGAACATTGTAGCTGAAGAACAAGCAGCTTTAGAGAAAAGAAAGAGAAAGAAGAGAAGCTAGTCAGAGAACGTTAGCTACATGGTATGAATCACAAAACTTTCTTGAAGCTTCTCAACAAATACATGATGAATATACTGTACAAGAATGGAATTTGTTGGATGATGAGGAAAAAGCTAGGCTTTTGGGTGAATGGGCAAGGAAGGTCATTAAGAAAGGAAACAAGTTATAAGAAAGAAACCTCCTTCACTTGCGAGATGAGGAATGTACTAATGAAAATTATTAAGAATTCAGGCATTCACATTTATGAAAATCTTAATAAATGTTCATTTGAAAGAATTCTTGAGATTTATGAAAGATGTATGAAGATTAATCATGATGATTCCTGTCCAATGAATTCTGAGAAGGATGAAGAGTGGATTAAGAAAGATGATGAGTGGATTCAAAGTAAAAGAAAGAGAAAGTCTGAGATTCAAGAGACATCTGATTCTAAAAGATTGAAAAAAGTTGAAGATGTTAATCAAATTGTTTCTTATGAGTTTCACCTTAATGATGGAAGTGAAGGAGTTTAGAAAATTCAAAGACTCAACAATGAAGTTTATGAGTATAATAAATTTTCACAAATTCTTCAGTACTTTGAAAGAGATGATTTGATGAATCTTTGGAGACTTTACAAGAATAAGTTTGGTGAAGTACATCCAAATGATTATCATGAGAGACTGGTCTATTATAATTTGAAGATTTTATTTGAACCAACTCATGATGAACCTGAGTGGAAAGGACTCTACAATGGTACTGTAACAAGATGGTTTTTATATCAAACTTGTGGAGTTCATGTTTTAACTGTTTCTGGAAAATTTATTCACATGCTTGTAGAAGGTGATTATCCTCAGTTGAATAAGTATCCAGGAATTATTAATCAGATGTTGAAGCCTGGTATTATCAAGATGCTGTTACCCTATGATGGTCAAGCTTATGATTTGTTGATGAAATATGAGACAATTCTTAAATCACATAAGTGTTTGGCTACATCCTCCAATTCAGATGTTTTGTGCTTAAAGGAAACTTGAGAATTCTGTTGGAATGTATCAAGTTTAGGGGAGGATTGTTGGGTTTTTGGTTCCTTGAATCATGAATTACTCTAAGTACTGGAACCACGGACAGAGTTGATATAACCACAGACAGAAGGATGGAATCACTGATGAAGACAAACCACGGCTAGTAGTAGTGTGTAACCACGGACAATATATTGTAACCACTGCCAGTCTTGTATACTAGGTTTAGTTTATTGTATTAGATAAATATGGAAAAGATATTTATCTTGTAGGTTAAGTATTGTTTTATGTAAAGGACTCCTTAGTCTATAAAAGGAGGTCCTAGGTTAGATTAGATAGATGTAAGTTTTATATCTAAGGTCGATACACTTCAAGGTTGCAAAACCCTAATACTCTAAGAGTATTTGTATTAATAAATAATATTAAGGTGTTGAATGTTAACTGTTCTTCTTCTTAAGATTAAGTGTTAAATTCCGCGTACTAGTTAATAAGCTTTTATTCTAAGTCAGTTTCTATATTAGATCGTTTGCTCAACTGGGATCAACACATAATGATACTATGTTTATCCAAGTCATTGATGATGTCTGAGAACCGATGATGGTATGACTCTAATGTCTCCCCTGGTTCAATCATGAAGTGTTCATATGCTAAGTAGATTTTAGATTCCATGTCCTCTTGATTGAGTTCAGTACCTTCCATTAGAAGATGAATGTGCTCCCACATTTCTTTAGCAGTCTTCTGAGCATCAACACTATGAAGTATCGGATTGGGTAATCCCAAAAGGATATATTGCATTGCAATTTCATCGGCTTCTAAGTGAAGAAGTTGTTCAGTAGTAAGTTGATCAAGATCGACAACATTCGTAACATCATCTCTTGGTGGATTAGCATTTGGATCTCCGGGTATAGTGATAGTAGGCATCTGAAAAGGACCTTCAAGGATGACCTTCTTCAGAAACTTACCATGTGGCTTCTTGAGATCACAAAACCTAAAGAACCTTATCACCCATTGATCGTAGTTACCGGGAGTGAGCATTGGAGGCTTATCAAGGGATCCAGCTTCATGAACGGATTATTGGCTACTTAAAGCTTCCCACATCTTTGCAAACCAAGAAGGTTCCTTTTGCGTTGTGACATTCATAGCATACTTTGCTAGATACTGATATTGGAAGTAGTTACAATGTTGAACTTGTTGACGAGGGTTTGGTTGAAGCATCTGTGGTGGAAGAGGGTTTGCTCCTTGTGGAAAGTACATTTGAGACGGCGGTTGAAATTGTTGTTGAAATTGTTGCAATTGTTGTTGAGATGGTGGAGGATATTGTTGATATTGTTGTTGTTGTTGTTGTTGTTGAGGATACTCATGAGGAAAGTAGCTAGAGTATGGTGGTTGAGACATCTTGAAACTTGTGTTGATGATGGATCTTTGTAGTCGAATGAAACTTGAGTTTGTTGATGAAGTGTGCTTAGGCGTAGAAACCAGCTTAGGCGAAGATCAGAACCTTACGCGTAGAATCCTTTTACACATACACAGAAGCTTACGCGTAGTAAGAGCTTATGCATAGACTTGAGATAAAACGTAGCTTAGGCGTAAACCAAAGGCTTAATAGTAACAAACCTTATGTGTAATATTTCCTTAGGCGTAAGACAAGCTTAAGCGTAGGAAATTCTTAGGCAAAGAAGTTTGTTACTCGTAAGCTTTTAAGCTTAGGCGTAAACTAGGGTTTTACCTAAAAATCCTTTACACTTATCCAAGTGTAAAAGATATCCAAAGTCGAAGTATTTTCAGGCTTATCCAAGCAAGAAAACACTGAGTAAACTAACAGCTTCGAAGATCAAATGAAGAATTCCTTAGGCGTAGAAAATGAGGCTTAGGCGTAGAATGAGGAGTATACGAGTAGAACTAGGGTTTTACTACGAGTAGAAAGTACCAAAATTCACCAAAACTGATTTTTATGCTCAAAAGTGTTTTGTAACTTGATTTTTATGATGAAATAGCTTCTAAATCACCAAAATAACAAGAAAGTTTGAAACTTGATGATCCAAAACAATTTTCACCCTTAGGCGTAGAAAATACCACACGAACAAAACCAAGCTTTAAAACTATTCTACACACGTAAAGTTTGAAACTTGATGCAAAAAACTTAAACTGTAACACTAAATAAACCTTAAACCACAAGAATCTTGAGTTTATAAGTGTAAAAACTAAAGCTTTTAGGCGTATGAAAAGTTAAACCACAAAACCCACGCGTATAGTTTGTTATTTCTAAAACAAAAGTGTTTCACCCAACTAGATGGCGATTAATACCACTGTTAGGTCACCATAAGTTAACACAAGGATCAATATGTAAGAAATAAGATGAAAGAAAGATTGGTTGAACACACAAACACACACACGTATGAATACTAGAATATTAGGCGTAGTAAATGTATTCAAGTGAACAACCAACCTTCAAAGGAAGGTTTACATGTAGTATTTATAGGGAAGGGAACTAGGGCAACATGTCTGGACCCTTCCTTCATTATTGGGCTTGGGCAAGGCCTATGGGCTTTCTACATAAGCCTTGCCATTAAAACTAACTTAAAAGCCTAGTTTAAGCAACCTATTATATGTTAATTACTAACACTTGAAATACAAGTTAGGAGTGATTCCAACACTTCCTTTAATAAATATTCACTAAGGCGATTGTACCACATTCGCCCAGACTACTTCAACCCATACAAAGATTTATTCAGTTTGATTGCATATTGTTCTCGAAGAACTTTCTTTACATGATTCAGGCAGCTTAAACCCATCTGGAAGCTTCATGAAGATTTCTGTATCAAGTGAGCCGCATAAATAGGCTTTCACAACATCCAGTAGACGTAGATCGAGTCCTTATTGTATTACCAGACTAATTAGATACCGAAAATTAGTTGCATCCACCACTGGAGAATATGTCTCCTCATAATCTATACCCTGGTCTTTGTGAAAATCCTTGTGCCACCAAGCGTGCTTTGTAACGAGTAATTTCTTTTTTTCATTTCGTTTTCGCACAAAGACCCATTTATACCCAACAGGTTTTACACCGTCGGTGTCGCGGACTATCGGTCCGAAAACTTCTCGTTTTTCAAGAGATTTTAATTACGCCTCAATTGCATCTTTCCATTTTGGCCAATCATTTCTATTTTGCATTCAAACTGACTTTTGTTCTTGATCCTCATCATTTTCCATAACTTCTGGCTACATTATATGCAAAAGCATCATCGACGTCGATTTCATTTTGGTTCCATACCTTTCTAGACATGATATAATTTATTGGGATCTCTTCATTTTCGGGTACCCGTGGTTCCTCTTGAACCATCATGTCTAATGTCCTTATAGAGGACCCATACGGTGTTTCTTTAACCTCGACTTGACCATCTTGATTATAGGATCCTTTTTTCTTTCGATGATTTTTATCTTTGGAACCGACTGGTCTACCACGCTTTAGGCGTGCCTTAGACTCATTTGCAATTTCTGTATGTTCTTTAGGAACATCAATTTTGACAGAGCATTAACAAATGGTAAATGTGACTTGGTTACTCTTTTAAGGTCAGTAAACGTCAACATGGTAATTGATTTGCTAACCCTTGTAAATGAATTATCTTTTGAACTTCTTGTTCACATTCTTTTGTTCGAGGATCAAGATGAGATAATGATAATTCTTTCCAACTTATATCACTTCCCAACTTTATTTTTCTCCCCTAATGTTGGGAATACTGACTCATCAAAATGACAATCAAGCAAATCGGCCGTAACAAATCCCTCGTTGATGCCTCTAAATATCTAATTATAGATGGTGAATCATACCCAACATATATTCCCATTCTCCTTTGAGGTCCCATTTTGTGCGTTGTGGTGGGTATTATTGAAAGCAGTCAAGCTACCTCACACAACCGGCCCACTGTGAATGGCCGACCGTAAACTTAAAGCTGCTTAAACACAAATACAATGAAGATCGGAGAATGTTGAATTCCGGGTGGTTTAGTCCCAGGAGACTCAATGGTGTGTCAAAAACAAACTCAGAGGATAGAATGATCACTAAGGATAGTGATCAGTAAGGTTATGATTAGAAATATTACCTCTGATTGATTGGAAAGTAATAGGATCTGAGCTGGAAAGCACAACAATCAGATTAAAAGCGTAACGTAAGTTTAAAAACTACGTATACGCACAAAATTAAAAGTGAAAACTAAAAAATAAAAGACCTAAAAATATGAAGATAACATTTTGGAATCCTAAAATAAAAGAAATTATTAGAAAAAATAAAATTATTTTTAACACTATTTAATTAATTATTATTAATTAAAAACTATTTTAACTATTTAATAAATACTCTAAAATAGAAGAAATTACAAAATAAGGCTAGAAAAAATATACTTAGATTCAGAAAATCTAAAATACTATAAATAATTTTAAAACTGAAAATATATTTTTATGCTTTTTTTATTATTATAATTAAATTACTATTTTTAAACTAATTAAAATTATAATAAATACTAAAAGGATAGAAAAATATGAAACTTTTCTAAAAATACTATATGATGACAGAAAACAAGAAAAATAGAAGAACAAGATTTTGCAATAATAGCAAAAGAAAAAATCAAAAAGCTAAGAAATATTAAATAAACACTATCAGCGTTTAATTGGTCTTTTTCTGGATTTTCTTTTTGAAAACTACTTTAATACTGATATTATGAAACTTTAATGACACAAAATTTTACAAATCCCCAATAAGCAGTTTTGATAGCTTAAAATCTCAACAGTGGCTTAAATGGGCTTATTTGGTGGAAATAAGCTCAAACAAGCTTACAACTGAAACAAAAGCTCAAAGTGGATGCAAGCAATCTATGTGAACTGAAATGAAGCTAAGATATACAAAGAAGCACACTGAAAAGCTATGAATAAGCTGATAAGCAATTGACTTAAACACAGAAATGGGACAAGCTTAGGACCACTTGCAGCCCTAGTAAACAAGCTAGAGATTGAAAACTTAAGCTTGACAATCCAAAGGACATTTTCCAAGAACCGGAGAACAAAGATTTGAGCAATAATAAGCTCTATGTGAGCTTATCAATATGGACTGACCAATTTGTGCCGCAGGCCGGTTTTAAGACTAGGTACAACAAAAAGCTAATCAAAAAGCACTTAAGAAGCTGAGAAACAAGAACTAGCATTTTTGTATTTTTGTTTAGCAACTAGACTTTAAAAATCCAAAACCTTATAAACTGAATCCTACTAATAAGCTTTCATTGAAATTCAAAGTTTATCAAAAGCGACCTTATGAAAATTTTGACTTTTGTTCAAAACCAAAAGTTTGACTTAGATGAACTTTGATTCACTATTAATCACTGAATATGTTGTATTAAGGTATTTTAAGACTTACTTGAGCAAGATTAGCAACTTATAAACACAAATTCATGATCATATATCTAAAAATTCAACGGTAAGCACATAAGATATGATTAACTGATTTTTTGACTTTTAATGATCTAGGACTGGATTTCTTGACTGATATGAGTTGTTTAAACCAAGTTAGACAAATTTCAACAAGTCAATAGCCAGAATACCTTTGAACACAAAAAACCAAACACCCTTTTATCTTAAGCATATGAATGTTTCAAAGATTAACACAACTTAAGACCATGCAGATGATATCAGACCTTGTATTATCATATATTAGAACTAAAGAAACATGAAATAACAACATTAACCACAAGAAATTCACTAATGATGATTATGCAATTTAAACTGCTAAAACTAAATTTTTATAAACTACAACTTTTAAGAACAACACTCGATTTTAATGATTAAATATACTTGACTACCACTAATGAACACTAAGAACTAGAAATTACAACTACTAATCAACAACAACAGTGAAATGCAAAATTGATCAAAAAGCTTACAAATGAGTATCCACCTGCAATCTGAGATCAAAGACCAATGAACACCTATTAGCTTACACTAAGCTACTAACCCAGAGCCATCCATATACCTGCTCGACCCTTCTTGTACCTTGCACCATGACTTTTATTTTAAGCTATTTACTTGGTATTTATGTGAATTTCGATTTTGGCTAATAAACTGCTTTTTAGAGTATCTAATAGCTTCAATAAGCATATAAGGAGTTATGTGGGCTTATGAGTCCAACTAACAACTTCTAACAACATTTCATTATATTGAGATTTCTTGAATTAGTAAAAATTGCATAACATGATATAAGACCTCAAAAGTGAAATTGATGATATCAAAAGTTTTATGTTACACTGGAAACATGAAATACAAGATTTAAAAGCTTTAAAATACACTGAGATTTAAAGTTTAAGCTAAAACGACATTGAAAATTAAAATTACTCTAGATATTAAGATACATTGCATCTACTCTCTCCTTTATAGACTTTTCAGACTTCTAGATGTCCTCTGAATCTTTCCCACCATCTCTGAGCCATTGGATGCTTGAAACTCATCAAAACCGTACATTTGGATTTTGGCGCCAATTATTTCTTTGAGCAGGTTTGAGCCATTAATGGGTTTTGTTTGAGATAATTAAGATTATTTGGGTGTTAGTGGAAGAGGAGGGGAAAAAGCAAAGAGGAGGAAAAAGCAAGGAGGAAACCATGATTTAGTTTTGGTGTTCTGAGGGTTGAAGAGGTAGTGCTACACGGTGAAACTGGTTTTGGGCTGTTTTTTCTTGCTCGGTTTGACTTTCTGTTGACCGATTGGTATATCAAAGGGGGCGGGTCATGGGTTTGGGCGGTGGGTAGGGTTTGGATTTGGGCTTGCATAATTAAAAGGTGTCAGTTTGGTTTAGTAGTAATAATAAGGACCAAAAGTGCAACTTCTCCAAAATTGAGGACTGAAAATGCCACTATTCCAAACTTATCACAAGGACCAATTTTGACAAACTTTGATAGAACAAGGATCCTTTTTTGCATAAATTCCATTTTAAAAGGTCCAAGGACTAATTTTGCACTTTTCCAAAGTTTAGGGACCTTTCTTGCCATTTGACCAAGAATCATTCAAGATCATTTTAAACAACTTAGAATACTTCAGGGACCTTGAATGATAAATTTCCACATTTTGAATTCAGGGACTAGATTGACAACTTTTGAAACTTAGGGGACTAAAAGCTGCCAATTTTGCAAATTTGTCGTTTTCATCCTGATTTTGATCTTTTGCATTTTAAAACACATAAAACAACTGATTTGTATATTTTGATTATTTTGATGTGTTTACAGTGTTTGAATGATTTTGCAGTTTAGATTATACAAAAATGATGAGTATTTAGACACTCATCATGGAGCAATTGGGACATATACTGCACAACCAAAAATTCTTAGATGGGAAATATTTGGTTCCTGACCAAAAACCAACTGTAATGGGGAGTAAATATGGAGACTCGTTGGCATTGACATACGAATTAGTGTTGCTGCATTAAAATAGCGTGGAACACAAGCAGAAGCTGGTAGTTTAAGCTTTCATAATCATGGGCCTTGCAATCATTTGAATCCGCTTGATAAAAGACTCAGCAAGCCAATTTTGTGTATGAACGTGAGCTACTGGATGTTTTACACTTATTCCAATAGACATAAAATAATCATAAAATATTTGGGATGTAAACTCACCAGCATTTTCCAAACGTATTGTCTTTATAGGATAATCTGGAAAATGTGCTCTCAGTCTTATTAATTGAGCAAGTAATCACGCAAACGCCATATTGCGACTTGACAATAAGCACGCATGTGACCATCGAGTCGATGCATCGATTAAAACCATAAAGTATCTAAATGGTCTACAAGGTGGATGTATGGGCCCACATATATCCCCTTGGATTCTTTCCAGAAAATTAATGGATTCATTCCCTATCTTAGTTGGTGATGGGCGTGTGATCAATTTACCTTGTGAGCAAGCAACACATGTAATATCTTTCGTTTCTAGAACCTTATTGTCCTTTAATGGGTGTCCTTTTGAATTTTCTATTATTTTTCGCATCATTAATGATCCGGGATGGCCTAGCCGTCATGCCAAACGATAAATTTCTCTCGGTCAATAAGTTTTTTATTTATGACCACATTTGTTTCAACAATATTAATTTTAGTGTAATACAACCCGGATGAAAATGCGGGTAGTTTTTATAACACTTTCTTTTTACCCAAAATCATATTTGTAATATGAAGGTACTCATCATGTCCTTCATTTGTAGTCTCAATATGATATCCATTTTGACGAATATCTTTAAAACTTAATAAATTCCTTTGAGACATGGGGGAAAATAGTGCATTGTCAATTTTAAACATTGTACCTTCGGGTAATAATATATGTGCTTTTCCATAACCTTTTATTAGTTTTGCACTACCCGAGATAGTACTAACATTTTGATTCTTGTAGGTTCAAGTGTGAGAAATATTTCTCCTTTTTGAGTATTGTGTGTGTGGTTGCACTATCCACTAGACATATGTCTTCATTATCAATAATAAGTTGTGTCACACGATCCATATTCTTCAAAATAAAACACATAATATAAGTAAAGTATTTAACTGAATAATTAAAAGAAATAACATGTTTTATTAAGCCAAGTGAGTAGATAAAGTACGTCTCATAGGACAACATAGGTAACTTGAAAGAAAACAAAAACAAGATCAACATCAACGCGAAGACGTTTTATTCTTGGTTTTATTGACACTCTTATTATTGGCTTTATGGATCACTCATTTGTGAGGAAATCACTCACATCCAAATGAGTGTTATCATTTTGGTCTTTTGGAACACCAAGGTTGTCAATACCGAGACTATTGATATCAAGACTATCAAATTTTCCTTCATCATATGCAAAGTTAACTTTGACCCCTTTTCCTTTGTTCTTTTGGGATCGTTGGTAGAGTTCCACCAAATGTTTGGGTGTGCGACATGCAAGGGCCCAATGATTAGCACCACGACATCGATAACATGCACTTTCTATGGTACCTTTTGTTTTTTCACCTCCATCATTTTTGATCATTTTTCCTTTCTCTTGCCACTTTTTGTGACCACTTGTATTCCCAGACTGAAAACCATGATAATTACCTCTACCAAAACCACGCCCTTGGCCGCGGCCACGGCCACGCCCATGGCCATGTCCTCGTCCTCGTCCACGGCCAAATCCACGACCGCGACCTCTATATACCATATTTGCTTCCAAAAGTGGAGCGGATCCAGTTGGACGTGACTCATGGTTTTTCATCAATAATTCATTGTTTTGTTCCGCGACAAGTAAATACGAGATCAAATCACAATACTTTTTAAAGCCTCTTTCGCGATACTGTTGTTGCAATAGTAAATTAGAGGCATGAAATGTAGAGAATATTTTTTCAAGCATTTCTTCATCAGTGATTTTTTCTCCACATAAAGTTAATTGGGAGGTAATTTTAAACATAGCAGAATTATATTCACTCACTGTTTTAAAATCTTGGAACCTTAAATGAACCCAATCAATATGGGCTCTTGGTAAAATCATAGTTTTTTTATGTTCATATTTGTCCTTCAAATGATTCCAAAGGACATGTGGGTCCTTAACAGTAAGATATTAATATTTTAAATTCTCATGGAGGTGATGGCTTAAGAATATCATTGCCTTAGCCTTTTGTTCAACAGTTGTTTCCTTTCCCGCTTTGATTGTATCACCAAGACCATTAGCCGCAAGGTGTATCTCGGCATCCAGAACCCAAGACAAATAGTTTTGTCCAGTTATGTCCAAAGCCAAAAAATCAAGTTTCGCAAGATTCAACATGGCTAGCTATATTATCACATATATACAAGTTAACATTTACTCAGGTTAACAAATTAACACATCAACTAATAATATATTGAAAGTAGAATATTTTGACGTTACAACGTTAATTATGAATATGTGTATTAGTATAATAATGAAGAAAAACAACAGTAACATGCCAAACCGATATCCACCAACATACAAGAAATAACAATGGTAGAAACAATATTAAAAACAAACGGCCAATTTAACAAATACAATACAAGTCATACACAACAAAAAAAGATAGAAAACAGATTTATAATGTAAACACACATAAATATGGTACAAAACAAATATAAACTTATGTCCACATTTACACAGAAACAACATAATGTATAAATGAAAATACCAGTAGGTACATAGCAAACACATAACATAGAATACGAAATTAGATTATATGATCTATTACAATTAAGAAAACACAATATTATATACAAATTAAACCAGACCCACAAACAATCATGTTATTATTAAATATCGCAATAAACCAAACCATAACACACTAATTGCAAAATGCAACAAACAAAATTTGATTCATCTAAATAATAGGCATACAAATGAAAGTAATAGTAGCAATAACACAAATACATATGATAAAGAAAAGTGAATAAATTTATAGAGCATGAAGTGTAATATTATGCATCATCCTAAAAGATATATAAAAGTCATCAATTGTCACACAAACAACAACATATGCAAATATCACACAAAATGAAAATATAACAAAAAAATTACAAATCTTATACATAAATGTGTACACACATTATATAAGACAACAAATTAACACACAACAATTAGGATGACGTGTAGGGAAACAAAAAAAGTCAAACATTCATAACGAACTATCATGAGGTCTTTGATATACGCATACACAAACAATTACATAAAATAACATATATCAGTTTGGACTATAGATATAGATAATATCATAGTTCTGAAAGGCTCAAGGCGCACTAAGGCGCAAAGGGGGCAAAGAGCCTTTAGGCGAGGCGCATTCTAAGTCGCAGGATTCATGAATACGAGGCGCACTAAATACATTAAGTTTTTTTTATCACATATGTGACCATATATGTAGTTTAAATAACACAAAATAACATTAAAAGGCTTAATACATGACACATATTGTCGTTATAAAGATTAAAATGAATAAGTTGTCACTTCTCAAACGGATCAAATCTTTGGCTCGATGACCTATATCAGACTAAATATGCTTGTGTCCTACACTTGCAGACTTACATCTAACAAAGCTCACAATTTAACCCAAAATCAAGCAAGCAGTGTATTAATATTCAAGGCATAATATCACATTTTCATGATAATATGTCATAAAAAAATACTCAATGAAACAACATAACTTCTTAAAGAAAATTTCAATCAATAAAATAAACATAAAATCAGTTCAAATTTACAAATCATAAAAATACTCACCGTATAGCTTAAAAGGTCCATGTATATAACTTATAAGGCCCATGTATCTTATCCTAATATTTATAAAAAAGCCCAAAAACCAGTAACATCTCCTAGGCGCAAAAAAGCCCCAAGGCGCAAAGGCTCAAAAAGCCCCAAGGCGCGCGCTTTTTGTGGGATTCATGCATGTCATGAGCCTCGATCTAAAAAAAGCCCAAAGGCTAGAGCCTCATGCGCCTTATCGCCTAGGCGCGATTTTTAAAACATTGGATAATATAACACAACTTCTAAAGATAGACAAAATTCATCATACACACACAATGTATACCGTATTGATCAATGAATGGACATCAAAACATACCGCTCAAAATCAAGATCGCACTTTGAGGCTATCGTGCTGATAACGTGTTACGAAATAATGATAATCGACAAGAAGCATAAGTTAGAAGAATTGAAAGATTATGGAATGCATTTTTATTGATGATAACAAACTACAAATGAACCTCTATTTATAGAGTTCTTACAATCAAGGTATTTAGTACAAGCATTAAGAGGGGATACAAAAAGACATAGGTTATGAAGGTTATGGTATATGGATAGCCACACATAAATATTCATAATACAACAAATATTTTATAGTTAACATTATTTATCACTTTTATAATGATTAAATATTTACAATTATAGAACATATGACTTTATTAGTTGACATTTTTATAAATTTGGAATACTTCAACAAAAACCATAAGGTTATGTTTAGCAAAACCCTAATATGAAACATATTTGTTATTCGTGTAATTTTCACATATGATGTATTGATAATGAGGAAACTTATTTTACATACTAAATTTTTTTCACATACCAAGGGACTCATTCCCACCTTCCTCTAAAAAAAAATCAATGATTGAGGTTAAAAATATTTTAATATTTCATCTATTTTGTATAGTTTAAATGTCTCTTAAACCGTTAATCGTTAAGCGAAACTAATTACATCATCGCGACGAGCATTATATTCAAATTAGTGTTTAATCACATGCAAATTTCAGTAACGAAAAAAAACGTGAATTTTTTTTTTTTTTTTTTAATTTTAAAGCATATCAAAGTGCCTATCTATAGAAATATAATTAAATGGTCGTCGTAATGGTATATATGTTTCATTTAACGATTAACCGGTTGAAAAATATTAATATTTAAAAAAATTATAAAAGTGAGTTTTTAAAATTGTTATGATTAATCTCATCTATTAGATCAAATAAAGATGGAAGGTGGAAACTGATTCCTTGATATGTAAAATAAATTTGATATATAAATGATCTTAAATAAAATAATTAATGTTGTGTTTTAAGTGATTGTACATTTGAATTAAAATAAAATAAATGTTTTACAATAATGACAGTGTACAATCACTTAAAACACAACATTATCTCTCGTGTTCTAATGAACATGAGATGATCCTTATCCTACTCTTGAAGTTTGAACCTTCTTTTAGGAAATGAAAATATAGACAGCGAAAAAAAAAAAAATAAAAAATCGAGGATATACACTCACACTGGCATGAAAATGCATCATATATAACATCACAACATTAAAAAACACTCGTATTATGTATAGAAAGGAATTGAAAGACTAGAGGTGACTATAGTCTACCTTGCAATAACACATTGTTTGTTTGAGGGAATTTGAGATAACGAGAATGATATGGTATTGAATATATATGATAGTTTCAGACTGAAAATGCAATTATGCATTTACAAATTCTAATACTTCGTACTTATTGTGTTACTGGGATCATCACACCATGCAATTGAATCTTAACCTTTCCATCATTAACAAGTTTCCCAGTTGTGTAATTCACTTATTAGTTGATAACAACTTCCCTTATATTTGAATTGCATGTAATATGTTCTCGGATTTAGTTTTTGACCCTGCCCAATTTTTGCTTTCACCACCGCAAAGGGTTAAGTGTCAACTGTCAAGAGACTATATAATCATATAATCATAATCAACCGGAGTCTGGAGTAAAGCCATCCATAGTAATTATACTTTGAAGGCCTTAGGGGTATGTTTTTGGTAACAGCTTCCTAGTACGATTGGATACAACCATGTAGAGAAACCAAGGTCAAACGCTTGTTCATATAAACCTCTGGCGAAAATTAAACTACAAATAATTAAAGAGGACATTTTGAAGTTAATCACAATAACTTAGTTTACTTTCAAATGAATAAACAAAAAAACTACCACGGAGCAAGCTATGTAGTTAGCGGCATGCTGCTGCAGGTGGTGCCATTATATCATTACATTGGGTTATTTGATCCGGGGGTGTGTTTGTTAAATATATCAAAGCGGTAGCAGTAGTCGTGAAAAAATATTCAAAACTCACCACTTCTTAATCGGAGAATTAGCCTTCTTAAAAAATAGCCACAGCTCACCGCTTTTTTGCCAAACGACCACAAAAAATCAAAGTCTTGTTCACCGCTCATAGTGTCAAAAAGCTCCACACCGCTAAAGTGTTCACATACTGGCTAACTCTCTAAGAAATGGTACTACAAGGTGCCATCCTGTTTGAACAACATTTTTTTGTGTTATTGGTGTGCAAATATCTAGTCTGAAATTTATAACCTATAAAATCTAGATTTATTCCTACACAATTAAGAGCAATGTACCCTATCATGTAGTAGTGTAGCTAAAGTAAATACGGGTTTCGAACTCTAAGAGCTTCAGAAATAAAAACTAAACCTATGAAAGCAATTTAAATCCTCAGATTGTGCTTTAGATCAACGCGATATTACTTAAAAGACTAATTAAACTTAAATGGGAAGGAAATAATGAAACAAAAGATAAATGGATTCGGCCAAAGTGAGAAAACTGTGTCAACCTAGCTAATCCTTTATACTTCCAATACGTGCAATGTTTAATTATCGATCTTAGTAGATACTCTAATATCATAAAGATCCAAATGGTCCTTGCAAACCTATGACTCCAAATATCTAATCCTAATATTATAGCAATTAGCTTATCCGGATTTCAGTCATTAAGAATACCAACTATCCTATTTGATTTATCTATGTTAATTACTTAACACAGAACACCTATAGTTGCCGATTAAAAGTGTTGTCTTTAACTTTCTAATAAATTATTCTAGGTTAAGTTAATGGTTATAACCTGACAACTAAAAGGGAATGACCATCCATTAGTCATTCAAATACCCTAGTTTTTAACTTGTGACATAATTCCTAGTGTATCATCAAATAGACAATCATTATCTATACAAAAATGCAAGGATATATTGATAAACAAATAAAATATACACTAAGATGATAACGTGCACTCAAGAATTTAATCAACGGAATTATAGAATCATAACTAGGCTAACACAAGAAGTATTTAGCCAAAAATCATAGCTTGATAAAAATAATAATGTATAAATCAATAATGATGAGAAACATAGTGTTGTGATAATCAAACTAACATAAGTCAATGATGATGATGAATGATGATGTCTTCTCCCTTGGATTGCAGCTTGAAAGTGGTGAAATTCGTCCTTGGTGAAATCCTTAACCGACTTATGTGGTGAATGATAAATTATGGAAGAGTTTGGGTCGGTATTTATAAGGTTTTGCATTCTAGAGCTCTCTACCACGTAGAGGTAAGTAAGCCTCTACGCCGTATGTTACGTCTCAAAAACTCATTGCAATCTTCATTTTCTACGGTGTAGAGCCAAGTGCTTGTCTACGTCATAGAAACTATGTCGGATAAATGCCCCTACAATCTTCAAAATGTCTATGTCGTAAAGGTAAGTATGCCAATACGGTGTTTATGCTATGTCTTGGTTATTCTTAAAACACTTCACTAACTACGGCGTAGAGACAAATGTCTCTGTGCGCCGTAGAAGCCTTGATACACGATTTATTCAAACTTGATCCAATTTTTGCGTCTTTCTGTTTCGATGCTCCATTATATCCTATTATGCAAATATGAAGCAATTAAATTATAAATTTACAGAAAATGATATAAAATAAAACAATAAACATAGGATAATGATAACCAAAATATGATATTATTTGATGTTATTAAATATTCTCTCACTTAACTTCTACTAGTTTTCAAGTAAACCTTTTCAATAATTTCTAAAAGATATTTCAAAAGTAAAAACCGGAAAATATGAGTTTACAAATTACCTAAGCTAGAAATTTCCAAACCGAGCACCTCATGAAAAGAAAATGAAAGACACTCATACTCTCACTAACCTATTTATTTCATTTTGGGGGTGATTACACAATTGCTCGGTCATGATGGGTATTCTGTAATAGACATGGAAATGATAAAACTCTCCACCGCTAGAGTGTAGGTCTAATTAACTTTTAAAGGCAATATTAGGTTATAATGAAAAACATTTTATGAAAAGAGGAATGCTAGACTTACAAAAAAATATTCACAAAAGCATCCACAAAATGAGTTGTCAAGGTGTAATTGGCTTAATAAAAAACAAGAGAGAGAAACTAAAGCAAAATACACCAATCATACTCCGACAACTCATTTTATAGATGTTTTTGTGGATATTTTTTTGTAGATCTAACATTCCTCTAATGAAAATGTGCAAAAAAAAAAAAAAAACAACACCGAATATTCCTAAGTCTGTAATCCCCTATTGCTTGTCACTATATTACCAAAAACCAAGTGGAAACATCTTCAATAAGGATAAGGATCCTCTCATGTTCATTTGAACATGAGAGGTAATGTTGTGTTTTAAGTGATTTTAATTCAAATGTACAATCACTTAAAACACAACATTACCTCTCATGTTCAAATGAACATGAGAGGATCCTTATTAATCCAACATTTATTTTATTTTAATTCAAATGTACAATCACTTAAAACACAACATTACCTCTCATGTTCAAATGAACATGAGAGAATCCTTAACATTTAGAGTAATGTTAATTACAAACATATCGTTATTTAGTCTATTATCGTGTTAAACTACACATAACGTTAAGTGTCACATTTACTTGTGCCCGACAGTGTGACTGATGCAATGTAAATGATATAATGCTACAAATTAACCCTTGAATAACTGAAAACCTTGCATTGCATGCATTTTAACTCATCGTTAAATCTAGAGTTTTGGATATTAAATAGCCACATACTTATTGAAATGTATCGATATAGTAAGTGTACTAATTTTCGTTCTAATATAGTAAGTGTAGTTATTGATTTCTGTCACAATTCTCAATTTCCGGTCATTTATCACATTTACTATTTCATCGTTTATCGTAAACTAGGTTTACGAGTATCAAATTCGCGTAACCTTAATGGTTTAGCTGCGAATTCATGAACAATCATCAAGGACATTTCATATAGACTAGGTTTAGTCTACATTTCATTAGCATCATTGTCATCATATTAGTTCATGCATGATTTTGCATTTTACATTAAACCCGTAATTTTCATATTAAATAAACGCTATCGTGTAACTAATTATTTTGAACATTTGATCCGATGCTTCCAAAAATTATCCCGATATATTTTTATACTCTTATTAAGATTATAAAAATAATATTATGAGTTTACCCGGTGTTTTAAATTTATTTTGTATATAAATTGTTATATTTATATAATTACGACGGTTTTCGTAAATTCAACTTGATAATTATTATTTCACTCAATTTTTGTTAGAAATGTATTTTTATAATGTTTATGACATTGATAAATTTTAACGGCCACAAGGGACCATGTTGAGGGTCGTTTTTAACATTGATGGAGTACTTTTTATAAAACGATGTCTTCTAGTAAAAGTAAGTTCACCTAGCCTACTTTCCAAAATGTCCAACCGTTCGTCAAGCGGAGTTGTAATGAATAAAATACGGTCACTTTAACTTTGCCGAAAACCACCCTTAAACAATATTTTGGACACAAGTGCCATACTTTACCTATATTTTTCTCCATGATCGAGACCTATAGGATGAAAACTTAAATACTAAAACTTTGAGATAATGATGCAAGCTTTCCAAAACCGTTGAGTTCGTTTCCTAACACTCGATGTGCACCATTTTACGACTAGCTTTTCAAGGCCATTTAGTCACTTTCATAAGTTGTCAAATTATATTATTTTGCGACGAAAAACTATAATTTCTTAATAAATCACTAAATGATTATCGTAGGATATCATTTCAACGTAAATACTTGGAAAGTAATTTATAAATTGTCAAGACGTTATAAGATTATTTTTCGACAATAAACTTTATTTTCAAAAGTGTACAAGTGGTATGGATATTATATGAGTTTGCATGCGCGACATTGTTTCATGACTTATATTAGATCATATCATTCATAATAGGTCGCGGTTAGAGAGTTGCGTCTCATTTCTGTGCATCCACTTTGTCATCATAACTATTGCAACAGGTGAGTTCGTAGCCCCACTTATACTCAACTCTTCGGGGGAGATACATGCTCAACTACTTGCTTTTACTTTACATTTATATGAACTTAAATATCTTTTGTTTCACTCTATGTGCGCGTAAGTAGATTATGCCCGAACTAAATTGATCACTATGTTATGAACGCTATTAGCTGAAACACTTTCCTTGATTTTGAACCTTCGACATGTATATTTGAGCTCTTTTAAATTGATTCGAACCCTTTAACATATAAGTGAACACTTTGGACTTGATATGAACCTTTTGACATATAGTTAAACTCTTTTGACTTTATAATGAACCCTTTGACTATTTTGAACATGTTTGACATAATATTGAACACTTTAACTATTTTGAACATTTTGATATGTTTTGAGCTCTTTGACTGTTCTGAACTTTTGAGAACTCGACTTAAATCTTTGAACTTAATTACGAACTTTTGAACGGAACTCTTGAACTTAAATACAAACTTATGACTTGTTTGAACTTATTGAACCGTACGTGTTATGACCTTGACCTAAAGTCTCCCATATTCGGAGCATCACTATAAAGTCTCGCCTTATTGGTGGAGCGTTCTCAATAATTATCACCTTATTGGTGGAGTGTGCAAAGTCTCGCCTTATTGGTGGAGCGTTCTCAATAATTCTCGCCTTATTGGTGGAGTGTGCAAAGTCTCGCCATATCGGTGGAGCGTTCTAAATTCTCGCCTTATTGGTGGAGCGTTCTCAATAATTCTCGCCTAGGTGGTCGAGTGACAAAGGAGTCTCCCTTGTTGGAGCGGTGCAAAGTCTCCCATGTTCGGAGCATCCCTGAATTATTATATACGTGGTGCAATATTGTGAATTATTATGGTAACTTATACTCGACTATTAGACACACTATATTTTGTGCAATGGATTGTGAACACACAAGTTGCAAGTTTTGTATGGGCGGAACTTGGAACTGAGTGGATTTACAATGCCTTTGCTTTGGGAACTCATTTGACCTCGTGTGCTTGAACATAAACTAGACATATTTTGGCAGTGGGTTGTGAACACACAGGTTGCAAGTTTTGTATGGGCGGAACTTGGAACTGAGTGGATTTACAATGCCTTTGCTTTGTGGACTATTCTAAATGACCAAAAACTTTGCCTTTGTTGCATTGATTCGCTCCCGAACCGTCAAGTTTTCTCACTCAAACCGGCCACTTGTGAATGGCCGACCGTAAGAAACTTAAAACGGTTCAGAAACGAATGCAATGAAGATCTGGGGAGTATAGTGTTTCCCCGGGTCGTTATGTCCCAGCGAGCTATGCAATGGATCACCAAACGTATAGTGATCGAGAAATTTGAACAGAAAATAGGATTTGTGATTATTATAACTACAGGAAAAGTCTATAAATTACAACGGCTTAAATGCAAATTAAAGAAAATTAAAAAGATAAAAAATATTAAATAAACGCTATCACTATTTGCAAAATGATGTTTTTGATTTTAGTTTTTATAAAACTGAATTAAAAACTACGTAACGTACAAATGAAAATGTGAAACTAAATCAATATTAAACCTAAAAATATGAAAATGATATTTTTACAATCCTAATGATAAAAGAAAATTTTTAGAAAAAGAAAATTATTTTTAAAACTATTTAACTAATTATTATTAATTAAAAACTATTTTTAACTATTAAATAATAACCTAAAATACAAGAAAATATGAAATAAAGCTAGAAAAATAAAATTATGACTTGGAAAAATCTAAAATAACAAAACAGAATTTTCAAAACTATTTTTGTATTTTTCTGATTATTTTTGGATTTTTAATGAATTAAAAACTATTAAAAACTAATTAAATTATTTAAAAATACAAATTTAACTAAGAAAAATCTAGAAAAATATTTTTTTGGCTTTTTATATTTATCTTAACTTAATAAAAATGAAAAATTATTTTTTGAACCTTTTCTTAATTAATTGTATTAAATGCTAATTAAAAAGTGCTAAAAAGTAATTAAAACGCAGAAAAATAGCAAAATGACTTTGAAAAATCTGAAAAATTCAAGATAAGCTTAAAATAATATGAGGAATCTAGGAAAAATGGCAAAACAGGTGCTTGTGTGTAGGAAATTGCAACTGCTATGTCAAGTGCTTAAGAATAAGCACTTTAAATAAGCCAAAAGCTACAATAAGCCACCAACCTGTAACAGAAGCTAGGATAAGCTAAAATAACCAGAATGAAACAAGTTACAACAAACTCAAACCTCTGAATAGCTGAATACACAGATTTGATGATTTGAGCTTTTGTGCAAAAATGTTTTTAGGCCACTACTTTTAAGCTTGAAAATAAGCAACCCAATAAGCTGAAACTTGAAAACAGATAAAGGAACCTAAATAAGACCTGGGTGAGAGCTTGTAAACCAAAAAGGAGACCTAGATAAGCTCAAATCAGCTTTGTACAAGCCTTGCAATACCCTGTCATCACCATATGAGTCAGCACAGGGATATAAGCCCATGTTGACAAGCCTTTTTGGGGCTTCTATAAAATTCACAAAAATATACTAAAATGGAGATAAGAAAATAGACCAGTAGGACTTTTTAAAACCACAAGTTTCATTGAAATTTACTCAGAAATGAGTCCAAGAAAAATCCTTTTAGGTTGGATGAAAACTGGAATTTTGCAATTTTGACTTTTAAAGCAAACATGAAATGTTGACTTAAATGAAATTTGATATAGATTTACCAACTGAATATGATGTTTTAAGATGAATTACACCTCATGCAAGCTTTATCTATGATATTTAAACACAAAATGAGCTTTTGGTTTTATAAAAGCTCAACAGTTAAGCTGTTGAGACAGATTTATTGGATTTTGACTTTTGAGCTTTGCAGGCACAAGTTAAAGACAGATATTAGTACATATGAGCTAAACAAACATAAACCAACAAGTCCTAACCCATGAACAATCCTCTAGCACAGTTCAAGTAGCAAATCCAAACACCACTATAAACACTAATTTGCAATAAAAACTGATATAAACACTGCACTAGCTTGTACCAATGATCAAACTGAGTTTTCTTGCTAAAATTAACACTAAATAAACAGACTTAAACCATTCTAAACCACATATACAAGTACAAACAAAAACTGCAAATTGACTTGAAAATTGAAAATGAGAAATCTTACTCACATGTGTCCAACTGTTTGCAGCTTAAACCAGAACCCACACTATGCTAACCTAGTCTATTTCAACCCTTATCCATGCTGCATCAACCCCATTTCATGATCAAATCCAGATAAGCTTAAGCAGTTGACTTTTGTTGACCATTTAACAAAGTTGATTGAAATTGATTCCAAAGCTTGTCAAAAGCTAAAGTAAGCTTGAGTGAACTTGTTTGAGCTTAAAATGAAGCTAATAGAAGCTTGTACATAAGACAATGAAACTGAAATTTTCAACAGTAAACTTGAAAATTGGAACTTATATAAAAACTTGGATTGATAATCAAAAGTATATTACAAAGGTGTTTTTACTTAAATGTGATACATAGAACTTGAAATTACAACATTTTGCATTAAACTAAGACATTTATTTAAAAAACGACATTAAGAAAAATTATAAAAACTAACTACCACTTCTTCTTGCTATCTCTTGCTCTTTTTATACCCCACTCTGCTTCTCTCCTCTTTCTGAGCTTATCCCACATGTCTTTGAGACCATTGGATGAGTTAAGTTGATATTGGCCCTTGATTGCATTTTGGCGGGAAATTGGTTTATGCCAGTTGGGGGTTGAGTGTAAAAGGAGGAGAGGTAATCAATGTATTTTGGAGTGTTAGGAGAGGTGGAGTGATAAGGTGGGAAAGGTGAGCTGGGGGGATGGAAAGCCTGGTTTTGCAGGGCTAGAGTGATGATGAAGATGGTGGGAGGGAAACCCGTGAGGGTCAAATGGGTTTGACTGGTGATTAAATATTGGAGGGGGTCCAAATTGAAGGGGGTCACAAGGATGGCAGGGGTCATATGGGTTTGTGACAAGGCCCAAATAGGTATAAAGGTTTTAATAAAACAAGGACCTAATGTGTAATTTCTGGAAATTCAGGGACCAATCCTGTCAAATCTGCAAAGTTGCTCCAAGGACTAAAAGTGACAAGTTTCAATAATGCAAGGACCAAATTTGACATTTTCCAAATTCCAAGGACCATTTTTGCCAATTTTTAAACTTGGAGGACCAAACTTGTAATTTCTCAAAACTTTTGATATTTTTCACCAAAGGACTAATTTTGACAAGTTATGATTTTAAAAGGACCTTTGGTGATTTTTCTTTTGAAATTAAGTACTCAGGGACTGTTTCTGACAACTTTTGAAACTTGGGGGACTGAAACTGCCAATTATGCAAACTTAGCTCATTTTTCATCTGTTTTTAAACATTTTGCATCTGAAACATATAAAATGCAATTTTGGAATATTTTCAGTATTTTGATGCATTTCTGAGCATTTTTAAACGTTTTGCGTTCAGATTTGAACCAAAATGATGAGTATTTAAACACTCATCAATCCCCACACTAAACTATTGCTAGTCCCTAGCAATCTTTTGAGAAAAACTTAATGGATTTGAATCTCTTTACCAAAAGCCATTACTTCGGGAGTAGCCAAATGTTTTAGTTCAAGTAAGAACCATGGTACACTGATAACCATGTGATTTTGAGCAAACCACCACTTCCAACGGATTTGATTTGTCTTTACCAGAAGCCGCTTGCTTCTGGACTAGCCAACTCTTAGATAAATTATCAATATTATCTTTGGTGAGTCGATTACCAATTATGGTTTTTCCACTGCCTTTACCACAAGCCATAAACTTGCGGGCTAGCCAACTCTTCACTAATTAAGGATATGGTGAGTTGAATACCATACAATTTTGGGCAAATTGCAAGCCGTCAACGGATTTGAGATATCTTTACCAAGAGCCGTTTGCTCCTGGATTAGCCAATCCTTTTGTTTATTAGACATGGCGGACTGATAACCAAATGAGTAAGTGCAGAACACTTACTCCAAAAAAAAATTTTGGCCAAAAACGGGGGAATTGGGTAGTATAATTACATGATAAAATTCGTGAGAATTCCCCCCACACTTAGAAATGAATATTGCCCTCAATATTCAAAGTACCGGCGGTTATGCCGAAACAAAGAACGTAAAAGGGAAATACTACGGCCATTATTTAGAATGATTTTTTTTTTTTTTTTTTTTTTGAAACTCATATATACACAACATGTGGGGCAACCCCCCCACACTAGGGTGGTACACACGGGTGAAAACCCATGTTTAGCTACTGTTTTTGATTACCGAGTCGCTAGCTTGACTCGACCCCGAATTCATTGGTTCATGGGGAAGCAAAGTGGAAGAAACAATCTCCATCGGACTTTCATTCAAGATGTTTGGATAAACATTTGAAGCACGTGAAAGTTCCACACCGATGAGATTTACATAGAACCGGCTCAAAAGTGATAAGTGAAAATGCCGGGGTCAAAGATAGTGTCTTCATTCCCGAAGGAGTGAAGATGAAGAGAAATCACAAGATATTTGAGGAAAGGAAGAAAGATTTTGATAACAATCAAGATCCATTCCTCATCCTCAAATGCAGACATATCGGGAGGAAGGGTGAAGGTAATATCATTAATAAGCAAACTCGTATGATAGAGTACACCTTCCTCCGAACCAATATCATCCTCAAGATCAAAATAGAAATGATCATGTTCCGGAGGAGATATGTCATGAGAGAGTTCACCGGAGAACTCTCCATGAAGAGAATCATTCACATGAAGTGAAATTGTGAACTCTTGTTCAATTGTAGGCTCATCACTATCCTCGGTCTGAGTATCAAAGAGTGGATTCTCAGAAATTAAAGTGAATTCAGAGTCGAATTCAAATAGAGGATTGGTGAAAGTAGCTTTGAATGTTTCGGGAACAAAGTGATCAACATTCTCTATCGGACTGTTAGGGTGAGAAGTGAGTGAACGATCATTATAAGGGATACTTTCAATCTCTCCTAGGTCGGCTTCGAAACCAAAGGAATCATCATCACTTCCCGATGAAAGTGGACTGATGTGAGTGAGTTCACCGGAGAACTCCTCAAGAAGAGGGTCAGACTGTGGGAGTGATGCCTCAACATACTCGATGTTTCCATAAGAAGCAAAATCGTCGCTAAAATCAGAGAAAGTTTCCAAATGATCATTTGAACACTCAAGAGGGAAAAGAGAATCACACATATGATCAAAAGTTCCCTGTGACTCTCTCGGGATTGGGACAAGGTTCTCAACACTAGACTTTATGAATTCGTCCGATTCCTTTTCAGGAATAGTGTCAAGATGCTCATCCCCCATGTTAAGAGAGTGAGTGGGAGCTTCGGGTGTGATAGCAGTTGTTTGAGATGGAATCTCAACTGCTGGGATATCAACTGACTGAGGAAGTTGAGAATTATTATCTTTAAAAGGATAAAAACTCTCCTCGTCATCATCATAGAGAGCTGCCTTAAGAAATTGGGAACGCC
The DNA here is from genome assembly GCA_910596185.1 of Chrysanthemum makinoi. Taxonomy (NCBI): domain Eukaryota; kingdom Viridiplantae; phylum Streptophyta; class Magnoliopsida; order Asterales; family Asteraceae; genus Chrysanthemum; species Chrysanthemum makinoi. The sequence goes on from OU343222.1 coordinate 183,347,331, forward strand.
TTAGAGCTGCATGCTCTAGGACTAATAATTCTTCCCTTGATTGGCGGGCCTCTCGTTCTTCGGCTAGCAATTCTCCCATGGTCTTTTCACCACTCACTTGATTCTTAAAGTTACTCATCATATCCTTAAGTGTTTTCATTGCGGTTTCAAAATCTTGGGAGATTTCTTGAGACAACGGCTCAGGTGGAGTTTGAACCGTATAGTGCTGTGGAGGTTGGAAATTGTCAAACCTGTAAGAGTCATGATTGTTACAAGGAAATGGATTCCCTATTTGACAATCAGAGCTGAAGTGGGGACCTCCACAAGTACTCACAACAGAAAACTGCTGAGTCGGATGGTGAATTATATGGATTTTGGTCATAACCAAAGTTCTGAGCATCACCGGAAAACTGTTCATAGACAAACGTGTTTCCGGATTGACACTCAAATCCTTGATGAGGACCTCCACAAAATTCACAACAGTTATATGAAGATAAGTCGGGCTGTGGTGGGTAATTGGAAAAGTTTGAGGGGTCGTTAAATGAGTTCGGATTAGGATCATAATCAAATGAATTCCTCGAACCACAAAACAAACAACTCCCGTTCAATATCATTACCACACTGTACACACGTACACCAGCGACATGGTGAACCAAAAAGAGGCTTACCACAACCGACACAAGGAATAAACGATTCCATGAGAATAGAAGAAGTTAGAATCAAATGGATAGAGGGTAAAGGGATAAAGAATCAAAAGGGTAAGAGGGTAAAGAGGAATATTTTTGGTATTTTTGAAAAACATGATGTAAAAACAAAGAATGAAAATCTTTTGGGGTTTTTGATTTTTATAAGAAAATATAAATACATATAGATGGTATGAACAAGGAGTGAATATCCAAATCACTAATCTGCTAAACAGAAGATAATCAGCACAGCTCCCCGGCAGCGGCGCCAAAAATTTGATTCGCTCCCGAACCGTCAAGTTTTCTCACTCAAACCGGCCACTTGTGAATGGTCGACCGTAAGAAACTTAAAACGGTTCAGAAACAAATGCAATGAAGATCTGGGGAGTATAGTGTTTCCCCGGGTCGTTATGTCCCAGCGAGCTATGCAATGGATCACCAAACGTATAGTGATCGAGAAATTTGAACAGAAAATAGGATTTGTGATTATTATAACTACAGGAAAAGTCTATAAATTACAACGGCTTAAATGCAAATTAAAGAAAATTAAAAAGATAAAAAATATTAAATAAACGCTATCACTATTTGCAAAATGATGTTTTTGATTTTAGTTTTTATAAAACTGAATTAAAAACTACGTAACGTACAAATGAAAATGTGAAACTAAATCAATATTAAACCTAAAAATATGAAAATGATATTTTTACAATCCTAATGATAAAATAAAATTTTTAGAAAAAGAAAATTATTTTTAAAACTATTTAACTAATTATTATTAATTAAAAACTATTTTTAACTATTAAATAATAACCTAAAATACAAGAAAATATGAAATAAAGCTAGAAAAATAAAATTATGACTTGGAAAAATCTAAAATAACAAAATAGAGTTTTAAAAACTATTTTTGTATTTTTCTGATTATTTTTGGATTTTTTATGAATTAAAAACTATTAAAAACTAATTAAATTGTTTAAAAATACAAATTTAACTAAGAAAAATCTAGAAAAATATTTTTTTGGCTTTTTATATTTATCTTAACTTAAGAAAAATGAAAAATTATTTTTTTAACCTTTTCTTAATTAATTGTATTAAATGCTAATTAAAAAGTGCTAAAAAGTAATTAAAATGCAGAAAAATAGCAAAATGACTTGGAAAAATCTGAAAAATTCAAGATAAGCTTAAAATAATATGAGGAATCTAGGAAAAATGGAAAAACAGGTGCTTGTGTGTAGGAAATTGCAACTGCTATGTCAAGTGCTTAAGAATAAGCACTTTAAATAAGCCAAAAGCTACAATAAGCCACCAACCTGTAATGAAGCTAGGATAAGCTAAAATAACCAGAATGAAACAAGTTACAACAAACTCAAACCTCTGAATAGCTGAATACACTGATTTGAGCTTTTGTGCAAAAACAGTTTTTTAGGACACTACTTTTAAGCTTGAAAATAAGCAACCCAATAAGCTGAAACTTGAAAACAGATAAAGGAACCTAAATAAGACCTGGGTGAGAGCTTGTAAACCAAAAAGGAGACCTAGATAAGCTCAAATCAGCTTTGTACAAGCCTTGCAATACCCCTGTGCAGACTCAGTCAATACTGAGTCAGTAATGGGGATATAAGCCCATGTTGACAAGCCTTTTTGGGGCTTCTATAAAATTCACAAAAATATACTAAAATGGAGATAAGAAAATAGACTAGTAGGACTTTTTAAAACCACAAGTTTCATTGAAATTTACTCAGAAATGAGTCCAAGAAAAATCCTTCTAGGTTGGATGAAAACTGGAATTTTGCAATTTTGACTTTTGAAGCAAACATGAAATGTTGACTTAAATGAAATTTGATCTAGATTTAACAAATGAATATGATGTTTTAAGATGAATTACACCTACTGCAAGCTTTATCTATGATATTTAAACACAAAATGAGCTTTTGGTTTTATAAAAGCTCAACAGTTAAGCTGTTGAGACAGATTTATTAGATTTTGACTTTTGAGCTTTGCAGGCACAAGTTAAAGACAAATATTAGTACATATGAGCTAAACAAACATAAGCCAACAAGTCCTAACCCATGAACAATCCTCTAGCACAGTTCAAGTAGCAAATCCAAACACCACTATAAACACTAATTTGCAATAAAAACTGATATAAACACTGCACTAGCTTGTACCAATGATCAAACTGAGTTTTCTTGCTAAAATTAACACTAAATAAACAGACTTAAACCATTCTAAACCACAGATACAAGTACAAACAAAAACTGCAAATTGACTTGAAAATTGAAAATGAGAAATCTTACTCACATGTGTCCAACTGTTTGCAGCTTAAACCAGAACCCACACTATGCTAACCTAGTCTATTTCAACCCTTATCCATGCTGCATCAACCCCATTTCATGATCAAATCCAGATAAGCTTAAGCAGTTGACTTTTGTTGACCATTTAACAAAGTTGATTGAAATTGATTCCAAAGCTTGTCAAAAGCTAAAGTAAGCTTGAGTGAACTTGTTTGAGCTTAAAATGAAGCTAATAGAAGCTTGTACATAAGACAATGAAACTGAAATTTTCAACAGTAAACTTGAAAATTGGAACTTATATAAAAACTTGGATTGATAATCAAAAGTATATTACAAAGGTGTTTTTACTTAAATGTGATACATAGAACTTGAAATTACAACATTTTGCATTAAACTAAGACATTTATTTAAAAAACGACATTAAGAAAAATTATAAAAACTAACTACCACTTCTTCTTGCTATCTCTTGCTCTTTTTATACCCCACTCTGCTTCTCTCCTCTTTCTGAGCTTATCCCACATGTCTTTGAGACCATTGGATGAGTTAAGTTGATATTGGCCCTTGATTGCATTTTGGCGGGAAATTGGTTTATGCCAGTTGGGGGTTGAGTGTAAAAGGAGGAGAGGTAATCAATGTATTTTGGAGTGTTAGGAGAGGTGGAGTGATAAGGTGGGAAAGGTGAGTGGGGATGGAAAGCCCGGTTTTGCAGGCTAGAGTGATGATGAAGATGGTGGGAGGGAAACCATGAGGGTCAAATGGGTTTGACTGGTGATTAAATATTGAGGGGTCCAAATTGAAGGGGGTCACAAGGATGGCAAGGGTCATATGGGTTTGTGACAAGGCCCAAATGGGTATAAAGGTTTTAATAAAACAAGGACCTAATGTGTAATTTCGGAAATTCGGGACCAATCCTGTCAAATCTGAAAAGTTGCTCCAAGGACTAAAAGTGACAAGTTTCAATAATGCAAGGACCAAATTTGACATTTTCCAAATTCCAAGGACCATTTTGCCAATTTTGAAACTTGGAGGACCAAACTTGTAATTTCTCAAAACTTTTGATATTTTTCACCAAAGGACTAATTTTGACAAGTTATGATTTTAAAAGGACCTTTGGTGATTTTTCTTTGAAATTAAGTACTCGTGGACTGTTTCGACAACTTTTGAAACTTGGGGACTGAAACTGCCAATTATGCAAACTTAGCTCATTTTTCATCTGTTTTTAAACATTTTGCATCTGAAACATATAAAATGCAATTTTGGAATATTTTTAGTATTTTGATGCATTTCTGTGCATTTTTAAACGTTTTGCAGTTCAGATTTGACCAAAAATGATGAGTATTTACACACTCATCATGCATGAACGCTCTTTAAAAGCTTTACTTGTTAACCAAACTCTATGAACTCACTCAACCTTTGTGTTGACACTTTTAGCATGTTTTATCTCAGGTATCTAAGGCATTCACTTCATGCCATGCATGTGGACTTATCATAGAGTCGCGGTGTCGACGCGTCTCACCTATATTTTATGCACTTAAATATCGTTTGACTGTAACAAACTCGTTTTGATATATTGGAAATCTTTTGGGACCTAATGTTTGTAAACTCTGATTATTTTACTGAATCAAACGATATTTTCAAAACGACACTTTAGGTCGCTTCGATATAATCAGTAACTTTGATGCTATGACAGTCATCCCCAAGAATTCCATTCCACTGCAAAAGGTAATTTGGGGTGTGGACTGATTGGTATCGAGCATCGTTTATAGAGAACTAGGTTGCATCATTGACCCTAGACTATAACTACATCATTATAGCATCTCATCATATCATTATAAGTGCATACTCATTATACATGCAGACTTATGACTCAACACCCAACATCATATGAGTCGATTAGTCCAAGCATTGCATAGCTACTCCTAAATTATACATAGCCTGATCACCTATGTCTAATTCAGGAAGAATCATGCAATGAAGGGAGTAGTAGTCTCATATGTGTAAGCAATTCCGTAATCGAGCCAAATTTTCAAAAGATTTTCTTCAAACCACTTGTTTCCAGTTTGATCCAAGTGACAGTTCTTGTTTGATGAGTTGCAAAGATCAAGCTAGAAACAAGTTGTTACCTAAACCGATTTAGCCTAATCGTATGACAGTTCTTGTTTAATGAGTTGTGGGATTAAGTAAAAATCGGTTACCTAAAAGTCTTTTGAGGGTTTTGCTCGAGAATGGGAAAGCTTGGTTCATCAAACCTAACCATAGGAGAGCATGTCTTTAGAATGGGATATGGTCACGATAGCATAAGAACGTACCTAGTTGGACGAGGAACCCATATGCATGAGCATTGACATGATCATTTAGACTATTCGTACGAGCATGAACTTTTAGAACCCTTGTCGCAGTTCGGACTATAGTATCAATAATTGAATCACGAGGACATGATTCCTCTAACCGGGGAAGAATGTCACAATTCTCAATTTCCGGTCATTTCTCACATTTACTATTTCATCGTTTATCGTAAACTAGGTTTACGAGTATCAAATTCGCGTAACCTTAATGGTTTAGATGCGAATTCATGAACAATCATCAAGGACATTTCATATAGACTAGGTTTAGTCTACATTTCATTAGCATCATTGTCATCATATTAGTTCATGCATGATTTTGCATTTTACATTAAACCCGTAATTTTCATATTAAATAAACGCTATCGCGTAACTAATTATTTTGAACATTTGATCCGATGCTTTCAAAAATTATCCCGATATATTTTTATACTCATATTAAGATTATAAAAATAATATTATGAGTTTACCCGGTGTTTTAAATTTATTTTGTATATAAATTGTTATATTTATATAATTACGACGGTTTTCGTAAATTCAACTTGATAATTATTATTTCACTCAATTTTTGTTAGAAATGTATTTTTATAATTTTTATGACATTGATAAATTTTAACGGCCACAAGGGACCATGTTGAGGGTCGTTTTTAACATTGATGGAGTACTTTTTATAAAACGATGTCTTCTAGTAAAAGTAAGTTCACCTAGCCTACTTTCCAAAATGTCCAACCGTTCGTCAAGCGGAGTTGTAATGAATAAAATACAGTCACTTAAACTTTGCCGAAAACCACCCTTAAACAATATTTTGGTCACAAGTACCATACTTTACCTATATTTTTCTCCATGATCGAGACCTCTAGGATGAAAACTTAAATGCTAAAACTTTGAGATAATGATGCAAGCTTCCCAAAACCATTGAGTTTGTTTCCTAACACTCGATGTGCACCATTTTACGACTAGCTTTTCAAGGCCATTTAGTCACTTTCATAAGTTGTCAAATTATATTATTTTGCGACGAAAAACTATAATTTCTTAATAAATCACTAAATGATTATCGTAGGATATCGTTTCAACGTAAATACTTGGAAAGTAATTTATTAATTGTCAAGACGTTATAAGATTATTTTTCGACAATAAACTTTATTTTCAAAAGTGTACAAGTGGTATGGATATCATATGAGTTTGCATGCGCGACATTGTTTCATGACTTATATTAGATTATATCATTCATAATAGGTCGCGGTTAGAGAGTTGCGTCTCATTTATGTGCATCCACTTTGTCATCATAACTATTGCAACAGGTGAGTTCGTAGCCCCACTTTTACTCGTTTAATTGTTTTATAAACTCTTCGGGGGAGATACATGCTCAACTACTTGCTTTTACTTTACATTTATATGAACTTAAATATCTTTTGTTTCACTCTATGTGCACGTAAGTAGATTATGCCCGAACTAAATTGATCACTATATTATGAACGCTATTAGTTGAAACACTTTCCTTGATTTTGAACCTTCGACATGTATATTTGGGCTCTTTTAAATTGATTCGAACCCTTTAACATATAAGTGAACACTTTGGACTTGATATGAACCTTTTGACATATAGTTAAACTCTTTTGACTTTATAATGAACCCTTTGACTATTTTGAACATGTTTGACATAATATTGAACACTTTAACTATTTTGAACATTTTGATATGTTTTGAGCTCTTTGACTGTTCTGAACTTTTGAGAACTCGACTTAAATCTTTGAACTTAATTACGAACTTTTGAACGGAACTCTTGAACTTAAATACAAACTTATGACTTGTTTGAACTTATTGAACCGTACGTGTTATGACCTTGACCTAAAGTCTCCCATATTCGGAGCATCACTATAAAGTCTCGCCTTATTGGTGGAGCGTTCTCAATAATTATCACCTTATTGGTGGAGTGTGCAAAGTCTCGCCTTATTGGTGGAGCGTTCTCAATAATTCTCGCCTTATTGGTGGAGTGTGCAAAGTCTCGCCATATCGGTGGAGCGTTCTAAATTCTCGCCTTATTGGTGGAGCGTTCTCAATAATTCTCGCCTAGGTGGTCGAGTGACAAAGGAGTCTCCCTTGTTGGAGCAGGGCAAAGTCTCCCATGTTCGGAGCATCCCTGAATTATTATATATATGGTGCAATATTGTGAATTATTATGGTAACTTATACTCGACTATTAGACACACTATATTTTGTGCAATGGATTGTGAACACACAGGTTGCAAGTTTTGTATGGGCGGAACTTGGAACCGAGTGGATTTACAATGCCTTTGCTTTGGGAACTCATTTGACCTCGTGTGCTTGAACATAAACTAGACATATTTTGGCAATGGGTTGTGAACACACAGGTTGCAAGTTTTGTATGGGCGGAACTTAGAACTGAGTGGATTTACAATGCCTTTGCTTTGTGGACTATTCTAAATGACCAAAAACTTTGCCTTTGTTGCATGAACGCTCTTTAAAATCTTTACTTGTTAACCAAACTCTATGAACTCACTCAACCTTTGTGTTGACACTTTTAGCATGTTTTATCTCAGGTATCTAAGGCATTCACTTCATGCCATGCATGTGGACTTATCATAGAGTCGCGGTGTCGACGCGTCTCACCTATATTTTATGCACTTAAATATTGTTTGACTGTAACAAACTCGTTTTGATATATTGGAAATCTTTTGGGACCTAATGTTTGTAAACTCTGATTATTTTACTGAATCAAACGATATTTTCAAAACGACACTTTAGGTCGTTCGATATAACTGTAACTTTGATGCTATGATAGTCATCCCCGTGAATTCCATTCCGCTGCAAAACAGGTAATTTGGGGGTGTGACAATTTCGTGCTAATATGGTACGTGAGTGACCGGCTACCGCTAAAACATGTTACCAGTTTTATTTTAATGATTTTTTGTACAGAAATGGTCCCTTTTGATTTGTTTTTTTTTGCAAAATAGGTACTTTGTGATTTTTTCAAAAATGGTCCCTTGTGATTGTTTCTTTTGGAAAATAGGTCACATTCATTTTCATCTGATTTTATATGATTTCATCCGTTTTCATTCGTTTTCGTCCGTTCTTATACGCTTTCATTTTTTTTCATCCGTTTTTATACGTTTTTATTAGTTTCACCCGTTTTTATATGTTTTCATCCGTTTTCATCTGTTTTCATCCGTTTTTATATGTTTCCATCCTTTTTTATCCATTTTTATACGGATGAAAACGAATGAAAACGGATGAAAACGTATAAATGAAAGAAAACGAATAAAAGGGACAATAATGTATAAAAACGGATAAAAACGGATGAATACGTGTAAAAACGAAAGAAAACGGATGAAAACGTATAAAAACGGATGAAAGCGAATAAAAACGAATAAAAACGGATGAAAACATATAAAAACGGAAGAAAATGAATAAAACGGGCAAAAACGTATAAAAACGGATGAAAACTGATAAAAACGGATGATAACAAACAAAGGAAAAATATCTTCATTGTTTTAAAATGAAAAAAATCACCAACTAAACGCACCCTTAAAACACACAAAAACTTACTTTGAAAATATTTCAATGGACCTATTTTGCAAAAGAAACAAATCACAAAGGACTATTTTTGCTCAAAAAATCACTTTTTAGCATGTTTTGTCGGTCAAAAGTTACTCACGTACCATATTAGCACGAAATCAAAAAATACACGTACCATATTAGAACGAAAATTAGTACACGTACCATATCGGTACATTTGAAAAAGTATATAGCTATTTAATAGCCAAAACCAATGTTCTAAAAGGCATGAGGCGTGGCGTGGCGGCACAGCCACGCCTCAAGCCTTACGAGCCTTTGCGAAGATTTTTCGTTTCTAAAGGCGTGCTTAAGGCGGCAAAAAAAATATTTCTAGATTTATGTGTTTATAATCTTATATCATTTTTTAAGAGAAATTTCAAATACTAAGGCTCAAATCCTAAATAGCCAGACCCAAATACGAGGCCCAAGTAGGAATTAAGTTTTGAAATTACGAGGCCCAAGAAGGAAATAGCCCAAATTCAAGAAATTCAAGCCCAAATCCGTAAATCCCCTAAATACTTTTAAAAATGGCGCCACGCCTTACCAAAAGCGTGCCTTTTCATGCCTTTTCGTGCCTTATCCCACGCCTTTTCACACGCCGCCTAGACCTTACGCCTTGGTCCATTTCGTGATGCCGAAGCCACGTCTCGCGCTTTAGCGACGCCTTGACGCGCCTTTTAAAACACTGGCCAAAACCCTTAAATCTATCATGAAATGTCAAAGAACCTAAGTGGCTTTTTAATTTACAAGTTCCAAATCCAACAACTGGTTGAAGAGACCCGGTGATCATTAACAGGGAACATCATGAATAAGTTATTATGTAAGATATTGGATTTCATAAACACATAACACATCAATAATATGGGTCGAATTATGCAAGAGAGTTTAGAGAGAGAAAGTGGGATCCTTTCTAGAGAGAGAAAGTGAAAGAAAACTTAGAAGGTTAGATTAAGTGAAATGTCCGACCCTCTACCTTGGGAGGTAGAGGGTATTTATAGTTACAAACTAAACGTCCTCCTTCGGACTGTGGATCAGGCATACAGTGGGTAAAGATCCGTCCGTCCTCCACGGTGTTGCACTAAACTAAATAACTAGTAAATAACGTAACGTCTACGAGCTAACTTATGCTAGATTATATATGGGGTGACCGACACTTCACTATGGAATTTCTAATTCCTAACAATCTCCCCCTATGGGAGGTCACCCCATGTTTTACATTTTGAATCCTAGCATTCTATTTAATCTTCAGCCTTGAGCTCGTGGACTTTAATTCTTCAACTTCCGCATCTTTGTGCTTTAGCAGTGATTCGTTAAAGTCCGATAACTTTGTACTTTAAGTGGAGGCCTTTATACTGATCCACATCTTTGATGATCTACGAGCTTTAATTGATATCATCAGCCACAGTAAATCTTTGGATCACCCTTTATTGTGTTGCCATCATGTGAAGCTGACTTCGGACCGACATGCTTACACTTTTGGATCATGACATATTTTCATCAGAGTAGCGGAAGCTTTACTGGCTCATGATATTTGCAGCAGCGTTGCGTAAGCATAGTATAAAAATATCGAGCCGGTTCGTAGATATGCACAAGTCATGATTTCTTCAATTAAGTGTGGATGCTGTGAGCATGCGGCTTTTGATTGACTTCTCAATTCGATCACCGCAACCGTCCCAAATGTACCGCAAACAACAGTTAGTAATAAAACACATGAAAGTGTCTTTGATCACTTTCGTTGAATTGAGGTACACGGCCCACGGTTCCTCGTTGATCAAGACAAGTACCGCCTGTGATCAGGTAGGATTCCTAAGAATCTCCTTGACAAGGTTTCGCAGCTGTTCTAGATGTTCTCAAACTGGAACGTCTCAAAGAAGACAACACGGAGTGAGTGAACCAGCGAAATGAGATTCACTGATTGATGAAAAGAGATTCGAAAAACAATCGTGTACTGCTTAAGAAAGAGTTTTGCAATACGACGAAGGTTTTATGAGAAAGATCAATTTTCAATCAAAATACCTTTTGTATTAGAGAATGAATACACATTCGATGTACTAGTAAAAAGAAGAGATTCGCACATCGAAGGTTTTCCTAAAAGTATTTTTCAATCAGAGATACTTTTTGTGTTTGAAAACATGAATACACATTCGACGTGCTAGAGAAAAGAAGGTTTGCACATCGAATGGTTTTTCCAAAAGTATTCGTCAATTCCAATCCTGGACCAAGGTTGATTCAATAATGAATCGCCCCATTGTTTCTATCCAGTAGTCACAAGCTTGATCTTTTGCAAGATTTCACATGTCACCCACCAAGAGATTGTTTGATGTTGGCTCTGGAAGGATTTCCATCTTCATTGTGAATATTTTTACATATCACTCGGATGTTCTGGCAATACCACAAGGATAATGCGTAGGACTCTTAATATATACTTACTTTCCACATTGTGTGAAACAACAAGTCTTCAAGAATTTAGTGTCCTAATGAGATATTGTGGATAATCTCTTGGCTCTAGACTCAATTGTGCACATTTGGTTCCTATGCCGGAAACTAGGGAGAGGTTCTCCTTCTTCAATATCAACTATCTCTAAGAGAAAGTCGATAGATTATGTAGGTTCCCCGTGAGAATGAAACAAGCCCTTTTAAGAGGAACTTGAGTAGCTTGGGAAGGTTAGTGCAAAGGCGTCACTAGGTCCATGACGTCTTGTCTTCAATACCAGTGTTACCTTAGTAACCACCAGTAACATATGTATTGAACCCGGTGTCTGCCCTAAGGCTGAATTATTGGAGGGCTATTTCTTTTCACCCTTTTCTCATTTCATTTCTTTTTCATTCTTCAAACCCTAAAGTGCTTACCGAGACTTCATAACTAGAACCTTGTTGGGTTTATTCCAGTACTAGCTCAAACTCAGTCGGCACTCTTCCCATTTCTCATTTTTCTCCTTTTTTCAATATACCTAAGGACTTCTACACAATCTAGTGGATTGTCCCTGGGTAGATCCCTCCGGTTCTGGCGGATCGTGGGAACTAATACCTAACCTAACCATCCTTATAACACCATGCATAAAGTAAATTGGTCGGTCTTTTGGTACAGTTCATTCTTCCTTAAAACCAATTGAAAAATCTTTTGGAAAAACAATCAAGGTACTTGTGATACGAGATCAAAGCATTTTGTACCTTAATAGTTTTGATCATTTAGAAAACCTCCCCCTCAACATGTGCATATGATTTAGAAAATATTTAGCACATGGAGGCAAGAGGACTTTGAAATATTCTCTTTGATCACAATTTTCATAGAAAAAGCCATTTGATTTTCTTTGGTAAATTCTCCCCCTCAATATGTGCGTAGGATATTTGAAATCATTTTATCACATAGAGGCAAGAGTTCTTTTGAAGCACATTTACGATCACACAAGCCATTAAGAAACCATTCGCTCTCCCTCAATATGTGCATCAATAAATGAAAGAGTTTGGCACATATTAGAGAGAACTTGCACTTTAAATCAAAACGATCATCTTATATCAAGTTTCATTATTAAATCACAAATTCTCCCCCTATCAAAAATATTAAACCCTTTGAGATTTTGGATCTCAAGTGATTTAATCAGGTTTGGAAAACATGGGAGAATATGTGGCCAGGTTTAAATACTCATCTTGTTTTTGGATAAATGTTCCCCCTCAACATGTGCATTATGTATATTGAAATCGTTTGGCACATGGTGGCAGAAGTGCCTTTAAAGGACTAAAACCAATTCCATTTAAACAGATTTGAGATTTAAATTACAATCTCTCCCCCGATCAAAAATATCAAACCATTTGAGATTTGTGAATACATCTTATTTAAATCATTTAGAAAAGTTTGGGGAAAGACGTGGCAAGATTTAATTTTTGAAATTGACTGAGATGGACCAGATTTAGACATTAAAGATTGTTAGTGTCAGGTATGATAGTTTTAAGAGATCTTTAAGTAAAATAAAACAATTTCACAATCAAACAAGAACAGAAAGAATTTCATTTTGAAAGATCTTGATTCGAAAAAAAATCATACCATGACATAACATTAAATCTTTAGATCACCACTTTATTTTGTACAAATCAGAACTTTTGTGAAGAAATATCGTTTTAAAATATTTTATTTTAAATCACTCTCCCCCTCAATCGATGACCGCAGTTGATGATTGAGTGACTTAAGTTTTGATAAAATGAAGTCCGGTGATTTTCAAAATTAAGTCCGAAATATTTTCAAAACAATATTTTCCATTTTCAAAACAATTTAATCAAAAAAATAAATTTCAGAATGGTTTAAAAATGGTATCCTGCACAAAGATACGTTAGGTGGTTGAGAAGCTTTTGTTGTTGTTGTAGGGCTTGGAAGAAAAACCGTCTGCTCATGTAGTGAGACTTCTTACGTTGCATTTTAATGCCAACTGAGGTCAAATTAAGCTATGTTTCTTCAATCACTTAGAAGAAAACCATCTGCTGATGCAGTGAGACCTCTTACGTTGCATTTATGCCAACTCTCCTTGGAAGTCCAATTAAGCTCCGTTTCTTCATTTGTCAACCCAAGAAATAGTTCCCCTTTCCTTTTGGCATCCAATCATCTTCAATTGTGGGATCCGGATCGGAAACATTCTTATATACCAATATACCTGCATACGTTAGTGAACACACATACGAATATATGGTGGTCGACATCACCCAAACAACAATCGACTAATAAAAGTCAATTCAACATATCAATCAGATCATATATGGCATGGGAATAATGTGTTTATCAAACTCTAATCATCTAATCCTAATAATCATATCCTAGGCACCTAGTCCTTCAACGTAGGTTAACTTCATTTTCAATTAAGCATACATGATAATTAGATAATCTCGTTAGATGATATAGATTTGAAAACATTCTCCCCTCAATCAATGACTTATTTTTCTGAAAAGTTTAAAAGCTCTGAAGTCATTGATTGAGTTTTCAATTTTTACAAGAACTCTGAAACTGATTGATTTTCAAGCAACTCATTTTACCACCATTTTGTTAAAACAAATATTTTTCTAAAGAATTTTTAGAAGGAAAAATATTTGAGTAGGAACAGCAGTCCTTCGACATACTTTCCTCAAATTGTTTTAGGATAAGTGCACGAAATATTTGACAAATAGTTTAAGCGTAGCACTTTCCTTCCTTTTAAGAGTGGGTTGCTATCTGAAATAATAGCAAACCATTGTTTAAGCACGGGTCACAGTCTGAAATAACTGCAAGCCATAGTTTGTGACATCTTTTGAAAGAAATATTTACACCTCCTGCTCGAACTTCATCTAAAGTCCCGTGCCATTATTGAATGACATTTCTAAGACCGTAGATGTTATCGATACCAGGAGACATGTCTTGAGAAAACATATTTTTGGTATTTTTCAAATTTTCTTATTTTTATGGGCTTTTGTTGATTTTATATTTTTTTATTTTGTTTTTGTTGGTTTTATATTTTTGTATTTTGATTTTTGAAAATTATTTACAAAGATAGAGAAATATTTTAAGAAGATGATGATACGAGTACCGAGATAAGGAAATCGTTCAGCACTTTGTAGAAGATAGAAGTCATCATCTCTTAAACTTTCACCACCAAAGCTTTCGAGGCTCTTGAATCGTCCGTCAGTAACATGAGCCTTCTGAAAGAGAGACTTTGGTAGCTTCCCCCCAAACCGACAAACTATAAAGACCATTTCCCAAGAAGTAGAAATGAATAAGAACGGTCTCATTGAATGAAGCTCAAGACTCAAGAGTCACGAGAACAACGAAGTAACAAGTTGAAACATTGATCGCTCCTGGTTATCAAATCCGGAATAACTGATTAAGCCCGATCACATGAACCTGTTGTGCGTCCTCGATGTACACATTACTCTTCGAGATTGACCAGTTGTCTATTCAGGGGAACAAAATATCAACATCTTCATTTTACCAGGTGCATTCCAGTTATCTTCCATATAACCAATCAGCCCATAATGTACATGGTTGGTCCCGAACCGTCAAGTTTAATCACTCAAGCTAGCCACTTGTGAATGGCTGACCGTAATAAACTTAAAACTGCTCAGAAACCAAATGCAATGAAGATCAGAGGAATATAGGGGATTCCTGGGTCATTAAGTCCCACGGAGGATGAATTGGTGTTTCACACAGACAGATGTCGAATAATCACTAAGGATAGTGATCAGTAAGGATTTTGATGGATAATTATACCTAAAGAAAAGGTTTATAAATTACAGCGACTTAAATGCAAATTAAAGGAAATTAAAAAGTTAAAATATATTAAATAAACGCTATCACTATTTTTACAATGATTTTTTTGTGATTTTATAAAACAAAATAACTTAAATAAACTATTTTAATTAAAACTTAAACTTAAATTATCTAAAAATGTGATTTAAAATGAAAACGTAAGTTATTTATAAAAATTACGCGAGTGCGCAAGCAAAAACGTAAAATTTATGAAATAAAAGTCCTACAAGTGTAAAAACAATTTTATTACGTACTATATGACAAAAGAAAATTTAAAAAAAAAGATTTATATTTTTTAGACTTTTATATTTTTTATTATGAATTAAATACGATTTTATACTAATTAAATGTTTAAAAATACTAAAACTATTGAGAAAAATCTGAAACTTTTTTATAAAATACTTAATACTAATACAAATTTATGAAAAATACAAAAGTTGAAAAAACTAGTTGAAATAAGCTAGAAATAAGCTAAATAGCTCGTATAAGCTTATTGGAAACAAAATGGTTATATATTAAATGTTGCAAAAGAAAACGAAAAAGACCCTAGGCGATGGTGTGTGTGTGGTGTGGTGAGGGTGGCCGTGGTTCAATCCCAGCTATGGCCTTTTTGCTAACTTTTTATTTTATTATTTTTTTTTCTTCACAAACTTATTAAGTACTATGTAATAAGTAATTTTCACAACTACAACTTTTTATAAAAACTTCTAATAAGCTCAGTTTTGAGCTTATTATCTTAACAGATAGCAAGAAAATGAATTAAGCACAAGATTAAAGCCAATTTGCTAATAAGCTAGTGAAATAAGCAAAAGCTAATAAGAAATAAGCTATATCACTGTTAATAAGCTAGTTTTATAACTGAATAAGCACAATGAATTGTAAATAAGCACTAAACAATCACTAAATAAGCTAAAGCTTAACTGCTTTAACAGGCACTTCTTTGTTTTCTATGTACCTTTAAGCTAAGAAATAAGCAATCAAGTAAGCTAGAAATGAAATCTAATGATGGAACTAACAAGCTAAGCAACTGAGATTTCCAAAAAGCTAAAGTACACAGATTGGGTTACAAAAATGAACTTGTGAGAAGCTTTTGAAAATCTTATGAACACTGAATGGTTGATGAACACAGAAAATGGACAAAACTAAAATCAACTAGCAGGCTTATTAAATAAGCTAAAATTTGAAAAACTAGCACTGGAACCTTGAGACAGCTAGGTAAGCTTCTTAATAAGCTAAAACACACAGTGCTTAAGCTAACCGATAAGCTCTTGATGAGCTTATGAAATCAGATGGGTTAACTGTGCACGTGACAGCTTTTGAAAAAGGGTCTTGAAAGAAAGCTGAAAATAAGCAGTTAATAAGCTAGTTAAAAGTAAGCTTGTATTTTTCTAATTTAGTTTAGCAGCTAAATTTTAATATCCCAAAAGGATTTAAGCTAAAACTTTGTAATAAATACACACTAAAATTATTTATTTTATTCAAAATCGACCAAATTGAAATTTTGACTTTCAATTTACACTAAGACTTTGACTTAAATGAACTTTGGATTGATTCTAATCACTGATTATGTTGTTTTAAGGTGGATTAAGACTGGTTTGGGTAATACTAACAACTTATGAACACAAAACCTTGGTCATAAAACATGGAAATCAAACAGACAAGAAATAAGATGAGATCAAAAGGAATTTTGACTTTTCACCAAATGACCACTGGTTTTTCTTGTTGATTTGAGATATTAGATACTAAAGTGACACATAACAAGTACAAAGAACAACTCAAACAACCTATAGCACAGCTTTAACTAGCGATTCAAACACTCCTTTAGTGGACTGCTTTGAGGTTTTTCAAAGCTTTTCACAAATTCGCACCATGTACTAGATTAAAGGACTTATAATATTATATATTAAGACTAAATAAACATAAAACAACAGCAATAACAACATGGAACTAATAATTAACACTAATGCTATAATAACTGTGAAAATGAAATTTTTGCTAACTTCAAATTTAAAAGAACAAGCAACTGTTTTAAAGGTTTATTTATACTTAACTATGACTACTGAACATGGAAACACAAAGATTTGAGCTTATGACTGTCTTACACAGTAAAATGCCAAAATGAATCAAAAAGCTTACAAGTGGATTCAAGGACAAGACTGAGAACTGAGGACTTGAAAACACTTCCTAAAGCTTACCAATAAGCTCTATACCAAGGCCATCCAGAATCTACCTTGCTCCAGCTTTCTTGCATCTTTCACCATGGATTTTTATTTTTCAACTATTTATTTATATTTTTGGTGATTTTTAATTTTTGCTTCTAAACTGACTTTTAAAGTAACTAATAGCTTTAATAAGCTATATAGGAGCTTATGTGGCCCTATTCAGTCTTTAATAACAATTAACTAACAACATTAGAACATTTTGATATTTTGAACTTGTAAATATGCATAAACTGAAAATAGGACTTAAACACTGAGTATTATTATTGAAAAGGATTCAAAACACATTAAGATTACTTACAAAGGTACTTGAAAGCTTTAAAATACACTGGAATTTAAATTCTAATTAAAACGATAAAGTTAAACTAAAATTACACTAGATAGATCTTCACATAGCTTCCCACTTGTATTTATTGATCTCATTTGACCTTGTCGCATATCTCGAACAAATCCCACCTCAATCCAAACCATTGATTTAATCCAGATCATCACAATTGCCAAATGGCAATTTTGGCGCCATTTTTTTCATTTGAGCAGGTTAATTCAATTAATGGGTCTTGGATGGATGTGGAGGTGTTAAGGGGTTGGTATACTGGGAAGACAGTGGAGTGTTGAAAAGAGGAGAAAACCACACCGGTTTGGTATTACATGATGTAAAGAAGATGAACAGTAGGGGTAGTGGTTTGGCGCCATTGACTGGTTTTGACTTTTTAATATTAAAAGGGGGTCCAAAATGGGGGTCACAGCATTGGTCGGGGTTCTTTTGGGTTTTGGCAGGGTTCTAAATACAAAAGGGGGTCTAATTGTTTTAATATTACAAGGACTAGTTTTGTAATTCTGCCAATCTTGAGGGACCAATCCTGCAATTCTCCAAGAGTTAACAAAAGGACCAAAACTGCCAATCTTGAATAGTACAAGGACCAATAATGATTATTTTCCATTTTTAAATGTCCAAGGACCATTTTTGTCATTTTCAAAACTTGAGGGACTAAAGTTGTAATTTTGCAATTTTAAAATTCAAAGGGTTTATTTTGACAACTTATGAATCCCTAAGGACTTAAAATGATATTTTTCTTTATTTTGATATACCAGGGACTGTTTTTGACAACTTTTGAAACTTGGGGGACTAAAACTACCAATTATGCAAACTTGATACGTTTTCACCAGATTTTGATATTTTTGCATTTAAAACACATAAAACACTTGTTTGTGATATTTTTATCATTTTGATGCGTTTCGAGTGTTTTCGGATGTTTTTGGCATTCTAAATAAGATAAAAATGATGAGTAATTAGACACTCATCAATCCCCCACACTAAGATATTGCTAGTCCCTAGCAATGATTTGAGAAAAATTAATGGATTTCATCTCTTTACCAAAAGCCATTACTGCTGGAGTAGCCAATTGTTTTAGTTCAAGTAAGAACTTTGGCACAATGATAATCAAATGATTTTGAGCAAATCATAAGCTATAAACGGATTTGATTTGTCTTTACCAGAAGCCGCTTGCTTCTGGACTAGCCAACTCTTAGATAAATTATCAATATTATCTTTGGTGAGCCGATTACCAATTATGGATTTTCAACTGCCTTTACCACAAGCCATAAACTTGCGGGCTAGCCAACTTTTCACTAGTTTAAAGATATGGTGAGTTGAACACCATACAATTTTGGGCAAATTGCAAGCCATAAACGGATTTGAGATATCTTTACCAAGAGCCGTTTGCTCTTGGATTAGCCAATCCTTATGTGGGTTAGACATGGCGGACTGATTACCATTTGCTGAGTAAGTGAAAACACTTACTCCAAAAAAAAAATTTTGGCCAAAAACAGGGGAATTGGGTGGAATAATTACATGATAAAATTCGTGAGAATTCCCCCCCCACACTTAGAAATGAATATTGCCCTCAATATTCAAAGTACCGGCGGTTATGCCGAAACATAGAACATAAAAGGGAAATACTACGGCCATTATTTTGTTTTTGATATATACACATTTTTTTTTTAGGAGATTGATATATACAACAGCGGGGGGGAAACTCCCCCACACTAGGGTGGTAGAAAGGGGGTAAGAAGACAGAAACATGGGTGAAAACCATATGGTGTGCTACTGTTTTTGATTCCCGAGTCACTAGCTTGACTCGATCCCTGCATTCATTGGTTCATGGGGAAAGTTTGTAGATCCGGGACAATCACGGGTGGAATGTCCTCTCCAAAGTAATGCTTTAATCGATGACCATTTACTTTAAAATTTGGACCATCAGGATGAGATAACTCAATGGTGCCATAAGGATAAACCTTAGTGATAGTAAATGGACCACACCAACGGGACTTAAGCTTTCCCGAGAAAATCTTCAATCTTGAATTGAAAAGAAGGACTCGATCACCAACGTTGAAAACGCGGTTCTTGATTTTAGAGTCATGAATCTTCTTTGTCTTTTGTTTGTAGATCAAAGAGTTCTCGTATGCTTGATCACGGAGTTCATTTAGTTCATTCATTTGAACTTTTCTATGATCACCACCGTCTGAATATCGAAGTTTGCATGCTTCAAGGCCCAAGAGGCTTTGTGCTCTAGTTCAATCAGAAGATGACATGCCTTTCCGTACACTAGCTTGTATGGAGTACACCCAATTGGTGTTTTGTAAGCTGCACGAAAGGCCCGAGTGCGTCATCTAGTTTATCCACCGTGATGCACGATTTTCGCCACCGTCCTTTCTAGAATTCTTTTAATACCACGGTTGGAGACTTCCACCTGCCCACTTGTTTGGGGGTGGTATGCAGTAGAGAGACGGTGGGTAACACCATACTTTTGCATAACACGATCAAATTGATCATTGTAAATGTGTACCACGATCACCGATTATAGCTCGGGAGTTCCAAACCTGGCAAAAAGAGATTTCAAAAATTTTACAACTACTCGGGCATCATTGGTAGGTAAAGCTTTCTTCAAACCATTTTGACAAATAGTCAACAGCCACGAGTATGTATTTGTTACCTCGAGAAGATGGAAATGGCCCCATAAAATCAATACCCCATATGTCAAATATCTCACAAACTTGAATGGCATTTTGTGGCATTTCATTTCTTTGAGATATATTTCCATGACGTTGACAAGCGCCACGTGTTTTGACAAAATCGTGGGATCCTTATAAATTGCGGGCCAATAAAACCCGGAATCAAACACCTTTTTAGCGGTGTAGTTTGGACTATGATGGCCCCTGGGTCCAAAGATGGCAAGCTTTAGAATGTCAAGAGCTTCCTGTCCATAAACACACCGTCGGATGACTTGATCCGCATAGATTTTGAATAAGTAGGGTCGCCCCGTAAGTAATGTTTAACATCCTTGAAGAATTTGTTCTTCTGCTGGGTTGACATCCCTTTCACTATGAAGTTACCCGCATGGTAATTTGCGAAGTCAGAAAACCATGGGGTAGAAGAGTTTCCACGAAAAGAAACCGCATTGAGTGTCTCGAGAGGAAATGTTTCATTTATTTCCTTCTTCTCGAAAACATCTTGGTGAGGGTTTTCTAAACGGGACAAATGATCGCACCAGGTTCTCAGCTCCTCTTTTATCACGTATAATGATATCAAATTCTTGGAGGAGGAGAACCCAACGGAGCAATCTCGGCTTTGCATCTTGTTTTGCAAAGAGATATTTGAGAGCCGAGTGATCCGTATACACCACGCATTTGGTCAAGATTAAGTACGGCCGAAACTTCTCAAATGCATACACCACGGCTAATAGCTCTTTTTCTGTGGTGGGGTAATGGGTTCGAGCTTCAGTCATAGTTTTACTTGCGTAGTGGATAGGCTGAAAATGCTTAGATCTACGTTGCCCTAGGACTGCACCGATAGCAAAATCACTTGCATCGCATATGAGCTCAAAAGGCAAATCCCAAATGAGCAACGAGAATGGGTGCTTCAGAAGTTTTTCTTTAATGTTTCAAAAGCTTCGATGCACTAAGGTGAGAAGATAAAAGGAGCCTCTTTTTCAAGAAGATGGGTCATAGGCCGGGCGATTTTAGAAAAATCTTGTATGAATCTGCGATAGAAACCTGCATGACCTAAAAAACTCCTAATACCTTTGACGGTAGTAGGATGAGGTAGTTTAGCAATAACATCGACTTTTGCTCTATCGACCTCAATCCCATTTTTGGAAATCTTATGGCCAAGGACTATGCCTTTTTGACCATAAAGTGGCTCTTCTCCCAATTTAGACAAAGATTGGTGTCTTCACACCTTTGAAGCATTTTTTCTAAATGGGAGAGACATGTTTGAAACGTGTCCCCAATGACCAAGAAGTCATCCATAAACACCTCCATTGTTTCCCCGATCATGTCGTGGAAAATGGCCATCATACATCGTTGGAACGTGCCGGAGGATTACATAGGCCAAAAGGCATACGCCTCAGAGGCAAAAGTTCCGTATGGACAAGTGAATGTAGTTTTATCTTGATCCTTTGGATCAATGGGGATCTGAAAGTATCCCGAGAAACCATCAAGGAAACAATAGTATTCATTCCCAGCTAATCTCTCAAGCATTTGGTCCATAAAGGGTAGAGGAAAATGGTCTTTACGGGTGGCGCCATTCAACTTACGATAGTCAATGCAAACACGCCATCCAGTTACCAATCGAGTTGGAATTAACTCGTTATCTTCATTTGTGACAACAGTTATGCCACCCTTTTACGGAACACAATGAATTGGGCTAACCCAAGGACTATCTGAGATCGGGTAAATCAATCCGGCATCAAGAAGTTTGATAACCTCTTGTTTGATAACATCATGGATTTTTGGATTTACTCTTCTCGATGTTGAATCTTGGTTTGAAGTCATCCTCCATCAAGATTTTGTGAGTACAAAATTCATGGTTGATACCCTTAATGTCGGAGAGTTTCCAAGCAATTGCTTGCTTGTGTGACTTCAAAACCTTTATGAGAGCAGTCTTTTCATCTTTACTCAAATCTCTAGCAATAATGACGGGTAATTTATCATCACCCTCAATAAATGCATACTCGAGATGAGGTGGTAAGTCCTTAAGTTTGACTTCAGGAAATTCTTCGCTTTTCTCAACCGACTTGACTTCCTTGTTATGAAGTTCGACAGGAGGGAGTGGAGATGATGATGGATCATCATTAAGCAACTTCTCAATGAGAAGTATGTCCCCTCGATGTCGATGGGAGCGTGATCAATTTCCCATGGAACATAATCACTGGACAAGTATGCTTCAATCTCTTCCAAGATGAAGTCACTTTCCTCAAATGGAGTGAGAGAAGGAGTAGAATTGGCGATGATGGGTTGAGATGAATGAGTGAGATTATCACTCAAAGAATTATGATCATAACCAAGAACTTCTTGAGAGTACTCTTCAGAAGCAACATCAATGATATCTATTCGGTTAACCGATTCCGAATCATAGTTTGCGGAGTACCTCGAAGTTTGATCAAGGTTAAAGGTGACAGCTTCATTACCCACACGTAGTGTGATTTCTTGCTCAAATACATCAATGAGAGCACGGCCCGCTCTCGAATCCTCGCCCAACAATGAGAGGAACCCGATGATCAAGATCGAAATCAACAACCACGAAGTCACCGGAAAATGGAACTTTCCTACTTTCACAAATACGCCCTCAGAATGCCAAGAGGACGGGATATTGTACGATCCGCAAGCTCGAGAGTCATGCATGTAGGAGTAAGTTCTGGAAGAGAAAGTTTCTTCCATATGAATAAGGCATCGGTTGATGCTTGCACCAAGATCAGCTAAGGCAAAGCATTCAACCATTCCTGGAAATACACAAGGTAAGAGAAATTTTCCGGATCTCCAAGCTTTTCTCGAAGCTTCTTCGGATAACTGCAGAGCGCTTCTCGTTAAGAGGAGATTTAGCCATTTCAAACAGCTTTTCCTTGTTGCTTAACATGTGTTTGAGAGTTGATGCAAACTTGGGCATCAGCATGATAGCATCCGCAAAGCTTATGTCAAAATGTAGTTCTTGGAAAATTTGAAAAAATTTGTCCATTTGATGACTTGCTTTTTCGCGGAGCTTTTGCTCATTCAAACGTGATGGGTAAGGAATAGAAGATTTGGATTTGGTATTTTCAACGGGAGCTACAGGTGGTTCAAAAACAACTCCTGGATTTGACTTGTGTTTCTGGACAACTTGAGGATGGACATCATTGGTTCCTCCGTTATTAACAGGAAGTTCCTTGTCCTTGGTTGCCTCAGGTTCACTTTCCACTACCTTCGGTAGAGAAGAAGAAGAGGTAGTAGGAATAGCGGGTCCATTGTATGAAACACCACTTCGGTTGTGATCGCTTTTACATCGCCCCTCGGGTTAGCGATCGTGTTGCTCGGAAGTTTTCCTGAGCCCGAGGGTTGATCATTTAAAGACTTCTTGAGATCAGCAATCTGGCTGACCAACAACCTGTTCATTTCATCATGGGATTTCATGAATCGCTTCAATAACTCATCAGATGATGGTAATGGAGGATGTGGAGGGAAATTCTGAGGTCGGATGTTTTGATTATGACCTTGTTGTTGAAAATTCCCTTGATTAGGATTCACATTCCCCTGAAATTGATTCCCTCGATTGAAATTGTTTTGATTAAGGTTTCCTTGATGTTGGAAACCTTGATTGGGTCCAGGATAGAAATTACCTTGGTTTTGATAACCTTGGTTCATTCTAGGTTGATTCTGATTCGGTTAGGATTCTGTTAAAGCCGGTGGTGCCCGATAAGTGTTAGCACGGTAGTTTGGTTCATTTTGAGGATGGTATTGATTACCTCCTTGATTTGAAGTACCGGCTATAGCATTTGCTTCAAACGGACTACCATCGGTGGCGATAGTTGTAGTATGCATCAGGGCCACCACAAGTAACACAAACTTCAACTTTCTTCACTTCACCATGTGATGGTGTTTGAGTGAAAGTGACTTTCTTTGGTCGCAAGAACCAAAGCTTGAACAATGTCTGTGAGTTTATCAATCTTAGCATCGGTGCTAGATGTACTCACGGGTTTAGAAGTAGAAGGTCCAGATTAGACCGAGTCCGATATGTCTTTGTGCGGAAAGGGCGGACTTGGGACTTGTTTTCAATTATTTGCAAGGCTTCTTTTGTGGTCTTGCTAAGGAAATTACCTCCCGTGGAGGCATTTAAAGAGTCTTGGTCACCTTGGTGCAGACCATTGTAGAAAGTATCCATTTGCATTAACTCGGTAAAACCATGATGCGGACACTTATGAGCAATTCTTTGTAACGATCCCATGTCTCCCCGAATGATTCATCAAATCTTTGAGAAAATTTCATTATCTCATTCTTAAGACTTGTAGTTCGGGATGGAGGATAGAATTCGTTAACAAACTTGGTAACTAGATCCTCCCATGTCTCAATGGAACGAGGTGGTTGTTTCTCAAGCCAATTCCGGGCTTGTCCCTCTAGAGAAAATAGGAACAGAAGAAGCTTGATAGCTTCATGTGGGACATTCTTGTATTTGATGGTAGATGCTATCTTGTTAAACCATCGAATGTGTGCATGAGGATCATCCCGCCCAAAACCATAGAATTGGCTTTGGGTTACCGATTAAGCAACCCGTTTTGAGCTCAAAGGTATCAGCCACAATGGATGGGACAACAATAGCATCTCCGTAACCCTCGATGGGTGCTTGGAGAAGCTCATTCATGGGTTTGTCTTCTGCCATTTCGGCAGGAGGTGGTGGTGGTAGACGTTCCTCGGCCACGGCTGAAGGAGCGAACGCCCTCTACGCCTACGAGGAATATTTGCTAGCTCGAAAGTGGACTTGTAGAGCTGGAAGAACGAGTGCGCATGCACTAAGTATAAAAATCAATTTTCAAAACAAATGCGAGGCAAAACGACAAGTGAACTTAACCAATAATCACAAATGAAATGGCTTCTTTGAAAAAGGTACACCAAATCACAAGGACACAAAGGCAAGTTTTAAATCTGATGTTCGGGAACTTATTATGGTCACACCCCCAGTTAGTAGGTGTACTGCCTTGATTTGCGGTGGTTGATTTTTATGTATAAATTAAGTACCACTGAAAAGACGTAGGTAATGATTTGTGCTGATGGGTTTAAAAACTTTTGGACAATATTTTTGGAATCGTCTCGTTTAACCAAATCGTATTTCTTTAAGAATCACCTTAAAAGAAACACAAGCTAGAAAACGTTACGATTGTTTTGTTGTTTTATATTGTTTTTGGTGTTGTTAACACTTTAGGAAAAGTGTTAATGAACTTTTTGATTTATATTTAACTTTACAGAAAACTGTTTACAAACGGTGGTATATGTGCAAGTACGGGTCTGTTAATGCTTAAAACACGCTTACATCCCGGCGCGCTAAAATTTGTTGGTCCCGAACCGTCAAGTTTAATCACTCAAGCTAGCCACTTGTGAATGGTCAACCGTAATAAACTTAAAACCGCCGTAAAACCAAATGCAATGAAGATCGAGGAATATAGGGGATTCCTAGGTCGTTAAGTCCCACGGAGGATGAATTGGTGTTTCACACAGACAGATGTCGAATAATCACTAAGGATAGTGATCAGTAAGGATTTGGATGGATAATTATACCTAAAGAAAAGATTTATAAATTACAGTGACTTAAATGCAAATTAAAGGAAATTAAAAAAAGTTAAAATATATTAAATAAACGCTATCACTATTTTTACAATGATTTTTTTGTGATTTTATAAAACAAAATAACTTAAATAAACTATTTTAATAAAAACTTAAACTTAAATTATCTAAAAATGTGATTTAAAATGAAAACGTAAGTTATTTATAAAAATTACGCGAGTGCGCAAGCAAAAACGTAAAATTTATGAAATAAAAGTCCTACAAGTGTACAAACAATTTTATTACGTACTATATGACAAAAGAAAATTTAAAAAAAAAGATTTATATTTTTTAGACTTTTATATTTTTTATTATGAATTAAATACGATTTTATACTAATTAAATGTTTAAAAATACTAAAACTATTGAGAAAAATCTGAAACTTTTTTATAAAATACTTAATACTAATACAAATTTATGAAAAATACAAAAGTTGAAAAAACTAGTTGAAATAAGCTAGAAATAAGCTAAATAGCTCGTATAAGCTTATTGGAAACAAAATGGTTATATATTAAATGTTGCAAAAGAAAACTGAAAAAGACCCTAGGGCAGATGGTGTGTGTGTGGTGTGGTGAGCTGGGTGGCCAGGGTTCGAATCCCAGCTATGGCCTTTTTGCTAACTTTTTATTTTATTATTTTTTTTTCTTCACAAACTTATTAAGTACTATGTAATAAGTAATTTTCACAACTACAACTTTTTATAAAAACTTCTAATAAGCTCAGTTTTGAGCTTATTATCTTAACAGTTAGCAAGAAAATGAATTAAGCACAAGATTAAAGCCAATTTGCTAATAAGCTAGTGAAATAAGCAAAAGCTAATAAGAAATAAGCTATATCACTGTTAATAAGCTAGTTTTATAACTGAATAAGCACAATGAATTGTAAATAAGCACTAAACAATCACTAAATAAGCTAAAGCTTAACTGTTTAACAGGGCACTTCTTTGTTTTCTATGTACCTTTAAGCTAAGAAATAAGCACTGAAATAAGCTAAAAAATGAAATCTAATGATGGAACTAACAAGCTAAGCAACTGAGCTTTCCAAAAAGCTAAAGTACACGATTGGGTTACAAAATGAACTTGTGAGAAGCTTTTGAAAATCTTATGAACACCGAATGGTTGATGAACACAGAAATGGACAAAACTAAAATCAACTAGCAGTGCTTATTAAATAAGCTAAAATTTGAAAACTAGCACTGAACCTTGAGACAGCTAGGTAAGCTTCTTAATAAGCTAAAACACACTGTGCTTAAGCTAACCGATAAGCTCTTGATGAGCTTATGAAACTGTATGGGTTAACTGTGCACAAGACAGTTTTTGAAAAAGGGTCTTGAAAGAAAGCTGAAAATAAGCAGTTAATAAGCTAGTTAAAAGTAAGCTTGTATTTTTCTAATTTAGTTTAGCAGCTAAATTTTAATATCCCAAAAGGAATTAAGCTAAAACTTTGTAATAAATTCACACTAAAATTATTTATTTTATTCAAAATCGACCAAATTGAAATTTTGACTTTCAATTTACACTAAGACTTTGACTTAAATGAACTTTGGATTGATTCTAATCACTGATTATGTTGTTTTAAGGTGGATTAAGACTGGTTTGGGTAATACTAACAACTTATGAACACAAAACCTTGGTCATAAAACATGGAAATCAAACAGACAAGAAATAAGATGAGATCAAAAGGAATTTTGACTTTTCACCAAATGACCACTGGTTTTTCTTGTTGATTTGAGATATTAGATACTAAAGTGACACAGAACAAGTACAAAGAACAACTCAAACAACCTATAGCACAGTTTAACTAGCATATTCAAACACTCCTTTTGTGGACTGTTTTGAGGTTTTTCAAAGCTTTTCACAAATTCAGACCATGTACTAGATTAAAGGACTTATAATATTATATATTAAGACTAAATAAACATAAAACAATATCAATAACAACATGGAACTAATAATTAACACTAATGCTATAATAACTGTGAAAATGAAATTTTTGCTAACTTCAAATTTAAAAGAACAAGCAACTGTTTTTAAAGGCTTATTTATACTTAACTATGACTACTGAACATGGAAACACAAAGATTTGAGCTTATGACTGTCTTACACAGTAAAATGCCAAAATGAATCAAAAAGCTTACAAGTGGATTCAAGGACAAGACTGAGAACTGAGGACTTGTAAACACTTCCTAAAGCTTACCAATAAGCTCTATACCAAGGCCATCCAGAATCTACCTTGCTCCAGCTTTCTTGCATCTTTCACCATGGATTTTTATTTTTCAACTATTTATTTATATTTTTGGTGATTTTTAATTTTTTCTACTAAACTGACTTTTAAAGTAACTAATAGCTTTAATAAGCTATATAGGAGCTTATGTGGCCCTATTCAGTCTTTAATAACAATTAACTAACAACATTAGAACATTTTGATATTTTGAACTTGTAAATATGCATAAACTGAAAATAGGACTTAAACACTGAGTATTATTATTGAAAAGGATTCAAAACACATTAAGATTACTTACAAAGGTACTTGAAAGCTTTAAAATACACTGGAATTTAAATTCTAATTAAAACGATAAAGTTAAACTAAAATTACACTAGATAGATCTTCACATAGCTTCCCACTTGTATTTATTGATCTCATTTGACCTTGTCGACATCTCTGAACAAATCCCACCTCAATCCAACCATTGATTTAATCCAGATCATCAAAATTGCCAAATGGCAATTTTGGCGCCATTTTTTCATTTGAGCAGGTTAATTCAATTAATGGGTCTTGGATGGATGTGGAGGTGGAAAGAGGTTGGTATACATCTGGGAAGACAGGTGGAGTGTTGAAAAAGAGGAGAAAACCACACTGGTTTGGTATTACAGGATGTGTGAAAGAAGATGAACAAGTAGGGGTAGTGGTTTGGCGCCATTGACTGGTTTTGACTTTTTAATATTAAAAAGGGGGTCCAAAATGGGGGTCACAGTGCATTGGTGGGGGTTCTTTTGGGTTTTGGCAGGGGTTCTAAATACAAAAGGGGGTCTAATTGTTTTAATATTACAAGGACTAGTTTTGTAATTCTGCTAATCTTGAGGGACCAATCCTGCAATTCTCCAAGAGTTAACAAAAGGACCAAAACTGCCAATCTTGAATAGTACAAGGACCAATAATGATTATTTTCCATTTTTAAATGTCCAAGGACCATTTTTGTCATTTTCAAAACTTGAGGGACTAAAGTTGTAATTTTGCAATTTTAAACTTCAAAGGGTTTATTTTGACAACTTATGAATCCCTAAGGACTTAAAATGATATTTTTCTTTATTTTGATATACCAGGGACTGTTTTTGACAACTTTTGAAACTTGGGGACTAAAACTGCCAATTATGCAAACTTGATACGCTTTTCACCAGATTTTGATATTTTTGCATTTAAAACACATAAAACACTTGTTTGTGATATTTTTATCATTTTGATGCGCTTCGAAAGTGTTTTCGATGTTTTTGGCATTCTAAACAAGATAAAAATGATGAGTATTTAGACACTCATCATTACACAAGTACCCAACCGAGTAGACACAACGACATCACAAGAATCGGTTGAATCACGATCTTCTCTGGATATCAACTCCGAATAACTGATTAAGCTCGATCATGTGATCATGTTGTGCGTCCCGATGTACACATATCTCTCCCCGATGGTTACGATCTCATCGAATCATCATTACATTGTGTACATGAAGCAATAACCGTAAGCACTACCATAAACCATATAGAAGATGTCGATAAGCAATATCATCTCACGCTCCAAATATTCTTCTCATATTTCTTCCTACTGAAAGCTGAGTTAATACATACCAAAAGAATCCAGAGACCACTTCCCCCAAATAGTTGGAATGATAACACCAAACTCTACGAATTAAACACTGAGTTTCTGTAACATATTGGATTTCACAAACACACTAAACCATAAGATCAAATAGGCGTACAAGAGGTTTTAGAGAGAGAAAGTTAGAGGTTTGGGAACTTTATGAGAGAAAGAAAAATCTTATTATTAGCTCCAACTCTCTACCTTGGAAGGTAGAGAGTATTTATAGTCTTACAATAAAACGCCACACAACGGGCTGTGGATCAGGCATACAGTGGGTAAAGACCCGTCCGTCCTCCACGGTGTTACTTAACTAAATACTACTTAACATAAAATAACTACGACTACGAGCTTTCTAACGATTACATATACTTGAGGTGACCGACACTTTAATACCTGGATTTTCTAAATCCTAACAATCTCCCCCTAAGGGAGGTCACCTCAAACACAAATTAAAATTACATTGAATACAAACAAATATTACATTGATATTGTTCTTGGATTCTTGTCCATGTTCTTAGTTCTGTAGCTCGTAGTCTTTGATTCTTCATGATTGCATGTTTGGATAATCTGAGTGGAGGTCTTTAACGATCCACGGATACTGAAGTTTTGAGCCAGCCTTTGAGATCATCACCACATTAAATCTCTGACTCAACCTTTGTGTTGTTGGTAATTAGTGATGTTGTGACTTTTGGACCGACATGCTCACATTCTGGATCATGATTTATTCTTATCGGAGTAGCGGAAGCTTTCGTTGATTCATGATATTTGCAGCAGCGTAGCAGAAGCATGGAGTGAAAATATCAGAGTCATTGATGCACCAATCATGATTTCTCTAGATATGAATGTGTTGTGTGAGCATGCGGCTATGGATTGACCGCTTTATTCCGATCACCGCAAACGTGGGTGTACCTGCATAAAACAGTTAGCAATAAAGTGCACGAAAGTGTCTTTGATCACTTTCGATGAATTGAGGTACACGGCCCACGGTTCCTCGCTGATCAAGACAAGTACCGCCTGTGATCGTAGAATTATGAAGAATCTCCTTGACAGGTTTCGCAATGCTCTAGCCGTTCTCAAACCGAGCGCCTCAAAAAGACAACACGGAGTGAGTGAACCAAATAATAGAGATTCACTGATTGATGAAAAGAGATTTGAAAAACATTCGTGTATTGCTCAATAGAAATTGTTTTTGTAATACAACGAAGTTTTAGTGAAAAATCATTTATCAATCATAAACACCTTTTGATTTGAAATAATTGTACACAGTCGATGTGCTAGAGAAAAGAGTTTTTAAGCACAACGACTGGTTTTTCAAAGGTATCCGTCAATCCATTTTCTTTGACCTAGATTGATTCAATTTTGAATCGCTCTACTGATGAGGTCCATATGTCACAAGCAAGTCTTGGCAATACCACAAGGATAGTGCGTAGGACTTCTCAAAATACATTTTCACATTCCACATTGTGTGAAACTGTAAGCCTTCATTGACAGTGTCCTAATGAGATTTATTGATGATCTCGTGGCTCTAGACTCAATTGTGCACATTTGGATCCTATATCAGAGACTAGGGAGAGGGTCTCCTTCTTCAATACCAACTATCTCTAAGAGAAAGTCGATAGATTATGTGGGTTCCCCGTGAGAATGAAACAATCCCTTTTAAGAGGAACTTGAGTAGCTTGGGAAGTTAGTGCAGTGCGTCACTGGGTCCATGACGTCTTGTCTTCAATACAAGTGTTACCTTAGTAACCACCAGTAGCATATGTATTGAACCCGGTTTCTGCCCTAAGGTTGAATAAATTGAGGGCTATTTCTTTTCACCCTTTTCACATTAATTTCTTTTTCATTCTTCAACCCCTTCAGCGCTTACCGAGACTTCATAACTAGAACCTTGTTGGGTTTATTCCAAGACTAGCTCATCTCAGTCCAAGACTCTTCCCATATCTAACATTTCTCCTTTTTTCATCATACCTAAGGACTTCTACACTATCTAGTGGATTGTCCCCGGTAGATCCCTCCGTTCTCGGATCATGGGACCTCAACCTAACCTTATCATCCTTATATCACCATAAATAAAGTAAAGTTGGTCGGTCTTTCTGGTATAGTTCATCTGCCATAGGAACCAATTGAAAAACCATTTGAAAAATCAATCAAGATACTTGTGATATAGAATCAAAGCATTTTGTATCTTAATTGTTTTGATATTTTAGAAATGCTCCCCCTCAACATATGCATAAAATTTAGAAATTGTTTAGCACATGGAGGCAAGAGATCTTTGAAATCATTAGATTAAGAGTGAAAGGTCCAATCTTTTGATTAACATTTTCTAAAATGATCATCATCACTTCCCAATCAATTTGAGTAGATAAAGCATTTTGAGGAACGATGAGGTTTTCAACAGTTTGCTCCCCCTCAATATGTGCATAGATGTTTGAGAATGTTTTGCACATATTAGGAAAAGACTGCACATTGAGATAAATTGATCACGTTTCAAATATTTTTGGTTTAAGATAGATGCTCCCCCTCAACGTGTGCATGGAAAATTTGAAATCGCTTTGTCACTTGCAGGGAGGCAAACATACTAATCACTTATGAAACCATCTATCGAATTATCGGTTTAAATCCAATTTAAATCACAACTTCTCCCCCGATCACAATTATTAAAACATTTGAGATTTGTGATCTCAGTAGATTTAAATTGATTTTGAAAGCTTTTAAGGAGAATTGTGACTTGATTATGAAAGCGTTTTAACCGATAAGGATCTGATTTTGAGACTTTAAACTCCATTGGTTAAACATGCATGATTATCTTTTGAAAACAATTGTATGACAACTAACTTTTAGAATTAATTGAAATCATTCTCCCCCTCAATCAATGACATAGGTTGTTGATTGAGAAATAGATATTTTGACAAATAAGTCCGGATGATTTTCAACACTTGAGTCCGAGTTATTGTACAAAGCAATTAGTTTTCAGCAGATAAATGTTTATAGAATCAGAGCATGAGATCTGAAAAACAAGATAAAGCATGGCTCTATTCTTTCTATGAAAAGCAGGTTATTTCCTGAAATGACAATAAACCATTGTTTCTCTTTCTCCCAAAAATTTATTATTATTATTTTTTTTAACATTCGAACAACATCTAAAGTCCCGTATCATTCTTTGAAAGACAACATTAAGACCGTAGATATTATCGAATCGAGAAAAGCATGACAAAAAGACAATATTTTTGAGGATTTTTCGAATTTTACATATTTTTATGGATTTTGAAAGTTTTATAATTTTTTATTTTGCTTTTTGAAAAAATATATACAAAGATATAGATGAAGGAAAGACCTTTACTCCTCGTCTTCCTCCTGAAGACGTTTTGAGTGTTTCTGGTTGAAGGGTTTTCAAGCCAAGTCGAGGAAGAATAAACTCAAAACGTTCTCTTAGAAGAGCTTTGGTGAAGATGTCCGCTAACCGGTATTCGACTTCACAAAATAGAGTTCCACTACACCATTTTCCACTTGCTCCCTGATGAAATGATGTCGGATGTCGATGTGTTTTGCTCTTGAGTGTTGAACGTTGTTGCATGAGAGAGCAATAGCACTTTTATTATCACAAAGATGAGGGATTTTGTTGAATTCAAAGCCATAGATAATTGGGATCTCATCCAAAGGATTTGAGCACAACAAGATGACATGGCTATGTATTCAGCCTCTCTAGAGGAAATAGAAGTACTCATTTGCTTCTTTGAAGACCAGCTCACAAGCTTATCACCCAAAAACCGAAGCACCTCCCGATGTACTTCGACGTGTATCTTGACATCCCGCATGATCAAGATCTACATAGGTCGTTAGAGACATACCGGTGTCCTTAGGGTACCAAAGTCCCATATTGATGGTTCCTTGGAGATACCGAAAGACCCGCTTAACCGCTTCAAGGTGATTTTTAGTAGGCTTAGCCCGATATCTAGCACACATGCACACAAATAACAAGATGTCTGGTCTGCTAGTGAGGTACATCGTGGATCCAATCATGCTTCGATATTTCGTTTGATCTACCATGATCCCTGAGTGGTCCTCATCCAGTTTGGTTCGTTCAATCATGGGAGTGTCAACGGTGTCACATGATACAAATCCAAATTTCTTTAAAATCTCATTTGCATATTTAGATTGATTTATGAAAATGCCTCCGGACTTTGTGAAATTTGTAATCCCAAGAAAAATGACATTTGTCCCATCATAGACATTTGGAATTTGGAACCCATTTCATTAGAAAAAACGATCACATTCATTGGGGTCAGTCGAGGCAAAGATAATATCATCTACATAAATTTGAACGTGAATTAAATGTTTGTCCGACTTCCGGTGAACAATGTAGGATCAATCGCTCCTTTGTCAATCCGAGACGAAGAAACTTTGATAGCGTATCATACCATGCCCTTTGGGCTTGCTTTAACCCGTAAAGCGCCTTCTTCAAACGATACACATGAGTAGGATGCTCTGAATTCACAAATCCTTCAGGTTGGCTGACGTAGACGACTTCTTTAAGATCTCCGTTCGAAATGCCGTCTTTACATCCATTTGATAGACTATCATGTTCTTACTTGCAAAGATTAGCCAAGAAGATTCGATTGCCTCTATTCGAGCAACAGGAGCAAAAGATTCTTCAAAGTCAATACCCTCTTCTTGACGGTATCCTTTGGCAACCAATCGAGCCTTGTTCTTTAGGACATCACCATGCTCATCAAGTTTTACTTTGAAGAATCCATTTGAGCAATGATCATAGCATAATCTGGAGCAAGTACTAACTCCCATACATCAAGTCGATCAAACTCATGAATTTCTTCTTGCATGGCATTGAACCAGTCTTCATTCATGTCGGTGTTAATGTCTTTTGGTTCGACCTTAGAGAGTACGGAGTTGAAGAAGCACCATAAGGCATCGGTTGCAAGTTGTTTTCGTGTGGATACTGGGCGAGAGGGGTTTCCAATGATGTTGTCTGATGGGTGATCATGTGTCCATTTTCTAAGGTGTTCATGTGGTTGTTGTTTTGGAACTGAAGTAGCAGAGTCGATGTCTCCGGATGAAGATGGTTCTGATGATGATTCAGGAGCAAAGACATTTTCAAATGGGGCTTCTTCGGGAGTAGCAAAGGGATTAACTTCATCATTGATGCGTAAACAATTCCATGATGTATATTCGAATATTGATGATTTGTTGATGAGACCGAAGTGATCGCAGCAGCGCTTCTTGACTTAGTGATATTGAGATCTGAAGGATTGACTTCATTCACAGGGATATGAGCGCCTCGTTGTAGGAATCCACATTTCATTAGTACTTGGCTCATAATGTTCATCAAACATAGGATCAAACAATTTCTTTAAATCATCTTCAGATGGAGGTACATATGGAGTTGCTGGAGAAGAGTTTGGTACAAGGGATGAACCAATGGGACTGTTTTGAAGTGCGGGTCCCGAACTGGATTGTCCAGAGCCATTTGACCGTCACTCATCAAACGTGACGGGAATTATTTCCATGATATTTCGGGTTCTCTTGTTATAGATTCGGTAACCTTTTCGGTTTGGTGCATAGCCTACAAAAACTCCAATGTCCGCTTTAGCTCTCAGTTTTCCTAAATCTTGACCCTCATTAGTTGGATAACATAAAGCACCAAACACACGAAGGTATGAGAGATCGGTTTTCTATTGTGGACAAGATCATATGGAGTCTTTCCATGAGAAGTGTGAATTAGAGATCGATTTTGAGTGTAACAAGCAAGGGCAATAGCTTCACCCATAGAAACATTGAAACCTTTGAGTAAATCAACATTGTCCTTGCAGCTTCTACAAGAGTTCGATTTCGTCTTTCAACTACACCGCTCTGTTGAGGAGTTCGAGGGACACTTCTTTGGGGACTGATTCCAACATTTCCATAAAATTCATTGAGTTCTTTATTAACAAACTCGGTTCCATTGTCAGTACGGACGATTCGAACTATTTTGTTGAGTCGATCCGAAGTTGTTTAATGAGTTTAATGATGACATCCGGAGTTTCATCCTTCGTCCTCAAAAACTTAACCCAAGTGAATCTAGAGTAGTCATCAACCACTACTAACACATATCTCTTCCCATTAATAGTTTGCACTCTCATTGGGCCGCATAGATCCATATGAAGGGTATGAAGGACTTCCATTACAGAGTTTGTGGGATTTGGTTTGTGGGCATATTTAGTGCTTTTTCCCAGTTGGCATGTGAACAAAGATGATCTTTTTCATATTTTAATCTGGGTAAGCCTCTCACAAGATCCTTTCTGGAAAGGTTGTTTATGGTGCCGAAGTTCAAGTGATTGAGACGACGATGCCATAACCATGATTTTGTTTTAGAAGCCTTTGACAACAAGCAGATTGGAGAAGACTTCATCATGTCTTCGATAGAAATGGTGTATAGGTTAGAACCTCGAGTACCTCTTAATAGTTCCATACCATCAAGTTGTCTAACGAAGCACGTATGTTTTCTAAAGGCCACCTCTAGATCGAAATCACAGAATTGACCAACAGAGAACAAATTATGACCAAGACCTTCCACATAATATACCCGGAGATTACACTTTTGCCAACTACATAGTCACCATAACACATAATTGCTCTAAAATGGTCATTCCGAATCTAACAGTCCGATGAATTTGCTCACGAAGTTCATGAGCAGCGACGGTCTCCGTCATATGCTTGGAAAACCTGAGTCCAAGTACCACAAACGATTTGAACAATCTGCAGTTGAACACGCACAAGAATGGATAATCGGATAATTGGGATCCCCATGCAAGAATGGGTTCCACTTGGTTAGTAATGAATTGGAACACCCACATCGAAATAGAAACATCCATATCGTAAGTAGAAGCAATGGAATCATTGGAAATAGATGCAATCTTTGGTGTCTCAGATTTGATCTATTCAAAGTGTGTTCACTTCTTAAGGGAATAGTTCTACCAGTAGGCATCCATTTTCTAGTGGGCATAGTTTTAGCAATTGAGGGCAAACTGATTATTCTTATGGCCAAAAGGTATCCAATAATAACCTATCTTTATAAATGTTCTTCCCGTGGGTTTCCACTGTTTTCTAACAATCTTTCGTCTTTGTCTTTTAGCCTTCTTTGCACGATTATTAGCATTAACAATTTTAACGGGCATTTGACAAAGATTAGACAAAGCATTCACACCACATTTCATGATTAGCAAAGAATTCAAGCAGACATCATTACAAGGTTTGCAAATAGTATCGAATTGAATTAATTACAAGCCTAAGGCTAATACTAGAATCAACACGATTCCTTTTATTCAACTCAAGCTTAAAGTTCCTAGATTGGTCTTCTACTCTCTTCCAATGCACATTCTTAGCTTGCAAGGTCCTATCATTCCTTGTATTGTCTTGAGACTTTGACCGCCGCTTTAATGTCACTAATTTCTCCTGTAGAGGGAATGGGAACATTAGTTGGTTGATCTAATTTTTGTATTCCTGAACTTGATGTGCAAGGATCTGAACTACTAGAAGGCACATTAGTGTTTACTTTCTTAGGACTGTGATTTGAGCTATTTGCAGGCACACTAAAATTCACTTTCTTAGCACTAACATATCTAGAATCTGAACTACTTGAAGGCACCCTAAGGTTGACATTCATAACATTGGGCATAGAACGGATTTCATGCTTGGCACTAGGCATAGAACAAGGCATCACGGCTTTGCCTTTTGCACCTAAGGATTTTGGACATGTTGCAATTACATATTCAAGCAGCTCTTGAGATCATTTGGCCTGGAGGCAAGCAAACCTAATTTCTCTATCAAGAGGTTTATTAATGAAATCCTCTTCAACAATCTCACGGAGACATTCTAGACTATCCTTAAGGTGAGCACAATAGTCATGAAACGCAGGTTTATTATTCCTAAGATGAGGAGGAATATATTTAACCGTCAAAGTGTATTTGCAGTCTAAGGGTGATTTTGAAACAACATTCTTATTAAAAACAAGTGGCAGTTTCCCATTTTCCTGACTTCTCAGATTCTCAATTTCCTTTTGTAAAGACGTTATTTTTTCGTTGTTTTGGTCACGAGTGACTTTCATTGAATCATATAACTCTTTAAAGTGTCGTTTAACTTTTTCATTTTCTTCTAGAAAACTCTCGTTTTCCTTTTGTAAGGCATTAACTAAGTTTTGAAGATGAAAATTTTGAGAGTACTGAGAATCTAAAGGAGGAGGCATTTGGGATCCAGTCACATTGTTCTTTTCACCCTTCAATTGAGAGATTTGGGCTTTCAACTTTTTGATCGTGTTACAATGAGCTCGAATCTGTTCATCACGTTTGCTAATTTCAAAACGCATCAAATTCAGAGCATCCAAGGATATCTTGATATTTGAGGTTTTAACATTTTCTTTTAGATGTTGATATTTTAGTTGTAAATCAAAATGTTCAACTTCTAGTTTAGAAAGATGCTTTACCAAATTATCGTGATCATCCTGATCAATTTTCTCATTAAGTTTCGAATTAATCTTTTCAAGCTCAATGACACGATCATGAGAGACTTTCAGAGCAACAGATAATTCATAAAATTGAGAAGCATTAATGGAGCAATTCGTAGCAGTGTAAAACACATCTTGAGCAATACATTCAGAAATAAGATTCTCATTCAAGGTATGCAAGTTCTTCCTCTCAATCTCATTATATTTTAATGCTCGCTCATAGTCACTAACCTCAAATATCATTGCATCAAATTCCTTTTTCATTCCTTTAATATCTGAATTTATCCCCTTTTTAAGACTCTCAAAATGATCTTTTAGAAGTTTGAAGAAAGGGATGACCTCAGTTAGATAGCATTCTTTTGTTTGCTCAAAACCCCTTTCCCCTTCAGTTATCCCAGTGGGTGTAATCCTTTTCTTACAAGTTTTCTCAAAATCGACAAATTGTTGAAGAATAACATATTGACTGATTAAGGTCTTTCTTTTAGTGGCAATAGTCCTAGGAACTAAATGCATTGGTGTATTAGGAGGATACATAGTCGCTGAAGGCATTTTCCTAAAGGGGGGGTTCGTTTCAACAAGATTCTCTGCTCTTTGCTTATCTAAATCCTTTTTCCAGAACACTTGTTCAGGTGTTAACAACGTCTGAGGCTTAAAAATTTGTTTAAGGAAATCCAATTCTCCTTCTTGTAATCATAGGGTGTGATGATTATTTTCTTCTCTTTACATTTAGGATCATCTAACTTCTTGTTCATCCTTTCCTTAGTGACTTCATCAGATTTCTTATCTTCCTCAGTGCACTCAGCGCAACTAGGTTTCTGTCTAGGTTTAAGGATTTCATTGCCATCATAGAGTACCTTATGAGCATTTCTAGCCTTTTTAATGACCTCTGGATTTGGTTCCTCAACAAGGGGAATGCTATGCTTATCGCTTAAGACTCTATGTTTAGTGATCAAGTGAGCAGTCTGAATGGTGTTGCCTTGTACGTACAACTTGTTTTCAAGCTTGTTTTTCAAAGTTTTCAGATTAGAAAAATCTTTCAAAAGTTTTGATTCCTTAGTATTAAATTCTTGCTTAAGCATTTTCACAAATTCTTGAAGTTCTCGTTTTTGCTTAGCAATTTTAGAAAGCTTTTCTTGTAAGGAATTTAACTCTTGTTTTAATACTTCTTCTCTAAAATTACTTTTTCTAATGATTGTACGCATTTGGTCATCCATTTCCTGCTCACGAGTGGTCAACTCAAATTTAGCACGTTGTTCATAAATAGCAACACGTTCTTTATAGGCATTTAGTTCAGAGATAATAGAATCATCAGGGGAACATGCAGTGTATTCATCAAAAACATAGTCATCGTTGACTGCAGAAGATGCATCACTTGGTACAACTTCACTTTCACTTTGTTTCACATATTGATCATATGGGACAACATTGATATTACCCATATCTTCAATATTTGACTCAAAAGTTTCAGTTGGTTGTACTTTGTCATGCATCTTTTGCACATCAGCATCATCGTATAGTTTTAGTACCTCAGAAATGATTTTGTCTTTGGATGGACCAGCTTGTGGTGATGATGAGACTTTAGGAGAGACCATTGGAGAGATGCTAGCCATGAAAATGGTTTGAGCAGTAGGTTCATCATCAACATCAGAGTCGTATGCATCATAATCAGCTACTTGAAAGGCATTCTGATGATTGTGACCTATCTCCTGAATAGGTTGCTCATCCACATCTGCATCATACGTCTTGGCATTTCCCTCAGCTAGAAATAACAACTCTTCTTCATCCAAAGCTACACCATTATCCTGGGCTTGCACAAGCAACATCTTATCCCTGAAGTTCCTTGCAATGTGTCCCTCACCTCCACAGTTGTAACACTTGATCGTCTTAGCTTGTCCTTGATTTCCATTTCTTCCCCTATTATGATTTTCCACATATTCTCTACCGACTCCACCTCTTCCTTGTTCGTACTGTCTTTCTTGAACTGGCTGCACCATAACTTTCCCATCTCTAACTAGAGCATGATTGTGAAGATTGGATGCAGTTCTGATCTCATTGTTGGTGTGAAGACGGTTGGTATGTGGACTGAGAGTAAAGTTTTGTTTAACCATAAGGGCCAGTTGAGTAATGAAGTGTCTCACGGCTGTATCAGCATCAGCTTGTTTGAATCTTGGATCAGGAATGAGTTTGTGATTGCCATCACCCATGGGTATAACTTGAGATGCTTTGGTGGTAATTCCAATGTTTGAGTAGAAAGCGGTTGAATCATTTGATGAGCTTGTCTCTCCCTGGTTAGTTTTGAACTGATCAAGAATCCTTTTTCAAACTTAGCATGTCTTTCATTCTGGAGAAGAAAGGCATACAGTTGCTCATAGTTTGTGTTCTTCATTCCTTTAGTGAGCTTCACAGATGTGACAAACTTGTGCCATTCGGGATTCATGTTGTTTACAAACTTTGAATTCAACTGAATGTTAGGCATGGTCATTCTGATGTTCCTCATGTCATTCACAAGCTTATGGAATCTCACATAGTACTCATAGACACTCTCATCTGGTTTCATCTTGAAATGCTCAAATTCATCATATAATTGAGATTCTCTGTCTTCAACCGTTAATTCAGAACCTGAGAGAAGCATCTTGACATTATCCCATACAGCCTTTGCTTCAGTGTTGTGGTTGATAAGCTTGTATATGTCTTTTGGAAGACCTTGCAATATGATGTTAGAAGCCCTGATATCTGCATCGAATCTCTTCTTCTCCTTATCATCGAGCTCATCATACATCTTTGGTCTGTCCATTCCGTAAATCAATGTACCATCTTCAGCTGTATCAATTATGTCTCTAGTAGTCTCAACCCGATACGGTCCTTCATCAATCGATTTGAGAATGTTAACCCCATTTTCCTTTCCAAGACAGTACAATCTGATTCTTTGAGCCCAAGAGTTGTAGTCAGTTCTGTCAAGCATGGGTGGACGAGTATCTGAACCAGCTGCTTGAACATCCTCGGCAACAGTGGAGATGATTGTAGGAACGTTGGTAGACATGTTGACAGATTAAAC
Source organism: Chrysanthemum makinoi (assembly GCA_910596185.1). Taxonomy (NCBI): domain Eukaryota; kingdom Viridiplantae; phylum Streptophyta; class Magnoliopsida; order Asterales; family Asteraceae; genus Chrysanthemum; species Chrysanthemum makinoi. Next base: position 183,388,715 of record OU343222.1, read on the forward strand.
GGGATTTTATAACTCTATGATTAAACCGGGAAATAGATTCTTTCACAGGATTTTACTAAATCAAGAGAAAACCGTATTACAGACAGAGTCAACCAAGTCGCTAAGAAAAACTGAATCAAGTCGCTAAGCACCAAGTCGCTAAGACACACTCAAGTTGCTAAATAACAACTCGCTAAGCACCAAGTCGCTAGCAAAATTTTGACAGCAAGTCGCTAAGCACCAAGTCTCTAAGTTGTCAAGTCGCTAAGGAGCAACTCGCTAAGCACCAAGTCGCTAACACCAAGTCGCTAACAAACTTAAGTACAAGTCGCTAACTTACACCAAGTCGCTACTCGTAGTGGAGAATCCACTAAGTTTACTGTTTGTCGGCTTGTCTCAATAGACAAGTCGCTAGCTCAACTCGCTAAGAACTTCAACTACAACTCGCTAACAACTTACAAAGAAAGTCGCTAGCAAGAAAAACAATCCGTGGCTTAAGTCGCTAGCTAGAAAAACACATAAACACCACTTTTCAATCCAAAAACAACCCAACCACGATGATTCAAGCTTACCAAATCAAAACCCAAGCACATACAATGATTCTAAACACAAAACAACACCCAATATTCAAACTTTAACACTAGAAATGATCCAAATGATGCAAAAACCACTAAACTTATTCAAACTCTAAAACCACCTAAAAGTCACTAGAAATCCAAAGATATGTAAGAGATGATCAAACCATGGCTCTTGATACCATTTGTAACATATTGGATTTCACAAACACACTAAACCATAAGATCAAATAGGCGTACAAGAGGTTTTAGAGAGAGAAAGTTAGAGGTTTGGGAACTTTAGTGAGAGAAAGATAAATCTTATTATTAGCTCCAACTCTCTACCTTAGAAGGTAGAGAGTATTTATAGTCTTACAATAAAACGCCACACAACGGGCTGTGGATCAGGCATACAGTGGGTAAAGACCCGTCCGTCCTCCACGGTGTTACTTAACTAAATACTACTTAACATAAAATAACTACGACTACGAGCTTTCTAACGATTACATATACTTGAGGTGACCGACACTTTAATACCTGGATTTTCTAAATCCTAACAGTTTCTCTGCGGATAAGACATTTGTCTTCCCGGAATAACTTCAATTGAGTAGAAGTATTAAGTTCATCACGTGTACTCGTTGTGAGTTTAAATGTATGTCTCCTTCCCCCTTGCTGGTTTTGATACCTCAGAATCAGCAAAACATAATACACTCATATCCTTGAAATCTTTTGAGAAGAACACAATTAGCTTAAATGTATCTTGTGAGAATCAACTGCTATAGAAACTCTCTCCGACTATCTTAATCAACCCATATGTAGACAATTTGAAGTGACCACTGTTGAAGAAAACCCGATATACCAAACTTGAAACTGAAGTCGAATTCCCCGCATTTGTATCTTAAGCTTGCACTTAATGATGGAAGAACGGTGTCGAGAATTTATGCTTCTGGCAAATCTCTAAGTACTCAATACTCAAAAAAAGTATGAGACATTAACACCTCTTGAGATTATCCACATCGTCATCCGTATGTGACACTGAGTAAAGCAACGCAACTCCTAATAGTGATAGTTAACCAGGTCTTCAACCATCCACCCCGACTGCTGGTAACTAGATAAACCAAGTCTTCAACTCAAATTCTTAAGCCCGAGCAAGTTATCAAATAAGAACACGCCTTTGTAGAAAGTCAACTTCAATCTCAAATAAGTGATAAATGATTAACTCTGAAGTAATCAACTTATGTCAAATGCCCAACACGTGAATAAACATACAATCGGATGTACATTGACCCACTAAATGAACCGGAACAAATGCTTCCTCAACATCGATGCATTCTTCCTAAAAGTATACATGTAGAGACTGATCTGAAAGATTCACCAATAATGTCTTCGAGCGGATGAGGTAGTCATTTTCCTTTAAGTTCATGTGGTTGATTTATAGCGTGCACATCGAGAGGAACAATAATTCGTGAAGATTTGGCAAAGGAATACCAAAGAGCGGATCGTTATTCATGAGTGCAACTGCAATATTATGATAGTCATTATCAACGCCTTGAGGAATAACTGAAGATTGGGCTTCTTGAGTAGTCTGAGTTGTACTTCTTAGTGAGTGAAACATTAGGCGTTGGAGGAGAGTCATCAAACATTAAGTCGTATGACCATTAACTAAACATCCATCATCATTTAGTATATTCACTCTTCTCCCCCTCAAAAATTGCATCCGAAGTTGCCATTTTTGATTTAGGAAGTGAATAAGAATATACACCAATGAACGTAGATCCACTTGATGACTGAATGAGCATGGTAGAAATATGAAGCTTGTTGATGAAGAATGTCTATGAGAATGGTCATAAACATGAAGATTTCTCTTTTTCTGAAGATAAAGTGCACTGAAGCGTACACCATTCTTTTCTTTGAGGAACGGGGCCTGAAGTGTTATCGGCAGACGCCATAATGTTGAAGTACGAGGCCTGAACTGATGTGAACAGACGTCATCGCCGAATGAATATCAAGATTGAGTAACTTGAACCCGTGAGTTATGAGATATCAATCCATTTGTAATCCATACTTTAAGCCAGTCCATGTAGTGAAGGATCGAAGTATCTGCAACTAAGTAAGGACAACCTACACTAATATTACAAACTTGATTGCATATATTTTGGTTAGTGACATTAGTATCCAAACCCTTTGGGTTTTCACAATCAACCTTGATTTTGTCATCGGTAAACAGCTTTCAGGTAGGAATCCACTTAAGTCCAGCATCTTTAAACATTCTACCAGACGGTATCCACTTATGGCAAGGTTTAGGATTGATAAGCTTCTTATGCATAGTGGAAGACTTATCAATATTCCTAGAATCCAATGATTTAGCAGTTGGTATCCATCTAGGTGAAGTTTTGGGTTTGTTTTGCTTCTTATGCACTGAAGATGACTTACTGAATGTCCTATTCTTAACAGGTTGAACCTTAGCACTGTTTGTAGTCTTAGTGGATTGTACCTTAGCATGTGAGTTAGGAAAATGTTTCTTATTCGAAAAAGACTCAGAATTTCTACTTTCATTTTCTACATGCTTAGCATTCTTCTTCATATAACTACTAGCAGTGCCTTGAAATCTCGTGGAATGCATCATCCTAGGTCTTGTACCTAAAATTCCGTCTTTTCGAATCTGTGCCTTTTTCCTAGCTTCCTCTAGATAATAGTTCTTCCACAAGTCATTCATATCATATGAATTCTGGGTTTTAATGCTTGGTTTTGACACTTTTTTCGAACTAATCCTTGAGGTCTCTGGGAGTAGAAGTGGCTATTTGTTGAGGGTTAACGGAGCTAGAAGCCTTATTCTTAGGTAACTCAGGTGAAGTGACTGGTTTTGACAAAACTTTTATCGCATCAACTTGGGAGGCAAACCGTGTTTTTGAAAATTTTGGTCTTTCGGATATAAACGCAGTAGGCTGCCTAACAACGGACCGGTTTCTAGTGAGATGAGAAATTGGTTTCCTCAAGGTTGATGGTTTTGTAAACTTAGTGTTCACACTTTTCCCTACAGTTTTCCTAAGCTCATTTTTTAAGGCAACAATAGCGAAACTCTCTTCCTGAAGTTGAGCTTTGAGTTCATCAATTTTTGCTATAATAGAATTTGTTTGTTCCATTGACTTAGTTCTAGCTTCTTTGACAGAGTCACTTAGTTCTATGTGATGCTTTCTCAAAGACTCATTTTCCTTTAGTAATTTGGCCACACAAACTGCTAATTCATCATTTCTCATTTGAATATCATAAATAGCATTAATATCAGAATTACTTGTAACCAAATTACTTTTCACATGCATACCAGAAATATGTTTTATCAAATTGTTGATAGTTGAGTTTTTGGCTTGAAGCTGAGCTTTTAAGTCATTTATTTCAAAAAGTTCACGGAATTCAGGAAGTTCCGGATTTTTACATGGTTTGTTAAGTTGAAAACTTTCTTTTTGACTCTGTATTGCAATTTCAAGTGAAATTCAATGTTTTTCAAGATTTGAGAATTTGTTTGAAAGTTCGTCAAAATCCTTTTTATCAACCATATCTTTTGTTTTGAAACACTTAATCTCAGACTCAGCCTCAACCATGGAACATTTATCAGAATCATATTCAGCAATAAGATCAGATTGTTTAGGTACATTAGCAGATGCACTATGTTGAACAGTTAAGGGTACCTCATCATATGACACCTGTTCATTTATCGGTATGATATCTATATACACATCATGTGTAACAAGAGTCACTGAACTACTGGCTGATTCAAGCGTATCTATCTCTGAGCCTCTGTATTCAGTATCAACTGATCCATCATCTGGTGCTTTACCCGACTCAACAAAAAAATCTTTTGATTTTGCCCGACATTCATTCCCTTTTCTGATTTCTGCATCAACTTCTTGTGTGTTAGGAGTAACTAAACAGCTGGTTTCATCATTATTTGTTGTCTCTGGCATTCTGCATTCAGCAACACTCGATTCTTCAACTGATACATTACCCAACTTATCACAACTATCTCTCAACTGCACCAGACACTCATCCATTTTTTCCTCTTTCTGAGTAACATCCTCAATATACTTCTCCACATTATCCATGAGTTGGATTAATGTCTCTCTGAACACATTAGCTTCCATCCCAGTGTGATTCTTAAAGCACATTTCAGTCATCAGATAATCATAATCAGAAGTGTATTCCCTTTTGATGAATGACTGAAGTTGTTTGTTGATCACCTGAAGTGCAGCTTTAGAACTGGCTGCTTGAACCTTTTTCCTATTAAGTTGTTGTTCTAATTGTTCCAAGTTCAAGAACAGTGTGCCAGTAATCGATGATAATTCTTGACGGAAGAGTGTAATACATGATCGTGCAATTCCCATTGTGTATTTGTCATCAATTCTAAGTAACATGAGGTGTGAATGAAGTTGTCGATAAGGTTTAATGCAACTTTCCTTACCCTTTGCAAGAGCATTCTGTAACCTTGACTGGTGCATTTATGTCTCTTTAGATTCTGAACACGAAGATCTCACATCCTCATTAATTGATTCAATCATCTTTAACCGTTCAGTGTAGCATACATTATCATTGTTGTCAACAGCATCATACAGTTTGAGTACTTCTGAAATTACAGAATCAGGAGTGTAAGACATGATGTTGATGTGTACATGGGATTTTACAAGTATGTGATTTAAACCGAGAAATAGAATCTTTTGCGGGATTTTACTAAAATCAAGACCAAACCGTTAAGCAATGACCAATGGAACGTGTTAAGATGACTGATGGATCGACTCAATGATAGATAATTGTGTGTTAGGACTTATGATTGTATGTAGGATTAGCAGAGATGTTGTTTGGTTGAGATTTGGATTGGTTTATGCCCGTTTATTTGGAGAAATTTAGGTCTAAAAACATAAAAACCTTAATAACTTCTGTTCAGAGCGGATTTAGGCCTCGAAGGTTGACCCCATTCATTCGGCATGCCATTCTCCTCGTTCTCACGGTCGTTTTGATGGGTAGAACGCAGAAAACGGAGTTACGGTTCAAAAGTTATGGCCGTTTGAAGTTTTGTCGGGAAAAGTCAACAAAACGCACCCTAGACAACTCGCTTTGATGACAACTCGCTTAATAGATAACTCGCATGAGACAACTCGCTTCAATAAGCAACTCGCATAATACAACTCGCTTCAATAAGCAACTCGCATCCAAGAAACTCAACTACGAGTCTCAACTCGCTTTGTACACTTTTCACAAATACCCACTTTATCAATCAAAAGCGACCAAACCACAATGATTTAAGCTTTCCAATTCAAAACCTAAACACATACGATGATCCTAGACACAAAAGTACAATCAAAATTCAAACTTTAACACTAGAAATTTGTCCAAATGATTCAAACTCTCCTAAACACTTATACCCTAAAAACCATATGAAATCCATCAAAACAAAGAGTATGAAAGATGAGTGATTAAACCATGGCTCTTGATACCAATTGTAAGATATTGGATTTCATAAACACATAACACATCAATAATATGGGTCGAATTATGCAAGAGAGTTTAGAGAGAGAAAGTGGGATCCTTTCTAGAGAGAGAAAGTGAAAGAAAACTTAGAAGGTTAGATTAAGTGAAAGGTCCAACCCTCTACCTTGGGAGGTAGAGGGTATTTATAGTTACAAACTAAACGTCCTCCTTCGGACTGTGGATCAGGCATACAGTGGGTAAAGACCCGTCCGTCCTCCACGGTGTTGCACTAAACTAAATAACTAACTAAATAACTACTACCTCCGTCCTAAAATTATAGTCCCCTATTGACTTTTTCGGTCTTTCTTTTTCAACTTTGACCTTAAATATTTTTATTTGTGTTATACAATAGTTGATGAAAAATATACCAAATGAAAATACATTTAAAACTCAATCCATTCATATATTTTTCAACAAATATTATATAACACAAACAAAAATATTTAAGGTCAAAGTTGTAAAAAAAAACCGAAAAAGTCAATAGGGGACTATAATTTTGGGACGGAGGGAGTAGTAAATAACGTAACGTCTACGAGCTAACTTATGCTAGATTATATATGGGGTGACCGACACTTCACTATGGAATTTCTAATTCCTAGGATAAGTATAGAATTCTGAAAATGATTATAAAATTCTCTATGTACGAACCGTTTTACACGTATTATGGTCTAGTTAGCCTATGTTATAGGTATTGTACGTGAATCTAACAAAAATGGTTCAACACCAATAATTTGCAATACTTCATCGCCAAAGATGGTGTTTTTTCCACTAAGGTGTCCATTTCTCTTCATGTTTTCATATGATCAAGGAGCGAGCATGAAGACCAAGAAATAACTTCCGTAATTAATCAATAGCAAGCATTCTTCAATTATAATAGCAGAAACACAGCACACATAATGCAATTTAGAAAATTGAATACACAGAAAACAAAGTATGCCCTTTGATCGAAAACCCTAAATGATTTAAGGACACAAATCATAAAAAAGAAAAGAAAAAAATACTAAAACGCTAGTACTTCTTCTCATGCATGTAGATTTGGAGACAAAGTATGATTATTTTTCTTTCTATCTTTTTGAGATGAATCACAGAAATCAAATCTTAACTTATAAATGAAAGAGATATAGTCCATATATCACTTATCTCCAAACAAGTATCCGACTGATGAATCGCCACCTGGAACTGATTTAACTCTTATCGATGGACGACCCTGAATATTGAGAAGAATTAATATATAAAATTAGCATAATTAAACATGTTACATTGTTAAAAAATAAATAAATAAATAAATAAATAGAGTGGAGGTCTTACAGTCATTATAAAATCCTTCGAATTTTCACCATCAACTTTTTGGTAGAAATAACTCGTGTCCAGTGAGCTGTGATCATCTTCTTTAGAGGGAGGACATAGACGTTTTTCTGGTGAATTCTCCTTCACATCGTCTGTGGACGTGTAGATGATAGTTTAGATTCCTGGATACTTTGCTGCTCTAATGCATTGGGACCAAACAAGTACCCTAATGAACTTGGGCCTCCCCCGAAGATAGACGACACCTTGGATTCGTTGTTGTCTTTTTTCCGTAACTCGTCGGATTCACCAAACAAATAGCCTAAAGTACTTTGTCCTTGACCGGAGCTTCTCCTTTTACTCATTCTAACGGAAATAGATTTGCTACTCTAAATTAATTGTTGTGATTTATGTCTATCTTATATATCCATCTATAGGTATAGATATAGCTAGATTGAATTTTGGGGCTAGTTTCTTCGTGACTTAGTATCGTAATGATGGTATCCTATGCAGCAATTCCTTTATTAGTTTACTAGCCGGGTACCCGCGCACAGCGGCGGCGATAAGTATAGTTATATGTGTTTGCTTACCCGTTTAGTTAATTCGTTTCACAACACTTCGAATGTATATGTGTTAGTTGTAAGTGTTTGTTTGGGTTACCCGTAACTTTTCCGTAGCTTTCCCGCGACATCATTATTCCCGCATATAGAAATACCCTCGCAATATCTTACGCGTCAAACACTACCTCAAAAGTATATGATTTTGACGAATCAAGATTATATTGATTGAAATAAAGATTAAAGTTATAAAAATTTGAATTAAAATAAAATAAACCCATTAAAAATATAAAAACAAAAAACTCATAAAAATATATCAAAATGGATGTTGAATTAAAGAGCATAAAATTTTAGAAAATATGGTGAAATTAGATTATAAAAAAAATAAGTAGATAAAAAGATATTTTAATTTAAAAATAAAGATAAATTTTTAGTTGAGAAATGACACATGTCATTTTATAATTGGAGCTCTTTATCTTAATTTTTAGTGGTTAGGAGTTAGGTTTGGAGTTTGTTAGAAGTTAGGCTTGGAGTTTGTTAATAAGTGACACATCTCATCTCATGATTGTAGCTCCTTGTCTTAATTTTTGGTTAGAAAAACTCTTTCCATAATAAGCAAGTAAAAAAGTCTGAATTTTTAAGCCTTCTAATTTTAGAAAGCCTAAATGCATTATAAAGTAGTATAGATTGGCATATAGTATAATGTAAACCGATTGTACCCGATCAGGGTTCGCATAGAGGAAAAAGGTAATTGTGACTCTCACACTAAAATGGTGAGGTTTTAATTCAATTTTCGCTATGTGTAAACAACTTTGAAATGGTCATACCATTCTTTTAAAGTTTGTGTGACGGTGAGTTCAAATCTTTAAATTAGTCAACCAAAAGTTCGTAAATAATAGTTAATAGAAAAAATGTTTGTTATGAAATATCAAATCATTAGAACTATTAATCATGTAAACATGAGGTTACGGTTTTGATGACCATTCAAACGATGCATTGATCTTAAACTTTAAATGATTCATACGATGGATGTGTATGCAAAGTTAAAGTAAAAGGACAAATATCCATTAAAAAATATAACGAAAACTTTTTTTAAAAAGTTCTTGAAAAATTTCAAAAAAATTCCACAAGATCGAGTATGTAGGTGCATGAAAATTTTGTGAAAAAGATTTTCTAATTTCAAGCTTTAATACGTTTTTTTTAATGCACAAAGAACGAATTTTAATGCGCAAAAAAATTTTGATGCACAAAATTTTCAACTTGTTTTAGTTAGATGCGCAATGTTATTTTGATGAAAAAAGTCAAAAGAAGTTGGGTGCAAAAACGAATTTTTGATGTGCAAAAACGAATTTTTGATGCACAAAAAAAACGATTTAATGCACAAACGTACTTTTTCATAATTGTTTTTAGGAAAAAGTATCAACTTTTAGAAAAACTTCCTTCGCAACTTTTTCATGCACCAACATACCCGATCTTATAGATTATTTTTGAAATTTTTCGAGAACTTTAAAAACAAAAATCTTTTTATCTTTTTACGGATATTAGTCTTTTTATTTGATCTTTACCTTATATGGTGGGGGAAGTGCAAAATGCGTTTATAAAAGGTTGGTATATCCTCAAAGGGGTACTTATAGCAAACGAGACAATGGAGTTTTTGGGAAAAAAAATGGGCTTGATTTTCAGAATTTCGAGAAGTCAGATTAAATTAGCTAGAACTTTTTATTAAACATTATGAAACGGATGGGGTGTAGAGAAAAATGGTGTAAATGGGTGGATACTTGTCTTAGGTCGTCTTCGATGTCCGTTTTGGTGAACGAGTATCCATCGGAGGAATTTGGTTTAGAGAGGAATGTTACACAAGGCAATCAGTTATAACCATTTCTATTTATTTTGGTGACAGAAGGTCTAAATGCGACTTTTACCAAAGCAGTGGAGAAAGGAATATTTAGAGGAGTTGTTGTAGGTGCAAATAATGGCACAGTATCACACTTACAATACGCGGATGATACCATATTTTTTGGAGAACGAAATAAAGAGAATGCTAAATCTCTTATGGGCATTCTCAAATGTTTCAAAAAGGTACCCGGGCTAAAATTTAACTGTAACAAAAGTAAGATATATGGTACAAGAGTCAATGAGAGGGAATTGTCGGCTATGGCAAGTTGGAAGAGACGTGGCATCGGGGATTGGCCATTAAGATACTTAAGATTACCAATTGGGAATAATATGAAGCGAGTAAATGCATGTGGTCCCGTTGTGGAGAATTTCAAAAATTGGTTAGCGGATTGGAAATATAAAATGATGTTGTTTAGGGATCATCTAACTTGGCATCATTAGGAATAAGGTGATGTATGTTTAGGAGAGAGAGTTGAAGCTTGTGGGTTAGAGTGGTTAAAAGCATCCATGTGAATTGTGGTGGGTTGGGAAATGTTCGGGCATTGGGTGGGGGTAGGGGTAGTGGGGTTTGGAGTGATATTGTGAGGATTGGTGAGGAGATTGATGGAGTAGGGATTGAGTTTACTTTATCGTGTATTGGGGTGTTGGGGGACGGGTGAAGTATTATATTTCGGGTAGATATGTGGGTTGATAATCGGAGTCTATTTGAAAGATTTCCTAGGTTACACCGTTTATAAAGGAGAAAGGATGGTAGTGTGTTGGATAAGGGGGCTTTGGGCTGTGTGGTAGTGTGTTGGATAAGGGATCTTGGGTTGATAATCATAGGCTATGTTGGACTATATGGTAGTGTGTTGGAATAAGGGGGCTTGGGTTGATAATCGGAGGCTATGCGAAAGATTTCCTAGGTTATACTATTTAGATAGGAGAAAGGATGGGAGTGTGTTGGATAAGGGGGCTTGGGCTATATGGTAAATAAAGAAACAATGGATTATATGGCAAATAATTTGAGGCATGTTGAAGAGGTTTGGGACATGATAGTCAAAGCTTTTAGGTTTAAGCTTGCGTCTACTCCATTCAAGAATAAACCAAGTGCTGTTAAAAGGAAGAGGATTTGGAAGATTACAAATTGTTGGGATTACGTGTAACTACTATCAAGTGTCGGTCATTGCCTATGTAATAGGTTGCTAAGTATTTAGGCTTGCATGTTAGTATTTATGTCTATGCCTATGAAGTAAGCCCATGGGCCTAAGACAAGGCCCAAACGATAACATGAAAGGGACTAGAAGTGTTGCCCTAGCTTCATCTCCTATATAAACTCTTGTAACTCTAATTTGAGAGTGTTGGTTCTTTCATATTGCAAGTAAACCTTTGTTATTCATTTGAGTGAAAGTATCAACCAACTCTACCTTTCTCTTATCATTCTATATCATTGTTATGCTTGTGTTATCATTAGTATGGTGACCTAACAGTGGTATCAATCGCCAAATAGTTGTTTGGAACGTGTTTAGTTGAAGTTTTTTGGTTATTCGTAGCGTGTTCTATTCGGTTTCTACATTTCTTACGCGTTAAACCTTTGTTTCTCACAGTCAAATCTTGAAGCTTTGAAAGTTTTAAGGTTGATATAATGTTTAGAAGCTTAGATTTTGCAAAAAGCTTGGAACTTTATAGGTTTTTACATCGATTTTCATCTCGTTTCATAGTTTCTCAAAGTTTACGAATTAGCTCAAATTTCATTTTTGGTGTTAAAGGTTAAAACTTTATTGTTCTTTAAGTGTTTTTGAAGCTATTTGATCAAAAGGAACAAGTGGAAATCGCGTTTTCAAGCTTAAAAAGTCGTTTTGAACATTCTGGTCAAGTTTACGAATAAGCTAAAACCCTTATCTTACGAATATGAAAAACCCTTTTCTTACGAGTAAGTAAAACCCTGATCTTACGAATAAACAAACCCTGATCTAGCGAGTAAGCCTACGAACAAGAAGGAAGTTTACGACTAAGCATCTTTACGAGCAAGGAGGAACTTTACGAGCAATCACTGTTCATCAGATTCATCAAAGTTTAAAATGACTCAGTACTTCCCTTGATTGGATAAGCTTGTGCAATACTTCGACTTGTGATATCTTTCAAGCTTGGATAAGTTTGGAAGATTTATTGGTTTTTACCTATTCTTACGAATAAGGTTACCTCTTACGAGTAAGACCCTTTACGATTAAGACACATTCTTACAAGTAAGGTCTTTTTTAAAACTAAGACCTAATCTTACGTGTAAGTTTACATGTAAGCCACATCTCTTACTAGTAGGGCTGTAAATGAACCGGACGAACACGAACGGAGCCTTGTTCATGTTCGTTCATTTAATTTTAACCGGACAAATAAATGAACACGAACACTTAAACGGACAAATTTTCTTGTTTATGTTCGTTTATTAAGAAAATGAGTTGTTCATGTTCGTTTATGTTCATTCATTAAGACACTAAACGAACGCTAAACGGACATAAACGATCAAACATAAATGAAAATAGACAAAATTTATTAAATTATGTATCTAATATTGTTTTATAAGTGTTATTTTGTTTAAACAAACTAATTTTAAAATTATACGATTAAAAGATATGATATACGAACATAAATAAATAAATGAACATAAATGAACGCATAATCAGACGTTCACGAACATAAATGAACGGACACGACTTTTGTTCATGTTCGTTTATTTAACTAAACGAACGTAAAATATTGTTCATGTTCGTTCATTTAATAAATAAACGAACTTTTTATCGAACGGTTCATGAAATGTTCATTGAACGTCCAGTTCGTTTACATCCCTACTTACTAGTAAGACAAGCTTACGAGTAAGACAATTTACTACTAAGGATAGTTTACAGTAAGCACCACTTTACGACTAAGGATTCTTATGACTAAGGATTTACTTTCTACCATTACACACGTTTTAATCATCTACAAAGATCCATCAACAACACAAGTTGTACAATGTCTCAACCACCTTATTTCAACTACTTTCCTCAGCAGTATCCTCAACAACGATTCCCTCAGCAACCGCAACAACAATCATTTCAATAAAAATAATCATTTCCACAACAACAATTCATTCAACAACAACAATTTCCTCAACAACAACCATACCCTCAATAAAAACCATGGTTTCCACCTCAATATGCAATGCAATCATTCACTACAATTCCACCAAAGGAACCTCATTGGTTTGCACAAATGTGTGAGGCTATCAGTAGTCAACAATCTATCCATGAAGCTGGATCACTTGATAGACCTCCAATGCTCACTCCCGGAAATTATGTTCAATGGGTAAGTCGATTCTTTAGGTTCATCGAACTCAAGAAAACTCATGGCAAATATTTGAATAAGGTCATCCTTAAAGGTCCTTTTCAAATGCCAACTGTGACGGTTCTCATAGATCCAACAGCTATTCCACCAAGACTTTGAACCATCTCCACTATCCTTGAGAGTCAACTAACTGCATAAAAAATACTTCACCCTGAAGCTAATGAGCTTGAAATGGAGTATATTCTTCTGGGCATACCTAATCCCATTCTTCAAAGTGTTGATGCTCAGAAAACAGCAAAGGATACGTGGGAACATGTTCATCTTAATGGAAGGCACTAAACTTAGTCAAGAATACATGGAATCCAAGCTTTATCTATCATATGAAATGTGCATGATTGATCAGGGGAAGTCATTAGAGTCTTATTATCATCGATTCACAAACATCATCAATGACTTGAATAGAAACAACATCATCTTACCCAAGATTTCTATCAACACAAAGTTTCTAAATTGTCTCGGTCCTAATTGGCAGAAGTATGTCACATTCATTCGTCAAGCTAAGAACCTTCATGATGTCAAGCATGGGTTGCTGTATGATTATCTGAAGCACCATCAAAAGGAAGTTGAAAAAGATCGACCTCTCCATGGAATGTATCAACCTTCACCAACTCCAAATTCACTTGCACTGATGGCTTAGTCTTTTGCTCCCCAATTTCCACAGTTGAATCATGCTTTTTTCCAACAATAACAAAACTTTACCTACCCTCAACAGACACCGTCAGCCCATATCACTCCATATGATTCTCCACCACAATCGAGTGACACTCAAGTGGTTCCATATAACAACTCTGATTCAGCACTTTACACTGAAACTCAACATGAAGATGAGGAAGCTTTCAACACACTGGATCAGGGATTTGCTCTTATTGCTCATGCCTTTGGTATATTTTCAAACAAGTCCAACAATCATCTTCGTAACTCGTCAAACACAAGGAATCAAGTTGTTATCCAAAATGAAAAGGTTGAAGTTTATAATTGTAATTATGGATGTCCGATGGGGAATGGAGGTTATGTGGGAAATTCAGGAATTGGACAAGTGTATAATGCTACTGGTAGGAACAATGTGGGTGCTCCTCAGCAAAGGGTTGAAATTGTTGATAATGGGAATACACAAAATGGGAACACGGTCATTCGGTGTTACAACTGTAATGGCAAAGGTCATATGGCTAATGCATGTCCAAAACCAAGAACCAGAGGAAGTGTGTGGAAAACTGGAAGGGGTGAGTTCAATAGTTTTACCAATTAAAACTTCGTTTTAAAAATATTTAGATTGACTTATGTCAATCTATTTGGATGTGTATGTTGGACATTTATAGATAGATATATAAATGTGTAATGAGAGATAAAGAGTAAGAAGCACAAAACCACGACACGAGTATTTATAGTGGTTCGGCTACAAGGACACCTTCCTTGCCCTACTCCACTCCTCAAGTCACCTACTCGAGAGTTCGTAATCACTACACAACACCAACTTCTTATGGCGGAGAAGCCTTCACAACGTCGCCTACTCTTTTTCCGGTACTAGGCTAACCACCGGGTTCTTTCACAATATGGAACTACACCTATCACAACGTCACCTACCCTTTATACGGTACTAGGCTAAGTACCGAGTTCCATTACAATGGAGGAACTACTACCCAACACCTAACCCCAAAGGAGACCAACTCCTTATTACAACACCATCAAGGATATCAATATACTTAGATACAACCTATCTCTATTTGTACATCGATGCACCTCATCGATTGTACAACCTCGGCATCTTTCACTAATGCCACTTGACTTGACTTCTAGGCATCTTTCACTAATTCCTTTGACACGAACGTTTGGAACCTTTCACTAATACCTTCGTCTTGACTCCATTGGCATTCTTCACTAATGCCTTTGACACGAACGTTAAGCACCTTTCACTAATGCTTTCATCTTGACTCTTTCGGCATCCTTCACTAATGCCTTTGACACAACACTTCTATGGAGAAAGAAAGAAGTATCAACAAGAGAACCTCAGTAGTCTTGATGATGACGAAGCATGGCAACTCATGGACTTGAGCTTGCTCGACTTCAAGAGGTGGTGATCTCGCCTTTAAGAGGAACCTAGAGAATCACACAAAAACAAAAGACAAACTACATAAAGAGATCCTTAGGATATGAGGTTAGAAGGTTACAATACTTGGGGAAAGTATGTGTGGGAGTGGCAACCCAAAATGAAAAAATGGCTCACTATTTATAGAGGATTTTTAGCTACTGTTCCACGGATCCCACG
This sequence comes from Chrysanthemum makinoi, assembly GCA_910596185.1. NCBI lineage: Eukaryota > Viridiplantae > Streptophyta > Magnoliopsida > Asterales > Asteraceae > Chrysanthemum > Chrysanthemum makinoi. Next base: position 183,404,128 of record OU343222.1, read on the forward strand.
GATCCCTCACTTGAGGGATCCGTCCAGTGTATTACTGGGGATCCGTGGGACACTCCTCTTTGCCCATGGGTTTTGGTTCATGGGTCATGGGTTATGGGTCATGGGTCCTAGACATTGGACCATGGGTATCCAAGTAGATACAATATATCTAAAAGACGCAATGCATCTAGTCCATGGGTCATGGGTTAAAACCATGGGTCATGGATAGTATCCATATATGATTTATGCATGATGTCATGCAATGGGTTATGGGTTATGCTCCATGGGTATAGATCATGGACTTTGGGTTTTACCCAACTACATTCAATGTATTTGGTCAATGGGTCAAATACTTAAGTTTCTACCCATTTATATTACGCATTATGATACATACTAGTTATGTACATTTTTACCCAATATGTAAACACTAGTTGTTGTACATATGTATTACTAGATCATAAAATCACTTTTACTTGTTTAGTGTTTTATGTGAAAACGTAAGTGTGTTAGTAAACTATTGGCTCAAACCATTTAAGTATTTTATTCGTTTCGTTAAACTGATTTTACGTTTGTTATCGACAAAACATTATGTGTGAAACTAGAAGGGGGGGTTGAATAGTTTTACCAATTAAAACTTCCTTTTAATCTATTTAGATCGACTTATGTCAATCTATTTGGATGTGTGTGTTGGATGTTGATAAACAAGCATGTAAAGGTAAGTAATGAAAAGATTAGAGTAAGAAGCACAAAACCACAACGCAAATATTTATAGTGGTTCGGCTACAAGGTCACCTTCCTTGCCCTACTCCACTCCCCGAGTCACCTACTCGAGAGTTCATAATCACTACACCAATCTCCTTATGGCGGAGAAGCCTTCACAACGTCGCCTACTCTTTTTCTGGTACTAGGCTAACCACCGGGTTCTTTCACTCCAAGGTGAACCACACCTACACAACCTCGCCTACCCTTTATAAGGTAATAGGCTAAGTACCTAGTTCTTTCACACCTTAGGTGAACTACACCTTCACAACGTCGCCTACCCTTTATTAGGTACTAGGCTAAGCACCTAGTTCCATTGCAATGGAGGAACTACTACCACACTACACCAACGACTAATCCCAAAGGAGATCTACTCCTTTACAACATCATCAAGGATATCAACATCCTTGGATCTAAAACTAGTCTATCTTGCACATCGAAACACACCATATCGAATGTACATCTAAGGCACCTTTCACTAATGCCTTTGACTAGATCTACAAGACACCTTTCACTAATGTCTTGTGTCTTCACTTCTAAGCACCTCTCACTAATGCTTCTTTGTCTTGACTTCTAAGCACCTTTCACTAATTCTTCTTAGTCTTGACTTCCAAGCACCTACCACAAGTGCTTTATCCTATAGACGATAGATACCCTTCACTAATATCTTCGTCTTGACTCTTAAGACATCTTTCACTAATGTCTTCAACACTACACTTCTTTGAAGAAAGAAAGGAATCATCAACAAGAAGACTTCAGTAGCCTTGATGATGAGGAAGCATGGCAACTCATGGACTTGAGCTTGCTCGACTTCAAAGGTGGTGATCTTGCCTTTAAGAGGAACCTAAAAGATCACACAAAAACAAAACTACAAACATATATCTCTTGGATCTAAGGTTAGTGAGATTTAACTCAGGGGAGAAAGTATATAGAAAGGGGGTAAGAAACAATGAAGAAATGGCTCACTATTTATAGAGGAAAAACCTCTACTTTTCCCCGGATCCCACGGATCCTTACCACAAGGGATCCGGCTAGCACAAAGCTAGGGATCCGTGGTCCACTCCTCTTTGCCCATGGGTATTTTTGGTTATGGGTCATGGGTCATGGGTTATGGGTTGATCCATGGTTTTCTTTCTAGATACAATGAACTTGGTTAAGTGGTATATATAAAACCATGGGTTGTGGGTCAAAACCATTTGCTAGTATTTTACCCATTTAGTATACACTTAGTTTTTACCCATTTTAGTATACTTAGTTTAAGTATATGTTTAACCCAATATGTAAACACTAGTTGTTGTGCATATGTATCTAAATCATAAAATCACTTATACTTGTTTTAGTGTTTTATGTGAAAGCGTAAGTGTGTTAGAAAACTATTAACTCAAACTATTTACGTACTCAATTTGTTTCGTTAAAATGATTTTACTTTTGTTATCGACAAAACATTAGAAGATCGTAAAATATAAATAAACGTTTTTACGGCTTATTTGTATTAACACATTAGAAGATCATAAATTATAAATAAACGTTTTTACGGCTTATTTGTATTAACAAAGTCCATATCACAAGCAGGCACTACTCTTGGCTCTCAAAGATGAAGTTGGTAGAAGTCTCACTAACAAAGAACAAAGCTTCATGGATAATGCAGAATCTGATGATGATATGGAGGACTTGCAAGTTAATGCAGTTGTGATGTTAATGGCAAACATGCAGGAACTCCACATGAGTGATACATGCCCAGTTTATGATACTGATGGCTTGTCTCAGGTACCGGGCCCTAATATATGTCACATACATGATCTGATATCTCCACTTGCATCTGCATCCGATAAGGAGCAAGATGTTCAACCAGAGCCGTCAACATCTCCTCAAGACGATGATCAAGTTAACCTTGTTGTTACATTTGATGATCCAATTGATGAATGTGTTTATGACCTTGCTTATGACCACCCAATTCTCAAGTTGAAAAATGCAATGAAATCAATGTAAATTTAAAAGCAAAAGTTTCATCACTGACTGCGGATATTGAGTTCTACAAAACATAACTTGCAACTTTTGAAACACAAGAAAAAAGAGAACACAGTTTTGAAGTTGCTTTTCAAAAGACGTATGTTAAAGAACAAGAATTACAACATCAGATACGAGAATTAGTCGCTTCCAAAAATAAGTTGATTTCTCAAATTGAACAAGAAAAATTAGGGCACCAACAACAAGTTGACATTCTCACTGGAACGTTAAAAAACCAAACTTGAATTGTCATCTTGTCAAACTAGTTTTTTCGAATTTAAACAAGTGTCCAGGAATCGAGTTAATTTGTATCTTGATGAAATCGTCGATTTGGAAAACAAGATAAAAGAGTTTCAAAATATTTTTTATAAACTTGGTTAGTCTGCCACAATAATTCAAAAGTTCACCTTTAATCCAAATCCCGAAGGATATGGGAATGATCTTGCTAACGATAAACTACGTTTTTTACACAAAGCACTCAATGCCAATCCAAAGTTGTATTGTGCAAAACATCTAGTTGATAATTCTGTTGTGCGCGTTGTTGTATATAATTGTGAGGAGGAACAAGACTAAGAAGAAGAGAGTCGATTAAAAATGATAAATGTAACATATAATAAACCATTTGATTATTCAAAATTGTCTCATATAACCGAATTTTTTGTTCCTCAGCGGGAAAAAACTAAAACACCTTGGGTTATCACAAAAATAAATGAGTTTTCTTCTGATGTTGGTCCCGTTAAACCCGTTGCACAAATAAATGGCCCTTTACCTTCTTCGAGTGAAATCAGACTATACCCAAAAAGATGTCTTGTACTTAGATATTTGGATACATTCATGGAAGACATTAAACTTTTGGAAGAGGCAATTGAATGAAATTCTGAGATAAAAGCTGCAACTTTTCAATCGGCTTATGCTAAAGAACAAAGGAAAATTTTTCAAACACAATTTTTACCTCATTTTCAACATCTGCGTCTGTGTGCAACACATTGGGAACGGGAACTTCAAAATGAGGTACAATCAATGAGAAAGACTTTCAATACAACCAAAACATCGATTCTAACACCAAAAAGAAAAACAAAATTCTTAAAAACAATGTTGATAGAATCTTGGAAGATATTATATGTGCTGATACTATCTCTATTGTGTTATATTACACTGCTAAATCTTCTTGTGAAAATGTTATTGCTGCTGATACATCTGATGAGGAAAATGATTATGTGACACAAATTGAAATTTTAAAAGCTAAAAATGAGAGTGTGTCAAAAGAACTTTCTGAAATCAAACGTCGTTGATTCGTTGAGGTTTAGGGGTGTGTGTGTATGGATAAAACCACAATATCGATATCAAAAATAACCACAAGGAATGATTTAAAATCCCTTTAGGAAAAAGGATAATGAATCAAAACCCGTGAGTGATAGTGATACGGATTTGGAAATCCGAGTCGTTTCCCAACGAGGTGTGAATGGGCAACGTCGTTATAGGTTCGTTATTAAAATGCTCGATGTTTTCGATTTTTGATTTTATTAAAACTACGGGAAATAGAAAAGAATATAAGGGAAATTACACTACGGGAAATCCTAAATACGCGAATTATTCTAAAACGTAATTAATAAAACGCGAATAAAATGCAACTACGTCTATTCTAAGTCCTAAAAATGATCTAAAATTACTTTCTAACTAAAAATGATATTAGAAAATTATCTAAGAATTAAAACTAATTTTTATGATTTTTCTGGAATTTATTTGAATTAAAAACTAATTTTAAACTAATTTAAATGCTAAAAATTTCAAATTAAACTAGGAAAAATCTGGAAAAATTATTTTTTTGCTTTTTATATTTATCTTAATCTAGGAAAATTGAAAAATTATTTTTTTGAGCCTTTTCTGAATTAATTGAATTAAAAGGTAATTAAAAAGGATTAAAAACTAATTTTAATAGAGAAAAATAGCAAACAGTGATGAGAAAAATTATGAAAAATTCAGGAAAAGTCTAAAATATTATTCTAAATCTATGAAAAATATAAAAATTATAGCTTATGTGAAGGATTAACAAGCTGTAGTGCAAACTGACCCTAAATAAGCTACTAAGATTAAGCTAATGAGTGCTAAAAACCACCAAAGTGTTACTGAAGCTCATTTATACTAAAATCACCTAAAAGCAGCTAATTCCAACTACTTCTAACTTCTATAGTGCAACCTACAATGATTTGGCTTGATTAATTTTTAAATTCCAAACAGCTTATCCTACCTACTTAAAGCTCATGCAACAGCTTATCAAGTGAACTAAAATGAAAATCAGAAGTAGGGAACTCAAGACCACCAAGCCAAGGACTGCTAAACCAAATTTGGGACCCTAAATAGCTAAATTGAAACCAGCACAAGGACTGCAAGATGCCTGGTTCACAATCAGTGAATGCTGAGTGTGAACAGGGGAAATCAGGCTTATTGATCTGCTTATTTAGTGCTTATAATGATTCATCAAATCTTTGAGTGAATTTTGTTATTTCATTTTTTAAGCTTGTTGTTTTAGACGGTGGGAAGAATTCATTCACGAATTTTGACACTAAATTCTCCCATGTGGTTATCGATCGAGGGGGTAGTTTTTCGAGCCAAATCCGGGCGGCCCCCTCAAGTGAAAATGAGAAGAGTAGTAGCTTGATAGCCTCTTCCGGAACGTTACGGTACTTGATCGTAGATGTGAGCTTGTTGAATCGTCGGATATGAGAGTGAGGATCGTCCCTCTCAAATCCGTAAAATTGGCTTGACGAAACCAAATTTATCAATCTGTGTTTAAGCTCAAAGTTATCGGAAACGATTGCCGGGACGACGATGGCTTCTCCATAACCCTCGGTGGGTGCTTGGAGTTTCTCTAGCATGGATCGGTTGTCCTCCACCATTTCGACGATGGGCGGATTCGGATTAGTTCGAATCTCGGGTTCGACTAATGGAGCACGTCTATTTCGCCTTCTCGGAATTGTAGCGGCTTCACGTAGCGGTCTGTAGTTATTAGAACGAGTGCGCATGCACTTTCAAAAACCAAGGCAATTAAAACGAACGGTATTCGAAAACAACAGTGAACTTAACCAATAATCCCAAGTGAATAAATCACTTCTATAAGACAAATGCACAAGCGAGCGGAGAAGCTTTTTTAGGTCAGCGCGAAGCTTATTAAAAACCCGCCTCTTTTCAGCCGCAATTTAATGTCAGGCCGTCCTTATACCCACCACACAGTTTGTTTATCCAATAGAAATAAATCGACTCACAAGCGACACAAAGGCAAGTTTTTTATCTTTGGTTCGGGAACTTACTAATGATAACACATCCGTTGAGAATGTTATATAATTGATGTATTCTATTTAGCTCAAAAACAAGAGAAAATCTTTTTGTATTTTTAATATGATATATATATATACAAAAGAAAAAGGAAAATATTTTTACTTTTTTGATTTTATAAAAACAATAACTTCACGAAGGAAGGATCTCGAGTCACTAATCGTCAAACCTCTAACGATATTGTCGCGACACAACCTCCCGGCAGGCGTAAAATTTGATTCGTTGAAGTTTAGGGGTGTGTGTGTATGGATAAAACCACAATATCGATATCAAAAATAACCACAAGGAATGATTTAAAATCCCTTTAGGAAAAAGGATAATGAATCAAAACCCGTGAGTGATAGTGATACGGATTTGGAAATCCGAGTCGTTTCCCAACGAGGTGTGAATGGGCAACGTCGTTATAGGTTCGTTATTAAAATGCTCGATGTTTTGGATTTTTGATTTTATTAAAACTACGGGAAATAGGAAAGAATATAAGGGAAATTACACTACGGGAAATCCTAAATACGCGAATTATTCTAAAACGTAATTAATAAAACGCGAATAAAATGCAACTACGTCTATTCTAAGTCCTAAAAATGATCTAAAATTATTTTCTAACTAAAAATGATATTAGAAAATTATCTAAGAATTAAAACTAATTTTTATGATTTTTCTGGAATTTATTTGAATTAAAAACTAATTTAAATGCTAAAAATTTCAAATTAAACTAGGAAAAATCTGGAAAAATTATTTTTTGCTTTTTATATTTATCTTAATCTAGGAAAATTGAAAAATTATTTTTTTTGAGCCTTTTCTGAATTAATTGAATTAAAAGGTAATTAAAAAGGATTAAAAACTAATTTTAATAGAGAGAAATAGCAAACAGTGATGAAAAATTATGAAAAATTCAGGAAAAGTCTAAAATATTATTCTAAATCTATGAAAAATATAAAAATTATAGCTTATGTGAAGGATTAACAAGCTGTAGTGCAAACTGACCCTAAATAAGCTACTAAGATTAAGCTAATGAGTGCTAAAAACCACCAAAGTGTTACTGAAGCTCATTTATACTAAAATCACCTAAAAGCAGCTAATTCCAACTACTTCTAACTTCTATAGTGCAACCTACAATGATTTGGCTTGATTAATTTTTAAATTCCAAACAGCTTATCCTACCTACTTAAAGCTCATGCAACAGCTTATCAAGTGAACTAAAATGAAAATCAGAAGTAGGGAACTCAAGACCACCAAGCCAAGGACTTCTAAACCAAATTTGGGACCCTAACTAGCTAAATTGAAACCAGCACAAGGACTGCAAGATGCCTGGTTCACAATCAGTGAATGCTGAGTGTGAATAGGGGAAATCAGGCTTATTGATCTGCTTATTTAGTGCTTATAATGATTCCCAAAAATTCCACAAAATTCAGAATTCAACAATAGACCAATTGAACTTACTTATCCCAAATTTGCAAATATTTTGAACCAGAATTGAGTGTGTGAAAAATCTACAAAGTTTTGCAAAAACCTAATTTTACACTTTTTGACTTTTGAAGACAGATTTGGTATTTGACTTTTCTCAACTTTGATCTTTTAAAAACAGGTTGTTACTGATGATTTATGATGTAATATGATTTAATAAAGCTAGCTTATATGATTCTAAACCTAAAATGCAAGCTATGATTTCCTATCTCTAACTGATAAGCATATATGAGCAGATCCAAATGAGATTTGACTTTGAGTGCTATTCAGATGCAGAACAATGGCATATATGAGTGAATTAAACCTAAACAAGCTTAAATCAACTAAACTTAGCCAGTAAACTAACCTCAAACACAAATCTATGCACTGATCCAAACACTCTTTATTATACTAATGTGCAATCTAGTCTATCAATTACTGAAAACTATCCTATAATAGCTTAAATATATGATCTAACAATTAAATGAGAACCTACAAATGCAATAATGATGATTATAACAAGCAAATGAAAGCTACACTAATTATGCAATGAAACAGTAATGAGAAGGGAATTTAAGAACAAATTTAAGACACTTACAGGTGTCCAGCCGCTATGGCTTGCTAATATTAACCAAATACCAATAACCAAACACTATTAAGCTTAAATCAAATTCCCAGGTCTGAACCAGATAAATTCTCAACCAATATGCAGCATCTCCTTTGACTGAGTTTGACTGATATGAGCTTTGATTGTGAATGTAAAGTTAAACATATATACACCTTCAATAAGCTATAAGGAAGCTTTTAAAAAGGTATACAAAAACAGTAGCAAGCTTAATAGAAGCTTATAAGAAGATTTAATTTTTTTTTTTTTTTTCAAATATTTTTCTGATTTTTTTTTTATTTTTTTATTAAGATGAGAAAAAGCTGAGATATCTTTGAAATAAGGTAATTATGAATAAGACAACTTTAATAAGCAAATATAAGTAACATTTAAGAGCTAAACAATGATTTGAGCATAAAAACTGAATTTCGTTAACTTGAAAATTGTGATTACAAAGAGAGATTACAAAAGCTTATAAACTACTTGAAAACATTAAAATGAAATTAAAACTAATACTATGCTACTGAAAGAGAAGGTGTCTCCAATTCGTGGGTGAAGGGGTCTTTATATACTTGAGCTTGAGCTCATGGAAGAATCTGGAAGGTGTAATTGTGCTTTCTCTTGGCTCTTCACAACCCTTGGATTAAATCCCAGCTATCATCAGTCATTTAGCACCCTTAGATTAAATCTGACACGCATCTTGGACCAATCAAAAGCAAGGAATGAGTGAGATGACACACGGATTGCCAACCTGGCATTCCGTGTGTCAGTGTGGTGTCAGTACATGTACGAATATACCCTTAATTAGAATGAATTGCATCAATTGGGTTTGAGGGTATTTTAGGGTTCATAATTCCTGGGGATTGTTTGGGGATAATTTTGGCGCGTGATATTTTTTTACTATATTTTGGTTTGGCCGGGTAAAATGGGGTACACGGGTTAGGATATTCGGGTATGGTTTGTTGGACCGGGTGTGATAGTTTGGATGTGTTGACCGTGGGTTGACCAGACCAAGTTTGGGCTTATATTTTGGGCTAAGGATTAACTTTGGATCCAAAATGCAATTTAAGGACTAAAGATGTACAAGCTGAAATTTCAGGGACCATAAGTGTAATTTTGAAAATGTAATCCAAGGGCCACTCTTGTCATTCTCCAATAAATCAAGGACCACTTTTGCCATCTTTGAAAATTCCAAGGACCAAACATGTCAGTTCTGACTCTTCAGGGACTAAAATCGCCATTTTGAGAATTGATTGTCCAAACTTGCAAATTCCTTTCCCAGCCTCGGCTTTTTGCATTCTTCTTTCTCTCGTGCTCGGTTTTCTTCGGTTTTGGCTTTCTTTTGTCTGTTTTGTCATATCCGTACCTGCACATGCATAAACTCAAGAAACACGCAAGTATTAGCAATAAACGGCTCTTTCTTGGTTATTTTGGGTCAGTTTTGATAAACAAAAGATATGTGTTTAAGCACATATCAGTCGTCTTCATTGGTGTCAAAATGATAGATCATGAACTAGCTTTACAAAACAAAGTCAACCAGTCGGCTAAAAAATCATTAGAACCAAAACTTGAACGACTGGATTATGAAAACGCATCTTTAAAATGTCAAATTTTCAAATATGAACAAGAGATTAAACAAGTTATAAAGGAATATGGAACCATATTTGATTTTCTAAAAAATACACGTGCTAAAGCTTCAAATGAACTCGATCATCACCTTGCTTAGACTTGTGAAATGGTGCATGAAAATAGGCAATTACTCTCCAGAATTCAGGAATAGAATCACATTATCATAGATTTAAAAGATAAATTGGTTAAAATCGAGAAAGAAAAACCTAGCAACACAAATGTGATAGCACCTGGAATGTTTAAATTTGATACTAGGAAGCCCACTACTGTCAAATAACAAGATACTAATATGCCTCCTTCCACTTCTACAAGAATAGTCGCCTCCACTTCTATCGTTAGCAAATCACAGCCTAAGAGCACTTAACAGAAGAATAGGAAATTTACAATGTAAAAGTGGTAAACTAAAAGCCCCTGAAGTAGAATATCATGTTAGGACTTCAAATAAAACACATGTTGCACCTGCTTTAGATATTGCGTTAGATATATGTAATAGTAAAGGCAATGTGATACGCGTACAACGCGCGTTCGGGGTCAAAGGAAACTTTCTTTTCTTCGAGCAAGATTTTCAACCACCTAGGCAGTGAACCTAATCGTTGTAGTGTAGTATTAGGGTAAGCCTCGTGATTGATCTCGTTCTCTAGGGGAATAGGAATGCTAGTGAGAAATTACTACGCTAATGTTGGGGTTGAGGAAGATTATTTTTTATCTTTTTTATATTTTTTAGAAAATCAAAGGTGCGATCTCGGGGTTTGGATTTGGGGGGTGGTACTTCTACCGATTACTCTACTATTCTAATTATCTAAGCTAAGAGGTAGTCTATGTCTATTGAAGTGTGCTCGTATGATGATTAAAGATGTGTCTACCTAAATACTATTACTCCTTAGTTATCTTTTATTGGTGGTTGAATTGTCACGTCCTTATTCTTAATGCGTTGTGTTTTCTAAGGTTGTAGGGTGTACTTTTATCCCTAACTCTTTGAAGCTACCTAAGGTTAATGACTTCGAAATCTCTAGGATTCATAAACTTAACACTAAGGTTTTTTTTGGATTTTTAGCCTACAATTCCACTAGTAATTATAAACTAATGTTCACAAAGATTAATCAAGCATTAAAAACACAACGATGGCTTTAAGCACTCCTAAGCCAATTGTAATTAAGATAAGAGACAATCAATCAATATTTAATAACTAGGTTTCATAGATCTAAGCAAACACACAAGTAAATTAGACGGACATGTTAAACATGCAAGCATACACACATTCAATTGAAGACATAATGAAATCAAGGGAATAAATAACTTATCTCGATGTAAAATAAGGTATTAGAACCCTAAAATATTGTCCAAGACGGACTACAATCATTTTAGGTTTTTACTCCACAAGTCTACCTCCTTTAAAAGTCTGAAAATCGAATTCTATATATAGAGTTACAACTGCGACGGCGTCACCTTTTAATTGTGACGCCGTCAGATTTCCGCCATTAGGGTTTCGTCTTGGCCAAGTCAACTTTAGGACGGCGTCACGTTGTGGTTGTGACGCCTTCAGCCTTCAACTCTAACGTCGTCTGAATCTGGATCTAGGCAGTCTGAGGAGAAAAGTCTTCGTGACGCCCTACTCTTTAAAGCCTGACGCCGCCAGGTGTAAAATAGAAATTTCACTCCTGAGTCGTCACAAATATAGGGACGGCGTCGCCCTTTGTGTGGGACGCCGTCAGGTGCATTTCCAGCAGCTTGAGTGTCTTGATCTTGACTCTAGCCATTTTCTTCACATATTCACTCTTTTTCGTCTAAATAAGCATCATTCCAGCATTTTGCCTTCAAGAGACCTAAAAAGTGAAAAGGAACGAAATTAAGCAGTAACGGATATAAAAGTGGGCAATTAAGGGCTTAAATGACCTCTCAAAAGTGTACGTTTTAAATCATTATCAAATATCCCTACACTTGGTATTTGCTTGTCCTCAAACAAATGTGCTTTTGGCCAATCAATTTATAAGTTAGGGGGCATAAAGCAATGGTTTAACATAATTCATAACAAGTATAAGCCCCGCAAAATTCATAACAAGCACGGAAGTTATATACTAGCACCTCACAAGTGGTGTTTGGATACTCTCATCTCTCGGGTGTATATGAAATATATCAAATGGAAATGGAAGATAAAAACTCATTAACCGATCATAGTACATAGATTACCATAGGCTTGAGACTAGATCAAACCTCCATCGCTTTGGCGTAAGCACCTAGAAAAAACTATCTAAGAGGTCTTTTAAAGGGTTGTAATGTTAGGCTTACGGTAGGTAAACAAAGGGTTTGGTTGGATAGGCGATTTAGTGGTGGCAAGTCAAAAATCTTTATGTTACAAGCATGAGAAGAATGGCGTTACTAAGCCAATACTAGACTCTCTAAACTCTAGATAACTTTGAAACAAACAAACAAAAATATAAAGATAGATGTAGGATGGTAGCCCGTATGTTTTTTTCACTATTTTTTTTTATTTTTTATTTTTTTTTTCAACACTCTTTTTTTTTCATACACTTTTACTCTACCATCCTCTACGATAACATCAAAATATAAGGAATTTATAGGCACATCCCTACACTTGAGTTTTTATTACTCTAACACTAATTTGACCCGAATTAAAAAGATCGAAACACTTGGAGTACTTTATTACGTAAATAAAGGAAATTTGAATTTAACGTTCTTTCCCGTCATTCCATAAAATTTAACTTTGCCCATGAGTCCCAATCATCCCAAAACTGTACACAAAGGATATGACTCGACTTAGCAGCCATGCAAGTAACTAGATAATTGAACTAAGGGTTTAGTATGATAACAATAATGCACTAAAAGTGAGTGCATACAAGGTAGGCTAAGGCGATTTGGGTGTACATTTGGGGGTGGATTGTAAACAATGCTCTTCATTGACATTCTGGAAAACCAAAACATCACGAGAACCATTAAAAGGATAGGCTCAGAGGGGTTAACTAGGGGTATCGTGTACTAAAGATGAGTACAACGCAATGGTGTGGGGGAATTGCTCAACCGATGTGGAAGAAGTAATTATAATACGGATATCAAACAAGGGTTATTCTAATTCCTCTTTTCATTTAGTTATTCCTAACTACAAAAGTGTAGCCTCACTAGCGATCTCAGGATGCATCACAAAACAAGTTCTAGAATCTATTATACTATCGGTACACTCTCGAAGCATTAAAGGTGAATGCTTTAATTCCTACAAATCTAGGGGCGAACCTCACATTTTTAGGGTGGAATTTGAGTGGTAAAGGGTTTTTGTGCTAGTCATATAACTTCCTATCCATGAGACGATTTATTAAGACTAAAGACCCACTCCTACATGTCATGAAATTTTTTAAATTTGGTGCTAAAATTACCCTAACTGATATTTCTCATGGTTTATTATGCAAATGAAATAGGACAAGACAAATAGTCAAGGATAAGCATAGTTTCAAAGTTCCCGTTTTATTCTCCGTCCCTACACTTAAACTGAACATTGTGCCCAATGTTCCCTGAAAGTATCAAAGTTATGATAACGGAAGGTAATTAAAAGAGAAAGAAACTAATACTCTCCTGATTAGCTCAGTAGGATCCGTGTGAAGTAGTGGTTAAATTCTTTCCAAGAAGAATGTATGCGTGAAAAGCTCCATCCAATCTTATGTTTCTTCTTCTTGATAAATAAAACCTGCACACTTTAAGAAAACAGACGAAACCTTAGCGTAAAATTGGCGGTAAAACTATATATAACTCTACTAAGCTAGGATATAATGCTTGTGGAATGGATGTTTGCAGATTTTCTGGATAATTAAGACCTGGAAATTCCAAAAAATTATAAGTAGCACAGAAAACGAGAGAAATTTATATAAGTTGTTTCTGCTCCTCCTGAAGCCGTTAGGTAGCGATTCTGACGCCGTCATGTTATCCTGACAAAAATTGGTCTGCTACATTTTTCTGGAAAAATTACATCTTTAGAATCTGGAAAAATTCCTGCAAAACATTCATTATGACTTGATACAAGCATTTGACTCTAACAAACACACATATATATCTTTTTCAATAATTGTAATTCTCATGTTCACGTTCTTTTAAAAACGTATGTAATCTTCCCTACACTTATCCTTTTTGTAAAATACCTTTATATGTAATTAAGACGAGGTTAAAGACAAAATAAAGCATTTTCACAAATTCAAACATGAGAATAATCAATCAATGAAAAGATATATGACACACAAACAAGCAAACAATTAAGCATGGGTTTCCTCCCACAAAGCGCTTTTCTTTATTTATGAGTCTTGTAGCTAGACTCGAAGTCGTGCCCCTACGTGACTTCATCTCCGTCACCTTCTTCCTCATGATGGTCGTTATTGGGGTTTTCCATGTTATAATAGTGCCCTATTATGCACCTTTCTAAGAAGTCATCTTCTCCCCAATCGGTTCTATATTCCGGTCCAAGTTTCAAGCAATCCTTATAGAACCCGAAAATCTTATTCATAACATAATCTACTCCCTTCTCCTTATCCTCCTCATTCCTATAGTAGACCGATAGCTTAAGTTCTTTTCATCATAGGATAATGAGGAAAATTTCTCAATCTTAAACGGCATTTGGTAAGCTATGTCATCAGTCTCATCGTTGAATCTCATTATTCCTAACGACGGATCATAAGTCATCCCGATGTTTTCTATGAAAGGCTTTCCTAAAATTACGTGGGACAAGCTAGGATCTATGGTCGTACTAATATCATCTACAATTATGAAATCCATAGGATACGTGAAACTACCTACATAGACGGGCAATCCCTAAACTCTACCAAGGTAATTACAACTAACTCTAGGATTATCGGGATCTTGCCTAGTTGGGATAGGCTTTTTCATCACCCAATTATAGTAGGTGCTAGTCATGATGTTTATTGGAGACTTGCGGTCAATGTAGGCCTTTGCCACGAATAGATGTCCTATGCAACATGGTATGTTGAGATTCCAAGGGTTCCCAAACTTGATCCTAGGGCTTTTCCTAACATACATGTGATGGAGGTCGCACACTAAGTGTGGGTGGCGAGAGAGTTCCTCTTCCGTAGGAAACTTATTGAAATAGTCATCACCTACTTTATTTACTTCATCGGTAGATTCATTGTTAGGAGTCTCACTAACCTCAAGTACCGTCACATGGTTCGCTTCGTCATTAGTCCTATTAGGTTTTAATAAGGTGATGGTATTGACGAATTGAACGTGCTTGGCTAACTTACTTGAGTCCTTAATTTTCACACCGGAAGTTTCGGGAGAATGAGTCGAGATTGCATTAACCTTTTCGGTGGTCTTCCTATCACTATTGGACATAGCTTTCAAAAGGTTATCTATATTCCTATCCATCTCGGCTTGTTGTTGGTTAAATCGGTCCGAAAGCTTGGCTATTTGAGCTTCTTGGGATGTAACTAGGTGTTGCAACATCCCTTCTATGTTTTGTTGGCTAGGGCCGTGACAGGGGGGCCATGATAAATCATTAGTGAATTCTTGGTTTGTCCCCAATAGAAGTCGGGTTTGCCTCTCCATGCTTCTCGGGCATCATTGAAAGTCTTAGGTTCGGGTGTTGTAGGGAATCTTCCTCCCATTCCATTGGTACGCGATGATGCGTAGTCAGTAGAAGCTTGTTCGGGGAGTCTTGTGCAAGTACGAGTGTCATGAGGACCACTACATGGCTCACACAAGGAAGATACTTTGTTCACTTGGCGTGAAGACTTAGGATTTTCGTAGGAGCTCATTAGGAATTTGACTTGATCTTCAAGTTCGAGCATCCTACGATCGGAAGTTTGTGAGTTAATGGGAGGCAAGGAGATTTCCTTGACGGTTTTGGGTAACTCACGGGGGTCATTCCAACTTTCTTTGTCATAGAGAGCAAGGTCCTCTACTGTACCCCACGATTCTTCCGCGGTGAGATCACTAAGTTTTCCACCAGTCGCTTAGTCGATGGATTGCTTAGTTGAGAAGTTGACATGATCGTAAAAGATTTGGACTTGAAGCCAAAGATCAATGCCATGATGTGGGAATTTATGGAACAAGTCCTTGAATCGAGTCCATGCTTCGTAGTGAGATTCACCTTGACGTTGTTGGAACATCAAGATTTCATTCCTAAGCTTAGTAGTTCTCCCCGATGGGAAATATTGGGCAAGGAAACGAGTGGTGAGATCATCCCAACTTGATATGGAGCCGGCGAGAATTGGTAGAGACGCAAGCGCGTGGTCTCCCGAGTAATAGCATCAAAGTCGATAGAATCGACGATTTTAAAGAAATCCTTAAGATGCTGATCAGGATCTTCAGAACGAAGTCCATGGAATGCACATCCATTTTGCACCAACTGGATGATGTCGGATTGCAGGGCCGTAGTTTGAGCTTGATCGTAGAGCTCAATGGTGTTCCTATATCCTAAGTGGCTTGGTCTAGAGTATTCACCAAGAGTGCGGCCTCTTGGCGGGTAATTTGGCGGTGGGTTGATGAGTGGTGGTTGATGATCACCTTCCATGATGAAAAGTGATGGGATTACTAACAAATTCACGAAGAAGGGGGGTAGACTATGAGGAAGCTAAGAATGAGAAAAAATCTCACTTGATAGGAATCAAGCAAGGGAACCTAAACGAGATAGAAATCTAACTAGCAATTCTATTCCCCGGAAGCGGTGCCAAAAACTTGATACCCGTACACCGTGCGTTCGGGGTCAAAGGAAACTTCCTTTTCTTCGAGCAAGTTTTTCAACCACCTAGGCAGTGAACCTAATCGTTGTAGTGTAGTATTAGGGTAAACCTCGGGATTGATATCGTTCTATAGGGAAATAGGAATGCTAGTGAGAAATTACTACGTTAAGGTTGGGGTTGAGGAAGATTATTTTTTATCTTTTTTATATTTTTTAGAAAATTAAAGGTACGATCTCAGGGTTTGGATTTGGGGGGTGGTACTTCTACCAATTACTCTACTATTCTAATTATCTAAGCTAAGGGGTAGTCTATGTCTATTGAAGTGTGCTCGTATGATGATTAAAGATGTGTCTACCTAGATACTATTACTCCATATTTATCTTTTATTGGTGGTTGAATTGTCACATCCTTATTCTTAACGCGTTGTGTTTTCTAAGGTCGTAGAGTGTGTTTTTATCCCTAACTCTTTGAAGCTACCTAATATTAATGACTACGAAATCTCTAGGATTCATAAACTTAACACTAAGGTTTTCTTTGGATTTTTAGCCTACAATTCCACTAGTAATTATAAACTAACGTTCACAAAGATTAATCAAGCATTAAAAACACAAAGATGTCTTTAAGCACTCCTAAGCCAATTACAATTAAGATAAGAGGCAACCAATCAATATTTAATAACTAGGTTTCATAGATCTAAGCAAACACACAAGTAAATTAGCCGGACATGTTAAACATGAAAGCGTACACACATTCCATTGAAGACATAATGAAATCAAGGGAATAAATAACTTGTCTCGATGTAAAATAGTGTATTAGAACCCTAAAATATTGTCCAAGACGGACTACAATCGTTCTAGGTTTTACTCCACAAGTCTACCTCCATTAAAAGTCTGAAAATCGAATTCTATATATAGAGTTACAATTGCGACGGCGTCACCTTTTAATTGTGACGCCATCAGATCGCCGCCATTAGGGTTTCGTCTTGGCCAAGTCAACTTTGGGATGGCGTTACGTTGTAGTTGTTACGCTGTCAGCCTTCAACTCTGACGTCGTCTGAATCTGGATCTGGATCTAGGCCATCTGAGGAGAAAAGTCTTCGTGACGCCCTACTCTTCAAAGCCTGACGCCGTTAGGTTTAAGATAGTAATTTCACTCCTGAGTCGTCTCAAATATAGGGACGGCGTCGCCCTTTGTGTAGGACGCCGTCAGGTGCATTTCCAGCAGCTTGAGTGTCTTGATCTTGACTCTAGCCATTTTCTTCACATATTCACTCCTTTTCGTCTAAATAAGCATCATTCCAACATTTTGCCTTCAAGAGACCTAAAAAGTGAAAAGGAACGAAATTAAGCAGTAACAGATATAAAAGTGGGAAATTAAGGGCTTAAATGACCCCTTAAAAGTGTACGTTTTAAATCCTTATGACGATGTAACAAATGCTAAATCTTTGAATACTTTGGATGTTAATTTTGAAGCTTCTTGTGTGTTTTGTCATAAAAGTATGCTTTCTGGTTGTCATGATAATTGTGTTTCTAAATCCATTTTGTCTCGTACTTGGAAACATACGAAAGGCTCTACCTCTAGGCCCACTATTGCTTCTAAGTTTGTGCTAGGTAAATAGCCTTCTATAGTTTCTAAGGAAATCATTGATGAATCCATAGCACCATAATCACCTCCTAGGAAGATACCTTCACCTAGCGAATTCACTAAGACAAAAGCACGAAGAAGAGATGGTTACAACGTACACATGGTTTTAAGTGGTTACCCAAAATTATTAACATGTGTACTACAACTTTAACGGATCCCACTAACTCTTCGGGATCCACCTCTACCTCTAATACACCTTCGCCGTCTGCGTGTATTACAGGTGATACAAATCGTCTTTTGGATTTCTGATAGCGGCTGTTCTCGGCACATGACAGGAAACCTTAAACTGTTAACAAACTTTGTTGCAAGGTTCATTGGCACTGTCATATTCGGGAATGACCACTTCGCTATTATAATGGGTTACGGGGACTACATCAATGGAAACATCGAAATTAGCCGATTGTATTATATTGAAGGTCTTGGACATAATCTATTCTCAGTAGGTCAAATTTTTGATGAGGATTTGGAAGTTGATTTTCGGGAGAAGACATGTTTCATTCGTGATCTACAAGGAAACGATCTTATGTCAGGCACCCGTGAATCAAGCCTTTACACAATCTCTATGACTGACATGATTGCTTCATCTCCCATTTGTCTACTTTCTAAAGCAACCTCAACAAAATCATGGATGTGGCATAAGAGACTTTCTCATTTGAATTTCAAAACCATAACTGATCTGGCACGACACAAATTAGTTGAAGGATTTCCATGATTTCGGTATTCTAAATACCACTTATGCTCAGCTTGTGAACAAGGAAAAAGCACTCGTGCACATTTTCCTTCGAAGGTTGAAAACAGTACTCAACGTGTACTTCACCCTCTTCACATGGATTTGTGTGGCTCAATGTGCGTGCATACTATTAACGGCGAATGCTACATTCTTGTAATCATTGATGATTACTCCAGGTGGACTTGGGTTTTGATGCAGGTTTTACTGACCAGGTCTTAATATTTATAGTGTCTCGCTATACCTATGGTCTACCCTAATGCACTAACGGGCAGTGTACCCGGTCGTGTGTAGTGTAGTAAATGGTAAAGCCGAGGTCGTCCCAAGAACTATGTGTGTTGGATTATTACTAAGTCTAATTGTCACAGAATAATGATGGTTTCGATAAGAAATTAATTAATTAAACTACTAATGCAGAATGAAAGTAGATAAATGGGAAAAAGGAAATCAATAGAGGAATAGTGGTGCTAACCTAGTCAATCCTCCTAGCTAGTTATGTCTACGTCTACCTACTTCCAATTACTTCAGGTGGGGTCAAATTCGAGAGGACAACATTTGGTCAATTCGCCTAACCTATCAGCAAAGATGCCACCACAGGAGAAATCAGGCGCACCGTCATAAGTCTGTTGTTCTGGTCCCCAAACCAAGTCATTAAGTACCGCTACATGCTAGATTCTAAATAGTGAGTGCCCGGCGTTAGGAACTTAGACACTACACCCCCCAATTCTTAAGTTCATCCAAACGATAGGTGATCAGTTGGTCAAATCGCACAAGTAGAAAGGGTCGTCAGTTGGTTATATCTTACCCTTCCCGTCTCAGTCCGCTCACCTAGAGTCAGTTGGTCATATCTCCTAGGCAATTGGCCTCTACCACCATTCAAAACTACCGAAACAAGGGTGACTACCAAAGAACTATGCATGCATATACTTAGAAATAATTGTACGGAAGTAAAGGTAAACGCAAACAAAAAAATTAAGGAATCATAACTAGGCTAGCACCAAAGGGTGCTTAGCCGCTCATATTAATCATGCAAATCATTTAGTGCTAGCCGCTCATATTAATCATGCAAATCAATTCAATATTCAAAGGTACGAAGTACATGAATTGAAAGTAAAAGAAATATAAAATGCTAAAGCTTATCGTAATGGAGTGACTTCTCCCTTGGAAACAGCTCTGTATGCTCCCCTAGACCTGCCTTGAGCTTTTCCCACGTTCTCAGAGAGTTGTGTGTGGAATGGGATGATTAGAAATCTTTGGAATTCGGGGTATTTATAGGCAGTGCGGGTTCTGGCGTAACCAATTTAGGAGTTACGCCGTAACCTTCTATTCCGTCGTAAATGCACTAGATCAGCTAGTTACGGCGTAACCTAATAAGTGGTTATGCCGTAGTCTTCAATAAACATGGTTACGTCGTAAATGATGTAGTAACCTAATAAGCGGCGTGGATCCTCATTTGACCTAATGTAGTTACGTCGTAACCTTTGGGAAGAGTTACGCCGTAACCTTTGGGAAGAGTTACACCGTAACCTTTGGGAAGAGTTACGCCGTAACCTTATGATAAGTTGGTATTCTGGGACACGAAATAGTTACGGCCTAATGTGAGAGAGGAGTTATGCCGTAACTTCTTCAAAATAGGCATACTGTGATAAGTCTTTACTAATGTTTCCATTTCCGCGTCTCTTTAGCTCCAATCCTCGTAATTTACCTGAAAGTGGAAAACAATAGAAAACAAGTGTAAATCCATATAAATGATATAAATAACGAGCATTATCGGGGGAAATTGACACTTAGTATTCAATACTATTTGATGTTATCAGGTTTATTTTCTAAGAAGTAAAGATCAAGCTCCTTCAATGACTCTCACCTTTCTCACGGAAATTCAAGTTCAGCTTCGTAACACGGTCTGACAAGTCAAAACGGACAGAGGAACAGAATTCTTGAATCAAACTCTTCGGACATATTTTGAGAAAGTGGGAATTGAACATCAAACATCAATTGCAAGAACTCCCGAACATAATGGAGTTGTCGAAAGACAAAACCGAACGTTAATGGAAGCAGCAAGAACGATGTTGATTATCGCTCAATTATCGGATTATTTATGGGCTGAAGATGTTTCGACTACATGTTACACTCAAAACCGTTCAATGATCACTAAACACCACAACAAAACACCTTATGAGCTTGTCCATAACCGGAAACCTAACCTAAAACACTTTCATGTATTTGGTGCTCTTTGTTACACAAATAATGATCGTGATGATCTTGGAAAGCTCAAGGCTAAAGCTGACATTGGAGTCTTTGTCAAATATTTTTAAAACTCAAAAGGATATCAAATTTAGAATCGTCGTACAAAAGAAATTATGGAAACCATTTATTCTAATTTTGATGAGCTCACAGAAATGGCTTCTGAGCAAAACAGCTTAGAACCCAGACACAACCGTCTAAAATTTCCAGAATCATCAGCTGATCAACAATTTCAACTTACGCGTTGTCAAATGGAAAATTTTGTTTGCTTCTCTGTTCAATGAAGACTTCGATCAACGTGCTCCAGATGTATCCAATATTTCCGCTGCTCAACCTGATCATAATCCAACACTTGATACAGCTGAAACAATAACAACTGTTGATGATGCACCACTGGTCGAGTCTCCAACAATAGCAGAACAAACTGCGTCCAACGAAAATGACCAAGATGATGATCCACTAAATCAAAATGTACCTACACCCGCAGATTATGATGGAAATGCATTCTTTAACCCTTTTGCATAAAAAACAACAAATCCAGATGTTTCCGAATCTTCAACTCGTAATCTGGATCAACCAAATATGCATAATGTATACCAACACCAACCCTCGAAACATAGATGGACAAAAGATCATTCTTTAGTAAACATTATTGGAACCCTAACCAACCAATCATCACAATAACGTCTTCACACAGACGGTGAAAATTGCATTTATGCTCTCACAATTAGTAATACTGAACCCAAAAACATTAAAAAAGCAATGACATATGACAACTAGATTGAATCCATGTAAGAAGAATTAAACCAGTTCAAACGTTTTGACGTATGGGAATTGGTTGAACGACCAACATGGGTCTATGTTATTGGTCTAAAATGGATTTGGAAAAATAAGGTAGATACTGAAGGAACAGTTATTCGTAACAAATCACGTCTGGTGGCTAAAGGTATCGTCAGGAAGAGAGAATTGACTTTGAAGAATCATTCGCACCAGTGGCTAGACTTGAGGCTGTTCGAATTTTTCTAGCATTTGCGGCTCATATAAACATCACCGTCTATCAAATGGATGTGAAAACTGCATTTCTGAACAGGAAATTACGGTAGGAAGTGTATGTTAGCCAACCAGAGGGATTCGTTGATCCAGAGTACCCGAATCATGTCTACAAACTGAACAAAGCTCTTTACGATCTCAAACAAGCTCTTCAGGCGTGGTATGATAAATTGTCAGCCTTCTTGCTTGCTAATAATTTTACCAAATGATCCGTTGATCCAACACTGTTTATACTATATCAAGGGGAACACATTTTAATTGTTAAAATTTATGTGGATGACATCATTTTTGGTTCAACCCACAAAAAGTACTCAAAATCTTTTGCAAAACTAATGAAACAAAATTTTGAAATGTCAATGATGGGTGAACTAACGTTCTTCTTTAGACTTCAAGTTCATCAATCACCCCGTGGTATTTTTCTAATTCAGTCCAAATATGCTCTAGATATTTTTAAGAAACATAGTATGACCTCATGTGACACCTATAACACACCAATGGCATCATCCAGTAAACTGGATGTTGATTTACACGGGAAACTTGTTGACCCTACAAAATACTGAAGTATTATTGGGTCTCTCATGTATCTAAAAGCTAGCAGACCTGACATAGTCTTTGTTGTATATTTGTGCTCTCGTTATCAGTCTAGACCAAATGAACGTGATAACGCTGCACGCGTCGTTCAGGGTCAAAGGAACTTCCTTTTCGTCGAGACAGTTTTTCAACACCCTAGGCAGTGAACCTAATCATTGTAGTGTAGTATTAGGGTAAGCCACGGGAATTGATATCGTTCTCTAGGGGAATAGGAATGCTAGTGAGAAGTTACTACGCTAAGGTTGAGGTTGAGGAAGATTATCTTTTATCTTTTTATATTTTTTAGGAAATGGAAAGGTACGAATCTCGAGGTTTGGATTTGAGGGTTGGTATTTCTACCGATTACTCTACTTATCTAATTATCTAAACTAAGGTGTATGTAGTCTATGTCTAATTATTGTGTGCTCGTATGATGATTTAAAGATGTGTTTACTTAGGTTTTATTACTCCTTAATTATCTCCTATTGATGGTTGAATTGTCACGTCCTTATTCTTAATCGCGTTGTGTGTCTAAGGTCGTAGGGTATGCGTTTGTCCTTAACTCTTTGAAACTACCAAAGGTTATCACCTACAAAATCTCTAGGATTTATAAACTCAACTCTAAGGTACTCTTCGGATGGTTTAGCCTACAATGACTCTAGGTATTATAAGCTAAGGTTCACAAAGATTAATCAAGCATTAACTACGCAACAAATGACCTATCACAATACTAGATAATTAACAATTAAGATAAGAGACAACCAATCAATATTCAATAATCAAGTTTCATATTCCCTAAGCAAACACACAAGTAAATTAGCCGGACATGGAGAACATGCAGCATACACACAAGTAATTGAAGACATAATTGAATTAATGAAGTAAAACACTTATCTTGATGTAAGATAGGGTTTAGAACCCTAAAATACTGTACAAAACAGCCTTGGTTCGGTTTAGGTTTTTACTCCAAAAGACTACACACTGAAAACTAAAAAATTCGGATTCTATATATAGGATTACAAATGCGACGGCATCACCTTTTGATTTGTGACGTCGTCGGGTTGCCGTCATTAGGGTTTCGTCTTAACCATGTTAGTCTTGCGACGGCGTCACCTTATGCTTGCGACGCCATCGCCTTCAGTCTCTGACGTCGTCTGGATCAAATCTAGGCCGTCTGAGTTGCGACGACCTACTCTTTTAAAACCTGAAGCCGTCACTTGAAAATAAGCAATTTGGCTACTGAGCCGTCACAAAAGTGGTCCGACGGCGTCACTGATTTGTGCCTGACGCCGTCCCCTTCAGTTCCAGCAGCCTGAGTGTCTCGATTCTTGACTTTGGCCATTTTCTTCGTATATTCGCGCCTTTTCGTCCGACTAAGTGTCATTCCAGCATTTTGCCTTCAAGATACCTAAAAAGTGAAAAGGAACGATATTAAGTAATAACGGATACAAAAGTAATCAAATAAGGGCTTAAACGACCCCTCAAAAAGGTACATTTTAAAACCTTATCAAATATCCCTACACTTGGTATTTGCTTGTCCTCAAGCAAATGTGCTTTTAGCCACTTAATTTATAAGTTAGGGGTCATGAAGCATTGGTTTAGAACAATCCACAACACATATAAGCCCCGCAAAAGTCATAACAAGCACGGAAATTACATACTAGCACCTCACATGGGGTGTTTGGATACTCACATCTCTCGGGTGTATATGAAATATAACAAGTTGGAAATGGAAGATAAACACTCATTAAGCAGTCCTAGTACATAGATTACCATAGGCTTGAGACTAGATCAAACCTCCATCGCTTTGGCGTAAGCACCTAGGAAAGACTATCAAAGAGGTCTTTTAAAGGGTTGTAATGTTAGGCTTACGGTAGGGAAACAAAGGGTTTGGTGGGATAGGCTATTTAGTGGTGGCAAGTCAAAAATCTTTATGTTACAAGCATGCGAAGAATGGCGTTGCTAAGCCAAGACTCGACACTCTAGACTCTAGATAACTGAAACAAACAAACATAAATTTAAAGATAGATGTAGGATGGTAGCCCGTATGTCTTTTTTTTTTTTTTTTTTTTTTTTTTTTTTTTTTTTTTTTTTTTTTTTTTTTTTTTTTTTTCGATTTTTTTTTCATACACTTTTACTCTACCATCCTCTACGATAACATCAAAATGATAGGGATTTATAGGCACATCCCTACACTTGGAGTACATTATTATGCAAATAAAGGGAATTTGAATTTAACGTTCCCTTCCCGTCATTTCATAAACTTTAACTTTTCCCATGAATCCCAATCGTCCGAAAACTGTGTACAAAGGATATGACTCGACTTAGCAACTTATGCAAGCAACTAGATAATTGAACTAAGGGTTTAGTGTGATAACAATAATGCACTAAAAGTGAGTGCATACATGGTAGGCTAAGGTGATTTGGGTGTACATTTGGGGGTGGGGTGTAAACAATGCTCTTCATTGATATTCCAGAAAACCGAAACATCACGAGAACCGCGAAAAGGATAGGCTCTGAGGGGTTAACTAGGGGTATCGTGTACTAAAGATGAGCACAACGCAAAGGTGTGGGGGAATTACTCAACCGATGTGGAAGAAGTAATTATATTACGGGTATCAAACAGGGGTTATCCTAATGCCTCTTATCATTTAGTTATTCCTAACTACACAAGTGTAGTCTTACTAGCGATCTCGGGATGCATCACAAAACAAGTTCTAGAATCTATTATACTACTGGTTCACACACTAAGCATTAAAGATGAATGCTTTAATTGCTACTAATATAAGGTCGATCCTTACATTTTGGGTGGAATTTAAGTGGTAAAGGGTTTTTGTGCTAGTCATATAACTTCCTATCCATGAGACGCTTTTGTTAAGACTAATGGCCCACTCCTATATGTCATGAAAAAATTTAAATTTGGTGCCAAAATTACCCTAACCGACATTTTCTCATGGTTTATTACACAAATGCAATTGGACAAAGCAAATATTCAAGGATAAGCATAGTTTCAAAGTTCCCGTTTTATTTTCCCTCCCTACACTTAAATCGAACATTGTCCCCAATGTTCCCCGAAAGTATCAAAGTTATGATAATGGAAGGTAATAAAAGATGAAAGAAACTACTACTCTCCTGATTAGCTCGGTAGGATCCGTGTAAAGTGGTGGTTACATTTTTCTTCAAGAAGAACGTTTGCGTGAAAAGCTCTTTCTCATTTTATGTATCTTCTTCTTGGTAAATTAAACCTGCACTTTTTAAAAAAACAAATGAAACCTTCGCATAAAATCGGCGGTAATAATATATATAGGACTCTACTAAACTAGGATATAATGCTTGTGCAATGGATGTTTACAGAATTTCTGGAAAATTAAGACCTGGAAAATTCCAAAAATTTATAAGCAGCTCGAGAAAGCGAACGAAAAAGTAATCAGGTTGTTTTTGCTGCTTCGGCCGTCGAGGTTGCGATCCTGACACCGTCAGGTTATCCTGAGAAAACTGGTCTGCGATTTTCTGAAAAAAATTTATGGAAAATTTACATCTTTAGAATCTGGAAAAATTTCCTGCAAAACATCCATTATGACTCGATACAAGCATTTGACTCGAACAAACACACATATATATCTTTTAATTAATTGTAATTCTCATGTTTACGTTTCTTTTGAAAACGTGTGTAATCCTCCCTACACTTATCCCTTATGTAAAATACCTTTATATGTAATTAAGAGGAGGTTAAAAACAAAATAAAACATTTTTACAAATTTGAACATGAGAATAAACAATCAATAAAAGATATATGACACAAACAAGCAAACAATTAAGCATGGGTTGCCTCCCACGAAGCGCTTGTCTTTATTTATGAGTCTTGTAGCTAGACTCGAAGTCGTGCCCCTACGTTACTTCATTACCGTTACCTTCTTCCTCATGACGGTCTTTATTGGGGGGTTCCATATTGTAGAAGTGCCCTATGATGCACTTTTCTAAGAGGTCATCTTCTCCCCAATCGGTCCTATACTCCGGTCCTAGTTTCAAGCAATCCTTGTAGAAACCTAGAACCTTGGCCATTACATAATCTACTCCCTTCTCCTTATCCTCCTTATGCCTATAGTAGACCGATAGTTTAAGTTCCTTTTCATCATTAGAGAGTGATGAAAAATTCTCAATCTTAAACGGCGTTTGGTAAGCTACATCATCGGTCTCATCCTTGAATCGCACTATCCCTAGCGATGGATCATAATTCATCCCGGTGTTTTCTATGAAAGACTTTCCTAGAATAACGTGAGACAAGCTAGGATCTATGGCCGTACTAATATCATTCACCACTATGAAATCCGTAGGAAACATGAAACTACCTATGTAGACGGGCAATCCCTTAACTCTACCAAGAAAATTGCAACTAACCCTAGGATTATCGGGGTCTTGCCTAGTCATTACCCAATTATAGTAGGTGCTAGTTATTATGTTTATTGGGGACTTGGGGTCAATGTATGCTTTCGCCACAAAAAGGTGTCCTATGCAACATGGTATGTTAAGATTCCAAGGGTTCCCAAACTTGATCCTAGGGATTTTCCTAACGTACATGTGACGGAGGTCTCGTACTAAGTGTGGGTGGCGAGAGAGCTCTTCTTCCATAGGAAACTTATTAAAATAGTCATTGTCTACTTTATCTACTTCCTCGGTTGTTTCATTCATCGGTGTTTTACTAACCTCAAGTATCGTCTCATGGTTCGCTTCGTCATTTTTTCTATTTGGTTTCACTAAGGCGATGGTATTGACGAATTGAACGTGCTTAGCTAGCTTACTTGGGTCCTTAATCTCTACACCGGAAGGCTCAGGAGTTGAGATAGCATTAACCTTCTTATCACTATTGGTTATGGCTTTCATGAGGTTATCTATCTTCCTGTCCATATCAGCTTGTTGTTGGTTAAAATGTTCTGAGAGCTTAGCTATTTGAGCTTCTTGGGATGCAACTATGCTTTGCAACATCCCTTCTATGTTTTGTTGGGTAGGGCCATGAGATGGGGGCCAAGAGAAATCATTAGATGTGAATTCTTTGGTTTGTCCCCAATAGAAGTCGGGTTTGCCCTTCCATGCTTCTTGGGCGTCATTAAAAGTCCTAGGTCTGGGTGTTGTAGGGAATCTTCCTCCCGTTCCATTAGTACGCGAGGATGCGTAGTCAACGGAAGCTTGTTCAGGGAATTTGGTGCAAGTGCGTATGTTACTACATGGCTCACACGAGGAAGAAACTTTGTTCACATGGCGTGAAGACTTAGGATTTTCGTAGGAGCTCATTAGAAACTTAACTTGATCTTCAAGCTCGAGCATCCTACGGTCGGAAGTTTGTGAGTCAATGGGAGGCAAGGAGATTGCCTTAACAGTTTTGGGCAACTCACGGGGGTCATTCCAACTTTCATTGTCATAGAGAGCAAGGTCCTCTATTATACCCCATGATTCTTCCGCGGTGAGATCACTAAGTTTTCCACCGGCCGCTTGGTCAATGGATCACTTGATGGGGAAGTTGACATGATCATAGAAGAGATAGACTTGGAGCCAAAGATCAATGCCGTGATGAGGGACTTTATGGAGTAAGTCCTTAAATCGAGTCCATGCTTCATAGATACATTCACCTTGAGGTTGTTGGAACATAAAGATATCATTCCTAAGCTTAGTGGTTCTCTTCGGTGGGAAAAATTGAGCAAGGAAGCGAGAGGTGAGATCATCCCAACTTGAGATGGATCCGGCGGGAAGTCGCTCAAGCCAATTACTAGCTTGGTCCCGTAGAGAGAATTGAAGAGACGCAGACGCGTGGTCTCCCGAGTAGTAGCATCGAGGTCGATGGAATCGACAATTTTAAGGAAATCCTTAAGATGCTGATTAGGATCTTCGGAACAAAGTCCATGGAATGCACATCCGTTTTGCACCAACCGGATGGTGTCGGATCGCAGGGCCGTAGTTTGGGCTTGGTCGGGAAGCTCAATGGTGTTCCTATAGCCTAGGTGGCTTGGTCTCGAGTATTCACCAAACGTACGGGCTCTTGGCGGGACAATGATTTGAGGGGGGTTATCACCTTCCATGATGAAAAGTGATAGGATTACGAACAAAGGTCACGAAGAAGGGGGATAGACTACGAGAAATCTAAAAATGGGAAAAAAGATTTACTTGATAGGAATCAAACAAAGAAACCTAAACGAGGTGGACTCCTAACTAGCTATTCTATTCCTCGGCAATGGCGCCAAAAACTTGATAACGCTACACGCGTCGTTCTGGGTCAAAGGAACTTCCTTTTCGTCGAGCAAGTTTTTCAACACCCTAGGCAGTGAACCTAATCGTTGTAGTTTAGTATTAGGGTAAGCCACGGGAATTGATATCGTTCTCTAGGGGAATAGGAATGCTAGTGAGAAGTTACTACGCTAAGGTTGAGGTTGAGGAATATTATTTTTTATCTTTTTATATTTTTTAGGAAATGGAAAGGTACGAATCTCGGGGTTTGGATTTGGGGGTTGGTATTTCTACCGATTACTCTACTTATCTAATAATCTAAACTAAGGTGTATGTAGTCTATGTCTAATTATTGTGTGCTCGTATGATGATTTAAAGATGTGTTTACTTAGGTTTTATTACTCCTTAATTATCTCCTATTGATGGTTGAATTGTCACGTCCTTATTCTTAATCGCGTTACGTGTCTAAGATTAGGTAGGGTATACGTTTATCCCTAACTCTTTGAAACTACCAAAGGTTATCGCCTACAAAATCTCTAGGATTTATAAACTCAACTCTAAGGTACTCTTCGGATGGTTTAGCCTACAATGACTCTAGGTATTATAAGCTAAGGTTCACAAAGATTAATCAAGCATTAACTACACAACGAATGACCTATCGCAATACTAGATCATTAACAATTAAGATAAGAGACAACCAATCAATATTCAATAATCAAGTTTCATATTCCCTAAGGAAACACACAAGTAAATTAGCGAGACATAGAGAACATGCAAGCATACACACAAGTAATTGAAGACATAATTGAATTAATGAAGTAAAACACTTATCTTGATGTAAGATAGGGTTTGGAACCCTAAAATATTGTACAAGACATCCTTGGTTCGGTTTAGGTTTTTACTCCAAAAGACTACACACTGAAAACTAAAAATTCGGATTCTATATATAGGATTACAAATGCGACGGCGTCACCTTTTGATTTGTGACGCCGTCGGGTCGCCGTCATTAGGGTTTCGTCTTGGCCGCGTTAGTCTTGCGACGGCGTCACCTTATTCTTGTGATGCCGTCCCTTGATCTCGGCGTCTCTGGATCAAATCTAGGCCGTCTTAGTTGCGACGACCTACTCTTTTAAAACCTGAAGCCGTCACTTGAAAATAAGCAATTTGGCTCTTGAGCCATCACAAAAGTGGTCCGACGGCATCGATTTGTTCCTGGCCGTCCCCTTGAGTTCAGGCCGAGTGTCTCGATTCTTGACTTTGGCCATTTTCTTTCGTATATTCGCGCCTTTTCGTCCGAATAAGTGTCATTCCAGCATTTTGCCTTCAAGATACCTAAAAGTGAAAAGGAACGATATTAAGTAATAACGGATATAAAAGTAATCAAATAAGGGCTTAAACGACCCCTCAAAAAGGTACATTTGAAAACCTTATTAGAACGTCACCTCTTAGAGGCTAAAAGAATCCTCTGATACATAAAGGGAACCATTAATTTGAGGATCTAGTATCTGAAGGATTCTGGTTTTCAACTAAAAGCCTTTTCAGACGTTGATCATGTAGGGTGTCTAGATACACGAAAAAGTACTTCTGGTGGTCTACAGTTCCTTGGTGAAAAATGGGTATCATAGCAATTAAAGAAGCAAGATTGCACATCATTATCATCAACTGAAGTAAAATATGTAGCCATGTCTACGTGTTGTGCTCAAGTCTTCCGGATAAGAACACAAATCATGGATTATGGTTACGTATTTGACAAGATTCCGGTATATTGCGACTCAAAAAGTGCAATTGCAATCTCGTGCAACATTGTTCAACATTCAAAGTCAAAGCATATTGCTCTTCGGTACCATTTCATCAAAAAGCATGTCGAGAAGGGAATGTTTGAATTATACTTTGTAGGTAATGAACACCAATTGGCGTACGTATTCACCAAAGCCTTGACACCCGCAAGATTTGCTGACTTAGTCCGTCGAATTGGTATGAGGTGTTTGACTCCAGAAGAACTGGAAAACGTTTTACAACAATCTTGAAAACGTCAAACACCAAAACCATTTTTCTATAAATATTTTATCAAAAACAAAATACACAAAAATATAAAACCTATAAAAACCCAAAAAGATTTTTCTTTTTTATTTTGTGAAAAAAAAACAAAAAAAACAATGCAAGTACAAAATTTCTATCAACACTTTGTTCTATTAAACAATTTCAACATTTTTCCCGAACAAGTGTTGAGGGGAAGAATGAAAATTTAAAATTTTACTTTACCTTTGTAGTTGCATATTCCAAAAAATATGACGTTGTTTCTCAATTGTGTTGGAAAAAGTTTCATGGTTAATACCCTCTTCGGACTTAAATCTTTCTCAAAGTGTACAAAACTCATTACGTCAAAAGTCGAGGAGGAATATTTAAAAGTATTTTTGCCAAAATGGTATCAATTTAACTTTTTTGTGAGTTAAAGGACCAAAATTGAAAAAGTTGATGGTTTAGGGGTCTAATGTGTTAAGTTATCAAAGTATTTTTCATTCAAAACTCATTTGGATTTAGCATTTACTTCACTTACACAAATCATTTAATACCTCAACCACCATCTACGAACCAAATTCAATATTGTAATCCGATCGTGTTTTTCAAAATCTTAAGTGCAAATCTGTTCATGAGTCCATTTTAAGATATGGTTTTTGATTATAACTCAATCCAACGGCTAACTCGATCACAATTTGATTTTAATAACTTAGGGTTTATGCCGAATTTGGGTAAATTGAGTTTGTGTTTTGGTTAAATATTATTGGTGGGAAATGTTTCTAATAGTGTCCTAATCATGGTTTGATAAATTAATCGTAACCAAAAACACTAATTGAAGGATTTCAGAAATTAGGGTTCTTATTAACTGGGGATTTCGGTTCTGTGAAGTTTTGATGATTTAATGATACTAATAAAGTGTTTAGATGTGATAAGAAAGATGTTGGAACATAAGAATTAAACCATAAACATCTCTAAATTCGAAAACTTATGTAAGAATACTTTCAGGTTAAAGATTCTTATTCTGTTGATAAAAGTTAACTTGTTCTATTTCACTCTAATACATCTTATGAACTCACAAAAACAATCAAAACAAACATCTTTCTAGTAAACTGGTTATTCGTAAAAACAGAGTTTATGGTTTAAGGATGTGGGATCTTGGTTTATACCAAACACATATTAGGCGGCGTTAGGTTAATAGTTTAGAGAGAGGAAGTGGGAGAGAATGGGAACCCTAGAGAGACAAAGAAAAATGTATTATGAAGCTCCAACCCTTTGCCTTGGAGGGCAAAGGGTATTTATAATAAGCATACCGCCTCTATTAGGCTGTGGATCGAGGCATAC
Organism: Chrysanthemum makinoi; assembly: GCA_910596185.1. Lineage (NCBI taxonomy): Eukaryota > Viridiplantae > Streptophyta > Magnoliopsida > Asterales > Asteraceae > Chrysanthemum > Chrysanthemum makinoi. The sequence goes on from OU343222.1 coordinate 183,436,385, forward strand.
AGATGGGTAAAGACCGTCCGTCTCCACGGTGTTACAAAGTAAACTAAATACTATCTTAGAATCACTACGACTACGAGCTTTCTAACAAGCATACATACTTGAGGTGGAGCACTTTAAGTACTTGGATTTACTAAATCCTAACAATCTCCCCCTAAGGGAGGTCGCCTCAACTTACAATGATTACAAACTGAAATGACATTTCGTTGTTCTTGGTTTCTTTGATTAAGCACTTTTGTTCTTTAGCTCGTAGTCTTTGATTCATCATGTTCTGCATGTTTTGAAAAATCGAGTGGAGGTCTTAAACCGATCCGCGTGATGTTAGAGTATTTGAGCGGCTTCGAGATTATCAGCAACCATAAATCTCTGACTCTTCCATTGTGGTGTTGATAGCATGTGATGTTGTGACTTTTGGACTGACATGCTCACATTCTGGATCATGATATCTTCTTATCGAGAGGCGGAAGCTTCGTTGAATCATGATATTGGCGACAACGTAGCGAAGCAAGGGGTGAAAAATATCAGAGTCATTGATGCACTTATCATGATTTCTTTAGAGATGAATGTATTGAGTGAGCATGTGGTTATGGATTGACCGCATCATTACGATCAGCAAGCGTCGGTGTACGCATACAACGGTTAGCAATAAAGCGCACGAAAGTGTCTTTGATCAATTTCGTTGAATTGAGGTACACGGCCCACGGTTCCCGTTGATAGGTACATGAACTGCCGTGATGGGTATAATTCGAAGAATCTCCTTGACAGGATTTGCATGTTCTACTGTTCTCAACCGGAACATCTCAAAGAAGACAACCGCGAATGAGTGAACGGCGAATATAAATCCACTGATTGATGAAAAGAGATTTGAAAAACAATCGTGTATTGCTCAATAGAAATTGTTTTGCAATACAACGAAGGTTTTAATGAAAATCAATTATCAATCACAAACACCTTTTATTTTGAAATATTAGTACACAGTCGATGTGCTAAAGAAAAGTATTTGTGAGCACAATGACCGGTTTATCAAAGGTATCCGTCAATCCATAACCTGAACCAGGATTGATTCAAAAGATAGAATCTCCCCATTGTTTCTGTTCAGTTGTCACATGGTTGATTTATAGAATAGATCTCACATGCCACCTACCAGGAGCTTGCTTGATGATGGCTCCAGAAGGCTTTCCATCTTCATTGTGAATATGTTTGCATATCACTCGGATGTTCTGGCAATATCACAAGGATAATGCGTAGGACTCAAGATATTATCTCTCTTTCCACATTGTGTGAAATAGAGAGTCTTCATTGACCGTATCCAAAGGAGATTTATTGATGATCTCGTGGCTCTAGACTCAATTTGTGTACATTTGGATCCTATATCGGAGACTACGGAGAGGGTCTCCTTCTTCAATATCAACAATCTCTAAGAGAAAGTCGATAGATTATGTAGGTTCCCCGTGAGAATGAAACAAGCCCTTTTAAGAGGAACTTGAGTAGCTTTGGAATTTATCGTGGTCGTCATTTGGATCCATGACGTCTTGTCTTCAATACCGAACGTTACCTTAGTAACCACCATAGCATATGTATTGAACCGGTTTTACGCCCTAAGGTTGAAATATTGGAGGGCTATTTCTTTTCACCCTTTTCTCATTCAATTCTTTTTCATTCTTCAACCCCTTCAGTGCTTACCGAGACTTCATAGCTAGAACCTTGTAGGGTTAATTCCAGTACTAGCTCAGTCTTAGTCCGCACTCTTCCCATATCTCATTTTCTCCTTTTATCATCATACCTAAGAACTCTACACTAACTAGTGGATAGTCCACAGGTAGATCCCTCGGTTCTGGCGGATCACGGGAACACATACCTAACCTTATCATCCTTATATCACCGTACATAAAGTAAAATTGGTTGGTCTATTTGGTATTGTTCATCTGCCATTGGAACCAATTGAAAACCATTTGAAAATCAATCCAGATACTTAAGATATATTATCAAAGCATTTTGTACCTGAATGTTTTGATATTTTAGAACAAGAGCTCCCCCTCAACATGTGCATCAAGTATTTGAAATCGTTTTGCACACGGAGGCAAGAAACGAAAATAACTTCTTTGATTATTGTTTTCTAAAAGATATCAACATCACTTCCCTAATTAAATCAAGTAGATAAAGCATTTTCGGGAAGGATGAGGTTTTCATAAGCTTGCTCCCCTCAATATGTTCCTAAGGTTTGAAAGAGTTTTGCACATACTAGAGGAACTGGCATTGATCACGATTCAAATCGTTGTGGTTTAAGATAAATGCTCCCCCTCAACATGTGAATGGAAAAAGGAAAATCGTTTGGCACATGTGAGAAGGAGAACTTGTACATCCTTATAAAACCATTTACCGATTTATCAGTTTAAATCCAATTTAAATCACAAATTCTCCCCGATCACAATTATCAAATCATTTGAGATTTGTGATCTCTGTAGATTTAAATTGATTTTGAAAGCTTTTAAGGAGAGTTGTGACTTGATTATGAAAGCGTTTTAGCTGATAATGATCGGATTTAAAGACTTTAAACTCCATTGAATAAACATGCATGATTATCTTTTGAAAACAATTGAATGACAAATAACTTTTTAATTTAATTGAAATCATTCTCCCCTCATTAATGACATAGGTTGTTAATTGAGAGATAGATATTTTGACAAATAAGTCCAGATGATTATCAAAAATAGAGTCAGGTTATATTGCAAAGCAATTGGTTTTCATTAGATAGTAGATAAATGTTTATAAATCGAGCATGAGATTTGAAAAACATGATAAAAGCATGTCTGTTCTTTCTTTGAAAAGCGGGTTCTTGTGCGAAATGACAATAAACCAACATTTTTCTCCATCTCATTTTTTTTTTTTTTTAAGATTCGAACTTCATCTAGAGACCCGTGCCATTCTTTGAGTGGCAACACAAAGTCCATAGATGTTATCAAACCGACTAGAAAAATGATAACTAAACAAAATTTTTTTTTTTTGAAGATTTTCTGATTTTTATGGATTTTGAAAAGTTTTATATTTTTCTATTTGGTTTTTTTTTTTGGAAAGATATATACAGTGAATAGATAGAGTCGAACACCTTTACTCCTCGACGTCTTCCTGAAGACGTTTGAGCCTTTCTGGTTGAAGGCTCTTTAAGCCTAGTCGTGGAAGAATAAACTCAAAACGTTCTCGAGAAAGAGCTGTGAAGATGTGCAGTTGATATTGGTCCTTACGAGTATAATTCAACCACCGCAGTTTTCAACTTGTTCCCGATGAAGTGATGTCGAATAATCGATGTGCTAGCTCTAGAGTGTTGAACATTGTTGCGGCGAGAGCTATGGCACTTTTGTTATCACAATACATAGGAACTTTGTTGAATACAAAGCCATAGTCGGTAGTTGGGATCTCATCCATAAGATTTGAGCACACAGGGATGACATGCTAAGTAAATTCGCCCTGTAGAGGATATGGAAGTGCTCATTTGTTTCTTTGAACCGCTAACAAGTTTATCACCTAAAATTGAGCACCACGGACGTATTCCGGCGTGTTTCTTGACATCTGCATGATGCGACATACGCATAGGCCGTTAGTGACATACAGGAGTCCCGGATACCAAGATGTGAATAGTTCCTTGGAGATACCGAAAGACACAACAGCTTCAAGTTGCCTTTTGGTAGGCAGCACGGTATCTAGCACACATGCATCAGGTGAACAAAATGTCTGTGCGGTTGCATGGGGCATCGGGGATCAATCATACACGATATTTACGTTTGATCTGTGATCACAGTGGTCCTCATCTAGTTTTGTCGCAGCTCCACCATAGGAGTGTCCACAGGGGTCACTGGAGGTAAATTCAAATTTCTTTAATATTTCATTAGCGTATTTTGATTGATTTATAAAAATGCCTCTAGGACTTTGTGAAATTTGTAATCCCAAGAAAAATGACATTTGTCCCATCTTTGACATTTGAAATTTGGAGCCCATCTCCATAGAAAAACGGTCACATTCATTTGGGTCAGTCGAGGCAAAAATAATATCATCAACATAAATCGAGCGTGAATTAAATGTTTGCACGACTTTCGGTGAACAATGTTGGATAAAGCGCTCCTTTGTTGATCAGGTGGATAGAAGAAATTTTGATAGCGTATCATACCATGCCCTTGGAGCTTGTTTCAAACCGTAAAGGGCCTTTTTCAAGCGATAGACATGAGTAGGATGCTCTGGATCACAAAACTATACGGATGGTGACGAATACCACTTCTTTAAGATCTCCGAAAAGGCGGTTTTTACATCCATCTGATAAACTACCATGTTTTTGCTAGCAGCATTAGCCAAGAAGATTCTGATGGCTTCGATACGTGCAACAGGAGCAAAAGATTCTTCAAAGTCGATACCTTTGATTGGTGCAAAACAGTCAAGCTATATCACTCAAGCTAACCACTTGTGAATGGCTAACCGTAATAGACTTAAGCACTTTCGAAACCAATACAATGAAGATCAGGGAATATGGGGATTCCCGGTCGTTAAGTCGGGAGGATGGTGTTTCTCAATCGGATGTCGAATAATCTAGGATAGTGATCGTAAGGATTTGAGTTATTACGGGACTGAAATGCAAATTAAAGGAAATTAAAAAGATAAACTATATTAAATAAACGATATCACTATTTTTAAACTGTGTTTTGATTTTATGTTTTATAAAACTTGATTAAAACTACGTAACTGGAAAATGTCAAAGCCGATACTAATCTAAAATATGAAAATGATATTTTTACAAACCTAATGATAAATAAAATTTTAAGAAAAATTATTTTTATAACTAATTATCTAATTATTATTAATTAAGAACTATTTTTAACTATTTAATAATAACCTAAATTACAAGAAAATAGGAAATAAAGCTAGAAAAATAAAATTATGACTTAGAAAATCTAAATAATAAAAGAAAACTATTTTATATTTTAAATTTATTTTCTATACATAATTTTAAACTATTTAAAACTAATTAAAATGCTAAAAATTACAAAATAAACTATGAAAATCTGGAAAATTACCTTTTTTACTTTTTATATTTATCTAAACTTAATAAAAATGAAAAATTATTTTTGAACTTTTGATTTAATTGTATTAAAAATAATTAAAATTACTTAAAAGCTGTTTTAAATTAAGAAAAATAGCAAGTATGGAAAATTATGAAAATTTCAAGAAAAGTCTAATTTAATATATAGAATCTAAGAAAAATAGAAAAACATGTGCTTGTTTGGTGGAAATTGAAACTGCAATACAAGTGCTTATGAAATAAACTTGATAATGTAAAAGGGTACCAAAGGGAACCAACTGAACACAGAAGCTTTGTTAGGCTAAAATCACTCAAATGCAACTTATAAAAACAGGTTTTAACCTCTGGAATACAAGATGTACATATTTGATGTTTTAAGTTCAAGTCTAAATCAGTTCGAGTGCTACTTTGTAGCTTAAGCACAAGTCACACAATAAGCTGGAAATGAAAACCAAATGTTGGAACTTGTACTAGACGGTGAATGCTAACTACTTTCAAACCAAAAATCAGGACCAAGAAAAGCTCGTGAGCTTGGGACAAGCCCCGCACAGCTGAGAAACACTCACCGACGGAAAGTTTGGTGAACAGGGCACTTAAGCCCTGTTTGATGAGCTTATTTGAAGCTTTTACAAAATTTCTAAAATTATGCAAAAATGACAATAAGAAAATAGACCTGATGAAGTTTTTAAAACCAAAGTTTGACTTGATTTAGCCTTTAGATGAATCAAGGAAAAATCATCTTAGGTTGGTAGAAAGCTGGTATTTTGCCTTTTTGACTTTTGACAAAATGAGAGTTTGACTTTATGAACTTTGAAACTGATTTTTTATCTTGATATTGATCTTAAATGATGAAATGATACTACTACAATCTATGTCTATGAATTTTGAACACAAAACAAGTTTTTGTATTTCCAAAATTCCAACAAATGAGAAAGTAGTAAATAAGACAATAATGAGATGAATTTGACTTGGTCCTTAGCAGATGAAAAGATTAGGAGACAGTGATATGAATATAAATGAGCTTAACAAACCTTAAACAATAAGTCTCAAGCAATGGACAAACCTCTAACACAGGTTATCCAACTAATCCAAACACCATTTTAAATCACTGTTTTGTAAATTTTAACTAGACTAACCAATCGGTTTAACTCTTTCAATCACTTAAACTAACTCTAATACCCTAATTACTACTAATTAAACCTATTTAATGACCAAAGATTCAAATACAAGCACAATATTAAAAGCGTATTAAAATTGAAAATGAGAGAAAAGGGCTCACAAGTGTCCAAGCTTATATTGCAGCTTAAACCAAACCCATTACAACTATTCTAATCCATTTCCAATTCAAATCCATCTCTGCAACAACCATAAATCATTTCCAAACTTGCTTAACCAAGATCTTCTTCACAGTTGACTTTTGTTGACTTTAGACCAAATATGTTTGAAACTAACTTCCAAGCTTGCAAAAAGCTATATTAAGCTTGTGTAAACCTGTTTGACCTTAATAATAAGCTAGTTGAAGCTTGGATGCATTGAGCTTAAGATTGCAATTTGAAACAGTAAACTTTGAAACTTGAAATCTTAACACAATCTTGAATTACTAATTAAAAACACATTAAAATGATAGTAATACTTGAATTTGGTTTAATGAAACAAAGGATTACAAATTAAGAGCTTAATTAAAACATAATCTTAAAAACGACATACATGAATTTAAAAAGCTAACTAACTCCTTCTCTCTTGCTTCTTCCTCTTCTTTTATACACTAGAAATCTTCCACGTGTCCTTTCGGCTGAGCATCCCACCTCTTTGCTTGGCCAATGGATGATTCTTGAGCATTTTGCCGTTTTATCATTTTGGCGGGAAGGCCTATATTTGACTGTAGCCTCTGAAATAGCTAGTAGGGGGGGGTGGCATTTATTGTGGAGGGTTTGTGATGATGAGGGAGTGGTTCAGAGAAAGGTGATGGGAAGCCGCCCTGGCACAGGTGTGTTGCACTAGTTGGGAAAAAGACAAACGGAGGTGCGTGGCAAGTTGGAGGTTTGACTTTGTTTGACCTGGGGGTTCAAAAAGGCTAATGACAGGGGGTCAAATGGGTTAAGTGGCAAGGGGGTCCAAATCTGTTTTGACAAGGCTATGTTTTAACTAGACCAAAACTGAATTTTTTTTATATTTGAGGGACCAATTCTGCCATTTTTCCAAAGTTCTCACAAGGATCACTTTTGACAAGTTCCAATAGTACAAGGACCAGTTTTGTCATTTTCAAATTCTCAAAGGACCATTTTTGCCAAATTTCAAAGTTCAGGGACTTAAGTTGTAAATTTTGCAATTTTAAATCTCAAGGACCAATTTTGACAACTTAAGAATCCCTAAGGATTTAAAATGATATTTTTCTTTATTTGGATTTACGGGGACTGTTTTTTGACAACTTTTGAAACTTGGGGACTAAAAGCTGCCAATTATGCAAACTTGATAATGCGTTTTCACTGAGTTTTGATATTTTGCATTTAAAACACATAAAACACTTATTTGTGATATTTTTATCATTTTGATGCATTTCGAAGTGTTTCGATGTTTTGCAGAGTTTAAGCGATACAAAAATGATGAGTATTTAGACACTCATCAACCTTCTTCCTGACGATAAGGAGCAGGTACTAATTCCCATACATCTAGACGATCCCGTGCTTATCAAGCTTCACTTTGAAGATCCACTTGAGTGCAATGATCATTGCACAATCAGGAGCAGGTACTAATTCCCATACATCTAGACGATCAAACTCATAAATTTCTTCTTGCATTACATTAAACCCCGCCCCTCGGACATTGCGGTTTTAACATCTTTTGGTTCGATCTTAGAGAGTCTTGAGTTGAAGAAGCCCATAAGGCATTAGCTAATTGTTTTTGAGTTGATACAGGACGAGAAGGATTCCCAATGATGTTATCCAATGGATGGTCATGTGTCCATTTTCTAAGATGTTCGTGTGGTTGTTGTTGAAGGACTGATGTAGCAGAGTTTGTATCCCCTGAAGAAGATGGTTCAGGTGTTGGTTCAGGGGCAAAGATGTTTTCAAATGGAGCATCTTCGGGAGTAGCAAAGGGATTAACTTCATCATTGGTGCTAGAGACAATTCCATGATGTACATTCGATGATTGATGATTTGTTGATGAGACAGATGTCACAGCAGAAGCGGTAACTTGACTTAATGATATTGAAATGGAAGAGTTGACTTCATTGACCGGGACAGGAGCATCCTCTGTTGAAGGAATTGACAGTTCATTGGCGTTTGGCTCAAAATGTTCATCAAACATTGGATCAAATAATTTATGCACGTCATCTTTAGATGGAGGTACATATGGAGTTGCTGGAGATGACATTGGTATAAGGGATGAATCAATGGGACTGTTTTGAAGTGCGGGTCCAGAACTGGATTGTCCAGGAGCCATATGATCGGTGAGCTCATCGAACGTGATGTGAATAGTTTCCATGATATCTCTAGTTCTTTTGTTGTAGAATTGGTAACCCTTCTTGTTTGGTGCATAACCTACAAAAACTCCAATGTCTGCTTTAGCTCTTAATTTACCTAAATCTTGACCGTCATTCGTCGGATAGCACAAAGCACCAAACACACGAAGGTAGGATAGATCAGGTTTTCGTTTATAGACAAGTTCATAAGGAGTTTTTCCATGAGAGGTGTGAATGAGAGAACGATTTTGGGTGTGGCAAAGCGAGTGGCAATGGCTTCAGCCATAGAAACATTGGAACCTTTGAATAAATTAGCATTGTTCTTGCGGCTTCCACAAGAGTTCGATTTCGTCTTTCAACTACACCGTTCTGTTGAGGAGACTTCTTTGATGGCTGATTCCAATACTTTCATAAAATTGGCTTAAGTCTTTGTTTACGAACTCTGTGCCATTGTCAGTTCGAACAATTCTAACCGTATTGTTAAGATGTACCTGAAGTTGCTTGATAAGTTTGATGATGATATCAGGAGTTTCATCCTTTGTCCTCAAAAACTTTACCCAAGTGAATCGAGAGTAGTCATCAACTATGACTAAAATATATTTCTTCCCATTAATCGTTTGGACTCTCATTGGTTCGCACAAATCCATATGAAGGGTATGAAGGACTTCCATTACAGAGTTTGAGGGTTTTGCTTTGTGAGCATATTTCGTGCTTTTTCCCAATTGGCAGGCAGAGCAAAGATGATCCTTTTCATACTTAAGTCTAGGTAATCCTCTGACAAGATCCTTTCTGGCAAGGTTATTAATGGTGCCGAAGTTCAGGTGATTGAGACGACGATGCCATAACCATGACTTTGTTTTTGAAGCCTTTGACAATAAGCGATTGGAGGACTCACTTCATGTCTTCGATAGAGATGGTGCATAGATTTGAACCACGAGTTCCTCTTAATAATTCCACACCATCAAGTTCTCTAATGAAACAAGTATGTTTTCTAAAAGCTACTTCAAGATCGGAATCACAAAATTGACCAATGAAAAACAAGTTATGACCAAGTCCTTCCACATAATATACCCGAAATTACATGTCTCCGGCCACATAATCACCATATCCCATAATAGCTCCAAAATGGTCGGTTTCGAATCTAACAGTTCCAATAAATTTACTCACAAGTTCATGAGCGCGACCGGTCACAGTCCATATGCTTTGAACGACCTGAGTCCAAATACCGTGAGGACGATTTGTACGACATGCATTTGAACATAGACAAGAATGGATAACTGGATAATTTGGAACCCCATGAGCGATTGGGTTCCGTTTGGTTAGTACAAATTATTGGAGCACCCACATCAGTAATAGGAGATATGACCTCATTAGTATTGGTTGCAACACTAGTAGTGACAATGGACCTGTGTGAGGTGTGTTCACTTCTTAAAGGTATGATTCTACCAGTGGGCTTCCATTTCTTAGAAGGCATGGATCTAGACAACTTAGGGCCAGATTCATTCAATTTGAATTTTCTCGCCAAGATGGGTTTCCATTGATAACCTATATTGCTAAATTTTCTTCTGTAGGCTTCCACAGCTAACCTTTTCATTTTAGGCTTCCAGATCTCCTTATCATGTCTAGCATTTTTTATATTCTCACCTGGTATTATCAACATTAATCACCTCATTCTCAGAACATTTATGATTAAGACCAGAAATCAAACATTCATTACATGTTTTGAAAAAGGCAGTAGAATTTAATTAATTACAAGGCGCTTATAGCTAATACTAGAATCAACACGATTCGTTTTATTCAACTCAAACTTATTCTTCCTAGGGTGTTCTTCTACTAGCTTTTCTTCAACACTTTTGGCTGGCAAGATCCTATTTCGCATTGTATTGCCTGAAGGCTTTGACCCGCTAACCTTAGTATTGCCGATTACTCTTGTAGAAGGAACAACAGGAATATCAGTTGGTGAAACTACACTGTGCCTTGGTGGTCTAGAAGTGCTGGGTTCTGAAGTTTTGTGAGGCACATTAAAAGTCACATTCTTATCCTTAGGCATATAACTGGGTGCTACTATTCTATCTCGCCTATTGCTAAATTTCGGACATGTGACAATTATGTACTCTAAGAGTTCTTGAGATCGTTTGGCATCCATGCAAGCATAGGCAATGGTACTATCAAGAGGTTTTTCTAATCTTTCATCTTCAACAATCTCCCGAAGACCCTTTAAACTTTCCTTAAGAGATGAGAGATATGCTTTATGTGCAAGTTCATTATTCCTAATGGGCGAGGGAATATATATAACATATCAATAGCATACTTATCACAATCAGAGACTTTAGGAACAGAATACTTGCAATTGGGGATTGGCAACTTTCCTTTCACCTCACGCTTAAGATCCTCAATATCATTAAGTAAAGAAGTTATCTTTTCAATTTGTTTATCATGTGTAACTTTAAATGAATCACATAACTCTTTGTTTTGATCATTAACCTTTGAAATTTCAGTTTTAAAACAAGCATTTTCCTTTTGTAAGTTATAAATGATGTTTTGAAGTTGGAAATTCTGAGAATCTAAAGGTGGAGGCATATGGGAACCAGTATACATCCCTCTTTTCACCTTTCGCTTGTGAAATTTGAGCTTTCAACCTTTTGATCGTGTTATAATGAGCTCGAATTTGTTCATCACGTTTGTTGATTTCAAAAATGCATCAAACTCAGGAGCATCAGACGATGTCTTGATATTTGAGGTTTTAACATTTTCTTTGAGATGTTGATATTTTAATTGCAAAGCAAATGTTCAACTTCTAATTTTGAAAGATGTTTAACGAGATTATCATGATCATCCTGTTCAATTTTCTCATGCAATTTTGAATTCGTTTTTTCAAGCTCAATGACACAATCATGGGAAACTTTCAAAGTTTTAGTGATAATTCATGAAATTGAGAAGCAGTAATAGAAGAATTTGTAGCAACATAGAACACATCTTGAGCAACACATTGAGAGATCAAGTTCTCATTTAGTATATCTGCGATTCTTCCTTTCAATTACATTGTATTTTAGTTCCTGTTCATAATCATTGACTTCAACTATCATTGCATCGAATTCCTTTTCCATTTCTTTAATATTAGTGTTTATTCCAATTTTAAGACTCTCAAATTGTCCTTTTAATTATTTAAAGAAAGGCATGACTTTGGTTAAATAACATTCTTTCATTTGCTCAAAACCCCTTTCCCCCCCGATCGTAAGAATCCCGTAGGTGTGATTCTCTTCCTACACGTTTTCTCAAAATCAACAAACATTTGATAAACAACATATAGGCTAATTAAGGTCCTCCTAGTATTAGTGGCAATAGATCTAGGAACTAAATGCATTGGTGTATTAGGAGGATACACAGTTGCACGGGGCAATTTCCTACAAGGGGAATTCGTTTCAACAACGTTTTCAGCCTTTTGTAAATCCATTTCTTTTTTCCAGAACATTTGTTCGGGAGTTAGAAGTGTCTGAGGCTTAAACTTGTTTAAGGAAATCAATTTTTCCTTTTTGTAATCATGGGGACTGATTATAATGTTCTTCTCTTTGCATTTGAGATCTTCTAGCTTCTTATTCATTTTCTCCCTAGTGACTTCATCTGATTTCTTATCTTCCTTAGTGCACTCAATGCAACTAGGGTTCTGCCTAGGCTTAAGGATTTCATTACCATCATAAAGTACCTTATTTGCAGCTCTAGCCTTTTTAACTACCTCAGGATTAGGTTCCTCAATAAGTGGAATGCTATGCTTATCGCTTAAGACTCTATGCTTCGTGACCAAGTGAGCATTCTGAATGGTGTTACCTTGTACGTACAACTTACTTTCAAGCTTGTTTTTCAAAGTTTTTAGATTAGAGAACTCTTTCAAAAGTTTCGATTCCTTAGCAGTGAATTCTTGCTTAAGCGTTTTCACATTTTCTTGAAGTTCTTGTTTTTGCTTAGCAGTTTTAGAAATCTTTTCTTGTAAGGAATTTAACTCTTGTTTTAGTACTTCTTCTTTAAACCTACTTTTTCTAATGAGTGTACGCATTTGGTCATCCATTTCAAGCTCACGAAAGTGGTCAACTCAAATTTATTAGCCGTTGTTCATAGATGGCTGCTTGTTCTTTATAGGCATTCAGTTTAGAGATAACAGAATCATCAGTGGTACATGCAGTGTATTCATCATAAACATATTCATCATTGATTGCAGAAGATACATCCCTAGGTACAATCTCACTTTCACTTTGTTTCACATATTGATCATAAGGAACAATATTGCTATTATCCTCATTTTCAATATCTGATTCATAAGTTTCAGTAGATTGTACTTCATGGTGAATCTTTTGCTCATCAGCCACATCATATAGTTTGAGTACCTCTTTAATGATGGATTCCTTGGATGGACTGGCTTGTTGAGGTGAAGAGGTCATTGGAGAGACATTAGCCATGAAGATGGATTGTGCATATGGTTCATCATCAACGTTCGAGTCAAATGCATCACACCTGCAACTTGAAAGGCGTTGGGATTTTTCTCGAAGCAGCATGCACCTGGTTGTTCGTCCGCATCAGCATCGTATGTTATAGCATTCCCATCGACAGAAGAACAGCACTCTTCATTCAACATTGCACCATTATCTTGTGCTTGAACCAAGAACATCTTGTCCCTGAAGTATTCTGCGTTTTGAGGACGTTTAGGTTGAGTGCAGTTCCTAGCAATGTGTCCTTCTCCACTACAGTTGTAGCATTTGATTGGTTTTAATTGAACCTGAACAATATTCCTTCCACGATTCTGATTTCCAACATATCCACCACGAACACGCCGCATTCCCATAACCTTTATTACCTTGTTCATTGTGTGGAAGATAAGCATTTTGTCTTCCTTGCACATTTTCCACCACAATCCTTCCGTCTTTCACAGTGGCATGATTTTGACGATTGGATGCAGTTCTGAGATAGTTGTTAGTGTGAGGGGTGAGATTCAAGTTTTGCTTGACCATAAGAGCCACTTGATTGATAAAGTGCTCCATGGCATCGAACTAGGTTGCTTATATCCGAATCAGAATAGGCTTGTGATTATCATTTCCAGTGGGTGTGACTTGAGATGCTTTGGTGAAGAATGCAGTTGTATCATTCGATGAGCTTGTTTCTCCTGGTTGAGATTTGAACTGTTCAAGAATCCTTTTTTCAAACATAGCATGTTTCTCATTCTGAAGAAGGAAGGCATACAATTGCTCATAGTTGGTGTTCTTTAGTCCTTTTGTAAGCTTCACAGAAGTGACAAACTTGTGCCATTCGGGATTCATATTGTTTACGAATTTTGAGTTCAACTGAATGTTTGGCATAGTCATCTTGATATTCCTCATATCATTCACCAGCTTGTGGAATCTCAAGTAATATTCATAAACACCTTCTTCAGGTTTCATCTTAAAGTGCTCAAATTCATCATACGGTTGTGATTCCGCTGTTCGATAGTCAATTCAGAACCTAAGAGAAGCATCTTGACATTATCCCAAACTGCCTTGGCTTCTGTGTTGTGATTGATAAGCTTGTAGATATCTTTTGGAAGACCTTGAAGAATAATATTTGAAGCCCCGATATCAGCATCGAATCTCTTTTCTCCTTGCTCGGTGAGTTCATCATACATCTTAGGTCTATCCATTCCATAAACTATTGTTCCATCTGCAGCCGGTATCAATCATGTCTCTAGTAGTCTCAACCTGAGCACGGTCCTTCATCAATAGACTTAAGGATTTTAACCCCATTCTCCTTTCCTAAGCAGTACAGCCTGATTCTTTGTGACCAAGACTCATAGTCATTCAAGCATGGGAGGACGAGTATCGATCCCGCAGCTTGCACATCATCACAGAACGGAAGACATGTTTAAATTCTATGGGATTTTACAAATGTTTGACTTAACCGGGAAATAGATACTTTCACGGGATGTTACAAAATCAAGAGATAAACCGTAAAACTTATGCACTTATGCGTAGACAAAGAGCGCTGTAGGAACTTAAGCGTAGAAGCTTGCGTAGATGAAGGGCTTATGTGGCAGGCGGCTTAGGCGTAACAACAAACTTCTGATAGACACAAGCTTAAGCATAAGAGCGAGTTTACGCGTAGACTAGAGCTTACGCGTTGAGTTTTTAGGGTAAAAGGTTTAAGTTTATGCGTAAACCAAAACTTAGGCGTAAGAACCTTATGCGTAAGTTTCCCTTAGGCGTAAGACAAGCTTATGCGTAAGAAAAAGCTTAGTAGTAATGATACGCGTAAGTTTATGCTTGCGTGAGACTTAGCGTTTATCCATAAAAATCTCTTACACTTCACGGTGCACGAGATATCCAAAGTCGAAGTGTTTTTAGGCTTATCTAAGCAAGAATAATAATCACTGAGTAATCACAGAATGAAGATCAAGTGAAAGACACCTTACGCGTAGGATTAGGGTTTTGATACGCGTAGAAAGTACAAATTTTTGCCAAACACGTTTTTATGATCAAAACCTTTTACAAAACTTGATTATTATGATGAAACAACCTTAAAAACACCAAAATAACAAAGCTTGAGGATCAAAACCACCTTTCTCTCTTACGCGTGAGGTCGTACACACGTATCCAAACACTCTTAAAACCAAGAAAAACTCGTAAAGTTGAAACTTTTGCAAGAAATCTGAAAGATTAACACTCAATAAACCTTAACCCACAAGAATCTTGGATTAAAAAGTGAAAAATTTAAAGCTTTAATGATTCAAAAGTATCGTGTACGAGACAACCTTTTTACGTGTATAAACCAAACCTTAACCCAAGAATAACAATCAAACCAAGAACATGAGAGATGGATGATCAAACATTGGCTCTTGATACCATTTTTGGGATCTTGGTTTATACCAAACACATATTAGGCGGCGTTAGGTTAATAGTTTAGAGAGAGGAAGTGGGAGAGAATGGGAACCCTAGAGAGACAAAGAAAAATGTATTATGAAGCTCCAACCCTGGCCTTGGAGGGCAAAGGGTATTTATAGGGTACAAGCATAAACGCCTCTATTAGGTTGTGGATCGCAACTACAAAGGGTAAAGACTGGATCGGCCCCTCCACCGGTGTTACAAAGTAAACTAAATACTATCTTAGAATCACTACGACTACGAGCTTTCTAACGAGCATACATACTTGAGGTGACCGACACTTTAAGTACTGGATTTACTAAATCCCAACAAAGGATTTTTACGAATAAGGTCATTTGTGCTTGAAAATTTGTAAAAATGCTTCTGTTGTGTTCTTGAAGTGATAAAACATGATTGTGATAAAGGATTTGATGTTGTGTAAACAGGAAAGGAAATTCGTAAAAGATTCAAAGGTTACGAACTAAGCGTGAAATGTTTACGAATAAGCATGATATGTTACGAATAAGGATGTCTACAGTGGAAATATTTAAGAATAAGGCGAATTCTTAGGAATTAGGCTTATTCTTACCCATAAGTTTATTCTTACAAATAAGCATATTGTTTACGAATAAGTCTGGTACATTACGAATAGCAGTATTTCTTACGCATAAGCTTATTCTTAGGAATAAGACTAAAGCTTACGAGTAAGAAATATTCTTTATGAATTTGGACTATTTCTATCCTTTAGAATTAATCTTATGAATAAGCACACAAGTTTACGAATGAGGCTAAAAATTACGAGTAAGAAACTGTTTACAAACAAACTAATGGTTTACGCATAAGTCACCATTTACGAATTTGTCTAAGTTTATGAATAAGCTCAGAAAACTTCCAAATGTTGTGTTTAAGTGATAAATGGGTATTAATACTTCAAAATTAAAACATTCATTAAACATATCATCACAACTAAAAGTAAATGGACAAATGTGACTTACAGTGTGTAACTGACATCCAACTGTGTATATCAACATCAAAACAAGGACTTAGGAAATGAATCAGACTAATGCTAACACATTGTGTCTTTCAATATCTGTTTCTATGACTTATGTCTTTCAGAGCACAACAATGGTTGCACAACAAGTTGATGTTAATTTCCGTAAAGGCTCACAATGGAAAATACTTTCCTTCAAGGTTACAACACGATCATTGACAAGAATAATCTCAGTGTGGACTTCAAAAATTTTGCATGCTCAGAGTCCTCTTGCCAAATTGTTGTGGATATTCTACTCAATCGCCTGTACAAGTTCATGTTTACGAAATCTGCATCTATCCCTGACTTCTACATTCACCAGTTCTGGAATACCATTGAGAAGAATGCAGGGGGCCAGTATTTCAAGTGTACTTTACATAAACGTGAAGTCATAGTAAGCATCGAGGATCTATGCTCTGTGCTACTTCTCCCTACTGTGAATTCTCTAGAGGAATATGAACGTAATCCAACTGAAAAGGAAGTTTTGGATTTTCTTATTGACATTGGCTATGATGAGTCTACGGGAATCATCACTACTCACTCCCAATATTTCAAGTGTACTTTACATAAACGTGAAGTCATAGTAAGCATTGAGGATCTACGCTATGTGCTAATTCTCCCTACTATGAATTCTCCAGAGGAATATGAACGTACTTCAACTGAAAAGGAAGTTTTGGATTTTCTTATTGACATTGGCTATGATGAGTCTGCGGGAATTATCACTACTCACTCCAGAGTGGATGTCAAGTACATGCCGAAACCATGGAGAACACTCTACATTGTCATCGCCAAGTCAGTGTCTGGCAGAGATAGCGGTCATGAACACCCCAAGTATGCCACAACCGCAAATATTCTGGGAATGGGTCACGTTAACCACCGACCATGCAAGCCTTCTGTCCGGGAGTGACATGATGTAAAAGACGCCTAAAAAGGGGAGGCACTAAGATTCCTTTGTCGAGCACACTATAAGTTGGATTTATCAACAACCTTCAAGAATTTGAGATATACCTAAAAGACTTGATGATGAGGACAAACATACGGTCAAAAATGAGCCAAAGCTGAAAATGGTTAGGATTCAAGAGACAAGCACTCGTAAACAAGGTGCCCAGCTTCCTGATTGTCTCCTAACTGAAAAAGTCAAAGCATCAACGTCATACAAGCATTCTAGCTGCGCCTCAAGGCACAAGAAGTCGATTACTAATGCAGGACACACAAGTCTCATCAGTCAAGAGTAGAGCTAAGAAGGGAGAGAAAACTGGTAGCTTGGGAAGTACCACAAAGAAATTAAGGCCTCTATTCCAAAGTACAAAAAGAGGAGGGTAACAGCTACAATTGTCAAGCCTGATCTTTCTCCTAAACCATCATCTCAACCCGGTGATGACTCAAAAACTGAATCTGATGACATTGCCATCTATAAAGAGGCTCATGCTAAAGATCCGGTGAAAGAAAAGGAGGATGAACAGAAGAGTCCTACTCTTGATAAACTTGAAAGAGATAAAGATACCTTTGCTAAGAGGACTGATGATGAAGAAGAGCAAGTCAACAAAGGAAAACAGCCAGCCACAAAAGAAGAACTTGATCCAGATTTCGGTCTTACAACTGAATAAATTAATGAACAAAATCTACTGGCTGTTCTGAAACAAAGTAGAAAGGAACAACAACCTTCTCCCTTTCCAGTTAATCAACCTGGTGGGGAAGGAGGTTCCAAAGAAATGGGCTCAACTCTCAAGAACCACACACCGTTACTCTACCCCTTTTCGATCTGGTTAATCAACCCGGTAAGGAAAAGGGTGAAACTACTATGGTTACAAATGAAGAGGAAGAGCAACAACAAGAGGACGAGCAAATGTTTGATGCTAGAGATCAGAATGATGAATGTGAGGAAAATTTTTATAATCAAGATGATGTTAAGAAAGAAAAGAAAAGAAGAGAGAAAACGTCCGAGGTCAAGAGGCTAAAAAGGCGAAGAGGAAATATTTAACAAGAACCGATGCTCACATCCTCAAGAACCCAACACGCACTCCAAAAAAACCTTCTCTGTCGATCCATCAGCGACACTTCAACCATGCCGTAACCATCCACTCGCCATCCCCTTCCACCAACACAAACAACATCAAATCAACAACCAAATCGATCAAGAAGAAAGTCGCATACTGGATGTCACGCATAAGGTCAAAGTTCAAATGGCAATGAATCAAGCTCGACGAGAAAGCGTGAGCAAACTCTGAAGATCAAGTAAACACACTCATGGGCTTGGTCACCGAATTGACTGAACAAATGTCAACTTTTCAACAATCCAAGGGATCGATCGAGAAGTTCCTTTCCAGGGATGTCCAAGGTGAAATGGAAAAGCTAATCATCAACTATATTGAAGCTTTTCTAACAAAGAACATTCCTTCAATCACAAAGGAACTATTGAAGAGACAACTGCAACCAATGATTAAATAAATGATTAAAGAAATTGTCACTTCAACACCTGTTGTTATGCAAATAGTACCGATTAAACCCCCAGTAATCACTGAAGAATATCTTATTAATCAACTTGTGATGAAGATGGCAGGGAGAGTTGGCCAAATGGATAAAGACGATGAATTTCTCTATGATCTTCTGGTTGCAAAAACAACTTAGGATGTCATGCAAGGAAGATATGGGCAAGGATAAGAGGCCAAGGAAAGATGACGAACACGATCTGAATCCAAATGCTAAGAAACAAAAGAAGGATGGTGGATTGTCATCAAAACAACAAACACCGGTTAACCCCTCCACCACCACAACCCTAACAATAACCTAACCTAAATAAACTGAGCAACCGAAGGAATCTAAATCTGCACGAAAGGCCGGTGATCACTTAGTCTACACCGGTGGTGAAGATTTAGAACAACCCGAACCTCAACCCTCAACAAGACCTGGACCTTCACGGTCATCCTCAAGCCGAAAAAGTAAGAAACCAACTATTTTCGCTTGGTTAGACAACGACAACACTGAAGAATATGAATGGTTTGATAAAATGGTCAAGGCACAACCACCACTTGCAGAAGATCAAGAACCAGTGGATGGTCGAACCGTGGAACATGTCCAAAAGCTGAAAAGAGACTTGTAATTAAGAGGCTCAACTAGAAAGAACTCAAAACGATCAAGAACACCGCCTTCAACCTTCTTAAGGGCAGATCTGGGAATGCTATTGATCTCGAGTATCATCTCAAAAACATTTCCCATGTAATTTCAATTGATATCGATTTGCTCAACCCTGATTTCAATGTAGATTACACGTCAAACAAGCTTGGACCTTACTACACAGATTAGACCAAGCCACTACCACTGATTAGAAAACCTGAACAACCCAAGATCCCATTTTGATTCTTTTTCAAAACTGATCTGGAATTTCTTCAACATGGAAGCAAAGTTGACAAGAAGTATGCCACTTCCCTGACATTCAACATTTCGACTGCAAGGTACCTAAACAAGGAAATTGAGGAAGATGCCACTAGTTTGTTCGTTGACGAACTGGTGACATACGACAAAGATGCGTTGTTTGGAATTCACCATTGGCCAGAAAGGCGCAGGATTTTCTATCGTAGTTGCAGATTGAATACGACACAAGGGGAAGTTGAGCATTCTCAAAGAATTGTTGCTATCATGTCCATCGCTACAGAAACAAAGTGGGATTACTCCTGCTTGAAGCGGATCGTGGTCAAAAGACAAGATGAGAAAGAATATGAAATATCGAAAACTAGCTTTCCAAGATTGACGCTCAATGACATTAAGGACATGTATCTCCTCAAGGTTCAAGGCAGAATGCGTCAGTTCCTAACAGAAATACAGTTGCCTTTCACTACTTCTCTTCTCATCTTCATCAGAAGTGTAATAATTCAAGAATGAGTATAAAGATCTTCAGCTAGGTGTGGAAAGTTATCAGAAGAAGTTGAATCTCACCAAGCCATTCCTCAATATTAACGAGATCAACAAGGCATCACAATACACTATGTTAGATATAGGATTTCACAAACACATTAAAACCATAATCATGTGGGGCGTACAAGTAAGTTTAGAGAGAGAGAGAGGGGGAAATGTTCTAGTAAGAGAAAACTTATGGAAGGTTAGATTCCAAGTGAACATCCAACCCTCTACCTTGCAAGGTAGAGGGTATTTATAGGTTACAAACTAAATGACCTCCTGACTGGATCGTGCATATGGGTAAAGACCGTCCTTCCTCCAAGCATTAAACTAAAAAGCTAACTAAGTAACTAGTAAATAACGTAATGTCTACGAGCTAACTTATGCTAGATTACATTTGGGGTGACCGATACTTTACTATGGAATTTTCTAATTCCTAACAAATTTCCCAAGGGAGGTCACCCCATGTTTTACATTTCAAATCCTAGCGTTCTATTCTTGACTTTGTTCTTGAGCTCGTAGACTTTTCTTCGTCAAAGTATTCAAACTATGTGCTTCCGTGGTGATTTCATCATTGTTCAACTACGATGTATGTTTCGTGGAGGTTATAGAGTCGATCCACCATGATGACCTTTTGAGCATCACTAGAGATCATCACCACCGCTAATCTTAGCATCACCCATTATTGTGTTGCCGGATATGGTGTTGTGACATTTGGACCGACATGCTCACATTCTCGGATCATGATTTCTTTATATCGTAGTAGCGGAAGCTTTCGCTTGATTCATGATATTGGCAAAGCAGGTAAAGCGTATAGCATGGAGTGATAATATCAGAGTCTTTGATGCACTTATCATGATTTCTTTATAAATGAATGTGTTGTGTGAGCATGCGGCTATGGATTGACCGCTCCATTCGATCAACCGCGAACTTCGGTGTACCGCATAAGACGCTTAGCAATAGAAGCGCATAAAGTGTCTTTGATCACTTTCGATGAATTGAGGTACATGGCCCACGGTTCTCGCGATCGATACAAGTGGCACGCTCAGGATCGTATAATTCAAGAATTTCCTTGACAGGTTTCGCAAAATGCTTAGCCGTTTCAAACCGAGCGCCTCAAAGAAGACAACACGAGTGAGTGAACCAGTGAACTATAGAGATTCACCGATTGATAAAAAGAGATTTGAAAAACAATCGTGTATCGCTCAATAGAAATTGTTTTGCAATACAACGAAGTTTTAGTGAAAAATCATTTATCAATCATAAATACCTTTTGATTTGAAATAATTGTACGCCGATGTGCTAGAGAAAATAGTTTTTAAGCACAACGACCGGGTTTTCAAAGGTATCCGTCAATCCATTTTCTTGGACCTGGATTGATTCAATTTTGAATCGCTCCACTCATGAGGTCCATATGACACAATCAAGTCTTGGCAATACCACAAGGATAGTGCGTAGGACTCATAAGATATAATCTCACATTCCACATTGCGTGAAATAGTGAGTCTTCAAGAAATAAGTGTCCTAAAGAGATTAATTGATGATCTCGTGGCTCTAGACTCAATTTGTGCATATTTGGTTCCTATGCCGGAGACTAGGGAGAGGGTCTCCTTCTACAATACCAACTATCTCTAAGAGAAAGTCGATAGATTATGTCGGTTCCCCGTGAGAAAGAAACAAGCCCTTTTAAGAGGAACTTGAGTAGCTTGGGAATTTAGTGCAGTGCGTCACTGGGTCCATGACGTCTTGTCTTCAATACCAGTGTTACCTTAGTAACCACCAGTAGCATATGTATTGAACCCGGTTTCTGCCCTAAGGTTGAATAAATGGAGGGCTATTTCTTTTCACCTTTTTTCTCATTCAATTCTTTTTCATTCTTCATCCCTTTCAAGCTTACAGACTTCATGACTAGAACCTTGTTGGGTTTATTCCAGATTAGCTTAGTCTCACCGCGACTCTTCCCATATCTCATTTTTTCCCTTTTATCAATATACCTAAGGACTCTACACTATCTAGTGGATTGTCCCTCGGTAGATCCTCCGTTCTCCGGCAGATCATGGGAACTAATACCTAACCTTATCATCCTTATATCATCATACATAATGTAAAGTTGGTCGGTCTTTTTGGTATTATTCATCTGCCATTGGAACCAATTGAAAACCATTTGAAAATCAATTCAGATACTTGTGATATATTATCAAAGCATTTTCTACCTGAATTGTTTTGATATTTTTAGAAAAAGAGCTCCTCCTCAACATGTGCATCATGTATTTGAAATCGTTTAGCACACGGAGGCAAGAGAAAGAATCAACTTCTTTGATTTCCAATTTCTAAAAGATATCATCATCACTTCCCAATCAATTTGATTAAATACATCATTTTAAGGAAGGATGAGGTTTTCAAAATTTTGCTCCCCCTCAATATGTGCCTCGAAGTTTGAAAGATTTTTTGCACATACAAGAGGAAAGTTCTTTGAAGTACAACCATGATCACTTTATATTTAGAAACCATTTAACATTCAATCAAGGTACCTTATACAAAATCATGGAACACTTTGTACCCTGAAGGTTTGAATTTGTTTTGAAGTGCTCCCCCTTAATATATGCCTCGAGATACGAAAATTGTTTAGCACATATTAGAGAGCAGTATGCACTTGAAATGGTCATCTTTTAACATCTTATATATTTATATCACATTTTCTCCCCCGATCAAAAATTTCAAATCCTTTGAGATTTTGGATCTCAAGTGATTTAAATATGTATGAGACAAAACATTTGTTGGAGAAAAATGTGACCAATTTTATATGATCAGAAGTGGACAACATTGAGGTTCCCCTTTAGACACAAAGGGAAGCCACAGAACATAGCCTAACACTATTACATACTACATAGTTATTCATAGTTTGTACACCACATTTTACACATAAATAATACAAAACAAAACAACATCCGAAAATATCTTCATTCAGTCCTTTGAAGTAGCTAGTAATGACCTACACGAAGTCTTCCACCCACAAAGCTTTCAAGGTTGCGATAGATCATTCGGTCTTCAATCTTCGTTTGATTAAAAGCGCAATGAACTCTTCACACCTCTTCACATCCTCATCGCACTTAATTTCGTGTCCCCCTGGCTTCATTTTAATTTTGATGTCCTTCACTATGGAGTTTAATTCTTCTTCGACCATTTTGAGTGTTCCATCACTGAATTTGTATAACTTACATAATCTCATTAACATCCTTGATCCGTATTCTGTCAAGAAGATGATCTGCTTGGGGTGTCAATCACTTTATATTCGAGATGAAATTCATGTCCACTGGCTTCCCAATTTGGTCTTGTAAGATTGACTCGAGTCTGGTAGCTTTCTATTCCCAATTTAAAATCTCCAAATCTTAGTCGAATGACCAAGCCTCTGATCCAGAGATTGACCGAGAGAGCCTTCTTCTCACGAAAGCAGAAGATGGTCAAGGTGTCCTTGGAGGTTCGTAAGATAGAGATCTTCAAAGTCATTTGGCATCGATGTTTGAAATCGCTTTCTTCTATGATGTGCTCTTCAAGTCCGCTCTTCAAGAACAATCTTCTTCGTGTAATCATACCCGTATATGGGAAGATCTCTATACCAATAACACTAAGAATACGCAGCCTGCATCGAATCGCTTAAGCCTCTTCTTGGCACTATGTATTTCGATGTAGAATTCCTTCTTCTTGAACCACCAATGTGAGATCCCATATGAAGCAGCAATGTCATATTGTTGCTCTTTTTGTCCGCCTGCAATTGATCTGGAACCATCTGTTCGAGACCTTGATCGTGTAGGTAGTCAGCCTTCATCTTTGAAAATGATAGAGCATGTCTTCTTTCGTGAGGTGTGTCCACATAGATAGTCCGATCATGGTTAAAGAAATTCGGCCGAATGGTCATAAATCCAGTGTTCACCGCCGAGAGGAAGAGGGTTGTTTACATCAAACCTATTGACTGCTTCATCAACTTGATCATTCAACATTCTATAGCATTCCTCCATTTGATATTGAAGCCGATTAGCATCCGAGTGGAAGACTTTAACTATTTCATAAGTCGGACCTTCAAGATCTTTAGGGTGATAGATGATTTCCTTCTTCTCAAAAAACCACTTTATAAAGCTCCCCATATCCCCTGTGAAGTGAAGAAGAGAGTCTTCTGCTAGAGCTTCATAGTTGGAAATGATAGTTGAAGCCCAATTGTTTGCTGGATTTGTTGACTCGCACTCGAATAAACCATGAGGGCTCAGGAGTTTGAGGTTTATCTTGAGTAAGCCAACTTTGAGTAACATCCTTTGAAGGGGTAGCTCTAGTCGTTTTTAATTCGTCTTCCCTCAATCTTCATCTTCTGTAATATTGGGGATGTGCTTGAAGCGCCATCATCTTCGAGTCGATTCTTGAGCAACAAAAGATTCTTCATTCATCATTTGCTCTTCTGGGATAGTAGGGATGGTTGGTGTAACCGGGGTTCGACAGCTGGTCCATGCAGAGACATCTTTTGAGATTTTGTCCACCGAAGAGCGGTTTGTTTCGAAGTTGTTGGTGGTGCGTGAAGGTGTTCTTGCTTTGTGAAACGTGGTTGTTCCAGAAGATCCTCCAACTCCTGAAGTGCCAGAGCCACCCGTAGGAGGTGGTGGTGGTGATTTTGGACCCCGGATATATCTTTTGAATCCTTTGGAGCTGATTTCTTTTCTTCTTAGCCTCCTTTCACGAATATCGGTCACAAATCTGCTCATGATCATCATGCCTCATGGATTCCTTGCGCCAGTATAATTTCTTATGTACACTATGTTTGTCCTCTCCTCGCCTCAAACATTCTTTTCGATAGAGCAGATCTCATGTCAGAGATTGGAAAATCTTTGAATCTCTGAAGTAATGGGGCCCTCATTGCCCATTCAACTGCATCTTTAATATCACTTCTATTGCTTTTTGTGACGACTTCATTGAGATTAAGATTCTCCGCTTCTTGACACGACTATCAAGATTGTTGACTGCTATAGGAAAATGTTTCTCAATAGTTATGATGCGTAACATGGCCTCTTCAAGCAATTCCTCTGTTGTTTTAACAGGAGGCGGTGAGGCACGAGGTGGTGAGGCAGGTGGAGTGACATGATCACCGGCGACAACATGTATTGGCTCATCACGGTACGGGTGGTGGAAGCGCAGATTACGTTTGCCATTGTGACCAGGGTGATTGATGGAGACGCGTCAGAAGTGGAGACCGCTTGAGTCACATGGAGGAACGGTTGAGGAGTCTTGTTGAATTGCGAGAAACATGGATCGAACTTCTTTCCTTTTCATTTGTTTGCTTTTTCTCGATTCGATGTCCGAGGACCATCTTTAAGAATTGGTCACCGTATGTGAAGTCGAGATCAAGATTCTTAAGAGAGGAAAGAGATCCCTGTAGATATGTTTGTTTCTTCAAGATTCTCGGGTACTTCGATCCCTGGCTCAAGGTTCTCTTGTGGGTCTTTAGACGGCTCAACTTTATCACTTAGTGTTTCAAGCGTCGGAATCTCAAGAGTAAACGGAGTCTCCTCGATCATCTTCCGGCATCACTGGACATGGGATTCAACATGTATCTTTCGTCACATCAAGATCCATCCTGCATTGCTCTTGTGTAGAGGAGGATACAATATCTCTTTCTTCGAGTATAAACCGGTCATCGCTTTTGGGAGGTAGAGAAGAGATATTCAAGAGCATGTGTGCAGCTTGTTCGCTTTCTTCCAACAATTCCTTTACCTTTGTCTTGAGTAAATGTGATTGATTTGTCGAGTTTCACTCGTGATCCCTTATCGTGACTCCTCCCACCGGTGGTCTTTGCGACTCATTCGTGCCAAGGCTTTGCTGAATTCCTTGTTGGAGTAAAGATCGCCTTCATCAATCAACTATGTCTCTCTTCCCGAACCATAGATCCCTCATTATTACCCTTGCCGCTGTCTCTTTTTCTCCTCTTTTGCTTTTATGAAGAAGAGACTTTAGATGCAGAGCTATCAGGTCTCTTGTTTTTCTTGGGAAGGCTTGAGTATGTGG
This sequence comes from Chrysanthemum makinoi, assembly GCA_910596185.1. NCBI lineage: Eukaryota > Viridiplantae > Streptophyta > Magnoliopsida > Asterales > Asteraceae > Chrysanthemum > Chrysanthemum makinoi. Next base: position 183,462,757 of record OU343222.1, read on the forward strand.
TTCCTGATGATTTAGATTTAGAGTGAGTGGAAGTGGACTTAGGGATGTTAGGGGTTGAGTTGAGACTTTCTTTACATAACTCTTGAAGTAATCAAAGCATTCTTGATTCTCTCACTAAGCAAGGCTTCGTGAACCGCATACCAAAATCTCCGTGTCATGACCTCTGGCACTATATTTAAGATTGCCAATAACGAATTCATCATTGGCATCATGCCGGCATCGCTATGTGAATTGATATGGTGAGTTTGTAGCGATGATGGATAATGAGTTTTGAGAACTGATGTCGGAAATCACTCTTTACCAAGACTCTTTCTTCCTTTAACATTATTTTCAAAGTTAATTGCCGAGATAAATGTGTCTAAAGACAAGGTGAATTCTTCCGCATTAGTTCAAGTCAACATTTTTCCCTTTGACAATTCCCCATGACCGTGATAATGGGAGCTCGAACTCGCTACCCCCGATGTTTTACCGGTTAGGCATAGATTGAGGATTGTGACAATTGATCTCCGTGGTTGATGTAATTCTCGATTGATGAGTGATGAAATCTTGGTTATTCTTTCCGGGTATCCCAATTCTTCAACAAAGTTTAAGATATCATGAATGGAGGGTGGAGAGGTGAATTTGTTGGAAGAGTTTCTTGGTGTGATCTCAAGAGCATTCCCGAGTGTTTCAACCGAGATGTCATACCATTTGTCATCGAAGCTTATTTAGTATGATGCGTAAATCTTATCCCGTAACTGCTTTCCGTAATTGCTGCAGATATATGGATGGGATAGTGCACCGCTTGGTTAGTGCATTAAAGAAGTTGTTGTCCTTTAAGATATCGACATGACCAGGCGGTAAGTAGGATTATGTTGCCCTCTATCAACATCTAAGAAGCACTTGCTCTTAGCAATTGATACCCATTCCGCGACGAGTAGTAATTCTTCATCACAGTGACAGATGGTGCGTATAAGGGGAATATCGAGGATGCAATGTCGCCATTGAGTTTCAAGGATACACATACAACACAAACCATATCCAAGAAAAGATTGTTAGGTTAAGTCACAGACACATACTATAACCACATTATAACCCAACATTTTGTGTTTCAAATATGGAGACATCGGATGCAAAGATACAAATAAATGTGATTAGAATGCAGAAACTTATGAGTGTAGGATACCATTTAGGAGAAAAATGCACACTACATACAATGCAACTCGTGATCTAAAGGCAACTCAGATAGATTACAAAGAAACTCACATACATTCAATGTCATAGACAACACGCATACATTTCATTATGTGAAGTAAGTCGATATGGCAACCCGCATGCATCAACTCGCTTTGGTCAACCAATGGATGGTCAACATATATGCTAACACGCATTATAGACAAAAGCAAGTCGCGATATGGCAACTCGCATATGATGAGCGATAACACGCATAGTCAACACGCATACATTAAAAAGTATGAAGCAAGTCGCATATGGCAACTCGCATGTGATACAATGAATCTAGACATCTCGCATAGGCAACGTGAAACACGCATATATAAGTCAGTGCAACTCGCATATAGCAACTCGTTATCAAATAAAAACAATACCAACTCGCATATAATAACTTCTTTAACAATCCATCAGGACAACTCGCATCCAAGAAACCTATCCAACTCGCTAACAATAACATATCATGAGTAACCCATTTAGACTCTCAACACCACGAACACATATTCAAACACAGTCATATTCATGTAAAATAGGAATGCCAATCACCCTATTCAAACCAAATAGCGATATCTCAACCCTACCCATACGACACACTCAATACGCATAATCAAAGGATCTATCAGACATTAACTAAGTATGTCATATCATTAACTGAATGTATCTAAGCTACAATCAACAACAATTAATCAAAAACATACAAACCTAGCGACCAAACAATTGATTTAGATGAGAATCGAGGTGACACGATCTGCAAAGGGATTAAGAACGAGATGGTTTAAGAACAAATCTTTTCAATGTGTTAAGATAGACAAGATCAGATAACATAAACAACCTACCACGCAGTCTTGAATATGTAACTCGCTTATATGAGAGTTGAGAGAGAATAGTATATGCGTGTTTTGATCAAAGAAGTGAAAGTGATTTGACTTGTCAACGCAACTCGCTTATAAGGTACACAAGTATAGGGAATGACACTTTAAACGCAACTCGCATACAGATAAAACATGGCAACTCGCTTATAAGGTACACAAATATAGGGAATGACACTTTAAGTCCCTCTACTTTTGACAACGCAACTCGCATACAGACAAAACATGGCAACACGCTTAATATAACATAACAACTCTCATACAACTATAAGGCAATTCGCATGTCATACCACCACTCATAAAAGATACGAGGAACTCAAATTAAAGCATGCAGATGTACTGATTCAGCTACAGGTAATCCTCCCCCTCAATCAATGATACGAGGAAGAGGGTAATCATTGATTGACATATTATTATGAGATTGCTACAGCAAGAGTATGAGTTAAAAAGGTAAATAAATAAAGTAAAAGGTTATTATCGCTCGCTTCAACTTCATCTAAAATCCTGTGACATTGTTGAATGACATTTCTAGGGTCGTAGATGTTATCGATGACAGAAATAAGTGTAAGAATGAGTGAAATAAGAGTAAAAATAGGTGTAAATATAGATGTAATAAGTGTAAAAATGAGTTTTTTTTTTTTTTTTAAATTTATATACACAGATTATAAAAGTGCGAGTCCTAATTCAAGTTGAATAGGAGTCAAAGTACATGGTACGTCAATTCTGGCATGATATAGCTCATGAGTAAGCACTTTTAATCTCTGATGGAAACCAAGTCATGAGGTTCCTGATTGAGCTGAGCATTGTACCGAAAATGATCGAGAGCACATTGCACTAGAAGTACATGTAGAAATGTAAATGGAAGAGTTAGTGACATGAGTAATCTCACTGTTGGATGTTGTACAGCTTGATCTGTGTGTATCATTAGTAGGGATCCCGCTTATGTTCAATATTATTGAAATGTCTTCCCGGCATCCACTTAAGGCAATATCAAGGTATGTAAGACCGCTTGGATCCTCGTGAGAACTTAAATAATCGGGAATCCATTGGAAATAGCTGCTAGTAGATTTGGGTGTAGGGACATACCGCTTATGAAAATTGGTCTTCTTGTAAACATTGGGTTTCTTAGGGATTGAACGCCATTTGATGCTTCTTATGAGAAGTAGATGAACTCCTAGTATTCTTGATCTTAGAACTTTGAACATTAACCTGAGGTTTGTTATTCATCATATCGGAACGAGGTGGTGAAGTGGTCGGTTTTGACAAAACAAGATTCGTGATCAACTTGGGAGGCAAGCCTAGATTTCGATTGTTTAAATCTTTCGTCTAAAAGCATTCTCATTTGCCTAACTACGTTATGTTTTGAGTTGTTTTAAAATTTGACTTTTCCAAGGTCAATGGTTTTGCAAACTTAGTGTTCACCTTATTTCCAATAGATTTTCTAAGCTCGTTTTTTAAGGCAACAATATTGAAGTTCTTATCCTAAATTTGGGCTTTGAGGGCATCAATGTCAGCCAAAATGGAATTTGTTTCTAATAAGTTCTTTCTCAAGGACTCATTTTCTCTTAATAAGTTGGATACACATAAAGCCAATTCATCATTCCTAGATTTAAGCTCACTACTCATCTCATGGTTAGGATTGCTCATCCTAAGATCGTATTTCTTAGATCCAGAGTTGACATTTTAGATTTCTTATGATTGAGTCTTTGTCTTGAATCTGGGTTTTCAATTGATTAATTTCAAAGAATTCTCAAATTCTGAGATTTGATTAATGCAAGATTTTGTAGCACTAAAACTTTCTTCCTTTTGTATTGCAATTTCTAAAGAAATACAATGTTTTTCAAGAATTGAGTATTTGTTTGAAAGTTCATCATAAACCCCTTTTGTTACCATGTCATTTGTTTTAAGGATTTTAGATTCAGACTCAACCAAGACACATTCATCGATATCATTATCAAAGATAGGGTCAGTTAAGATTACCTCAATGCATGACACTTGTTCATTTGTTGGTATGGCATCTGTGTTTACCTTATGCACAACCTGGATATACTGCATGAAAGCAGTTTCAAGTTTGTCCGACTCGAGCCTTTGTGTTCAGGTAACCAATTACATCATTCATTTTAGTATCTAAAATTCCGCATCAAGACGCATTATTCATTCTTTTCAATGAACCATTTCCCAAAATATCACACATATCCTTTGATTTTCTATGACTCTTATTCAACTCATTCAGACAATCATTCCTTTAAGTAGCATCCTTAATGTAGACTTCCATATTATTCATGAGTTGGACATATGTGTTTATAAACTCATGAATTTCCATTACAGTGTGTTTCTTGAATGAAATTCCAGTTATGTATGGATCAAAGTCAGCAGAATATTCCCCGTTGATAAATGGCTGAAATTGGTTGTAGATAACTTGAAGTGCAACATTAGAGTCATCAATTAATCCCTTCTCATTGGTAATTTGAAGCTTCAGTTGATCTAAGTTCAATAACACAGCCTTTTTCAACGTAGGTAAGTCTTGGCGAAAGAGAGCACAAAGATGTTCGACTCATAGGAGTGGATAACATTTGTGTAAGATGTCGATGAAGTAATTGAAACGGCTCAATGTTGCATTTCGAATGCTTTGTGTCATGGGTCATTAACAGTTGTGGTTTGTTGAAGTTTGACTCAGAAGGTGAGGAGTTTTGATCATATTTTGTAGAGTCAATCAAGGTAGGATCTTCAAAAGTGCAACCCGTTTGATTGTTCTGTGGGGTATCATAGAGTTCAAGCACTCTGGAGATAAAAGGGTCAATGATGTAAGACATTGTGGGTGAACGAAGTATCCGATCCACTGCATGAACATCCTCAGAATATAAGACCCAATAGTTGGAACGATGTTTGCCATGATTACAAGTTCTACAGGATTTTACAATTCTTTGATTAAACCGAGAAATTGATTCTTTCACGGGATTTTACTAAACCAAAAGAGCAACCGTAAGAATGTATCACGAAGAAGTGACAAGTCTAAAATTAGACAAGTAGTAAAACACACAACTCGCTTAGTTATCAACTCGCTAAACACCCAACTCGCCAAGGAGACAAGTCGCTTAAGGTATCAACTCGCTAAATAGCCAAGTCGCATTAGCATCAACTCGCAACACTATCAACACGCTTAATGAATCAAGTCACTAAATAGCCAACTCGCTTTAGTATCAACTCGCAACACACTCAACTCGCTTAAACACCAAGTTGCTTAAATTAACTCGCTAGCTTTACAACTCGCTTAATAGCTAAGTCGCTTTAGATATCAAGTCGCTTAAAGAAACAACTCGCTTAGAACCCAAGTCGCATAAAATCAACTCGCTAAACAGCCAAGTCGCATGTACCAACTCGCATCCAATAACAAAGCAACTCGCTTTGAAGAATAAAGTATCCGAGACTCAACTCGCCAGACAAACTTCTAAAATAACCACTTTATCAATTAAAAACAACCAAACCACAATGATTTAAGCCTTCCAATTCAAAACATAAACACATATGATGATCCTAAACACAAAAGTACAAGTAAAATTCAAACTTTAACACTAGAATTTGTCCAAATGAATCAAACTCTCCTAAACCCTTAATACCCCAAAAACCTTATGAAATCCACCAAAACAAAAGCATGAAAGATGAGTGATCAAACCATGGCTCTTGATACCAATTGTTAGATATAGGATTTCACAAACACATTAAAACCATAATCATGTGGGGCGTACAAGTAAGTTTAGAGAGAGAGAGAGGGAAATGTTCTAGTAAGAGAAAACTTATGGAAGGTTAGATTCCAAGTGAACATCCAACCCTCTACCTTGCAAGGTAGAGGGTATTTATAGGTTACAAACTAAACGACCTCCGACGGCCGTGGATCAGTATACAGTAAAGACCCGCCTTCCTCCACTGTAGTACTAAACTAAAAGGCTAACTAAGTAACTAGTAAATAACGTAATGTCTACGAGCTAACTTATGCTAGATTACATTTGGGGTGACCGATACTTTACTATGGAATTTTCTAATTCCTAACAAACTCTTATCAAAGAACCTAAATTTGGTTTCGTCTATAGAAGCACCTATCTTCACAACTGCTTTATGGTGTTTGATGAGATACATAAGTTCTGTGACGACACCTTAAAATCAGTCCATGATGGCTTGGACCTTCGTTTGAAGGATATAAAAATATACAGGGATCGAAGAAGGACTTCATCAGAACAAAGGGAGGTTTGTTGGTTTATCGCAAGGATTGACAAGAGGTTGAAACATCGGGATCAGATGCGAAGGTTGGTGAGTTATGTAGGAGGAAGACCGAGCTTTCCGATTATGACATTTCAACATCCTGAGTAATTGGTTAGTTTTGTGTAACATTTGGATTGTTTGAATATTCTTGATACATTTGTGATTTGTTGGTTATACTATGGTTTGTGTACATATAACAGTGTACAACCCGTTCTTGTAAAGAAAGGACCCTGAGGTACGCCCCAGTTCTTCAATCCTTATATAAGGAGAGAAAGCTTCTTTCTTTTGAGTATAATTAATCAAATATTCTATGTTTTTCATAATTCTGCTGAAAAGAACAAGTATTCTCTCTCATTATTTAAAAAACCTCAAAAAGTTATTATTGCTTGTTGAGGGGAAGTATTTGTAAACAAATTTGTTCAAAATGAAACGTTCTTGTTGAACTCTTCCTGTAAAACTAGAAATGGACATATTTTAAATCAATATTTCTTCAAAAAAAACATTGATATGCCATTTTTGAGGGGGAGAAAAGAAAAATATGTGATCAAAATATGTTATGAATTGTATGGAATCTCGAAAGTGCTTAAACTCAGACATAACCCATGAATTGACGAACTTTGAAATGTCAGTAAACGAAAAGACTTCTCCTAGATGGGTAATAATTTCAAGCTAGTTCGCTATTGATGTAAACATGTCTCGAATAGGACTTGTCTTAGTAGAATATACCAATTTGAGAAACTCTTGGTAGACATGAAGTTTGACGGGTCTAACCTCCTTTTCAAGGAGAGTTTACATCTTCAAGATAGTTATTAGAGCTAGTTGTCATCTAAAAGCTGACAATGGAACTCTTTAATTATACAACGTAACCGTGTCTCGTGGGGAATTGTCTATCAGGAGCTGATCAATTCAAAAGTGCGAACTCTACCCTCTTTGTGTAGATTTAAGTCAAAACTCATAAGCACATGTGGAGGGGGAGTTTTTTTTGAAAATATAAAACTCTGAAAATGTTTAAAAAATATGTTTATAATCATAAACACTTTGAGAGATTTTCAAGTAAATGGTTTTATGGCAACATAGGAATAGTCATGGAGTTATAAGGTGACTAAGGCTAGGAAAAATATGTCCTATGATCTGCCAGAGCCGGAGAGATCTACCCAAGGACAACACCTATAGTTAGAATTAGAAGTCCTTAGGTATGATTGAAAAAATGAGGATATGAAAGAGAAAGAAGGAAAGAAGGAGTTGAAGAATTAAAAAGAAAAGTTAAAAAAAAGGTGAAAAGAAATAGCCCTCCATATGTTCAACTTTGGGCAGAAACCGGGTTCAATTCATATGCTACTGGTTTTCACAAAGATGACACCGGTATTGAAGACAAAGACGTCATGGACCCAGTGACGCACTCCACTAAACCTTATAAGCCACTCAAGTTCTCTCAAAAGGACTTGTTTCATTCTCACGGGAAACCCTGCATAATCTATCGAACTCTCAGTACGAGATGTGTTGATATTGAAACAGGATACACCGCTCCAGTCTCTGACTACTGAAATCAAAACGCACTAATCGAGTCTAGAGCCTCGAGGTTCATCAAAAGATATCTTAGGAACACTAAATATTTCATCGCTTGTTGTTCAAACATTAAGGACACAAGTGATATAAATCTAGAGTCCTATGCAGATCTTAGCAATCTGCCAGAACATTTATGAGGGGATTTACACAAGTAATCCTTAGTGATTGAATGGAAACTCTGCCGGGTCAACATCAAACGTACCACAACAGGTCACTTTGGTAATCCTCGGGGTTACGCTTAGTGTTCATGCTGTCTCAAATGGTCTCTGAGTCATTGAGTGATACCTCGGTGTACTCCTCACAAACTACATGAGTAAAGATATTGAGTACAGGGACATGCCAGTTAGTATCTGATATGAGATTCGTCAAAGAACGTACCAGCGAGCTGGGATGGACCTGTACAAAATATCCAAACTCTTACATCAGAAACTTTATTGCTAACTGTTTACCTACATGATTGGAGATCCGGAGTTCCAGGAGAGACCCTCACTACCACCACTTTCATCAATAACACTCTATCTCCACATGCTCATACCATCATCATATCACATGAAAGTTCTCACCAAAATTAAGGCAACACAAAGTTAATGATGATTCTAGGCAAAAGTCAAAGAATCTACAAAGTTTAACGACTTGAGAACTACGCAAATATGGAGATTCAAAGTCAAAAAATATGCGCATGATGGAGAAAGACGTAAAGACACCAGTATCAAAGACGTTGATGAACGGCATACAACAACATATGATCACAACAACAACAAAGAACAAGGAACGAAGACACATTAGACATCAATCTGATAAAGTTAAAGAAAGGAAAGCACATCTACTCACTTGGAAGAATATTGTTGGAAAGACATCAAGTAACCTAGATGACTAACCCTTAGCGGGAGATTATTGGGATTATGTATAACTACTATTAAGTGTCGGTCATTGACTATGTAATAGGTTGATAATTATTTAGGCTTATATGTTAGTATTTATGTCTAGGCTTATGAAGTAAGCCCATGGGCCTAAGATAAGGCCCAAACGATAACAAAGAAGGGACTAGAAGTGTTTCCCTAGCTCCCTCTCATATATAAACTCTTGTAACTCTCATTTTAGAGTGTTGGTTCTTTCATATTGCAAGTGAACCTTTGTTATTCATTTGAGTGAAAGTATCGACCTATTCTACCTTTCTCTTATCATTCTATGTCATTGTTATGCTTGTGTTATCATTAGTATGGTGACTTGACACAAATATGGAGTCTACTTCTACGTAATTTGTTGCATGGTTAAAATATTTGTGGGCGTGTGTTGTCTTATTTTGTGAAACTTGGCTCTTGTTTTTGGTCATGTATGGCTTGTGTTTGTACAAGTCATATTAGTAGCTTTATGCATGTTTTAAAGGGGATCATTACCCCTCCCCAAATGTATTTAACATTATATCTCACTTAATATATTTCACTAGATAACAACCCTTTACCCTAAAAAATGGGACTTGGGATAATGGCGTTTGTTGTTGGGAATGAGATTGGGTTATAAGCATTTGGGGTACAGTAAGTAGTAAGTTAGAGGAGTTATTAGGGGTGGTACAAAGTATTTTTGTTAATTCTAATTGTTAGGACAAATGGAGGTGGGTGCTTGGTTAAGACGGCGAGTTCACGGTTAAAGAGTTAGAAAGATTGGTAGACGAGAAGATTTTGCGCGTGGAAAGTCGAAGTCAAGAGATGCTTTGGAATAAATTGGTGCCTAAAAAAGTGAACATCTTTGCGTGGAAGGCGCTAGGAAGACTTCCAGTGTGTGTGGAGTTAGAAAGAAGACTTTCGGTTCCATGTTGTAACAATATTGTGGAAACTTGTGCTCATGCTTGGTCACTTTTGATTTAATGATGAGTGTATGGGGAAAATATTTAATCAATGGAAGGTGGGGAGTGTTAATGTTTTTTTCATTGATGAATTATTTTCATCTAGTGGAGGTGTTAATATTCCCAACTCTTTATCTCGTGTGTAGCAAGTCTTATTTGGACTTTTGGGTATTTCTTTCGGATAGAAAGAAATGCATGTGTGTTTAGAAAAAAGTTTCAAGTACTAATAAGATTGTTCAAGATATTCAGCTCAAAATCTTTGAATTGATTGTGATAAGATCAACCAAATATAAAGTGTTAGATTGGAAACAATGGTTATGGGATCACTAAAGATTCAAAGAACAAGAGTTTTGGTACACTGCTTTCTGTAGAAGTATTAGTCGCTACTGATTAAGGTTCCGATGAAATATAAATGGCATGTGAATTAACGTGACTGCTACAAGTTTTTCTGTGAGTTCAATTTGATGTCAGTTATTGGTTAAGTCTAAAATATTCTGTTGTGCAGTTAGTTTTTATGCACAAAAATGTTTTGTTAGTTGGTATTATCTAGTCCTGTGATGTTTTCTCACCAGTTATTTTTTTTCCAAGTTAATGGTGGGTTAGGGGACAATGTTTGTGACATGTTTAGTTTCATCAGATGATGGCATGATCCTACGATTGGGTCATGTCTTTTTCTTTGTTTTAGATTATAGCATTGGTTGTATACGCATAGTGTTATTGTTTTGGTTCTTGGGGTCCCTTCCTTTTTAATTATCTTGTTAAGGAGGTGGGTTGATATTTTTTTGTAATTGTACTTTGGTTGGTTCCTTAATATATCTTTCCTTTCTAACAAAAAAATCAATCCCCCTTTAGATTATGATTTAGTTATAAACCAAGTATATCCAAAATCAGTTGATGAGGTGCAAAATCATATGGTTTTTAGGGGTTATTTAGCCCTTCATTTCATGCATTTTGTGTCATTTATTGTAAGATATAGGATTTCACAAACACATCAAACCAAATCCATATGGGGCGTATACAATGTTTTAGAGAGAGAAATTTCTAGAAAGAGAAAAGAGTTGGGAACTATGTGAAGCAAAGAAAATGGTATTGAAGCTCCAACCCTCTACCTTGGGAGGTAGAGGGTATTTATAGTGTCTTACAATAAACGCCACCTACTCTGGTCGTGGATCGGGCATATCAAGAGGTAAAGACTGCTCGGCGTCCTCCACGTGTTACTTAACTAACTACTTACTAACCTTAAATAACTACGACTAATTAAGCTTTCTAATGATTACATATACTTGAGGTGACCGACACTTTAATGACATAATTTTCTAATTCCTAACAATCTCCCATAAGGAGGTCAACCTCAATTCTACACAAAATACAAACAGATATTACATTAAGATTGTTCTTGAATTCTTGATTAAGTTCTTTGCTCAAGAGCTTCGTAGTCTTTGATTCTTTAAGCTATCCATGTTTGAATAATTCAAGTGGAGGTCTTTAAGCGATCCACGTGACGATGAGTTTTGAGCCGCCTTTGAGATCATCGCCTTGCATAAATCTCTCGACTCTTCCATTGTGGTGTTGACATTATGTGATCGTTGTGACAAAGGTGGACCGACATGCTCACATTCTGATCATGGCATCTTCTTATCAGTGCGGAGTAGCCAGTTAATTGATTCATGATATTTGCGGCAGTAGCAAAGGAAGTACATGGAGTGAGAGTATCGAGTCATTGATGCACTAATCATGATTTCTCTGTGACGTGAATGCATTGTGTGAGCATGCGGCTATGGATTGACCTCTCCATTCTGATCACGGCTGCAAACGCCGTGTACCGCATACAACAGTTAGCAATAAAGCCGCAAAAGTGTCTTTGATCACATTCGTCGAATTGAGGTACACGCCCATGGTTCCCCGTCGTGGATCGCATAGTATCGCTTCAGTGATCGTAAAATTCGAAGAATTTCCTTGACGAGGTTTCAACTGCTTCTAGCCGTTTTCAAACCGTAACGCTCTCAAAGAAGACAACGGTGAAGTGAACTAGCGAATTTGAGATTCACTGATTGATGAAAAATTGATTTGAAGACAATCGTATATTGCTTGATACAAATTGTTTTTGCAATACAACGAAGGTTTTAATGAAAATCATATATCAATCATAAACACCTTTTATTTTGAAAGATTAATACACAGTCGATGTGCTAGAGAAAAGAATTTTAAGCACAACGACCGGTTTTTCAAAGGTATCCGTCAATCCATAACCTGAACCAGGATTGATTCAAAAATTTGAATCGCCCCATTGTTTCTGTTCAGTTGTCACATGGTTGTTCTATTGGATAGATCTCACATGCCACCTACCAAGAGCTTGTTTGATGTTGGCTCTAGAAGGCTTTCCATCTTCATTGTGAATATGTTTGCATATCACTCAGATGTTCTGGAAATACCACAAGGATAATGCGTAGGACTCTAAAAGTATATTCTCTCTTTCCACATTGTGTGAAACAGAGAGTCTTCATTGATTGTGTCCTTAATGAGATTTATTGATGATCTCGTGGCTCTAGACTCAATTGTGCACATTTGGTTCCTATGCCGAAGACTAGGGAGAGGGTCTCCTTCTTCAATATCAACCATCTCTAAGAGAAAGTCGATAGATAATGTAGGTTCCCTTGTGAGAATGAAACAAGTCCTTTTAAGAGGAACTTGAGTAGCTTGGGAAGATGTAGTGCAGTGCGTCACTGGGTCCATGACGTCTTGTCTTCAATACCGGTGTTACCTAAGTAACAACCAATAGCATATGAATTGAACCGGTTTTACGCCTCTAAGGTTGAAATGATGGACGGCTATTTCTTTTCACCCTTTTCACATATATTTCTTTTTCATTCTTCAACCCCTTCAAGCTACGAGACTTCATTACTAGAACCTTGTTGGGTTTGTTCAGTTCTAGCTCTTTCTCGATCCGCACTTCTTCCCATATCTCACTTTTCTCCTTTTTTCATCATACCTAAGGACTCTACACTATCTAGTGGATTGTCCCTGGGTAGATCCCTCCGGCTCTGGCAAGATCGTGGGAACGAATACCTAACCTAACCATCCTTATATCACCATACATAAAGTAAATTTGGTCGGTCTTTTTGGTATTGTTCATCAGCCATTGGAACCAATTGAAAACCATTTGAAAATCAATCCAGGTACTTGTGATATATTATCAAAGAATTTTGTACCTGAATCATTTTTGGTATTTTAGAAAATGGCTCCCCCTCAACATGTGCATCGTATATTTGAAATCAGTTTGACATATGGAGGCAAGAGGAAGAATTCACTTCTTTGATAAATTATTTTCTAAAAATATCGACATTACTTTCCCGATCAAAATCAGTGTTTCACATACGCTTGAAGATATTTTGAAAGAATGTGGTTTTCAAAATTTGCTCCCCCTCAATATGTGCATCATCGATTTGAAATTGTTTAGCACATATTAGGGAAAACATGCACTTAGAGACAAATCAGTCCACGCTTTTGATCCATTTTGGTTTGATATAAATGCTCCCCCTTAACATGTGCATGGAAAATTTGAAATCGTTTGGCACATGCAGGAAGGAGAGCTTGTTAATCACGTATAAAACCATTTATCGAATTATCAGTTTAAATTCAATTTAAATCACAAATTCTCCCCCGATCACAATTCTCACATCCTTTGAGATTTGTGATCTCTATTGATTTAAATTAAATTTTGAGAACTTTTTAAGGAGAATTGCGACTTGCTTTTGAAAAACATTTCAACTGATAAGAATCAGATTTTCAGACTTTAAACTCCTTTGTTTAAACATGCATGAGTATCTTTTTGAAAACATAACAATAGCCAAGGTCTTGAACCACTTGTATAAAACATTGTTCATTTTGATTATCCAAAAGTAGACCTTGCTCTTTTACGTGCCAATTGTTTGAAAAGTAACCTTTTAGATTGAATTGAAATCATTCTCCCCCTCAATCAATGACATGAGTTGTTGATTGAGTGTTAGAGATTTTGACAAAGATAAGCCTGGATGATTTTCAAAAATAGAGTACGAGGTATTTTCAAAGCAATTTTGTTTTCGTTAGATGACAAATATTTTTCAGAAGAATCATTAGACGGAAAAATATTTGGAAAGAAAACATTTGTCTTTTTGATGACAAACGTTTGTTTTAAGAATCAGAGCATGAGATTTGAAAAATAAGATTAAGCATGGCTCTGTTCTTTTCCTTTTAACACGGGTTACTGCCTGAAATGACAATAAACCACAATTTTTCTCCGTCTTTTTTTTTTAAGCAATTTATGTATATTTGAAGAACATCTAAAAACCCGTGACATTCTTTGAATGTCAACACAAATTCCGTAGATGATATCGAATAAAGAAAAACATGACAAAATAATTTTTTTTTTTTCAAGATTTTCTAATTTTTATGGATTTTTGAAAATTTTATATTTTTCTATTTTCTTTTGAGGGTTTTGAAATTTTGTATTTTGCTTTTTGAATAAATATATACAAGAGATAGATGAAGAAAAAACCATTTACTCCTCGTCTTCCTCTTGAAGACGTTTGAGTGTTTCCGGTTGTAGGCTCTTTAGACCAAGTCGTGGAAGGATAAACTCAAAACGTTCTCTAGGAAGAGCTTTGGTGAAGATGTCTCTAACCGGTATTCTAGACCTCACAAAATAGAGTTCTACCATACCTTTTTCCACTTGTTCCCGAATGAAGTGATGTCGAATGTCAATGTGCTTTGCTCTTGACTGTTGAACGTTGTGGCAAGAGAGAGCAATGGCACTTTGTTATCACAATCATGAGAGGATTTGTTAAATTCAAAGTCATAGTTAGATAATTGGGATCTCATCCATAGGATTTGAGCACAACAAGATGACATGGCTATGTATTCAGCCTCGGTAGAGGATATAGAAGTACTCATTTGTTTCTTTGAAGACCAGCTCACAAGCTTATCACCCAAAACTGAGCACCTCCGTGACGCATTTCGACGCGTGTATCTTGACATCTGCATGGTCAACATCCGCATAGGCTTTAGTGACATACCGGTATCTTTCAGGTACCAAAGTCCCATGTTGATGGTTCCTTGGAGATACCGAAAGACCCGCTTAACCGCTTCAAGGTGCTTTTTGGTAGGCTTAGCCTGCATCTAGCACACATGCATACAACGCAATGAATATCAGTGTCATCGGCGTGAGGTACATCGTGGATCCAATCATACTCGACATTTCGCTTTGATCTACCATGATCCCTGAGTGGTCCTCATCCGGCCATAATGCGTTCCACCATGGGATTGTCAACGGTGTCACAAGTGTCAAATCCAAATTTCTTTAAAATTTCATTTGCATATTTAGATTGATTGATAAAAATGCCTCCGGGACTTTGTGAAATTTGTAATCCCAAGAAAAATGACATTTGTCCCTGATTCGATTGTTTGTGAGTGGTGAAAATAAACACAATATCAAAATATCAAAATAACCATAAAATCCGACAAACCAACCTTTTAGGAAAACGGTTAACGTGCCAAATCTTACGGGTGTGATAAAAGTGATACCGGAAAAGTGATTTCCCGGGTCAAATCCAACGAGGTGTGAAATTGATCCGTGTCGTTGAGTTTCGAATAGGACTTGAATTGGTTTAACAAGTTTTGATTTTGATTTCGTTATTCTACAAATTAAAGTACCAAATGGAAATAAAGCACATAAAACTAAATAAATTCTAAATAAACTACTATTAAGTCTAAGAAACAATAAAACGAAGCTAAACTACATCCTAGGGTGCTAAAATGCAAAACGCAAAAAAAGAACGACCGAGCCCCGAAAGTGAAAAATATGCAATTTAAATCCTCTGAGTGTAAAAAACAATTTTCCTACATTCTAAATGACTAAAATAATTTTAGGAAAAAGCGGAATTTTTCGACTTTTAAATTATTTCTTACGAATTAAAAACTATTTTAAACTAATTAATTAATGAAAAATACTAAACAATTTTGGAAAATTATGGAAAAATCACAAAAACTACTTTGAGTTATGCTGGTCCTAGGAAAATTGAAAAACGTGGTGAGTGCTATATGAAATAAGCAAGGTTAATAAATGAAATAAGCTAATAAGCATAAATCGCAAAAACTACCTTAAATATTGATCAAACCAAAAGAAACCAAGAAACATAAGGAGCGGAGATGGCAGATGAGATGGGTCTTAGTTAGTTGTAGAGGTACCGCTGCATAAGATCCCATGTTCAATCCTCGGGGCCTATCTTTCACTATTATTATATATTTTTTTTACTTATCTATTGGAAAACTAAATTGAGGACTAAAAGAAGACTTAAAATAAAACTTAAAAATTACCTTGGCGTAATGGTACAATGAAAGCGTATGAAAAGAAAAATAAAATAAAATAAAATAAAGGGCAGTTTGGTTCTAAGGATAACTAAGGAAATAAAAAGCTACGACAAACTTGTGAAAAGCTAATCCTAAGCTAAGAATTGTTCTAACAATTATAAAAGACTGGGGGCCAAATAAAAATAGCTAAGCAAACTAAACTAAAAAGGTTTGATGATAACGAGCCTTTTGTTTGCACTAATGCAATCCTTGACAGTCAATGGGGGCTTTTCGCTTCAAATTAAACTAAAAATCCAACTCCAAATTTCAAAATAAGCCAACATCACTAAATCAAGACATATAGCCCAACAAAAGCCTTCTAAAGAGCTGCTGGCAGAGACCAAATCATTCCCAAATGGGCGGTTTGAGTAATTAATAAGCTGCAAAAGAGCTTCAAAAGCACAAAATAAGCAATGCATTAAACTCTCCTTACACCTAACTAACTAATTTCCACTACCACTAATCCTACTCTAACCTTAAACGACCTTAACCTTCGCCGGCTAAAAGAAGGGAAAAGGTCTGTGGTAGCCTCATTGTCAGTCGCTTAATCAGTCCCCTCAAACAGCCTCTAAAAGTGGGTTTTCTAGCTTATTTTTAAGCTACCAAACCAATCCAGGAATACTAAAAAATGCTAGAAAAGTAAAACTAATATAGCTAAATCCTAAAACAGCAATTTATATTCTAATGAGAAAATTTCAACAAGCTTTTACAAGCTTGTTAAAAGGTGCAATGGACATAAATGGTTTTATGAATGACAGTGATTTATAAAAAAAGTACTATTCTAAACCAACTTTTAGCAACTGAAATCTAATGGCACTTTCAAAACATTGCATTACCACTTGAATAAGACCAATTTAACATTAAAAAAAAATGGGTCAAAAACTTGGGATTCGACCCGGAACAAGGCTGTTCCAAACACCCTTTCAAGGGCAACGTGCACCAACTGCTTTAAAGAAGAAAAATTTGAGACTTTAAAAGCGATTTGTTTTCACTTTACAAACTCAAAAGTAGTTCAACAATACTAACTAACAATTTTAAAGCACAGGAAATAAAACTTAAGAACATGAACCGTGATAACTAAATAAGTGAACTAAAAATTAAAGTAACTTGCATTAAAAATTAAACTTACAGGAATTGAAAATGACGTAAATATTAAAATGGGACTAGAACTCAAAAGATTCTAGACAATCTTTTACAATTTTCACTATCTCCTATTTATACTAAAAATACTTCTTTCTTCACTTGTCTCTTTGTGTTTCTTTTGTGTGAGATGAAACCAGTTGTGCTTTCTTTAGATAATCCCATCCATCCAATTGGTTGGTGCCATTTAGAAGCAATCTGAGCCATTGGTGAGGCTATTAGACATGGATTGCCATGGTGGCAAGGGGCATCTCGTGACTATGTCTTGGGGAAGGAGGTAGTGGGATTGGAATATGGGAAAAGAGAGGGACTGTGGGAGGAGGGAAATTCTTGGCGGGCAAAAGTGGTGTTCGGGTTTTATATTTGTTGATGGTTTTGGTTTTAAGGAAGAAAGGGTGTTTATCATAAGGATTTGGTTTATTTTGTAAAAAGGTTTAAAAAGTATATTTTTTTTTTCGTTTTGTAATTTTATTTTTTTATTTTTTTATTTTTTATTTTTTTTTTAAAACTAACAATTGGTGTTAATAAAAAGAATGAGTTTTTAATAAAATGGGTTTTGGGAAAATGGAATTATTTTGGATTTTGGTTTCTAATGAGGCAATTTGGTCAGTTTGTATCTGAAAGGGTAAAATGGTGATTTTGGTTTGGGTTAGGTTTTAAGGTTTGTTTCCTCGCTTCACTCCAAAAACATGTCAGGGTCCTAAAATGTAGAAAATCGACTCCTAGCCATGCATTTCAAAGACTTCTCCGATTTCGGCTTGTTTTTGCTCTTTTCAATCCTTTTGTACCTGCAAGATACAAACACACCCGAGGATATTTTTAACATATTTTGATCATATTTTGGTGTTTTTGGTCATTTTTGTGGTCTTAGGTGGGTAAAAACGATGAGCGAATAAGCACTCATCAGTCCCATCATTGACATTTGAAATTTGGAGCCCATCTCATTAAAAAAACGGTCACATTCATTGGGGTCAGTCGAGGCAAAAATAATATTATCAACATAGATTTGAAGGTGAATTAAATGTTTGCCTGACTTTCTGGTGAACAATGTCGGATCAACTGCTCCTTTGCTGAATCCAGTAGATACAAGAAACTTAGATCCGACTTCTTCAAGCGATAGACATGAGTAGGATGCTCTGTATTCACAAAACCTTCAGGTTGGCTGACGTATACGACTTTTTAAGATATCCGTTAAGAAAATCCGTCTTTACATCCATCTGATAGACTACCATGTTCTTACTTGCAGCATTAGCCAAAAGATTCTGATTGCCTCGATACGTGCAACCGGAGAAAATGATTCTTCAAAGTCAATACCCTCCTCTTGACGGTATCCTTTTGCAACCAATTGAGCCTTGTTCTTTAATACATCACCATGCTCATCAAGTTTTACTTTGAAGATCCACTTTAGAGCAATGATCATAGCACAGTCAGGAGCAGGTACTAATTCCCATACATCTAGTCGATCAAATTCATGACTTTCTTCTTGCATGGCATTGAACCAGCTGTCTTCATTCATGGCAGTTTTAACATCTTTTGGTTGTTTACGAGTGGATACTAGACGAGAGGGATTTCCAATGATGTTGTCCAATGGATGATCATGTGTCCATTTTCAAAGGTGTTCGTGTGGTTGTTGTTGAGGAACCTGAAGTAGCGAGTCAATTTCTCCCGATGAAGATGGTTCGATGATGATTCAGAGCAAATATGTTTTCAAAAATGGGGCATCTTCAGGAGTAGCAAAGGGATTATCTCCATCAAAGGTGCGAACATAATTCCATGATGTACACTCGATGATTGATGATTTGTTGATGAGACAGAGTGATCGCTAAAGGCGCTTCTTGACTTAATGACATAGAAACCGCAGGGTTAACTTCATTGACAGGGATAGGAGCACCTCTGTTGATGGAATTACGTATCATTAGCAATTGGCTCATAGTGTTCATCAAAGATTGTATCAAACAATTTCTTCAAATCATCTTTTGAAGGAGGTACATAAGGAGTTGCTGGCGAAGAATCGTGTACAAGAGTAGAACTGATGGGACTACTTGATGAAGATTGTGATGCGGGTCCAGAACTGGTTTGTCCTGGAGCCATTTGACTGGTCAGCTCATCGAACGTAACGTGAATTGTTTCCATGATATTTCGGGTTCTTTTGTTGTAGATTCGGTATCCTTTTCTGCTTGGTGCATATCCTACAAATACTCCAATGTCCGCTTTAGCTTTAAGTTTGCCTAAGTCTTGACCCTCATTAGTTGGATAACACAATGCACCAAACACACGAAGGAATGAAAGATTAGGTTTTTGATTGTGGACAAGTTCATATGGAGTTTTTCCATGAGAAGTGTGAATTAGGGATCGATTTTGAGTGTAGCATGCAGTGGCAATGGCTTCAGCCCAGAGAAACATCGGAACCTTAGAGTAAATCAGCATTGTTCTTGCGGCTTCCACAAGAGTTCGATTGCGTCTTTCAACTACACCGTTCTGTTGAGGAGTTCGTGGAACACTTCTTTGATGACTGATTCCAACACTTTCATAGAACTCACTAAGTTTTTTATTAACAAACTCAGTTTCGGATGATTCTGACAGTTTTGTTAAGACGAACCTGCAGCTGTTTAATAAGTTTAATGATGATATCTGGAGTTTCATCCTTTGTCCTTAAGAACTTAACCCAAGTAAATCGAGAGTAATCATCAACCACAACTAACACATATTTCTTCCCAAAAATATTCTGCACTCTCATGGGTCCACATAAATCCATGTGAATGGTATGAAGAACTTCCATAACTGAATTTGTAGGTTTGGGTTTGTGGACATACTTCTTGCTTTTTCCCAATTGGCATGCTGAACAAAGATGATCCTTTTCATACTTTAGTCTAGGTAAGCCTATTACTAACTCCTTTCTGGAAAGATCATTTATGGTGCCAAAGTTCAAGTGATTGAGACGACGATGCCATAACCATGACTTTGTTTTTGAAGCCTTTGACAACAAGCAAATTGGAGAAGACTTCATCATATCTTCGATAGAGATGGTGTATAGGTTTGAACCCCGTGTTCCTCTTAAAAGTTCCACACCATCAAGGTCTCTAACGAAACAAGTATGTTTTCTAAAAGCCACCTCTAGATCGGAATCACAGAATTGACCAACAGAAAACAGATTATGACCAAGACCTTCTACATAATATACCATGGAGATTACATTATCACCAACGACATAGTCTCCATAACCCATAATTGCACCGAAATGATCGTTCCCGAATCTAACAGTTTCGATGAATTTGCTCACGAAGTTCATGAGCCGCGACCGGTCTCCTGTCATATGCTTGGAACAGCCTGAAGTCTGTGTACCAATGCAACGATTTGAACGATCTGTAGTTTAACACAGACAAGAATGGATAACTGGATAATTGGGATCCCCATGCAAGAATGGGTTCCATTTGGTTAGTAACAATGATTAGAACATCCACATCGGAAGTAGAAACAATGAAATCATTAGGGATAGATGCAGTGCTAGTGTCCGTATTTGACTTATTCAAAGTATGTTCACTTCTTAAAGGAATAGTTCTACCAGTAGGCATCCATTTCCTAATGTGCATTGATCTAGATAATTTAGGGCACATCTCATTAAGATTGAATTTGCGGCATAGGTATCCAGATAACCTATGTTACTAAATTTCCTTCTTGTGGGTTTCCAATGTTTTCTAACCTTCTTCCGCCATTGCTTTCTACCCTTCTTAGTTTGATTTTTGGCATTAAAAATCTTAACAGGCATTTAACAAGCATTACTCACATCATTCACAACACATTCATGATTAACACCATAAATCAAACATTCATTACATGTTTTGCAAGTAGTAGTAGAATTGAATTAATTACAAGACGCTTTAAAGCTAATACTAGAATCAACGATTCGCTTTTATTCAATTCCAAATTAAAGTTCCTAGGGTGGTCTTCTACTTTCCTCCATTGATTACTCTTAGCTTGCAAGGTCCTATCTTGCTATGTATTGCCTTGAGGCTTTGACCGCTTCGCTTTGGTTCACTTTTTACTCAGTAGGAATGGGAACATTAGTTTGTTTTGCTACCTCTTGCATTTTAGGTTTAGAAGTGCTGGGATCCGAACTACTTGAAGGCACATTAAAGCTTACATGCTTAACTTTAGGCACTAAGTGAGGCATATCAAGATTGGCATTCTTAAAATCTGGCATAGAACAAGGCACAACTATTTTATCCTTCTTACCATCGGGTTTAGGGCATGTTGCTCTTAAGCATTCTAACGTACTCTTGAGATCGTTTGGCTTGAATGCAAGCAAACATAATTTCACTATCAAGGGGCTTATTTATGAAATCATCCTCTACAATTTCACGGAGACATTCTAGACTATCCTTAAAATGAACGAAATAGTTATGAAATGCCGGCCTTCGTTATTTCTAAGATGAGGAGGAATGTATTTAATAAATCACAAGATATTTTAGAATCTGCAGATGACTTTAATGCAACATTCTCATTAAAGACAAGTGGCATTTTCCCTTTTACTTGACTCCTCAGATTCTCAATTTCCTTTTGTAAAGACGTTATTTTTTCATTGTTCTTGTCACGAGTGACTTTCATTGAATCATATAACTCTTTAAAGTGTAGTTTAACTTTTTCATTTTCTTCTAGAAAACTCTCATTTTCCTTTTGTAAAGCATTAACCAAGTTTTGAAGATGAAAAGTTTGAGAACACTGAGAATCTAAAGGAGGAGGTATTTGGGAGCCAGTCACATTGTTCTTTTCACCCTTTAATTGTGAAATTTGGGCTCTCATTTTTCTTATCGTGTTACAATGAGCTCGAATCTGATCATCACGTTCTTTGATTTCAAAACCGCATCAAATTCGTGAGCATCCAAGGATGTATTTATATTTGAGGTTTTAACATTTTCTTTTAGATGTTGATATTTTAATTGCAAAGCAAGAGGCTCAACTTCCAATTTAGAAAATCTGTTTCACCAGTTATCATGATCAGCCTGCTCAACTTTCTCATGCAATATAGAGTTAGTTTTCTCAAGCTCAATGACACGATCATGGGAGACTTTCGGAGCAACAGATAATTCATGAAATTGAGATGCATTAATTGAACAATTGTATGCTAGTAAAACACATCTTGAGTGATACATTCAGAATCGATTCTCATTTAAGGTATGCAAGTTCTTCCTCTCAATCTCGTTATATTTTAATTCTCGCTCATAGTCATTGACCTCAACTATCATTGCATCAAATTCCTTTTCCATTTCTTTAATATCTGAATCCATCCCTTTTTTAAGACTCTCAAATTGACCTTTTAATTGTTTAAATAAAGGCATGACCTCGGTTAAATAACATTCTTTAGTTTGCTCAAAACCCTCTCCCTTCGTTATCCCAAGTAGGTGTGATCCTTTTCTTACATGTCTTCTCAAAATCAACAAATAATTGATAAATAACATCGACCGATTAAGGTCTTGCTCTTAGTGGAAATAGATCTAGGAACTAAATGCATTGGTGTATTGGGGATATAAAGGCGATGAAGCATTCTCCTACATGGGGATTCTGCTCAACAAACTCATCGCTTTTTCATGTCCATATCCTTTTTCCGAACATTTGTTCAGGGTCATGTGTTTGAGGTCTAAACTTGTTAAATGCAATCCAATTATCCTTAGCATAGTTGTGTGTTTTATAACTGATTTTCTTTTCTATGCATGAAGGGCTCTTAAATTTTTCATCCAATTTCTTTCTAGTGACTTCTTCTAACTGCTTATCTTCCTTAGTATTCTCAGTGCAACTAGGTTTCTGTCTAGGCTTAAGGATTTCATTTCCATCATAAATTACCTTATGTGCTTCTCTAGCTTTCTTACAAGCCTCAGGGTTTGGTTCATCAACTAATGCAACACTATGTTTGTCACTTAGAACTCTATGCTTAGTGATCATGTGAGCATTCTGAATGGTGTTTCCTTGGTAATGCATAATTTGTTTTCAAGTTTGTTTTTCAAAGTTTTAGGTTGGAAAATTCATTTAAAAGTTTTGATTCCTTAGCATTAAATTCTCCCGCTTAAGCACTTTCACATTTTCTTGAAGTTCTTGTTTTTTGCTTACCGTTTTATTAAGCTTTTGTTTTAAGGAATCTAGCTCTTGTTTTAGTATTTCTTCCTTAAAGTTACTTTTTCTATTAATTGTGCATTTGGTCATCCATTTCCTGCTCACGAGTGGTTAACTCAAACTTAACGCGTTGTTCATAAATGGCAACTTGTTCTTTATAGGCATTAAGTTCAGAGATAACAGAATCATCAGGGGCACATGGAATGTATTCATCAAAACATAGTCACATATTGCGAGAAGATGCATCACTTAGTTCAATCACACTTTCACTTTGGATCACATATTGATCATATGGGACAATATTACTATTACCCATATTAACAATATCTGTTTCACAAGTTTCATGTGATTGCACTTTTTCATGTATCTTTTGCTCATCAACTTCATCATATAATTTTAATTCCTCTGAGATGATTGATTCTTTGGATGGACCAGCTTGCTTTGATGATGAGACTTTTGGAGAGACCATTGGAGAAATGCTAGCCATGAAGATTTTATGGCGATTAGGTTCATCAACGACATCAGAGTCATATGCATCACAATCGGCAACTTGAAAGGCATTTTGATGACTGACCTATTTCCGAATTGTTGCTCATCCACATCGCATCATATGTCTTAGCATTGCCTTCTGCAAGAAATAACAACTCCTCTTCATCCAAAACGCACCATTGTCTGAGCTTGCACAAGCAACATCTTGTCTTTGAAGTATTCGCATTTTGAGGCGTTTTGGAGATGTGCAGTTCCTTGCAATGTGTCCATCACCACCGCAGTTGTAGCACTTGATTGGCTTTACTTGTCCTTGATTGGCATTTCTTCCATGATTCTGATTAGCCACATACCCTCCACCTACTCCACATCTTCCTGTTTATCTTGCCTTCCTTGAACTGGTTGCACCAAACCTTTCCATCTCTGCAGTAGCTTGATTATGTGGGTTGGATGCTGTTCGAGGTTATTGTTGGTGTGAGGTGGTATTTAGATTTTGACTAACCATGAGAGCGGTTGATTGATGAAGTTTTCCATGATTGTGTTTGAGTGGAGGCTTATATCTTTGGATCGGGAATGAGCTTGTAGTTACCATTACCCGTAGGTATGACTTGAGAAGCTTTGGTGGTAATTCCAACATTTGTGTAAAATGTTGTTGAATCATTTGAAGAACTTGTTTATCCCTGTTTAGTTTTGAACTGTTCAAGAATCATTCTTTCAAACATAGCATGTCTCTCATTCTGAAGAAGGAAGGCATATAGTTGCTCATAGTTGGTGTTCTTTAATCCTTTGGTTAGCTTCACAGAGGTGACAATTTGTGCCATTCGGGATTCATGTTGTTCACAAACTTTGAGTTCAGCTGAATATTTGGCATGGTCATTTTGATATTCCTCATGTCATTCACAAGCTTGTGGAATCTCATGTAATATTCATAGACACTTTATTCTGGTTTCATCTTAAAATGCTCAAATTCATCATACAGTTGTGATTCTCTGTCTTCCTTAATCAATTCAGAACACGAGCGTCTTGACATTATCCCCAAACTGCCTTGGCTTCAGTGTTGTGATTGATCAACTTGTAGATGTCTTTTGGAAGACCCTTAAGTATAATGTTTGAAGCCCGATATCACATCATATCTCTTCTTCTCCTTATCACTGAGCTCATCATACGTCTTTTGTCTGTCCAATCCTAAGGTCCTTTGTACCATCTGCAGCAATTTCAAGAACATCTCTGGTAGTCTCGATTTGATAAGGTCCTTCATCAATTGACTTGAGAATGTTAACTCCATTTTCCTTTCCCAAACAATACAACCTAATTCGTTGTGCCCATGAGTCATAATCAGTTCTGTCAAGCATAGGTGGACGAGTATCCGATCCTGCTGCTTGAACGTCCTCAGCTACAGTAGAAGCGATAGTAGGTACGTTGTTAGACATGATTACAAGTTCTACAAGATTTTACTATTCTTTGATTAAACCGGGAAATTGATTCTTTCACGGGATTTTACTAAACCAAAAGAACAACCGTAAAAAAATGTAGCACGAAGAAGTGACAAGTCTCAATAGACAAGTAGCAAAACAGTCAACTCGCTTTGGTATCAACTCGCTAAACAGACAACTCGCTTAACAGACAAGTCGTTTAAAACTCAAGTTGCTTAAAGAATCAACTCGCTAAATAGCCAAGTCGCATCTGAGACAACTCTCTAATCACCAAGTCGCTAAACCAACTCGTCGACAATACAACTTCAAGCAACCCAAGTAAACTACGGAATCAACAAGCAATAACCAAGTGCATATACCAACTCGCTGCTAATACCAACTTAATAGCCAAGTTAAGCAAACCAACTCGCTTCCAATAACAAAAGCAACTCGCTTCGAAACTCAACACCGTGGCTCAGCTTAACCGTACAATATTTGAAAACAACCACTTTATCAATCAAAAACAGCTAAACCATAATGATTCAAGCCTTCCAATTCAAAACCTAAACACATATGATGATCCTAAACACAAAAGTACAATCAAAATTCAAACTTTAACACTAGAAATTGACCAAATGATTCAAACTCTCCTAAACACTTATAACCCCAAAACCTTATGAAATCCACTAAAACAAAGAGCATGAAAGATGAGTGATCAAACCATGGCTCTTGATACCAATTGTAGATATAGGATTTCACAAACACATCAAACCAAATCCATATGGGCGTATACAATGTTTTAGAGAGAGAAAGTTCTAGAGAGAGAAAGGGAAGAGAGTTGGGAACTATGTGAAACAAAGAAAAATGGTATTGAAGCTCCAACCCTCTACCTTGGGAGGTAGAGGGTATTTATAGTGTCTTACAATAAACGCCACCTACGGTACGTGGATGGTATCAGATGGGTAAAGACCCGTCCGTCCTCCACGGTGTTACTTAACTAACTACTTACTAACCTTAAATAACTACGACTACGAGCTTTCTAATGATTACATATACTTGAGGTGACCGACACTTTAATGACTGAATTTTCTAATTCCTAACATTTATTGCCTGAAATTATTTCTTTTTAAGTTTTAGTTCTTTGAGAACGCATTTGCTGGAAACTTACAAGATTTGGGCTCATTTGGATGAATAATGAATAAAAAAGACAAATTACAAGTTTATGACTGGCATCTCTGACGTGGTCACCAAAAGCACCTAGCAAGTGAAAAAATAAATCCAATTTTGACGGATCAGTGTGCCAAGATGGGCATCTTGACTCTGTCACAAGTTCAAGCTCATGACGTCACATTACAAAGCATGATACCGTCACACAAGGTCTGTGTAAGAAAACCCTAATCGAAGACGGTGAGCTGATGGCGTCACACCTATAACCTGACGTCATCACACCATGATTACTATATGTATTTTTGCATTGTTTTCATATATCATGTGGAACTTTGGGGAACAAAACCCTAACCAATTTTGGAGTAATTTTCAGAAATTTTCACCTCATGAACTCATATGTATTATTGAGATAAGCTATGTAGAACTGTAGAGGGGGCGAATACATTTTTTTTTACTTCTTCATAATTTAAGTAGATTAAGTGTCAAGATTGCATGCAAGTGTGTGAAAAATATAGCAATATAAATCGTAAGTAAAGAGTTAGGGGAAAAGGGATAAACACAACGATTTATATTGGTTCGGGGTGAGGGGTTCAGATCATCAATACGTCTATTTACGAAACCGCGACACATATTCTATTCACTATTACCAAATCCTGGTGGTGGATAAACCGTACACCTTAGCTCTCACTCGATCTACACCTAGACCTGAGCTAGCACCTAAAGGAGTTTCGCAATCGGAACCACCCACAAAGATCTCCCGAACTCTCCGAACCAGTTACAAGACTTCTACCAAAGAAGTATCAAACCCCAAGCTTAACTACCCTCGACACAAGCTTATTACACCCTTGATTATCCACACCCAGACTAAGACTTTGACTCTTGCTTCTACGCACGTGGAGTAATACTTTACACTTGCTTCGCTGCACCCGGAGTAATACTTTAACACTTAGTTACAAATTGAATGAGTGTGCTTAAATATTCTTCGCAACAACACACCTAGACTTGAAGAAGATAAAGTAAGAAGAAGAAGACTCGGTCTAGACATAACACACAAGAGTGGATTAGGTTCTTGTATGTTCTTCTCTTGTAAAGAAGTTCGCTTTCAATGAGATGATAAAAAGATGTTAACATAAAAGAAGATTGAAAGACGTAGAGAGATTATAGAGAGAAATAAAAGGAGAGAAATATTTGGCAAGAGATGAAGTTCAAGCATGGCACGAGGGGACAATATATATAGGTAAGCCAAGGCAAGACAGAACCCAGCGTGATGTCCCTCACGTGTAGACGCGTGAGACCTGGCGTGCCAACCCTATTTTGTCTTCTTGCCGATATATAGATGTTGCCTCTTGCTAAACCCACATGTGCACTTCACTTTTGAGCTCTTCAAGAGTATTTCAAATCCCCAAGAAGGATTTGGTTAAGCCAACTCATAAGACAAGGTTAATTAGCATTCAAATAAGCTTTGGATGAAGATAGAGGAGGGAAACACCCTAGTAACCAATTGAGAAGTGGGAAAGCTGGTTAATATGAGGGAAATGAGCTTTGTGTGGTTATCAATTTTGACAAAGGCATGCAAAAGAGATTCTCAATTTCAAATTCAAATTTCATTTATTTGAAGGTAGCTTTGGTTAGAGAAAAAGAGGGAAGCATGCTATTACAAGGAATTCTACCGTACTCTATGCAGCTATTGTTGTTGATCATGCAGAGCCTATTGTAAGGAGGGAAAGGTGGTTAATGGAGTTGAAAGAAGCTTTGTATGGGGAGCAAGTTAGATAAACCAATGCAAAGAAGATTCATGATTCAAAGTTCAAATTTTAAAATTCCAATTCAAATTTTAAATGTTACAATTTTTGTAAGTTCAACAATTAACTTGTTAACTAATTACATTGATGCAACTAAGCTGAGTACTTTGCATATATAGTAAATCATTAACCCATAAGAGGAAATTTCATTTAGCTAAACACTTAAAATGACCTTAACTTGTTTGATCAAAAAGGAGTAGACCCATTTAGTAATTAGTTAAGTCATAAGTAAAGTTTAAATCCATTTTATCATTTTCATTTAATCATTTTATAAAAGTATGAGTCCTCGTATGTTAGCCTTGATTTATAAAATATTTTGAGTTGGCTAAAGGGCTTTTTGTTGGGTTTTATAAAAGGTTTTTGGGTTGACGTTTTATAAAATGGGACATGGCATTTTGAAAATCTCTTTAAGTCCAAATCTTGTTGCGCTTTAAAAAAAACATCTTAAATACTATGTGTCAACCTGTATTAAAAGATCAAGTTTTGTTCGGTAAGAGGAAGTTAGTTGAAAAACTGAGCGGGCGCATACAGATTTTGGCGTGCTGGAACTGTTTTCCCGTGTTCTGGTTTTTGAGCTATATCTAAGGAGTTTAAATGTCTCCAACATATATTTATCATCATTAACATAAAGGAGATACACGTACATTATTTGCACCAACAAGTTATTCAATTATGTTTATCATTTCTTGCTTGATTATGTTGATTTCTTGTTCTTCATATGCTATGCTTGGCTAAATCAATTAGTGTTATCTAAGATTGCATGAAATTTGTTAGTGTAATGATTATTCCTATTGTCTCTTATTGATGAATGTGTTTGTTAGAAGTTCATAAACTGGTGATGTGTCGTTTAGTATAGGTCTATTTGTGAATTCAAGTTTTAATATTTATATTTAGCCGACTTAACCTATAACAAACACTAACGAGTAGTATACAAGCCTAGTTGATAAGTAGAGTGTCGATCACTAAGAGTGGAACGTTAACACTTATAAATCTATCAGTATTTTAATCCTAGAGTTAGTCTAATTAAACCTAATCTAACGCAAGGGGGTTTTCAGCCTGAGAGACTGGCACGATGTGTTGATTAAGTAAAACTAATAAAAGGTGAAGACAACAAGATACGCACGTACATAGATAGAAAACAGATAGCAATAAGAGGTCAAGTAGATAGTAAGGAAGATATGCTCGTTAGTCGTTTAGTTATATATGATGAGTACTAAATATGTACTTACTCTATGGCTGCTTGTTGTGTAGCATACTAAATTACCTATTGACCTCTTGTAAAATCCCTGTCATGACTAACTAGAAATCCGTATTAATCTTTCCTTAATAATACTTAGTTTAAATTATTTATCCCTTTCGAGCTTACATCAATAAAGCAAATGATGTTAATGAAGTAATTGTTAGAGGCGTATGGCGGCATAAACAAGCCACGATAAACAAAAGGTATTAATTCTTACACACCAAACATTAAAGCCAAATAAAACATCCTATAATCAATAATGCAGGTAGTATGTTTAATGTGAATCTAATGAAAGAAAGAGCACGCTAACCAAACGATTAAAGAGTACTACTACAATTAATCGAATCATCCTATGTAATTACGCACTTGCGAGGCCTTCTTACGCTTCTGAATTCGCTCTTCTGGTGTGTCTTGTGGTGCTTGGTCTTCTGATTTCGTAGGGTATAATGTGTCTTTCGAATGAGAGCACTCGACCTCTAATTATAGTTTCTGGAAACGGCATCGATACGGCGTATCAGTTTACTCGATACGCCATATCTAGGTAACTTCGTGTGGGGTCCAAGATAATTATATTCTAGAATATTCACACAACGTCATAGGATACGGAGGATCTTCAATGCTTATACGGCGCATCACCTCTTCATAATATTGGAATGTCTTGGTGAAGTATTCAAGCTAATACGGCATCTCTTGGATGTCATGCGGCGTATCTGGAATAGAATAAGTCAGATCTTCTATGTTGACCAAGGTTTCATATACGGCATATGGGGAAAACCCATACGGCGTATTCTTCAAAGTCAGGCAATGGTCTTCATATTCATTCAAGTCTTGATGTACGACGTATCTGTCTAGAATAGTACGGTGTATCTACCTTCAGTTCAGTAGACTTTTCCAACTTGATCCATTTTGCTCCATTTTACGTCCAAAATAGCTAACTTTCACCAAATGCTTGTTTTCAACTGAGAAATACAAAAGTAAATGATTAAGCACCAATTCTCATACAAAGTAATATAAAACAAGCAATATTCATACGATAAATGATGCTAATAATATGTTGTTATCCGATATCATCAACTGGTTAGGCTTCCAGCCTAGCTTGAACGTTGACTAGAAACAATTAATTAAATATGATTGGTCCTCAAATACCATGCATAAATGCAAGTGAGGCTTTGATGTCAATTTTGCAATTAATATGCATCATGAGAATGTATTGTTCTCTTTTAATATTTATATTAGCAATAAATATTTTTTACCCACAAAATTGTTATTGGGTTAGAAGCTACACAAATATCTTATCAAATTTGTAAGACATATTCATAAGATCAACAATTTTGTGAACTTTATTACAAAATTACCAACAAAAGTTTTTGAGCAACTCCTTCCTAAACTGAACATTCAATGCTTGAAGAATATATACACATTAGAGTGAGAGAGTATGTTATAAGCAATGCACATTCTTTCCTCTTAATCAAGTTTTTATCCCAATAGTTTTCCTTAATCAAGTTTTTAACTTGTCAGTATATATACAACATTCGTTCTGAAGTTTCATATTGATATCTTGTAACAAACGACGAACCTCCAAAAAAAAGTGTTATGAATTATTTTATTAGCTGATGATTCATCATTATTTAGTTAGTTGTTATAACTTACACTTCTCCGTTTAGCCATATAAATTTCACAAAAATTGTAGATTAGCGAAAACACCTTAATTCCTGATGCTTTTTGGCACCAGCCATTATCCATCCCACAAGGAATAGCTCCTGCAACTCTTACTGGGTCACAGTAGGAGGAGTGAGCCGAACTTCGGACCCCTGAGTTTTTATTCCACAAAATCTTTCCAGTGTACCCATAAGTTTTGCGAAAATGGTTACTTATATGAAGCAAATGACAAGAATGAGACTTAAACTTGAGTCAATTGACTCAAACACAAATGCTTCAACTATTAAACTAATCCTCCGTAGCCATATAAATAGAGAAATGATACTCATGCCTAAAATGTATGCCTAAAAACATGCCTAACTACAAGATCAATACATGTGTCAAAATCAATTGTTAAAATTAGGAGTGAGAAAATGTCAATGTGATGTGTCAAATAATGAATGGATTAAGCATAAGTGTAGGCTTATGTTTTAATCCTCCCTATCATTGCTCATATAAATAATGGCTTTATGAAACCATTTGATACACATCTTTTAATAATAATTATCTCTTCCCCTCATTCTTTTTTTGGTCTCATACTCTTTGGTTCTTTATATTTCTAAATTCTAATACATTCTATATAAGAATGTTACAAGTCGGAGTTTTGTGTCGACGTTACAAGTAATAATTATACTAATTTCATTCATTCGGATATTATGGTATACTAGAAGGGTGTTTGCGTAATGCGATGGTGGATATTTGATGATTATTTTTGTGACGAACAAATGTTTTTCATTTTAAATATTTCTTATTCAGCATGTCTTAAATATTTTATAACGTAGTAGATATATGTTTTCAAAAGTAAAATGTCTAAATTATTAATGGTGTAGTTAGTTAGCATTTTTATTTTTTATATTTTAGCATTGAATTGGTGGTTATAAGTTTAGCTAGTTTTTCTTATAAACAACTCTATTAAAATATATCATTATTAGAGATGTTAATATATCATTTAAATGAAACTTAAATTTTCAAATTTTACATTAATTTTTTAATTTTTCTTTTATAGTAACTTTTCTTTAAAAAAAATTAAAATTTCCTTTTATAGAAAATATTAAATACTTTATAATGTAATATAGATATGTTTTTTTTTTTTTTTTTTTTTTGGCGATTTATTAAAACACTAGCAAGGAGCTAGATCAAACGAGAACAATAAAAGGGTTCTTAAGCCAATCGTCCCACTTGAACGACGCTTTACATCTAAATTTACACCAATAAAAAGAACTAGAAACTAAATTGTCAAATATGACAGCCTTTTCCGGGATCTTCTTATCAAACAAAAGCTTGTTGCGGAAGTTCCACATATACCACCACAAGCCAAAGTATACGCCTTCCAGAATTCCTTTGAGTTTAGATTGAATTCGAATAGAAACCAACCAAACTCGGCATTCCTCGTAAGAATTCACATCTTAGTAGTCGATGTTCCACCAAGAAGATATCTTACGCATGATCTGCCTCACAACGACGCATTGAAAGAAGATATGATTTGTCATTTCCACACCAGTATTACAAATGGGACAAACCATCGAATCAATATCCATACCACGACGGGAAATATTGAAGCGCGTAGGAAATGCATTAGATTTAACTTTCCTAGCTATGATATTCACCTTGATAGGCATGGATTTAACCCACCTAGTCGGCAAACAAACATCTTGAAACTTGTTCCCATCGATCTTTTTTCGAATTGAAGCCACGGAAAAAACCCCATCTCCTTCTAAAGACCAAATAAAGCGATCTTCACAAGGCACAAGAGTGGTCCTCCTAGAGATTTCAGCCAAAGAATTAAGTTGCATCATTTCGATTCCACTTCTCGCTTGTCTTCTGAAAGAAATATCTAATTTGGGAGCATTCAGTTTCGAACTAACAGAGGCATACTTATTAGTCTCAAGAGCGAACATACGTGGGAACAAATCTTTGATAACACCACCTTCGAACCAGTTGTCAATCCAGAAACGCGTATTATCTCCATTCCCCAGCTTCAAACGGATAAAATCATAAACATTAATGCCACGACCTTGTAACTCCCTAACTTCTTGAACGATAGATGACCAGCAGGTACGAACTCCTCCAGAACTAACCTTGTTCAGATTACCGTCTTCCCCGTAAATGGCCTTGATCACTTTAGTCCATAAGGAGTTTTTTTGATAATAAAACCGCCAAACCCACTTGATCATAAGACCTCTATTAAGGGCATACAAACTTGACACCCCTAAACCCCCTTTATCCATCGGAGTTAAGACCATTATCCATTTAACCCAAGAAGTTTTGGAACTCTTCGGATCATGGCCATTGAAGAACCGACTACAGATAGATTCGAGAGATTTAAGAATACTCGAAGGAACCTTAAAAATAGACATATGAAATATTGGCATAGAGCCCAACACCGATTTAAGAAGAGTAAATCTACCTCCAATTGAGAGAAGATTCATCTTCCATCTAGAGAGACGCGATAAAACCTTATCCACTACTTCTTTCCAAGATTGTATCCTCGACATGTTTCCTCCAACTTTCGTGCCCAAGTAAATGAAAGGAGTCTTAAGGATTAGACACCCAAGCTTGGCAGCTGCGCATTTAACCAACCCATCTTCTACATTAACACCGTAATCTTCCTTTTACACATGTTAATATGAAGGCCAGAAGCCCGGAAAAAACATTCCAAAACACGAACTAACGAGTCAATGTTAAGCTCGCTCCATTGGCCAAGAAAGATAGCGTCATCCGCATAAAACAAATGAGACAGATTCATTATGGAATTAATTTTGATCCCCGTAAACAAACCCGCATCTACCACACGTTGAAAAGAAATATGCAAGCTCTTCATAATAAGAATGAAAAGAAAAGGGGATAAAGGATCACCTTGTTTAAGACCTCTAAAAAATTGAAATTCCTCCGTAGGACTACCGTTGACAAGAATGGACTCCCTGGAAGATCTAAGACAACCTTGTATCCAAGTCCTCCATCTTTCGTCTAAACCAAATTTGTTTAAAACATCGTCCACAAAATCCCATCGCACCGAATCATAAGCCTTCTCGAAATCTACTTTAAAAATAAGAGCATGCTTCTTCTTCCTACGACACCAATGAAGAACCTCATCAAGAATAAAAGGGCCGTCAAGGATTTGTCTATCCACCACAAAAGCATATTGGACCTCGTTAACAAGCTCACCAAGAACACCAACTAAACGGTTCGCCAAGATTTTGGTAATAATTTTGTATAGGCTTCCGATCAAACTGATAGGACGAAAATCCTTGACCATGTTGGCGTCAAGGATTTTGGGAATCAAGGCAATGAAATTTTAGTTACATCCATTCGGAATATCACCATATATAAAGAAGTAATTTACAGCCTCAAACACGTCTTTCTCAATAACAGGCCAAAAGTGACGATAAAAGCTAAATGAAAAGCCATCAGGACCCGGGGACTTATCAATACCGCAATCCCACACAGCCCTTTTAACCTCCTCTTTGGAAATCAAGCATTCCAAGTCTTCTTTCTGGTTAGTCGCTAAGGAGATAGGAAAAGGGGTATCAAGGCACGCTCGATTAGCAGAAGGTTTATTAAACCGACCCTGAAAATGATGAAAAAATTCGCGCTTCACCTGAACCGGGTCATCAACCCACGTCCCATTCACCAAAATACCCCGAATATCAGATTGATTACGCTTCTTATTTAACATAGCCATGGAAAAACTTCACATTTTCATCGCCCTCAATAGCCCATTTAATCTTGGCTTTTTTGGGCAATTTCCGAAGCTTGAAAGTTACTTTCCTGATGTATCTTGTTTAAAATATCCGTGCGTTTATGAACCACATCATTCGAACAATCGCCCTTATCGATAGCCTCATCACATGCTCGCAATTCTTCTTTAAGGTAATAAATCTCACCTCGCGAATTCGACCTGTGAATAGAAAGCCAGTTCCGAATACGATCTTTAAGAAATTTTAATTTACCCATGAAGTTACGAATGGCATTTTTCTTGTTAGCAGGGGCCACATTCCAAGAATCACTAACCAACTTGTCAAAGCCATCGATATCCAACCAATATCTATAGAAACAAAAAGGACCATAGTCAAACCTGACTTCACGTAATAAAATGGGACGGTGATCCGAAATAAAGAACTCCAAGGTAATAGCAATGATGTAAGGACACATAATCATCAGATTTTCAGAAACAAAGAAACGATCCAGTTTACTCATTTTAGAAGCATTTTTGTGGCACCAAGTGAATGTACTACCTCCTAGAGGGACTTCTGCAAGACCCGCGTCGGAAATGAATGAATTGAAAATGTTAGCATCGAGAGCAATAAAGTTCGAACCAAATCTGTCCGATTTAAATCTCATCTCATTGAAGTCGCCCATCATAACAAGTTTACCTACACATTGATCCGATACATGAACCAAGTAATCCCATAACATGCGCTTTTCTTTAGCCTCTTGAGGCGCATAAACAACCACTATCATAAGGTCAATCCCTGATTTCAACCACACACCTCGAACAATAACAAAATAATCTGATCTCGTGAAACTACTCCTCCGAAAAGAATTAGGATCCCAAATACACAGGATCCCTCCCGAGTTACCAACGGAATCGCTATGCACATAATCAAAATTAGAATTACCCCAACAAGATCTTACACAACTTAGATCAATAGACTCCATCTTCGTTTCTTGAAGACCCACAAAATTTACTTTATTTTTAACACACAACTCCCTTACCCAATCTTTTTTGGCCTTTTGGGTGAGGCCTTAAACGTTCAAAGATATGAAATTCATCGATTAACCTCAAATTCTCCTTGGGATTCTACAATCTCTGTGATATCCTTGATGCACCCATTCATATTATACCCCATAGTTTGACCGACCTTTACAACTTCCTCCATGAGATTTAAGATGGAACCCCCCGTACTCGGCAAAACAGGATACTTAGGACAACCCGAACGCTTTGATTCTGATTTCTTGTTTACCGAATCAGAATAATCCTTATCATCATCAGGGTTAACACTAGAATAGTCGCCTCTCTCATTTTCTCCGAAGTCCTTCGAGTCAAGATTAGCATTATTGCCATCGTTCAAGTCCCCCTCCGGAGTGAAACCCGGCGGATGAGATAAACTATCCTTTTGAGCTACTTTGACATTATCTTTGTTCAATAAAGGATATATACCAAAAGGGTCTTCCGGATGTAAATTCTTCTGATCATCAGGTTGTTCAAATAGAGTTTCAGGAACCTCCTCCGCGTCACTCTCCTCGAAGCCATTATTTGCCTCTTGATCATTAGTTCTACCATTTATGTTATCTTCCACTGATGTATCGTCTTCATCCTCCTCTCCAGAAAAATCAGGCAACCACCCTGGTACTTCACTTGCGCCCACCCAGTAAACTTTTCCTCGAAAAACAATTTTGAAGCTCTCACGAATGAGGCCACAAAACTTAGTAAGAATGCAAATTTTTTGGAATGAATGTTAGACTCATCATAATCATCGACATCCAATAACTCACCCCATTTTGTAGCAATACGTTTGAAAGTAGAGCTCGACCAAAATTTAAACGGAACACCGTCTAATTCCACCCACACCAATCTGCCTTTATGAACGAACTCTGTATAGGCTTGTTTAATTATCGAAAACCAAGATCCCACACCAACATTATCCCTAAATGAATCTTTCGCCTTCACGGTCTCAAATTCAAGCAATACCTAAAGCTCTCCCAAATAGCTAATCTTAACCACGTCGAAACCTTCATTACGAAGCGCTTTATTAAGATTGGCTAAACTGGCCATCTCTTTATGTCACAATTCTCAATTTTTGGTCATTTCTCAAAACAATTCATGCCTCACAATTTCATCATTTATCGTAAACTAGGTTTGCGTGTTCCAAATTCGCGTAACCTTAATGGTTTAGCGGCGAATTCATGATCATATCATCACGAACATTTCATATGGACTAAGTTTAGTCTACATTTCATTAGCATCATTTGCATCATATTAGTTCATTCATGACATTTCATTTCACATTAAACGCGTAAATTTTATATTAAATAAACGTTATCGCGTGAGTTATTATTTTGAGCATTTAATCCGATACTTTCAAAAATGATCCCGATATATTTTTATACTTACATTTAGTTTATAAAAACTATATTTGGAGTTTACCTAGTGTTTTAAATTTATTTTGTATATAAATCGTTAAATTTATATTATTACGACGTTTTTCTTAAAAACTACACGATAATTATTTTATCACTCAAATTTCACAAGGAATGTATTTTTACAATTTTTATGATCTCATTATACTTTACTTTGATCTATTAAAAATTTCTCTTAGCTAAAACTACTTTAAATACACTAATGTGTATACAATTCTACAAGTACCTTTACTTAAATTATTTAGCTTATACTTTGTACATTACATATATATATACAATAAAAGAAAAAAAAAATATTGTGGGAAAACATATCCCCCAAAACCGGCAAGGGGAGGGTATGCATTTATGGTTTGGTGGAAAACTTTCTTACACATTGAAATTTATACACAAACTTCACTTCACATCTCATTTCATCTCAATAATTCACAAGTTAAGAAAAAGTTTTCTTCTCTCTTTGTTCATCCTCTCCAAACCGGCACCCTAAGGAGATTGTAGAGAAATCATCAAGTTTTCCATTTTCAAGTATAAACACAATCTAGTTACACTCTTATTAAAGGTTTTGAAATAAAAACCTAGGGTGTTTAGGTTAATCCTTGGTTCTAATCACCTCATCATATCACTAGTAAGCATCTCATGTTTATTTTCATCTTACATATTCATTTCATACTCATCTTATCATTTTTGAGCAAAAACATGCAAGACTTGTGTTGTTTATACCACTTTTACTTTGATTTTTAGTGTTTTATACATATAAAGTCATCCTATAAATATTCCCTTGGTATTTATTGGTCTTGATGATGTCTAGGAACCCATGACACCCTAAGAAGGTGTATGGTAGGATTAGAATAGCTTTGGAGTTGATTTGAAGGGATTGGAATAGGTTTAGTCCGAGAAAAACTATTTTCGATAAGTATATAAAAGTGTTCTGTCCTTATTTTGTTTTTCTGGAAAATCCGACAGTAGGCACGAAATTTTGGCCTTGATATTTAGAAAATATACTTTAAAACGAATCCGTGGCCGCTTGAACGGATTAAAACGGAGTTATAACGAAGAAGTTATGAATTTTTCAAGTTTAACGACGAAATATATATTTTCTGAAATTTCAGCAAAGTGTTTTTGGTTTGCACGAGTCAAAAACGAGCCTTAAGCTTCACAAATTATTTCGACTTATCAAAAATATATTAGTATACTTTGATACGAAGCTAAGGACATATAATACGTAGAAAACGGATTTGAAACGACTAAGATATACACGTTTTCATAGAATTGCCGTAACTATTATTTTTAGAAAAACTATATTATTTTTACGAGATAAGTGTTACGGTAACTAAAACGACCATGTTGACGGCTGTTTTTATCAACGATGTGGAACTTTTTGTAACGAGATGTCTTCTAATGAAATTAAGATCACCAAGCATATTTTCTAAAACGATCAACCGTTTGTATAGCGGAGTTTTAATAAATTAATTACGGTTGCTCAAACTTTGCCGAAACTCACTTTTTACACAACATTTGGACAAAATCACCATCTTTAACCCTTATTATCTTTATGTTCGAGACCTTTATGACGAAAACTCATGAACTGAAACTTCTAGATTTTGATACAAACTTTCCAAAACCGTCGAGTTCGTTTCCTAACGTGCGACGTACACCATTTTACGACTATTTTTCCAAAGCCATTTTTGTCACTTTCAAGAAATTTCCGACGACTTTATTTTACGACGTAAAGTGAAAATTTCACAATAAATCATTACGAAACCATTGTAGGATGACATTTTGACGTAAATACTTGTAAAGTAATTTAAGAATGGTCGAGACGTCAAAAGAGTATTTTTCGACGATAAGTATTATTTTCAAAACTCACAAATGGTATAAATAACATACGAAATGCATGCATAACATTACATCATAACTCATTACGTATCATATCATTCACAATAGGTCAAGGGTAAAGCATTACACTACACCTCGGTGTACTCACTTTTGTCATCGCCTCAGTTTACCAAGTGAGTCATAGCCCCTACTCTTTTAACTGTTTTGAATTACTTTTGGGGGAGATACATGCTCAACTATTTTTATGACATTCATGATATTTGCAACTACATGTTTAACTGAATTGAATGTTTAATCATACGAGGTAGCAATATTGTCATATTTAGAATTTCTATACGATTATCATTGAGCTGAATGTCTTGGGATTATCATTGAGCTAAATGTCTTGGGATTATCATTGAGCTAAATGTCTTGGGATTATCATTGAGCTAAATGTCTTGGGAACATCATTGAGCTGAATGTCTTGGGATTATCATTGAGCTGAATGTCTTGGGATTATCATTGAGCTGAATGTCTTGGGATTATCATTGAGCTGAATGTCTTGGGATTATTATTGAGCTAAATGTCTTGGGAACATCATTGAGCTGAATGTCTTGGGATTTTTCATTGAACTATTGATACATTAAGTCATGCACTATAATGTGAATTCATTTGGCATCATGCACTTGAACATAAACTATATACATTTTGGCAGTGGGTTGTGAACACACAGGTTGCAAGTTTTGTATGGGCGGAACTTGGAACTGAGTGGATTTACAATGCCTTTGCTGCATAAACGATTTTGAAAGGCTTTACATTTCAACTTAAACTCTATGAACTCACTCAACCTTTGTGTTGACACTTTTAGCATGTTTTATCTCAGGTATCTAAGGCATTCACTTCATGGCATGCATTTAGACACATCATGGAGTCGTGGTGACGACGCGTCTCACTTGGGTTTTACGCACTTTAAAAACATCGTTTGAATTGTAACAAACTTATTTCCGCACAAGTTGATTTTCATTTGGGACCTACTTTGTAAACTCTGATTGTTTTATTAAATCAAACGATGTATTTTCCAAACGACACTTTAGGTCGTTCAATATAACTGTGATTGTGATGCTATGACAGTCAATCCCCGGAATTCCATTCCGCCGCAAAACAGGTAATTTGGAGGTGTGACAGATTGGCATCAGAGCTTCGGTTATAGAGAACTAGGTTGCATCATTGACCCTAGACTATAACCACATCATCATAGCATCTCATCATATCATTATAAGTGCACATTCTTTATACATGCGGACTTATGACTCAACACCAAACATCATATGAGTCGATTAGTTCAAGCATTGCATAGTTACTCCTAAATTATACATAGCCTGATCACCTATGTCTAATTCAGGAAGAATCATGCAATGAAGGGAGTAGTAGTCTCATATGTGTAAGCAATTCGTAATCAAGCCAAATTCTCAAAAGATTTTCTTCAAACCACTTGTTTCCAGTTTGATCCGAGTGACAGTTCTTGTTTGATGAGTTGCAAAGATCGAGCTAGAAACAAGTCGTTACCTAAACCGATTTAGCCTAATCGTATGACAGTTCTTGTTTGATGAGTTGTGGGATTAAGCAAAAATCGGTTACCAAAAAGTCTTTTAAAAATTTTGCTTGGGAATGGGAAAGCTTGTCTCATCGAGCCTAATCATAAGAAAGCATGTATTTAGGATGGGAATTGCTCACGATAGCACAGGAACGTATCTTGTGGGACGAGTAACTCATATGCATGAGCATTGACATAATCATTTAGACCATACACGAGCATAAACTTTTAGAACCCTTGTCGAGGTTCGAACCATAGTATCATCGATTGAATCACGAGGACGTGATTCCTCCGACATGGGAAGAATGTCACAATTCTCAATTTTTGGTCATTTCTCAAAACAATTCATGCCTCACAATTTCATCATTTATCGTAAACTAGGTTTGCGTGTTCCAAATTTGCGTAACCTTAATGGTTTAGCGGCGAATTCATGATCATATCATCACGAACATTTCATATGGACTAAGTTTAGTCTACATTTCATTAGCATCATTTGCATCATATTAGTTCATTCATGACATTTCATTTCACATTAATCGCGTAAATTTTATATTAAATAAACGTTATCGCGTGAGTTATTATTTTGAGCATTTAATCCGATACTTTCAAAAATGATCCCGATATATTTTTATACTTACATTTAGTTTATAAAAACTATATTTGGAGTTTACCTAGTGTTTTAAATTTAT
Organism: Chrysanthemum makinoi; assembly: GCA_910596185.1. NCBI lineage: Eukaryota > Viridiplantae > Streptophyta > Magnoliopsida > Asterales > Asteraceae > Chrysanthemum > Chrysanthemum makinoi. The sequence goes on from OU343222.1 coordinate 183,504,171, forward strand.
TTTGTATATAAATCGTTAAATTTATATTATTACGACGTTTTTCTTAAAAACTACACGATAATTATTTTATCACTCAAATTTCACAAGGAATGTATTTTTACAATTTTTATGATCTCATTATACTTTACTTTGATCTATTAAAAATTTCTCTTAGCTAAAACTACTTTAAATACACTAATGTGTATACAATTCTACAAGTACCTTTACTTAAATTATTTAGCTTATACTTTGTACATTACATATATATATACAATAAAAGAAAAAAAAAATATATTGTGGGAAAACATATCCCCCAAAACCGGCAAGGGGGGGGTATGCATTTATGGTTTGGTGGAAAACTTTCTTACACATTGAAATTTATACACAAACTTCACTTCACATCTCATTTCATCTCAATAATTCACAAGTTAAGAAAAAGTTTTCTTCTCTCTTTGTTCATCCTCTCCAAACCGGCACCCTAAGGAGATTGTAGAGAAATCATCAAGTTTTCCATTTTCAAGTATAAACACAATCTAGTTACACTCTTATTAAAGGTTTTGAAATAAAAACCTAGGGTGTTTAGGTTAATCCTTGGTTCTAATCACCTCATCATATCACTAGTAAGCATCTCATGTTTATTTTCATCTTACATATTCATTTCATACTCATCTTATCATTTTTGAGCAAAAACATGCAAGACTTGTGTTGTTTATACCATTTTTACTTTGATTTTTAGTGTTTTATACATATAAAGTCATCCTATAATTATTCCCTTGGTATATATTGGTCTTGATGATGTCTAGGAACCCATGACACCCTAAGAAGGTGTATGGTAGGATTAGAATAGCTTTGGAGTTGATTTGAAGGGATTGGAATAGGTTTAGTACGAGAAAAACTATTTTCGATAAGTATAAAAAAGTGGTCTGTCCTTATTTTGTTTTTCTGGAAAATCCGACAGTAGGCACGAAATTTTGGCCTTGATATTTAGAAAATATACTTTAAAACGAATCCGTGGCGGCTTGAACGGATTAAAACGGAGTTATAACGAAGAAGTTATGAATTTTTCAAGTTTAACGACGAAATATATATTTTCTGAAATTTCAGCAAAGTGTTTTTGGTTTGCACGAGTCAAAAACGAGCCTTAAGCTTCACAAATTATTTCGACTTATCAAAAATATATTAGTATACTTTGATACTAAGCTAAGGACATATAATACGTAGAAAGCGGTTTGAAACGACTAAGATATACGCGTTTTCATAAAATTGCCGTAACTATTATTTTTAGAAAAACTATATTATTTTTACGAGATAAGTGTTACGGTAACTAAAACGACCATGTTGACGGCTGTTTTTATCAACGATGTGGAACTTTTTGTAACGAGATGTCTTCTAATGAAATTAAGATCACCAAGCATATTTTCTAAAACGATCAACCGTTTGTATAGCGGAGTTTTAATAAATTAATTACGGTTGCTCAAACTTTGCCGAAACTCACTTTTTACACAACATTTGGACAAAATCACCATCTTTAACCCTTATTATCTTTATGTTCGAGACCTTTATGACGAAAACTCATGAACTGAAACTTCTAGATTTTGATACAAACTTTCCAAAACCGTCGAGTTCGTTTCCTAACGTGCGACGTACACCATTTTACGACTATTTTTCCAAAGCCATTTTTGTCACTTTCAAGAAATTTCCGACGACTTTATTTTACGACGTAAAGTGAAAATTTCACAATAAATCATTACGAAACCATTGTAGGATGACATTTTGACGTAAATACTTGTAAAGTAATTTAAGAATGGTCGAGACGTCAAAAGAGTATTTTTCGACGATAAGTATTATTTTCAAAACTCACAAATGGTATAAATAACATACGAAATGCATGCATAACATTACATCATAACTCATTACGTATCATATCATTCACAATAGGTCAAGGGTAAAGCATTACACTACACCTCGGTGTACTCACTTTTGTCATCGCCTCAGTTTACCAAGTGAGTCATAGCCCCTACTCTTTTAACTGTTTTGAATTACTTTTGGGGGAGATACATGCTCAACTATTTTTATGACATTCATGATATTTGCAACTACATGTTTAACTGAATTGAATGTTTAATCATACGAGGTAGCAATATTGTCATATTTAGAATTTCTATACGATTATCATTGAGCTGAATGTCTTGGGATTATCATTGAGCTAAATGTCTTGGGATTATCATTGAGCTAAATGTCTTGGGATTATCATTGAGCTAAATGTCTTGGGAACATCATTGAGCTGAATGTCTTGGGATTATCATTGAGCTGAATGTCTTGGGATTATCATTGAGCTGAATGTCTTGGGATTATCATTGAGCTGAATGTCTTGGGATTATTATTGAGCTAAATGTCTTGGGAACATCATTGAGCTGAATGTCTTGGGATTTTTCATTGAACTATTGATACATTAAGTCATGCACTATAATGTGAATTCATTTGGCATCATGCACTTGAACATAAACTATATACATTTTGGCAGTGGGTTGTGAACACACAGGTTGCAAGTTTTGTATGGTGAACTTGGAACGAGTGGATTTACAATACCTTTGCTGCATAAACGATTTTGAAAGGCTTTACATTTCAACTCAAACTCTATGAACTCACTCAACCTTTGTGTTGACACTTTTAGCATGTTTTATCTCGGGTATCTAAGGCATTCACTTCATGGCATGCATTTGGACACATCATGGAGTCGTGGTGACGGCCAGCTGTCCTCACTTGGGTTTTACGCACTTTAAAAACATCGTTTGAATTGTAACAAACTTATTTCCGCACAAGTTGATTTTCATTTGGGACCTACTTTGTAAACTCTGATTGTTTTATTAAATCAAACGATGTATTTTCCAAACGACACTTTAGGTCGTTCAATATAACTGTGATTGTGATGCTATGACAGTCAATCCCCAGGAATTCCATTCCGCTGCAAAACAGGTAATTTGGGGGTGTGACACTTTAACTCTGCCCATCAGCGATAAGGTAAGGTCCTTTTTGTTCAAGCAATTATCCTCAAGAACAATCGCAGGAGGAAGTTCATTCGCTGTTTTCATTCGATTAGCCTGAACCACAGACGCAAATGATTTACCAGAGACATTATTAGCCACATTCTTAGGAGCCGTATCAAGCTTCCTTTTATTCGAATCAGTCGCATTCTTTTCCATTTTACCACTTCCCTTCATATAATCTCTTTTGAATCTAGCAACATTGGCATGAAGCCTCAATCAGCCCACCCAAATCGTGCATAAGTTGCTTACCAATCGCTCCACGTTAAAGACATTAATAAATCGAACAAATCCAAAACGCTTACCATCTTTCATTCTCTTTGTAGGGATAAACGAATCGACCACATGACCATATTGCTTACATGAGTGGAAAAGGTCTTTAGCAGAGACGGACTCCGGAAAATTAGAGACAAAAATCGAAGTAGAAATCTTTGACAAATCATCTTCTTTAGAACGGAAACTACCCATCTTTGGAATGAAGGGAGTTCTAAGATCGAAAAAACTAGGGATTGACGGAGGGATCGAATTGTTCACGATAGGTTGTGGTTGCCCGGATTCATGATAGGTTGCAATGGTGACAGGTGGTGCGGCTAGGGTTTGGGGTATATAGATATGTTTAAATAAGAGCCGATGCACTTCTGTATCTGTATAAATAATGTTTTTAAGACATTAAATCACACATGTGTAACATCTTACACCTACGTACTGTTTTATCTCGGCTAAAACTCGAACTCTCGGCTACTTTTTTAATATATAATGTAAAGCATGTTAAGCGTTTATTTGCAAGCGTAAGGAGATTTGTTTTGCAATTGTATAAAACAAAATTATTAATTAATGTTCACATATAATTACATGAGTAAATTACATGGTTCGTCCCTGTGGTTTGGACGAAATCACTACTCTCGTCCCTCGATTTTTATTTTTGCATGGTTCGTCCTTATAATGAAGTTTCATAACATCGTTCGTCCTTATCAGTAACATGCTTCATCCCTGTGGTTTGGAAGAAATCACTACACTCGTCCTTCGGCTTTTAGTGATAAGGACGGATAGTGTTATGAAACTTCATTATAAGGATGAACCATGCAAAAATAAAAATCGAGGGACGAGAGCAGTGATTTTGCCCAAACCACATGGACGAACCATGTAATTTACTCTAGATTACATTTTGGGGAAATTAAGCAACCACATTTAGCTTACATCAATGAGACATTGGGAAATATCCTTTTAATGAAAGAAAAAGGTGATTGATTAATGGGGTTTAATCAACAGAAAGAGGCTTTTAGTCAACTATAAACTACCATTATACGGTGGTTGGATTGCCTCAAGCAAGACAGCTGTGTGTAGCTTAAGAAATAAAACTATCATAGCATCATTTATTGCTTTTTATAATTATTGTTATTTGAAATTAATTTTTTTTAACAAAAAAATTATTGATAATTAGGGATATAAAACTCATACTTCTCACTGCAAAATAATAGAGTATCGTAGCTGAGAAAACGAAGTTTCTGTGCGAAAATTTATACAATAACTAAATATGATGGTAAAACATATACTATATCAACTATTGAAACAAAAATATATTATTTTTAATGATCTATCTTAAGTTTTAACAAATATTTAAAACCTAAACTTGTACAATGTTAAGAATTTATGTTCAAAGTGAATTTTGAAGCCCAAACATATAAAAGGGTTTACATTTTGAGGGTCTAAAATTTTGAAACCATGTGCGGTTTCAGTGTTTCACACACACTCATATACGGCTCTGAAAGAATATATATGTCAAAGATAATGAGTTACTTGCTCATTCGCCACTTTGAGGACTCAGGCCGTTTACCAAATTTATAGGCAAACTTCAATTTTACAAACTTCTCTTTAACCGAACTAACTCAGCCACAAAAGCTGCTTTATTTTTATTTTTTTTATTTTTTTTTATTTTTACGGTTTAAACTTGAATCTCTACTAAAAATCTCATACTCCGCCATCAAGTTAAACTGGAGTTTATCTAGAAACAAAATCTTAAATGAATAAAGTAATTAAGTTATAAGCTAAAATAGTGGATTGAACGAGCTGATTAATTAATCTGTTTAAGTCGAGTTCAAAACTCTAGAAACTTTAATATATCGTTGGGCCATCAACAAATTGGTATTCATCATCATAAAGAATAACTTAAATATGTTATCGTGTTTTGCAATTGAACGTTATGGTCGTGTGGAGGGAAACTTGTAGGCCAAAGTTGCTAATAAACTAATCAAAACTTTATTAGTTGCATCCTTATATGAATATCATATTCGTTTTATATCAATTAAGTAATCTTACTAACCAACATGCATCAGTAGTGACCTAATAATTAAAGATCTCGTAAAAAAAAAGTTATCATAAAAAATTGTTTCTAGTCATAAATTTATAACTAATAAAAAAATACATGTTAAGATGGAAAAAAAAACACATGAAGATCGAAGACCATCATTCACTTAAACTATTATCTTAATCATCACCAATGTTTTAAAACCCGGGTTGACCCGACCAGTTCAACCAGTTGAACCGAAAACCGGTGATGATATTACTAACCGAGCTGTTGAGGATTAAAGACCCGGATTGAATCGCTGGGTTTTACTCGACTCAGGTTGAACTGGTGAACCAAAACCGGTCGGGTTTTACTTTTTTGTTCTTTTTCAGATGAAACAAAAAGAAATTGTCTAAACTTAGCACATTGTTTTCGTTTCATTCTTTTTTTCTGTTTCAATCACTCCTTTAAAAAAACAAAGGCACAATTTGCATATTAAACTCTTCCATATTCTTCAATATGGCAAAAGATAGTTCATACTTATTAACTAAAGTGGTTAAGTATTTTATATAAATATAACTTTACTTATAAGATTTTCTATACAGCTACTAATTTGGCTTTCTAATATAGTTCTGTCATCATTTTCCATCCATAATGTTGATATAATTGGACGTTGCACACAAAAAAAAGGTATTATGTACTGGACATATATATACAAAGTTGTAACAATTTACATTTACATTTTTAAACTGATGATACCAACATATCACAGTTCCATGCTTCCATTGTTAGAAAAATCATGAAATTAGTTTTAAAGGCTCATTTATAACCATAATTCTTAATTTATAGTACTTTATACGTGTTAAATAACATGATTTACTATAAATTTTTAGTATGAAGAAAAGCGGTTCGACCCGACAGTTGAACAGGTTTAACCGGAAACTCAGTGATCCGGTGACTTGACTGGTTCGATCGAAAAACGAGGTTATAAAGCATTGATCTTCACTGTATATCTTATGCATTAACTGTTATTGATATATAAATTCTACGCATCAACTGTTGATTTATAAGATGAGTTCTTTTAGAAATTATCAAAAAATAAGATACAAAAAGGCTAATTTACACCACATATTTCTAGTTGCTTATATTAAAAGCTTAGTTAAATACTAAAAAACTAGAGGGGCTATATTGGTAATTTTACTTTCTAGTTCGGCAAAACTAGTTGTAAGTTGTAAGGTGTAAACTGTAAAACTGTTAACATGACGCTACAAGCTGTATCTTTTCTTTTTTTTTTTAATAAAAGTGTTTGGTAAGTTAGTTGTTGACTTTAATTATAAAATGTAAAATGACAAAAAATGACATATCTATAATTGTTAACAAATGTCAAAAAATAAATAAATAAATAAACTCATTTTATTAATAATAATCGTAGTGCTTAGAGAGAGCATGCTTATAACAGTCATTGACGACGTGCATTCTATATTAATGTAGCAATATCATTCCAGATTCGTTTAATCTCATTAGATGTTTATTGAGAGACGTTTTCAGTTTCCATAGCCACGAACATCGTGAAGTTCATCAGGTGTTATGTAATTTGGATGATGACCGATCGTTGTAAATATCATATCTTCTTCATCACTAATAAAAATGTTGTTATGCAAAGCAAATGAGGCCATAATAACACCAATTTGAGCTTGCACACTAAATTAGGCATTTTATCAAGTATTTTTCATCGTTTCTTTAAAATTTCAAATGATCTCTCAATATATATCAGTTTAGTTACTCATATCCAATAAAAACTGTATAAATTGTAGTTTTAACATAGTGTTACAACATATCAACATTATTATTATTATTATTATTATTATTATTATTATTATTATTATTATTATTATTATTATTATTATTATAAATATTTTTGTTTGTATGCATAAATCTCGTTAATCATATCAATTTTTGAAAAGATCGTAATATGAGTGGAGGGTATATCAGTAATTTAAAGTTTTAACAGCTCCAAAATATTTTAAAAGCTTCATGAATCAGCTTTTTATTTAGTAGCTACTTCTTTAAAATAAAAACTTGAAATTGATGTATCTAAACGGAGCTACTTATTTTAAAGGAGCTTATTTTCGTAACAAAAAGCTAACAACTCTAAAAAAAGCTATAAAAAAGTCCCTACCAAACAGACTCATAGTGTATACCTTTCGCATATAGAGATGATATCAACATAAATAAAAGTTATATAAAGATCAAATTATTGTAAATCATATAAAGTAATGGTAAGAATAACAAGAAAAACATAGAGAAAGCCAAAAAGAGAGTTAATTTATTCATCTCATAATGGAAGTATATATAATGTTACAAGGTGGAGTATCCTCAGAGAAGGGATCTCGTAATTATAGTGAAAGATATCTTTCGTTACGTTAAAAGGATATGGACATACATTTTATAATTATTTATAACACTTCTCCTTGGATGTCCGTTAGAAAATTATGCATCGTTAAAACCTTACTAGATAAATCCCAGTAGGACAAAATCTGGTGAAGGGGAAGAAAAAGTACATAATTCTTTCATATGCTTACAGATGTTGCCTCGTTAAAAACCTTACCCGAAAAACCCAGTTGGTCCAGTTGGGACAAAAGCATGGTCAAGGGAAAAAAAGTGCAACACGTATTTCATTCCCCTGATGATCACATCACTCCAACTTTTTCAATACCAACGTAGTAAATGTCTTGCTAGATAAACATATTTGATTCTCGCATGAACAAATGTTCTCCACATGTTATTCATATATCTATAAGGATTAAACATATGTCATACATCTTATTCAAGTACTTTCTCATACTTCATAAGTTGTACATTACCAACAAAATCAAAGTAAATCTATTATATATAATAAAATAAGCTTTTGTACAAGCCTACTAAGCTACCAGCATTAAAAATTCGTTTAATGCACTTCCTTATTTAGCTACCATGTACAATACTTTTATGCATGACGTTTTTAAAATGAAGGTATTGAAACTGATAATTGTATGCAATACGTTTAAAGTCATTCCCCCAATTCATTCCCTGATTTTCAGCAGCAGATCATTGGCATTCAAAATCAATCCCCCAAAATTAACCTACATAATCGGTGCATCAATTGAAACTTACAAGATAGCTTTTCGGAGGACAATTCAAGATCTCAAGATGCGATTTCAAAAATTAACCCATCTTAATTCACAAATTGTAAGTAAAGATTCTTCATTTGAAATCATCCGTCGTGATCATATTAGGGATTTTTGATCAAATTTATTTGCATTACTAATTACTAATGATTTATTGTGTGTTTTTTAAATTAGGTATTCAAATTGGAGATTGTGATTGACTATGCGCCTTATTATCTGGTATAGCTTTAATCCCTAATTTTAATTTTTATAATGTAACTAAATTAAATCAAGATAAAAAAAATGGCATATCGATGATCCACACACCCGATTTGTTTTATCAATTTATGCAATATGGAATAAGTTTTTAACCCGATTATAATTAGGTTAATGTTTAGATAAGTTTTTATAATGTTTTTATTTTTTCATGTGTTATGCGTTATGCGGCCAATGATCGACCACGTTGATTTTCCGGCAATGTTTATCGTCATAACCATTCTAAACTTAAAAAGGTATGAATTACAATCACTAAGCATTTTTTAATTTTGAAAATCTGTTGTCTCAAATTAATTTTGAGAATATTCATATCCCTAATTTGTGTAACAAGAAACGCACCATTTTTAATGTGATTACCGAAATTACAGCTATATGTTATTTGATCATAATCTTTATGTTTCTAATTGTGGCGGAAGTAGGTGGGTTGTATGGTTGGCTTCTGCTCTTATTTGGTGAAGTAGGTGGGTTGTATGGTTTGTGGCTGTGGATAAAAAGAAACCGACGGCTGAGATGACGGACAAAGCGACGGTAGTTTGTGGTTTTCCCCTATTTGCAGACCCTACTATGAATAAGTAGGTGGGTTGTATGGTTTGCGGCTGTGGATAAAAAGAAACCGACGGCTGAAATGTCATGTGTATTTAGTGCTATCGTATCATGAGCATTCACGACTTAATGTGACACGATCTTATTTCTATCTTGCAATGTCATTTATTAATTCACTATCAAAACATCCACTTGAATGATTCCACTGCCTTCTTTTATTGTCATTAGCTTATTAAGATTTTGGCATGATCATTATGTTAAATTGACGTTCTTCTTTTCCATTAAAAAAAACAGGTTCCAGGCAAAGAAGAAACATTTTTTCTGCAATTTTAGTACCATCATGTTATTTGGCGCTGTTGGTACCATGATATCTTTCACCATCGTATCATTTGGTACGTACTAAAATATTATCATGCATTCATTCTTGATAAAAGGCTTTACGCGTAATCCTCAAAATTGTTTAAGGTTATTGATTTACTTTATCTATTGTCTTTCTTCTTTTAAGTAGTATATTATCCTCCTATAAATAATGACGACCATGTATCTTTAATTTGGCCAAATAATACCAATGTAACCTGCTCGCACATTACATTTATTGGTAAAACTGACCGCTGAAGCAAGAATCTTATTCCCAGTATCATCATTCTTAACTGCAAGTGTTAATTTGCTCATGTTTGAAAATTCTGAAGTTTGTCTAATTTTTGGACAGGCGCAATAAATATCTTTTCGAGGATGAATATTGGTTCTCTTGGGCCGGGAGATTATCTTGGTATTATAACAGACATGTATATTTATGGTTAGCAAGATACTTTGGAAGATGAAATTTCAAGATATACTAGGTTGTAAATTTTCATTCTCATAATTTCTATAACATCACTTTTTTTTTATTTGTGTAAAATTTTTTGGGGTTGCTGTTTCACAAAATGATGAAATGCACCATGATCAGAGTCGACATGAAAAAGTTATCTGAATCAAACCCTTATATAATGCTTTGAAGTTGATGTTTGCTTAAATTTGATTGCTTCACACTTATATACGTAGAGTGAAAAAGTTTTTTTGACGCTTTGGTTCTCCTCTTCACCTTAACTCTAATAGTATAAATAAGTAAATTTATCACTATGTGTTGATCTCTATTGCAGGTTTATGTTGTCACGCGACCTTTATTATTTGCGGTATTGGCGCTGAAATGATGGTGAAAGTTATGGTCAGTGAATGCATCAAATTTGTGGCTTGTCCTTTTAAGTATAGTTTTATTAAACATGTTAGGTATCTTTGTTTTATTAAAAACAACTCTTACACATCGTCCAGACAAGGTCTTACTCCATGTTGGTGAGTTGTATATTTTGCTAATAAGCACTTTAGTGATTATTAGCTTATTGGTCTTTACTTTCAGTTCTAAGTTCCATTTTTAAAGTGTTAAGTAAGTTTTACAAGTGAAAAAATTCCAAACCTGTTCTTAAAAATCAGTTTTCAAAGTTTACACCCCATAAAGGGGTGTTTGGCATAAGCTCATTTCAGGTTCTAAAAACTGCTTTTCACCCACTTTGACTTTCAAAGTCAAAGTATTTTGAGGTTTTAGTAAGTTTGCAAAAGGGTTTAACTTGTATCACAAAATTTACGAGTTTTTTATAACCAAAAAAAATTATGTCTTCAAAATTTACGCACAGAACAGCAGTCATACCTGCTGTTCCAAGTGTTTTTTGCAAGCTTATTTTCCAACCAAAATTGTCCAAAAGTGTTTTTATTGCATCCTTATGCACCCACCTTAATCTATGTTTAGCTCATTTGCACTTAGATTAGCGGTAGCATAGCTTAATTTGCTCTTTAAATCTGCCTCATGCCATTTCTGTTTCTGCTACAGCAGTTACCATTATGCCATAAGCCCTTTCACAGCCTTTTTTTTAGCTTGATTAAAAGCTCCTTATTAGAATCTAATTGCTCTTCTTAGATCTTAGGTACATGAATTTTACATAGGGTAGCTTATTTAGGAATTTAGTGGTTTCTTTAGTGCTTATTTTTAAGCCAAAACAGCCCCTATTGGACTGTTTTGGACTGCATGACAATAGCCTTCACAGCAAGATTTAGGTGTTTTTTTTAGCTTATTAGTGGCCTTTTTAGCTTATTCTAGTTTCATTAGTTACTTTTTAGTTAAATTTGGTTAGTTTAGCTTATTTAATGCTTATTAGTGCTTATTTTCTCATTGTATGCTCATTTTCCAATTTAACTTAGGAATCTCAAAACTGCTTGCATACTTCCAAGAGTTTGTTACCAATCTTTCTTCAAACAGTATCATCAGAAAAGTTGGATATGATTCCATTGATACCAGACATCCGGAGGCAAAAAGGTGATTGCCATTTGCCCTTTGGCTCTTTTTTGACACAAATATTTTTCAACTTATATTATAACACGGTTAAATGAAAATGGTATTAAGATAAAACATAGTTCTTGGTTTTGCTCAACAAGGGTCAATTTATTGTACAGGTTAAATGAAATGTGTTAAATATATCCAGCATAGTTTATCGCAATAAGAATATGGAAGAAATAAAAGTCGCTGAGAGGAAAGAAAAATATGGCCCTATAGTTTGTATATTTGGTGGGAAAGCATACGACACGTATGCGAAAATGGAAATAATTTTGAAACTCATCACAGATGTTGGGGTAAAACTAACAACGATTTTGACATTAGGGACTTACTCAATGTATGATTTGTAAATCCTATCTACTAGAGTTGGTGGTCTTGATATAAAACCATGTCACTACAGAAAATAAGGCTAGAGGTGGTGGTAATGATATAAACATTTTCTATCAGCATTTTCCCATGGTGATCTACACGTTATGGCTCAGTCTCATTATCTTGGACAGAAAAATAAGGTTAGAAGCTATTAGAAGATGATTTGATCTTCTTAGATGCTTAGGATGTGTGTATATTAAAATATCGAACAGGTCCTGTAACGGGTCCAAAATGGATACGGGTCGGAATGCGTCATAAAGATACACTTTCTGTAATTTGCATCCCTTTAACGAGCATGTGTCCCTTTTAGCTAATTTCTTTGATTCGGCCCCATTGACAGTCTTTAAGATAAAACATGACCACGATTGGTTATTTTTTATGTAAAAAGTATGCAGTTAGTTTATGTGTGCTTTTTCTTATCTCGCTATTTTGCGGTTTTTTCTTTGGACTCTTGGCAGGAGGAACAATTGAAGAAAAGGATGGACATGACCAAATGAAAGATGGTTTTAGAGAAATTGGTTGTTGGCAAGCTATAAATCAAAAATAGTTAAAAAATATCTTACATTAAGTTGGTGGTATACGTGAATTATGATCATCTTATTAGAATCCCGCATTTACAACGATATAACATCTTTCCTATATTAACCAACTGAAGATTATATTTGTTTTAGTTTTATTCATCCTTACATACCATGATATGCAATTGATTGTCTTCCAAAATACAAAGCAAGCATGTAACTGTTACACTCAATTCATGTTCGACACAAACCATATTAAGAAGCTTTAGAGGTACATAAACCATATTAACTTGATTACCGCTCACCGATGTCATTTGCAATGACAATTAACACAAGCCAGGGTCAATCGCTATCAAAAGTTGGTTTGTACCTCCCCCGTCATGTTTTCACACAACCACAACTATACGTTGTTGTCTCACCTACAAACAAGCTTTTTATTTGTCGACCTACAAACAAGTTTTTTATAAATCTTTTAAATTGACTGTCAAGCACATAACTTTTTAAGGTGTTAAAATGTTATGCTCTTAGTGTGCTATATATATGTTGATCCTTTTTCCAGGTCTGAAGCAAGCTTTATCACAGAAATGGTTATTACAATGGACTGTCAAGCACATAAAACATTGTTAATGGTGAGTTTAAATTTAAGTCACATAATCTCATTGTTAATGCGAGTGGGTAAGGTTTTAGCGGAGTGGCGAGAAGGGTTATGATGGATTTAAATTTATATCCACGTTAACATAAAACATTGTTAATGGTGACTTTAAATTTAAGTCACATAATCTCATTGTTAAGATCATGGGTGAGCAATAGGGTTCCATCTTTGTAAGAGATATCAAAATATATAATCTTATTACTTATATTACTGACTATTACTTGAAATATATAATCTTATTACTTATAATCTTATTGCATTTCGTCTTTTTTTTGTGTAAGTGTATGCATATTATGTAGGAGGTGTTTGAGATTGCTTATTTGTGCACTACATTTGCATGATTATCTTGAACCATATTAGTTAGGGTCGGATACTTTGCAACCCTCAAAGGCATACTTTTAAGTAATATTTATCATGGTCAACCATATCAGGTAATGACCCATTTTGAGACGATAATATGAGCTATGTCTGATTTTAACCCATTTTGTGTGTGTTTATTGGTGAGAAGTGAGGAAATTTAAATATTGTAACAAGTGAGGCATTTGGATTTCATAATTAATCGTTTCCAGTAAAATCTTCTCCGCTACTTAATCTCTAAATATGAAATATTCGTTGCCTTCTTCGATTTATGGCCAACCACTTTATATTAATATCAGAGTATCGTTAAAGAAAACTATCAAGTGGTCACCTATTTTATGAACTTGAAATAAGGTAAGCCCTCATAATTTCATCTTCTATTTCGTTATTTCAGTCGAATAGGACATGTATGGTGTACACTTAAAAACTGAAATGAAAAATGGTTCATTATTTACATCTCCGTTCTTCTCCAAATAACTTCTTTTGCTTTTGTCTTCGCTAAACCAACAGATCATTGATTGTTAAAATCGAGAAAATGATTTTAAGGCGTGTTAGATATATCGCTTTATTTTCATATTTTGGGTAATACATTTAGCTAATCAAGACAATGATTGGTAAAAAATTAATTTAGGCAGATGAAGATTGTGCCTAAAAGATGAAAATAGTCAAATTTGTGGACATGGAAGTGATGGAACCATGGTAACTAGACATGTTCATGAGTTTAATAACATGCCTAAGAGATAAGAGTATAATAGGTATAATAACATGCGAGCGAGAGGAAGTAGTTTGAGCGTTGGCGAGAGATGCCTTACCACGATGACAGATACATCAATGAATTTGGAAACCGACTTATATATGATGAAACTGATTATAACCCGGTCGAGATGGAATCTGAATATCAACGTTTGTACGCCTTATTGACAACGGAGCAGAAGGGTGTATATGACACCATCGTGAAATCCGTTGATAGTGGAACAGGGGGTATCTATTTTGTTTACGGTTACGGAGGTACCGGTAAAACATTTTTATGGAAAACACTTGCAGCCGGTGTTAGAAGAAAAGGTGATATAATTTTGAACATTGCATCAAGCGGTATTGCATCTTTGTTAATGTCGGGAGGGCGAACTGCTCACTCCAGGTTTCATATTCCAACAAACGTTGATGAGACCTCCACTTGCTCAATAAGTGCTCAAAGCGATCTGGGAGCAATGTTAAAAAAGTGCAAGCTTATTATTTGGGACGAAGCGCCTATGACAAATAAGCTTTGTTTTGAGGCTTTAGATCGGTCTTTGAGAGACATACTTCGTAGGAGCCGGTATGACGCGTGTGATCAGCCTTTTGGTAACATGACGATGGTGTTTGGCGGTGAGTTTAGGCAGGTTCTTCCATTCATTCCGAAAGGATCACGCCAAGACATCGTTGGTGCTTCTTTGAAACAATCATACCTATGGGATTACTGCAAAGTTCTTAAGCTAACGGCTAACATGAGGCTTACTGCTGGTTCACGACCGGAAGATGTTAGCAAGATAAGAGAATTTGCAGAATGAATATTGAATGTGGGAGACGGCAAGCTTGGAGGACCAAACGAAGGAGAGGTTTCTATAGATGTGCCGGAAGATATTCTAATAGATACTGTTGATGACCCCATAGCATCTATTATTGACTTTACTTATCGATTGTGACTCACACATATTTTAAATTTAACAAATTTACGTTATTACTTTTATTATAATCTCATTTATCTATTTCTTTAAAAACTAACCCGGTGTCAACGGGTCTCTAAGCTAGTGATATATTATATCACGTATGACAAATAGCGAGAACTATCAATGTTTCATATGAATTTAAGTATAACATTTTCGAATAAATATTGTGATCATCATCTTTATAAGTCAATAAGCGACTTTTCAACATCATGTGACCTTATAGCCATGAGCGTCATATATCCATATAAAGATATTTGTCATATTTCTTTAGATTTGATGATGTATAAGGATTCATCCTTAAAATGTTCTGTTCGTAAACTAAGACAAAATTTGTCATTTAATGTTTTAGCAACTCGTATTTTTCAGGTCATTACTGAACTATAAACTCAAAACTGTTAACTTTGAATGCTTGAAATTATAATTTACCATTAGGTTAAATCGTGTAAACCAAAAAATGAAATTTAACGTAAACTGACACTAGACTAAGTTTATTCTACGTCAAATATGTCTCATATGACTTTATAATCATGTTTTATTAGTCTATGCATTTTATTTTTTAAGTTTTACGTAAAACGCATACGTTTCGCATTTTAGATCGTGTATGCATGCAAATACCCAACTTACCACCTTGTAACTTATACACACATACACTTTAAATAACTTCAAAATTCAAATTTTCTCCCCCACTAAGTCCAAAACCGGCCACCCTCTTAAATAACCAAAACCATGTGAGTATTAGTTCAAAAGTTAGTACTATGCTTCAAAATTTTCAACTAATAAGTTAACACAACCCCCACCCCACCGCTTACACAAGATGAAACCACCCTAGGACCACCCCATTTCCATCCAAACCTTTCTCATCTAGGTTGCCTTGACCTTGTCATCTTTGATCTCCATTTGTTGCATTACCCCAAGCTATGCTTATAAAAGCCACACTAAACTAGCCAATTTCACACACACTTCATAAACTTCACTCACTCATTCTCTCTAGTGCAAATTGTCAGCTCCAAGGTAGTTTTCAAGGGTATATTTTAGTTCTTGGTAGCTTGGGTTAAGTATTTGCAAGAAGATTTGGTTAAGGGCTTCAATAGTTAGGGTTTTGTGGGGATTTCTTGGGTTATTAGTGTTCTAATTCATCATTTTACTCACCAACACTTGGTAAACTTTGACAACCCTTTTACATACTTCATATTATGTTTATTTATCATTTATGTTGTTTTTTTCACTCGTGTATATTTGTAGTGTTGAAAAACTTGAGTAAAAGTTATATTTTGAGAACAAGTTGTTGTCCCAAAATCACAGTTATATGTTTCGACCTAGAACCCATATGTTAATACAAATAAGCCGTAAAAACGTTTATTTATATTTTACGATCTTCTAATATTTTGTCGATAACAAACGTAAAATCATTGTAACGAAACAAATAAAATACGTAAATAGTTTGATTTAATAGTTTTCTAACACACTAAAGTTTTCACATAAAACACTAAAACAAGTAAAAGTGTTTTTATGATTTAGATACATATGTACAACAACTAGTGTTTACATATTGGGCTAACATATACTTTAACTAAGTATATACTAAAATGGGTAAAAACAAGTTTATACTAAAATGGGTAAAAACAAGTATATGCTAAATGGGTAAAAACTAGCAAATGGTATTGACCCATAATCCATGGTTTTATATATACCACTTAACCAAGTTCATTGTATCCTTGAGATACATTGTATCTAGATAGAAACCCATTGATCAACCCATAACCCATGACTCATGACCCATAACCAAAAATCGCAAAGAGGAGCGTCCCACGGATCCCTAGCTTTATGCTAGACGGATCCCTTGTGGGAGGGATCCGCGGGATCCGGGGAACAGTAGAAAATTTCCTCTATAAATAGAGAGTCATTTCTTCCTTTCTACTCACCACTTTACACGCATATTTCCCCTAAGTATTATACCTCTCTAACCTCAGATCCAAGAGATCTATGTAGTTTGTCTTTTGTTTTTGTGTGATTCTCTAGGTTCCTCTTAAAGGCGAGATCACCACTTCTTGAAGTCGAGCAAGCTCAAGTCCATGAGTTGCCATGCTTCATCATCATCAAGGCAACTAAGGTTCTCTTGTTGATAGTTCTTTCTTCCTCCGTAGATGTTGTGTTGAAGGCATTAGTGAAGGATGCCGAAAGAGTCAAGACGAAAGCATTAGTGAAAGATGCTTAACGTTCGTGTCAAAAAGCATTAGTGAAGAATGCTAAAGGTGTCAAGACGAAGGCATTAGTGAAAGGTGCCAAGCGTTGTGTCAAAGGCATTAGTGAAGGATGCCTAAGAATCAAATCAAGTGGCATTAGGGAAGAATGCCTAGGTCGTATAATCGATGAGGTGCATCGTTATACATATAAGTATTTGTTTATTTCCAAGGATGGTGATATCCTTGATGGTGTTGTAATAAGGAGTGGATCTCCTTGAGATTAGGTGTTGTGTTGTGATGGGTAGTAGTTCCTCCATTGTAATGGAACTAGGTGCTTAGCCTAGTACCTAATAAAGGGTAGGCGACGTTGTGATAGGATTAGTTCTCCTTGGTGTGAAAGAACTCGGTGGTTAGCCTAGCACCGTATAAAGGGTAGGTGACGTTGTTTTAGGTGTGGTACTCCTTGGTGTGAAAGAACTCGGTATTTAGCTTTGTACCGGAAAAAGGTGTAAGCGACGTTGTGAAGGCTTCTCCGCTATAAGGAGATTGGTGTAGTGTTTACGAACTCTCGAGTAGGTGACTCGGGGAGTGGAGTAGGGCAAGGAAGGTGTCCTTGTAACCGAACCACTATAAATACTTGTGTCGTGGTGATGTGCTTCTTACTCTTTATTTTTCATTACACGTTTATATATCTATCTATCAACGTCCAACATAAACAACCAAATAGATTAACATAAGTTGATCTAAATATTTAAAAGGAAGTTTTAAATTGGTAAAACTATTCAACCCCCTTCTAGTTTTCCACACCATACTAGACATTTTTATAGACCTTTCAATTTTTTTTTTGTATTTATATATATGCCTTGTAAGGTTCCCTGAATTTTTCATAATTTTTAGAGTTAGTTTGGTATTTTTAATAAATCACACGGAAAAGTTACTCAATACCGACACGAAACTGAGTAAACAATTTGTGTTTTGTAAAAATCATTATCTTAAGTGCATTTTTGAGAAATCGAGCTAGTTGAGACATTTGAAGAAAACTCTAAGACCTTTCCATGAACGGTAAAATCGAGTCATAATGATAAATATCGAAGGAGCTACGGCCCCGAGAACATAGGTTTAGCATTCTGAGTTTTTAACAGCAATGACACCTTGGTGCCTTTTGACTCTATAAAATAATTGGAAAGAACCGAGCCTAATAACTGCCATTTTTAGAAATTAGACTAAAAAACTATGAACCTATGCCTTTTGAAACAATTGTATTCTTTAGAAAAAGACCGAGCAATAACCCGATTAATTGAAAGTTTTTTGAAAAATAAGTCACTGCTGGATATTTTCTTTGTTTTAAAAAAACTCGACACCTAAAACTTATTTTCTCGAACCGGAACTTTGAAATAATGAAAGTAGACATGTTCATCTACGTTTAGAGAGTTTAACGAGGAAACATGGACTTAAAATGAATTAGGTACACTCTTTCCAAGAAGGGTTAAACTTAACTAGTATAACTTAAAATTTTCTATGGTTTCAAAGTAATAAAAACGCGATTTGAATATATTTCTTAAACGATCGACTTACTAACTTGTTAAAACATCATAAAACTTATATACGTATGGTACGTGTTGCTTATTCCCTAAAACGAATTATATTTCTAGGTCACGTTAGGATTTCCAGCTGATTTCATTATGTTATACTGTTTCGCATACTTTGACTACTTGAGGTGAGTTTCATAGCCCCATATTTACTTGTTTTACTACTCGTTTTGAACAACTTTGGGGTGAGATTACATGCTCGTTTACTTAAATACATTACTCGTTTACTTAAATATATCACTCGTTTTGTTTAAATTCATGCTTGTTCACTTGAATACAATACTCACTTTTCTTATGGGCACAAGCACCCAACATTTACTTATTGCTTGAGTTACCACATTAGCCATTAAAGTCCCTACTCATCATGACCAATTAGTTACTTGTAAGTTCGAATGATATGAATATATCTATTGGGTTAACACCCCATCCGGGTTGGTCGCACCAACTGGGAAGACGGACGCATACCATTTGAGGGCATACTAGGTGTTTGGCTAGACACCTACAAATGCAATCATTTGTGCAAATCACATGCATAATACGTTAAGGCTTTGGGGTCATGAGCTTAGTGCAATATTATTACTTTTTCTATGACATTATATTTGTTATAAATGGTCATACAATGAAATATTGTGGTCCACGATACTAATTTACTTGATGGTAAACATTTATTTCAAAGATATTGTGAGTGACACAATGGTCTCATTTATGTCCTAGACATTGCGAGTGAAACAATGGACTTTAAAACTTTTTCATGACATTGTGAGTGATACAATGTTTATAAAACTCTTTTTAGTCCACAATACTTTTACTCATCGTTATTATTTTCTTAAACCTATGAACTCACCAACTTTATATTGACCATTTTTAGTGTATATTTTTCTCAGGTCCTTAGACGCATTTGAATGGTTTACAACTGGAGATACTAGAGTCATATTTTTGCGGTTTCATCATTTTGAAGATTTATTGTATTACTTTGTATGTTTGATTGTGAATTCTTGAAACATTGTCTTGTTAAAAACTTATTGATGAGATCAAACATGTATTTTCAAATGACTCATATAGAGGTCGTTCAACATAACTTGTAACTTTGTGCTATGAAGTCACGCCTCCGGTTACCTTTCCACTGTGACATTTTGAGGTGTGACAAATGTCTAAACTTTTCGCCTTTAGAATCTCTCAAGGAGTTTCATTTACATACCATAGTCAAATAGAAATATGCTTATAAAACTTCATGGGTAAACATTACCATATCTATAGCCCAATTTCAACAAGTATCTAAGGCGGTTATATGACATGTGCTCATATTTCTTGATTTCGTATAGTGAATTATCCAAGTTGATCAAGTAGTGTTTTCAAGAACTTTTCTTATATGCTTCAAGCATTTTAAATAACGAGACATGCTTCATGCATTTATATCCTTCTAGGAATCCTAACATCAAATGAGCACTTACTTATATTCTTTTAGATGCATGCCAATATTTCTCATATTGCCAGACTCATATAATATCAAAATACTTATTGGATCTACCACATGAGATCATGTCTCATTATTATTTTCACGTCTTTGCGAAATATTAATTTTGCTTTCATATAAAGACATATTATTCCAATAAATTTACACATTCATGTGTATGGACGTCAAGTTTCACATGTCTCATCACAAGAGACTTCAATCTTTTACTAGTTACTTGCATCTTTACATTATGGCCAATCATTTTACAACTGCGCTTCTTGGAGAATTATTTGCAAATTGCTCACGGTTATTATAGCGCTACTTTATTTATAAATTATAAATTCATTATCTTGCGCATCATTAGATACAACAGTATCGACGTTAATCTTTTCGATTCCACGCTTTACTAGACATTATATCATATCATTTATTGAGATCTCATAGTTTCAATTTACATGTGGTTCTTTTAAAATCCTCTTTGTCTAGTGTCTCAGAAGAAGACAATTATGGGGTCTTTATTACCTCTATATGACCATCTTAACTTCTTGCTCCATTTATATATAATTCGGGGAGTTTTTATTTGGTATCGATTGTTCTATCATGCAGTGTGCGTATCATAGAATCATTACCAATCATTAGTTTTTCAGTTGGGACACATATACAAGTTGGAGCATTAACAACATATAAAAAATCTAGTTACTATGTTTAAACATGTCTGGCATTGACTAGATCAAAAAAAGTGAATTATAATTTGAACTTCAAGTTCAATATTTATTAGCATTGTGAGGATCAACATGCATATTATTATAATTCATTCCCAATTCTTGTTGCTCATTCTCTTCCCCTGAATGAATGACCATTCTCAGTGTCCCACTTTGTGTGTTGTGGTGCCGCACAACTACATGACTCTTAGATGGGATATATATGGTTTGTGACCGAAAAACAATTAAAATGAGGAGGAATCGTTATAACTCTTAGTATGATGTGAATTCATGTTTTATC
Source organism: Chrysanthemum makinoi (assembly GCA_910596185.1). NCBI lineage: Eukaryota > Viridiplantae > Streptophyta > Magnoliopsida > Asterales > Asteraceae > Chrysanthemum > Chrysanthemum makinoi. The sequence continues at coordinate 183,525,634 of OU343222.1, forward strand.
ATTTAAAATAAAATGCCCCATAAACTATCAACTTTTGCTCTCATAATTATTAGCTTTATACTCAATTGATAAACATTTATAAATGCGTCAACAAAAGCATTTCAATTAAGAACATGAACTACAAATATTCAATACTTGTTCCAATAATTACCAAATACTTGGAATTACTCACCACAATTTCCAAGATATAATATGGAAAAACGTGCTCGCATTATTTTAAGTTGAGCCACTAATCACGCTAACTTCATGTTGCGTCTTTATGATCATTTTGACGATGTATCGATTTTAAAATAAAAATAATCTAAATGACACTTGCATAGGCCTACAAATATCTCCTTTGGATATTTTTCAAAAATATAAGTTAATGATCCCTTACTTTAATTTGCTGGTGATGGGTGAAGTATTAACCTCTATTGAGAGCAATAACGATAATAAAAATCATCTTTGAAGAAACTCATTGTTCTTTTATATATTCGCATCTTCATTGACCCAGGATGGTCCAACCGATAATGCCACATAATACTATAATGTTGGCACATAAATTTATGTTATAGCTAGTGATTATCTTTCATTAATCTATGCATATCGAGGAAGATGCAAGAGAATATAATGCATCATTAATGTGAAATTTCGTTCCTCATAACAAGTTTATATTTTCTTTTATGGAGCATCTCAAAATATGTTAACATAGATTCTTACGTCTATGAAGTTAGTGTGTAATTTTTTTTAACACACTTGTATTTTGCATACATCGCATTTTCTTTTATTCCGTTTTTATTTTGCCACTATCAGTGTTTTGTTATTTTTCATATTACTTCGACCATATCCTTAACCATTATGTATGATCTTTAGACATTTATGTAATTACATTCACTTGAGGGAATGAAAATTTTATATTGTTCATTTTATCAAATTCACTTGAGGGAATGGATATCTTTACGTTAATCATTATATATCACATTCTCATGACGGAATAAAGATCTATACTTGATCAATGTATTATCACATTCACATGAGAAAATGAATATATTTTAGAACTCATTGTTTCCAAGCCTATTAAAGAGACATGAACAATACTAAAAAGTCTATATGCTATTGCTACTATATGAGCAAATTAGAAGCATTATAATGGGAAATATCCAATTAAACATTGATTTTATGTTATTTGATTCTCTTGAGGGAAACATGATAAAAATTATAACAATAACTTGAGGTTATGTTATTTTGATTCTTTTCTAAAACAATCTTGATGAAACTTGAGGTTCTATTTTTTTCAAACACAACGTGAGGTCATGCTCTAGATCATTTTGAAAGAATCAGAACTTGAGTTTCTAATAATTATTTTTTTACATTCTTTTTTTCAACATAACTATGTTATTTTTATTCTTTTGATAATTAAAATAGAACACGAGGTTCTCAAAAAAATAATTATAATTATAACATGAGGTTATAATATTTTTTGATTCTCTTAGTGAGATCATTGTAGAACTCGAGATTTTATTTTTCTTTTTTCTCTAACATAACATGAGGTTATGTTATTAATTCAATTGATCAGATCATATTAAAACTTGAGGGTCTAATTTATTTTTCTATAACATAACATGAAGTTATGTGATGATGATGGAGGATTGTGTCGATAATTAATTTGATGATGATGATGATGATTATGGATGATTGTGTCGATGATTAATTTGATGAGTTAAAGGTTATCATTACTGAATGACGATTATAGATGATGAATTGAAGGTTATAGTAGGGTTTGAATGGTAAATGTTGAATTTGGGGAGGATGAGAGTGACTTGGGGGATGAACGTGTTGTTACTGTGTGTTTAGATGGGGTATAAAAAGAGTGATTATTAAAATTAAAAAATTGCTTATATAATAGATAAAAATACTTTTCTTTAGTAAAAAATATGTTTTTAATCCTCGCCACTAGATATAATTAAGAAGGGTGAAAGCTAAATATACGCAGCGTACTTTTTCAAAAAAACACATTTACGCAATGTACTTTGTTAAGTGTCAAAGATATCTAACATACTTTCAAATTTTTTTCGATCTAGCTAATATGACATGTTGGTAGTAGGTTACCAGGTCACCTTTGAAAAAAATTTGCGCAGTTAGTCCCTACATGATAACGACCGTTAGCTAGATGATAACGACCGTTAAAAAAAATTAAATTTTTTTTAATTCATAATTTTTATAAAAAATAGATAAATTTTTATAAAACATTTTTTTAATTTGTAATTGGTTTTTTTTTAAACGTTTTTTTTAAACATTTTTTTTTAAATTACCTAATTTTTAAACTTTAAAAAAAACTTAAAAAATTACGTTTTTTAAAAAAATACGTTTTTTTTTAAATACGGTTTTTTAAAAAAATAAGTTTTATTTTAAAAAATACCTTTTTTTTTAAATACGTTTTTTTTAAAAATTACGTTTTTTTAAAAAAAATTTAAAAATTTTATAAAAATTACGTTTAAAAAAACCAATTACGAATTAAAAAAATATTTTATAAAAATTTATCCATTTTTTATAAAAATTATGAATTAAAAAAAATTTAATTTAATTTTTTTTAAACGATCGTTATCATCTAGCTAACGGTCGTTATCATGTAGGGACTAACTGAGCAAATTTTTTTCAAATGTGACCTAGTAACCTATTACCAACTGGTCATATTAGCTAGATCGAAAAAAATTTAAAAGTATGTTAGCTAGCTTTGACACTTAACAAAGTAAATTGCGTAGATGTGTTTTTTTTGAAAAAATTATGTTGCGTATCTTTAGCTTTCACCCAATTAAAAATGATGAAGATTAGTCACTTATGCACAATAATAATCACTAATCGAACTTTTGTCAATTATTTATTGTATTGATCCAAACGTACTTGAGGTGAAAATAATTATTAGTTTTTTTTTACCATCATCTACTTAACCCAAATCATTGTAAATGATGAACCACAAAATAGCAAATATGGAGGGGGGAAAAAGTTTGCATACCAAAAAAATTTATATTAGTCATTCATTTTTTAGATAAAATAACAAACTCGCTTAGATATCTTTTAATAGACAGGCATTTTGATACATTTTTGTTACAATTCTCAATTTCCGGTCATTTCTCAAACTCAATATTCATCATATTAGTTCATGCATGGTTTTGCATTTCACGTTAAACGCATAATTTCTTATTAAATAAACGCTATCGCGTAATTGATTATTTTGAACATTTGATCCGATACTTCCAAAAATTATTCCAATATATTTTTATACTCATATTAAGATTATAAAAATAATATTATGAGTTTACCCGGAGTTTTAAATTTATTTCGTATATAAATTGTTATATTTATATAATTACGACGGTTTTCGTAAAAACTACACGATAATTATTATTTCACTAAATTTTGCAAGAAATGTATTTTTATAATTTTTATGACATCAATGTATTTTATTTTGATCCGTTAAAATTTATTTTTTTAGTTAACGCTACCCTACAAGCTCAAATATTTACACAAGTTACTAACTATCCCTAAGTTATTACACATTTACTCTACATTAATACACTTAAATACTACAAAATGCATATGGTCTTTCTTTTTCTTGAGGAGGTCGACCAAACCACATGACTCACACAAAAATTGCAAAATATCTAGTAACTTATATTCATTTTATACTAAAACACTACACATACACATTCATTATATCAAAGTGTAAAAGAAAATTTGCTCTCTCTTCTCTCTTGCTCTAAGAACCGGCCATCTCATGGATCAAGAAGGAAAACACAAAAATTTTCCTAGTCAAGTTCAAAACAATCTAGACACACTCTTGATTAAGGTTGTGAAATAAAAACCTTGGGTGTTTAGGATTAATCCTTTGTTCATAAAACCTCATCAAGTAACTTGTAAGCATCACATATTCATTTTTATCTTTCATACTCATGTTATGTTCATATTATCATGTTTGGGTAAAACATACAAGTTATATGATGTCTATACCACTTAAATTGTTTATAAGCTATATAAATTTATATATGTTATCCTATAATTACTCCTTGAAACATATCACTTTTGGTGATGTCTAGGAACCCATGACACCCTAAGAAGGTATATGGTAGGATTAGAATAGCTTCGGAGTTGGTTTGAATTTGTTAGAATAAGTTTTGCGCGAGAAAAACTCATTTCGACAACTTTAATTAAGGGTCTGATCATATTTGTTAAGTCTGGAATTTTCGACAGTTTATAAAATTTTTTGGGCTAGACATTTGGAAAATACACTTTAAAACAAAACGTGGCGCTTGAATGGGTTAAAACGGAGTTATAACGAAGAAGTTATGCTATTTTCAAATTTGACGACGAAAACTATTAATTTCAGAAATTTCAGCATGTTACTATCACTTTTTACGAGTCAAAAATGAGGCTTAAGCGTTATTAAATGTGTCGACTTATCAAAAATATATTAGTATACTTTAATACGAATCTAAGGATGTAGAAAACGTAGAAAACGGACTTGTAACGATTAAATTACACGTGTTAAACAAAGTTGCCGTAACTTTATTATATAAGCAAATTAATATATTTCTATTAGACACATACTACGGCAACGAAGGACCATGTTGAGGGTCGTTATTAACATGGATGTAGTACTTTTTATAACGAGATGTCTTCTAGTAAAAGTGAGTTCGCCTAGCTTATTTTCCAAAATGTCCAACCGTTCGTCAAGCGGAGTTGTAACGAATAAAATACGGTCACTTAAACTTTGCCGAAAACCACCCTTAAACAATATTTTGGATACAAGTACCATACTTTACCTATGTTTTTCTCCATGATCGAGACCTCTATGATGAAAACATAAATGCTAAAACTTTGAGATAATGATACAAGCTTCCCAAAACCGTTGAGTTTGTTTCCTAACACTCGATGTGCACCATTTTACGACTAGCTTTTCAAGGCCGTTTAGTCACGTTCATGAAATTGTCAAATGACATTATTTTACGACGAAAAGTTATAGATTCATAATAAACCACTAAATGATTATCGTAGGATATCATTTCGACGTAAGTACTTGTAAAGTATTTGGTAACTTGAAAATATGTCATAAACATATATTTCGACGATAAACTTTATTTTCCAAAAATGTACAAGTGGTATGGATATCATATGAGTTTGCATGCACGACATTGTTTCATGACTTATATTAGAGCATATCATTCATATTAGGTTGCGGATAGAGATCGCACCTCATTTAAGTGTATCTACTTTTGTCACCATAATCATTGCATCAGGTGAGTTCGTAGCCCCACTTTTACTCGTTTAATTGTTTTATAAACTCTTCGGGGGAGATACATGCTCAACTACTTGCTTTTACTTTACATCTATCATGAACTTGTACTCTTTTGTTTCACTACTTATGCTAGTAAGTAGATTGTGCCCGAACTAAATTGATCATTATGTTATGAACTCTATTAGTTGAAACACTTCCCTTGATTTTGAACCCTTCGACATGTATATTTGAACTCTTTTAAATTGATTTGGACCCTTTAACATATAAGTGAACACTTTGGACTTGATTTGAACTTTTTGACATATAGTTGAACTCTTTTAACCTGTAAAGGACCCTTTTGATATATTTTAAACTTGTTTGACGTGATTTTGAACGCTTCGACTATCTTGAACCCTTTTGATATTATTCGAGCTCTTTGGTTTGCGAACTTTTGAACTCGACTTAAATCTTTGAACTTAATTATGAACTTTTGAACGGAACCCTTGAACTTAAATACAAACTAATCACTTGTTTGAACTTATTGAACCGTACGTGTTATGACCTTGACCTAAAGTCTCCTATGATCGGAGCATCACTATAAAGTCTCCCATGTTCGGAGCATCACTATAAAGTCTCCCATGTTCGGAGCATCACTATAAAGTCTCCTTTGTTCGGAGCAACCTAAAGCCTCCCCGGTCCGGAGCAGAGTGTCTCACTATGTTACGGAGCGTTCTCAAATTCTCGCCTTATTGGTGGAGTGTGCAAATTCTCCCATGTTCGGAGTGTTCTTAATTGTATATAATAGTTGTATGATGTACTGTTCGTACATTCGCATTGTTAGTCTCCTATTAGTAGGTAGTATGGATAGCGCTATTAGAGGTCGGCCAACCTCTCGTCCACTATGTTACGGGACGCATATTATTTATTCTAGGGGCTTTGCATGGCATACATTATTATATACGTAGTACTATATTGTGAACTATTATGACCATTTATACTTGACTACTTGATACGCTATATTTTGTGCAATGGGTTGTGAACACACAGGTTGCAAGTTTTGTATGGGCGGAACTTGGAACTGAGTGGATTTACAATGCCTTTGCTTTGAGAACTCATTTGACCTCGTGTGCTTGAACATAAACTAGACAACTACTGTTGGCAGTGGATTGTGAACACACAAGTTGCAAGTTTTGTATGGGCGGAACTTGGAACTGAGTGGATTTACAATGCCTTTGCTTTGTGGACTATTCTAAATGACCAAAAACTTTGCCTTTGTTGCATGAACGCTTTTTAAAAGCTTTACTTGTTAACTAAACTCTATGAACTCACTAAACCATTGTGTTGACACTTTTAGCATGTTTTATCTCAGGTATCTAAGGCATTCACTTCATGGCATGCATGTGGACTTATCATAGAGTCGCGGTGTCGACGCGTCTCACATATATTTTATGCACTTAACTATCGTTTGATTGTAACAAACTCGTTTTGATATATTGGAAATCTTTTGGGACCTATGTTTTGTAAACTCTGATTATTTTACTTAATCAAACGATATTTTCAAAACGACACTTTAGGTCGTTCGATATAACTGTAACTTTGATGCTATGACAGTCATCCCCCAGGAATTCCATTCCGCTGCAAAACAGGTAATTTGGGGGTGTGACAATTTTCGACAAAAAAATTGTTGTCACATTTTTTTCTTCAATTTCTTTTTTTCATTTATTTGGTTGTTGAAACTTGCATGAGAAATCACATTGACTCCACACTAATTTGAATGTTCGAATATTTAAACAAGTAGTAAAATGAACATAACTCTTCTACAATATTCTAAAAGTTTCATAGTTTTTTTTTTAAACTAGACATTCATAAGTTTTCAATTATCATAACACATTATATTTGAAATTCTAGATTGGTGCACTTAATTAGTCGAAGTTGGACTAAACACATGAAATGTGATTTTTTATTCTTCAAATACATTGTACGATATATGATTGGAAAACACATGAATGCGTGTTTCTCATTGCAAAAAAAAGGGAAAGATTTTTACACAAATACATATGTCAATTTTATTACAATTGTTTGGTGTTCGAACTATCAGATTAGTGAAACACTTACGGGTGACCTAGTGGTAAGGAATTTGACTAATTATTCAGAGGTCTCAAGTTAAATTTTGGCCATGTGCTAACAACTTTAAGTGACCACGCTAATCTTCCTGATAAGAGGAGGGCTTTGAGTCTATGTGGCCGTGGGCTTAAGTACCGTGGATTAATCGGCCAAAATGTCGAAAACCAATATGTAATGCGAAATTCAATACTAAAAAACTTTCAGATTACCTAAAAAAAACTTTCAGATTAGTGTTAAATCACATGCAATATGTAATGCGAAATTCAATACTAAAAAGGCAAAAACAAAATAATTCATCGAAAGTATAGAAAAGTGTCTGTTTATTGAAAAATAAAAAAATGTTCGCAGCAACGATATAATTTGTTTTGCCTAAGAATTAACAGTTCTCGAGATATTTAATTTTATAAAAGTGGGTGCATTTGCATTTTTAATTAACATATTAACATAGGGCAAATAGCACAAAAAGGTACCAAACCTAGGTTCCATTTCCAATCAAAGTACTATTCTTTTTTTCTTACATAAAAAGGTTCCCAACAAATTTTTTTGGCAGATTTGGGTTTTTTTATTAACGTTCGTTAACTCACTTCGTTAGTAAGTATAGTCATTTCATGCAACATCCAAAAAAAATTTCAAATTTTTTTTTACATGTTTGGTCCTCGAATTCATGTAATAATTTCATGCAACATCCAAAAAAAATTTAAATTAAAAATCGAAAAAATATTTTCTTAAAATATTAAAAAAAATAAAATTCTTTTCAGAAAAAAATTTCAAAAACTTTTTTTTTTCAAATTTTTTTTTTGAATTTTTTTTAATAACTTTTTTTTGAAAATTAATTTTCTAAACTTTTTTTTAGTAAAAATATTTTCGAAACAAAAATTGAAATTTTTTTTTAAATAATTATCAAAAAACAATTCTTAAAATATTTAAAAATTAAAATTCTTTTCGATTTTTTTTTCAAAAAAAAATTTTTGAATTTTTTTTCTATGACTTCTTTTTATGACTTCTTTTTCGAAATTTGAAAAAAAAATGATTTTAAAAAAAAAAAAAAAAATCTTAAAAAATTTCAAATTTTTTTTTTTAAAAAACTTTATTTTTTTAAATATTTTAAGAAAATTTTTTTCGATAATTATTTTTTAAAATTTTTTTTCAAAATTTTTTTTTCGAAAAAGAAGTTTAGAAAATAAATTTAAAAAAAAAAAGTTATTAGAAAAAAAATTTCAAAAAAAAATTTGATAAAAAAAGTTTTTGAAAAAAAAATTCGAAAAGAATTTTATTTTTTTAATATTTTAAGAAAATATTTTTTCGATAATTATTTTTTTTTTAAAGTTTTTTTTGGATGTTGCATGAAATTATTACATGACTTCGAGGACCAAACATGTAAAAAAAATTGAATATTTTTTGGATGTTGCATGAAATGATTATACAAATTCAAGGACCAAACATGTAATTTACTAACGAAGTGAGTTAACCAACGTTAGTAAAAAAACCCAAATTCGTCAAAAAAATTTGTTGGGAACCTTTGTATGCAAGAAAAAAAGGAAGGGTACCTTGATTGGAAGTGAAACCTAAGTTTGATACTTTTTTGTGCCATTTGCCCATTAACATATTATATAATTTCCTTTTTTCCAATATGTAAATGACCTATTCCCGCATGTTAGAGTACCTCTAAATTAGACAAGCTAAATTGAACTTTGACACTAATATGAGTACAGGTATAGATTAAGGAGATAAAACATATACAGGTAGAAAAAAGATAACAATTGTTATATAAAACAAAAAAAATCAAAAATTGAAATTAATTGGAAGTTTTGTAAGCACGACTTTGACAATCAAAGTGAATTAGGTAAAACACACAAGCAAAGAAACCATCTGAAATACATATTTTGAAAGCCTGTTATAATAATAACGACTGATAACTAAACGTATTGTTAATCAGAAAGAAGCTCTAGTTTTCGCGTGTTGGAAATGATTTCGAGCAAAATTCTAGGATCTTAAGCGCTATGCTCACGAATCGCACAATCAAATTCCCAAGGTTCACATAAAAAGACAGTATCGGGCTTATGAACGGAACTAGAAGTATACTGTAAATCTTCAACAAGACTTGCACTATCATATTTTGACTTTGAAAGAACCCTGAAAGTAAAACAGTTTTAGCATTCGATATTAGCATAATCACTGATAAAACACGGTTACAATTAGTAGATAACATCATTACTTAACTACATACATTCAGTAGCCTCTGGAAAAGCATCAAACAATGAAGTTACAATCTTCAATAGAATCTGCATTAAGAAATCGCAACACTTATGAATGAGTTGATTGTGGTAATTATATCTTGACATAGTCAAATAGAAGAGTAAAACTATAAATGGCTAAATGACTCATAAGTTGCCTAAAATCAGAGGTGGAGCTACATATGCACGCCGCTCACCATTTGAAAAAAGAAATACTTTTAGTGTAATCTTAGCATAATTTAAGTATAGATTTTTTTGCATAATTTGAGTTATGAACCCCCGAAATTCATCCACAAATGTTCTAATCTTGACTTTAGCCATGAACCCAGTCAAGAAAGATTCTAGCTTCGCTGCGCCTAAAATATCTTTTCAATGCATACAACTTACTAAGGGTGTGTTTGTTTCCTTAAGATGTTTTGGGTCTGAATCTAACTACCACATCTTACTGGTAAGAGGTGGCTAGAAAGTTTAAATTTGAACGAAATAATGTTGTTTGTTTTTGTATAAGTGTCTGAATGATTTTAAGTCTTTCGTTTTTGCAATTTGTTTATTAAACCAATGCAATGCGATAATAAGTAACTTATGTAAATATGAAACAAGTGTTTTTATCATAAATATAGCATAGTTAATAAACAATCAAATATATTATATAAAGTTTACAAAACGAGTAAGAGGCAGTAAGACAAGTCTCCCACCTCTTACTGGGTAAGATGTTATATGTCTAACTGGGTCTTACTCAAAAGAAAAAAACAAACAAACAAAACGTATGCCCTCCTTTTACTGGTAAGTAAAAGAAAGAGGGCTAGTCAGATATTTTTAAAAAAAACAAACACACCCTTATCAAATATTCATGATTTAGACTATTATTGAAACAACATAAAATTTTGAAGGAATTTCATATATACCCAAAGAAACTTCAAAAATTACATATTTCCTCAAAACACAAGTTTTTAATGCATGATGTACAATGCTATTAAAGCATGCTTTGGGGAAATATGTAATTATTGAAGTTTGAGTGGAGAAATCATATTTAAGTATCTAATCTTTTATATAATAAAACAAAACCCTTTGTGGAAATTTTTTATTTTAAAAAATCAATTCATACCTTATTTGGTAATATTTTTAAATTATTGTTTATTTATTTTATGTATTCTTAATTAAAAACGTTTAAGCATTTCCTTATTTGGCAATAATACTTATAAATTCGTAATTATATTAAACATGCTGAGAAAACCAAATAATAGACATGTCCTTCTTAGCTATTTCTTAATAGAAAACCAAATAATAGACATGTCCTTCTTAGCTATTTCTTAATAGTTTAGGACTATAATGTAAAAGTAAAAAACAAAAAAGGACACCATTCATTCTCAGATACGAATAGAAGACCCCAAAAGCTTCTTCCAAAACCCTGCAACAAACTCCACTCTCTCCTCCAACCCTAGCGCCGACTTATGCATAGAAAAATCAAATGTCATTACAATTATCTATGTTAGATTACTTTCCTTTTACTTCAGCTACTCATCTTCACTTTAATTTTTTGCAAGAATGAAGGCTAACAAGTTTAGTTTGATTGATGGAATCGACAGTAGAAAGATTAATTGAAGATCAAAGTTCGGATAATCCGAATGTGGAAACAACCCTACAAATTTGATTTTGATGGATGAGAAGGTATTTGATTTTCGGTTTCCTCAAAATTTTTAACGTAATGCGAGTGACACTTTGATCATGTGTTGTAGCACTTATCAAAATTTTAATTAACGTTTAGGCTTTTACTTAATGTAACACTCTTTAAATTGTTCATTGTACATGATGATATATTTTGCGTTTTCGCTAGACATCTTGGTGGCATTTTTCATAAGTATAAATCTTTTTCATTAATTATCAAGTCAATAACTCCATATCATACTACTTTTCTTTATATATATGTTGTCATGTTTAATGATGGAAGTGAATCATTGATGAACAGAGAGAAAAAAGATGATGGACATCATAAAGGCCTGTTTGTTGGCCATTGTTTATATATCTTTTGTTATTGTGAGGGCTTTTTTTTGTTTGTTTTGGATGAAGATGAATTGCAAAGAGGCAAAGACAAAATTAGGTGATTTATGCAATTACCCTCCAGCAGAATAAAACGAGAAAATGTATATACTTTGAATATGAAAATGTTGGTTGATGTGATAGTATATTTACGGCTATTCTCACTAATTTAGGTTGGCTTATTACCTTTTAAAAACCCCTCATATAATTTTTGGTATAATTTAAAGATGCAGAAATCTTTAGATGTTCTACAGAATGTATCACAAAAGCCGATAAAAGTTTTGATTTGTATTGAATATTACTAGAAAAGTTCACTACCATTGTTAGTTTATAGAAATATATATCAAGTATTTAGCATGTGATTTTAGAAAAAATTACTACAATTCTGTTAGATTGTTGCAGTCGCGTAAATGTATGTAATAGTAATAGTGTTCATATAGCGTCATTATATCGCCATGTGTGAGCTAGCCCATGTGGGATTGCTCTAATTAGTGCTTTCTTAGACATGGGTCTCGAATGAGTAATATTTGGTGCAGGTTGAAATGGGTTTAGGAAGTTGAAAATGCATCATGCATTTAAGTCGGTGACAGAAGTTTGACATGTTTCTTTATTTAGCTATGTTATGTTTTGTACAATTCACTTACTCAGGCGAATGCTACTACTACTGAGAGTCATTCCCTTATGTACAAGGGTTGTCTAGCCGGTACATATTTTTTAATCGCTTCTTTTATTATAAAATTTCATATGGATTCTTATGCTAATTTATAGCCTCGGATGTGTGTGCACAAGTGTGAAAACTTGTCCGCTGACTTGAATAGTTTCCGTTGCTAAAAGATTTTCCCTTTTTAATCCAGCAAGTAAAAGCATCTAAGACATGTTAATTTGTTTGTATTTTCATCGATAATAATACATAGTTACATATTTTAGTAAAAATCTCGTGCGTGCACGGGCATTATAACTAGTTCTTATCTATAAGATAATGAGGAGAGTGACAAAAGTCATAAAACTATTTGTTGTTCAGTATGACCCAGTCCCACCCGTAGAAACTATCAAGTTGACCTGTTGTTATGCAACCGCATATGCTGCCACATTTACGGGTAATAGGAACGTACCAGGAAAAAATCTCCTGGTTTGATCGGTGACTCAACAAAAACTTGGGCATTCCTGCAGGTAATTTATAGTCTTATGATCATAAGCTTGTCTAAAATTATGCATCTTGTGTGTTGGATTAGAATCAATACCTGATCACTAATCTTTCTTCATCTATTGTTAATCTGTAAAGGCTGCAGCCTCTACTGAATGGTACCTGCTTATTTTTCCATTCTGTAATGGACCCATAACCATTATTTAGAGGTAGCAATTTTGATCCGTTATCTTATGAAGGTATTCAGGTTATGTTTAATCAGGTCAAATGCGTAAAAAAGTAACATAGGTATAAAAAACGAGTCAAATGAGTCAAAATTTGATGATAGTGTATTAGTATCTGATAAAACATCACAATTCAGTTTAGATTTCATTATAGTATAAATTTTTATTGAGATAATTAATAGTTTGTAATCGTATTTGACACGCTAACTATTTAACAACTTCTTAGATTCTGGCTATCAAGTGTTTTAGGTCATCCCTACCCATTTCGAATAGTATAAAAAAAAATCTCATTTACTGGTTGTAACTTCAACATGTTTTGACAAGTTATCTAATGTACTCATTTTTCCAACCATCGTGAGTAACAATTAAACACAACAAGGTTTCAGATTGGTTGACGTACCAAGGTGCCAACTGACGGCGGCTACAAGATCATCATCTCCTTCATAGATATGGCTAACATGAAACTCTATGTTTTGGCCCATTCCTGTGATTATTTGATTAAGAAAGCGTACAACCTCCTGGCAAAAATTTCAATATCGCCTTAATGCACATTCTTTATCTTTTATAAGTAATGGATAAAACAAAGAAAAATGTATGACCTTTTTGCCTCTGAACGGTTTGGGGAACGAGTAGTCTTCCAAGAAACAATCATCGGATATGTAGTTTCCAAGTTGCTTCACATTCTTTTCATTCATGCATTTGTAGAACTGGTGTATTATATCTGATGGTGTAGGATCGGGTCCTAGATTTTGGTTTCCGATGCTCATCGATGACATTATTTTGGTACTGTAACGTATGTTTCCATTTTTTGTTTTCATACACAGATTCAATCTGCGTTGATTTATTTTTTGCTTGTATGGCGTTGAAAGGAAAATATTGGAAGCTGAAAATGGGGTTCGGGTAGCCATTTTAAGCAGCCGTTGAGACTCGATATTGTTAGCAACTGAATTGTGCATTATGTAAGTGGACTAGCATGGTTGAACTCTTTGATAAATTCAAAAGAAAAGAACCAAATTTAACTTGTACTTGTGGATTACATGTGGATCTCTAATGCCTTCTTTTATGTTTCTTGAAGTATAATCTTGGAACAAATACTTTGGTTCTCAATACAACTTAAAGAATCACAAGATAGAATGTGATTATGTATTTCTTTTTTAAGTGCTCATGTGTCTTGTCCTATGTTTTCCATATCAACAGGCAAAGGCCATGTATCATAAGCATATTGTTGTCCAAATTTGAATGAGGTTGTTATATTAGAAAATCAAAATGAAAGTCAGTAATCGCTAAAAACCCGGATGAAGAATAGAAGGTAAATGGTAAGTATGAATTAGAAAAACCTTGATTTTGGGAGTGTTTGGAATCTTATTGAAACTGCGCTAATGCTTTCTTATAAAAAGAAGATAGAAAAGCATTTGTCCAGTCATTTTTGTAATTCTGCTTATTTAAGAACTTAGAAGGTATGATAAACAGAATTTGATGAACACTTTATAAAGCAACTTGTATTCTGCAAATAAACCATGAGCAGGTTGCTTCTATGCAAATACTTAACACAGTTATTCTATCAAACAGCAATAAACAGTTTGAATAAGCAATCCAAACACTAGTGCTCCAATACAACATCTTTTTACTTTATTTACTTTCATATGTCCAATAACCAGGACTCTTAAGCAGCCAAGGACCAGTCGAATACATAAACTTGTACTTCAAGTGGCATATCAACATATCATTACATTAAATATAAAGAAAAAAAATGTATGTCCGACAACTAAGACTCTTACGCTGCCAAGGACCAGGCTAAGACATGGTCGGTCCTATGTCTTTCGTAAGTAGCCTCTCAACATACAAGGGTAACACTTTTGCTTTCAAGACACCTCTCAAACAAATCAATTCTCAATGGATATATGCAAGTTCTAATAAAAGTGTCAGGGTTGCTCAAATTTCTCAACCGATCAGCAAGTTCAACGGTGGCCTTGTTGAAGACCCAGAGAAATGGGCACATTCAATAAAATATTCTAAAGTAATCCATAAAACAGCGGTATGTGAGTGGCCCATGGGTTCAAGTCTCATTGGAGACATGTGAGATAAAATTTGTGAGATAGGTGGTGTAGGTTGTAAAATTTGTCGTTCTAAAAAATAGAAGTTTGCAAATTTCCCAAACAATACCGTTGTACCATAAAATTAGCAGATAACATATATCAAGAATCACGACCAATGCGCATGACAATAAAATTAAACAAAGACCATATGGTCATTGTTTTTGTTCCTTCTAACATTTGCTAAACAAGTAATGAGATTAAACGTCTGCAATTCAAAACAACATCAATTGCATAGAGGGTAACGTCTCGGAAAAAAACTCAAAATTCTGTATGAGAATAAAAAAAACTATTCAACCGTTGTCACCTGTTGCCATTCTCCATCAACAGCTTCCTTCCATAAAGTGACGTTATTGTCCCTAGAAGCAACAGCCAACAGATTTCCAGTAAGCGACCAAGAGACCCTCCAAACAGGGGCTTTAAAGTCATTTAACACCTTACCCGTCCATTCTTCCCCTTCTTTCTCCCCAGTCCATATCACAACTTTACCATCCTGTGAACCGCTTGCAATTGTGGACTTTGGAAGCCCCAAACTGGGTGCCCAAGCCACATCCCGCACCATATCGCTATGCATTTTAAGAGCTGAAACAGAGTCCATTTTCCATGCTCCATTAGCAAACTTCCAGATCTTCACTGTGTTATCGTTACCACCAGAAGCTAATTTCTGAACCGGGTCAAACTCGCCAGAACCAATCAAAGAACCGGGCTCCATTGAAGGGGCCCACGTGATAGAAGTGACCCCAACAGGGTGAGCTTGGTCTATCCTTGTTGTGTCCCACCCACCATCTGACCTGGCTGTGTGAACCGAGATGTTCCCATCAGAGGACCCACAAGCCAAGCAAAGGCCAAGCTCGTGAGGTGCCCATGCTATTGAGTTTACAGATGACTTGTGGTCATTGAAGATATGAGCGTGTGACCAGTCGTTTAAACTACCTTCTTTCCAAATAATCACGGTGCCATCATATGCACATGATGCAAGAAGTGAGCCAAACTTTGGGTGGGCCCAAGTAACCTGCCAAACAGGACCATTTTTACCGGTCAAAGTCGCAAGGGGCTGGGAGTTTACACTAGTTATCTTAATATTGCCATCAGAAGAGGCAGACGCCACCCGCTTTCCATAATAATCCATAGTGACATCATGGATGATGTCTATGTGACCTGTTTCTATCTTTTGCCCAGGCATCATTCGCTATACTTGCTTGATCCTACAATTCCCAGAAAATCAAACAATTCAAATAACGACTAGGCTTGTTTAAAATATGTTTAACTTTGAAAGAAAAATGAATGTTTTCTACCACTACTAAATGCACATAACTATAGTAAAAACACCATGTTTTAGATTGCTCAAATAGCATGTAGATATAATAGAACTGAGGTCTTAAAAGATTCAAAAAAATCCGTTTACCTGATTAGCAAAGTGTGTTAACCACCACCAAGGTGGCCTAGTGTGAGAAACGGTCACGGGGATACCCGGTTAGACCGGGTACATCTAAGTCAAAGACCCGCCCTCCACAGGTAACCTGAAGAGGGAAAACCTCATCCATTTTACAGTTTTGAATTTTTTATTAGCGAAGTGTGTTGACGAATGCTTTCTTGTGTTTGGTGAAGTATGCCACCTTAAAGAGGATGCAAGATCCATAAAAAGCAATAATTATCTCAACTAATAGAGATGTTTCCATGTTATTCAAAAAGTAGCAACTTTATCCCAAATGAGCATGCTAGGTAATATGTTTATCATGCAGTTATGCTTAAATTAGTTTGTTTTGGTAACTAATCATCAGCTACAAAAAATTTAAAGCTTCCGTTGATCAAAGAGCTAGAGAAAGGTGTTATATACTCCAAGTCATTATGCTAAACTTACTTCACAACTGAAATTAAACAGGTTCTGATGAGAAACTATATTTACTTATATCATCGTCCTGCTTTTTTCTATTTTTCCTTGTGTGAGTTCAACCTCATTTTTGCTCACTTCAAAGTAATATCTCATTACTTGATTAGTAAAGCGCGTAAATGTATGCTTACAGTATTTGGTGACGAACGTCATTCTCAATAAGATGAACAACCTATATTTGACATGAAGTAATCAATAATTCAACGCATGTAGATGTTTGTATTTCAAATTAAAAAGCTTAATCTCAAAAGTCAAATGAAGCATTCTATGATATGATTCTTATGCTTGATTTGGTTACTTTAACTAATCACAACATTATGGATGTTCACAGCTTTCCATGGATCAAAGAGTGTAACAAGCATCAGATGTAATATATACATCCAAAATTCTAAGAAGTCTACCTTTTGATATTTGATGTTAAACCTTGTACTTCACACAACAAATATAGCTTTTGATAGTAAATTCTATTGATGTATCTTTTTTTTAGTATATTCATTCATCATTGTGTACATCTTCATTTTTGTTCCCGTCAAGTAAACAGGAGACATAATAATATCACATTAGTCCTTAAATTCTACCAATACATATATGGGAAACACAAACCGAAAAGCATTGTTGTAAAAATCGGCCTAGGCCGCCAATTAACCGGCGCCTAGGCAGGGATTAACCGCCCAATTTTAGCCTAGCCAGACTTATTAATCCGATTGGTCAAAAATCGGTCAACATACCGACTAATCAGATAAATCGGCCAAATTAGGCATAAATCCGCCAAATCAGACAAATGTCGGCCAAATCAACACGGATCATCTTTTTCCAAAAATTTAAATTGGGGTTTTTTTTAAAATATACATCGTGTTTTTCACAAAATGAGTGGAGACACAACCATTCAAGCACACCTCGTGCAGATATTTAACACAATATGTGAAGGTGTGCTCGTTTTTCTTATTTCAATTGAAGGTTTATGACACTAATTACCCAAGGCCTTTGGTCTAGTGGTATGTGAGTGGCCCATCAACCTAGCAATTGTGGGTTCAAGTCTCATTGGAGACATTGTGATTTGTGAGGTATTATCTGTGAGATAGGTGGTATAGGAGTATAAATTGCCGTTATAAAAAAATGACACTAATTGAATTCGGAAATTGGTTTCTGAAAATTAATTGAACCATATGAACTTTGAACCTGGAAGTAATTTGAAGCATCTCATTTACGTTATACATATAATCTCAAAAATTTATAATTTTATATATAAAAATTCCATTCAGATTTATTGCTAGGCGGTACCCGGCCGCCCAACTAGCGCCTAGCGATTTTACAACCTTGCCGAAAAGTTATATATAGTACCTTCAAGACTGATTTTTTCTACTATAATGTTACACATTTACACAGTATAATTTAGCTCAAACTTATTCCCTAGACTCGCTTAAAATCTATATCAACTTGAACTTAGAAGACAACCTGCTATTTACTTTCCTTAAAGGTGAGAGCATATTCAAAAACAGAGTTCTAATGTTGAGATGTAGAGACAGATTGTCACTGGAGGGCGGGCCTAACAGCTGCCACTATCTTCATTGTTTGTAAACAATAAATCACATTTTCATAATACAGGCTCGCTTGTCAAGCCTCGCAGGCTGTTTAATATTGCATTTGCACGACAAAACAATGTTACCCAAACGCGTTTTAAAAAAGCATAATTAGTTTTGGAACCCCAATCCCAAACACCTAGATCTATCACATTAAGTGCTGAACCACATAGATCCCATACTGTTTGAATTACATTTTTTACATTTGCATTTGTTCCTAGCCGCGATCACGCATCTAAATTACTACCCGACATCTAAATTCCAACTTTCCCCCAAATCCACTATACCGAAAACCAGGATACAATTACAAAAACAGTTTTCTTCAAAAGGTGCTACAAAATATAAAGTAATTAATGATTCACGTAAATTCTATACACAATTATCATATTAAATGTAACCGGATCATAGATCTAGACATATATGTATGGACTATGGACTGATTAAAACTATCAAAATATATATAAATTGATGCGTATAGATCTGTGCAAATGAAAGATGGATCGTGAAAGATAGTTACCTTTTGAAGAAGAAGAAGATTAGATGTTTTGTAAAGGTGAGGGTTTCGTAGTTAGACAAAATGTATGCGTGTTCCGGTTCTTATTCGGATCCGGGTTTTGTTTTTTAACAGGTTAAAGTGGCTGGCTTGATTTTATTTTATGAAAGTGATGTCATAAATGCCACCTGGTTTCTTCTCATTCGTGCCTTATGAGGACATGGAGCGTGTGGAAGTTTTGGTTCAAGCTTATTTGGAGCAACGAGACCTTGCAAAGAAGCACAAGATAAAACAACAAACCATGACCCCTCTGAAGGCCAAAAGCGTCGCATTAGGGGCCTAATGTGATGCAACTGAAGGTCACTTAATGCGATTCTTTGGGTTATCGGATTTGGGATGTTTTTGGTTGAAGTAACTTGATCAAGAAAAGCGTCGCATCCCTCTGATGTGACGCATTTGGAGGTTTCGAGGCCCAACCGACAATTACTAATTTTTTTATTTATTTTGCAATAAGAAAAGTTTAAAGATTTCTTAAATTTGTTTTTTTTATTTTAATTAGGAGCCGTTTTGTTTACGTACGGTATATAAATCGTTTTAGAGATGGGACGGGAATAGTTATGTTGTTTGGTTTCTCGTGTTGAACAGTAAGGACCCGATGAGATTGATATAGATCAAGAAGCCCGGCTAACAATTTAACAAGAACTATACTTCACTACTGTGAGGCAGTATTTACCCAAGCGTGTGAAAACTTATGTAATGTTGTGTGTTGCTCTCCTTTTATAGAGAAGTTTTTAGGGTTTACAGATAAACCCTTCGGGAGTAATCAACGGCCGCCAGGGTGCCAAGTGTTGATCATCCGAGAGAAGAAAAGGAGGACATATGTCATGCGTCCTAGGGGCTCATACAGGAGAGTGCTCTGCTCTCCTGTTTTGCTGATCGTGTGTTCCTCACTGTGCTATGTCAGACTCGTACGTTTTAACAGTTAGCAACAGTTGTAACACTTGTCTCTTTGTGCATGTACTATGGTACCTGAGAGGAGTTGCCAGGCCTAGTTTGGCCTGGGCTTATACCGTTCTAGTCAGTGCTGACTTTGTAAACTATTTTAGACTTGATCCGAGCGTGTGGTTGGTGGGGCTTGGCCAACTAATAGTGATACGTTATCAAGTCCCACCAGTATAGTGTTATGTCACGTACTAGTGAGATGATGCTAGACTTTTGAAGTGTGAGTCCCCCGATCTGCTTTGTGCATCTTGTACCGGTAGGTGCCGGGTTATGTCAAGGCTGAGTTTTCCAGGTTGACACTTGAGTTGTCTTGTGATGATGGTCTAGACCCTAGGTTGTGTTCCCCAAGTAACATGTGGGTGTTTAGGGTAAGGCTTGCATTTAATTTTTGCATGAGGGATGTAAAAAAGATCCCTTTTGAAATGATTTCAAATCTCTTTACCGAATATTTCAGCGGGTCAGACCTGCCGATTCGACTGTACCTGACATCATCTTGATACCTGGAGTACGCGCATCTTGTAAGGTCGTGAGGAGTACGCACCTGAATTGGGCTTTCTAGCCCTATAGGCTGTTACCAGTTGTTTTCCACTGGAAGTTATTTTTCCTCTCCTATATAGGGCGTGAGGGATGAGGAGTTACATTTTTCAAACTTCCTATTTTCAAGAAACTGCTTGTGTTTTTTGAAACCGCCAAAGATCCTTGTCCCTTGAAGTTGCGTTCTTACTCAAAGGTTTTTTCCAGAAGAAGGTAGCGAGGCAAGGTTAGTTACTTAGTTCGTTGTCTTGTTCCTGCGTTCTTGTCTGAAAAAGAGTCATTTATTGTGTCGTTCTCTTTTCCTTTAGTCATGTTTTCCAAACGAAATGAGAGTGTTGTTGTCGATAATTCTTCTGGGGTAAATACCCTGAAGTTTAACAATATTTTGAAAAACCACAAGTGGATTGAGGCTTATTCGCCTCGTGTGCCCGCTGGCGATGAAAGGGCTGACCTTCCCCTTATCGTAATCTAATTACCTTTTACTTGGAGTATGTCATGCATGCTAATGTTAGGTTCCCTTTATATCAGTATGTTCTTGAAGCATACCGTTGCTTTAATATTGCTTTCTATCAAATTCATCCTCTTGGGTATCAAAGGCTGCATGCCTTTATTATGGCTTGTGATGGGTTGAATTTGCCTCCTCGCTTAAATGTTTTTCGCTATATTTTTCAAATAAAGAGGTGTGGATCTTGGTATACTTTTGAGAGGAGGGCAACTGAGGATCCGTGCCTGACCTTTTTGAATACGGCCAGGGGTTGTCTAGTTAGCATCAGAATTGGGTATAGATTACCATTGATGCACAGGTTCTATCTCCCCGTCATCTGTGGTGGAGTAGTAATGTGAATCCGAACATGGATGTTACCTTTGACATTTCCTCTGATGATAGGATCTTGTATGATCGTTTGAGTTCGTTGCGTGTTTATTCAAGGCCCATGTTGGAAGCTGCCTTTTTTCTGGCTGGTTTAAGTTAGAATTGGGATGGTGGGTTGGGTGGCGCCATGTGTTGCATCAGGGTGATCATGGTGAGTTGTTGTGTTCACCTGTTTTCTTTTGCAATTTCTTTGGTTTGTTCCTAATCATGATCCAATGTTTTTCTTGTTGCGATTGATGTTTCCTCACGTCTTGCATTGGCGAATGATGTCGGTGTGACTATGGCCTCTAAGCCTGTCATTCAGGTGGATGCTGATGTTGCTGCTCCTCCTCCTCTACTTGTGTCACCGGCCTTTGATCATGTGGTTGACCATGTGATGGAGGACGCGGACGAGGATGAGTGTTTGGCTGGCCGCTTGGTTCACAAGAAGAGGGCTCGTACTAATGCTGAGGCTGGAAGGAGTGAGGTTACCACCACTGGTGAGAAAAATAACGCCTCGTCTCTTGTGCGTTTGAATGTCATTCCTTTGGTGATCATATATCCTGCTTCAGATGATGAGACGGAGGTGGTTGAGCAGAGGATTTCTTCAAGGAAGAAATCTAAGTCCAAAAGGTCCAAAGAGGCCGTCTAAACTGATGACGGTACTTCCCTCTTGTTTTTATGCCTTGTGTTAATACAAATAAGCCGTAAAAACGTTTATTTATATTTTACGATCTTCTAATGTTTTGTCGATAACAAACGTAAAATCATTTTAACGAAACAAATAAAATACGTAAATGGTTTGAGCCAATAGTTTTCTAACACACTTACATTTTCACATAAAACACTAAAACAAGTATAAGTGATTTTATGATTTAGTAATACAAATGTACAACTAGTGTTTACATATTGGGCAAATATATACATAACTAGTATGTATTATAATGGGTAAAAACTACAACCCATGGAGCATATCCATAGTCCATGATATTGACCCATACCCATTTGACTAGATGCATTGCATCTATTAGGTACATTGTATCTAATGAAATACCCATGGATCAACCCATGACCCATGACCCATAACCAAAATATCCATGGGCAAAGAGGAGCGTCCCACGGATCCCTAGCATTACACTAGACGGATCCCTTGAGGGTGGGATCCGTGGAATAGTAGACATTTTCTCTCTATAAATAGTGAGCCATTTCTTCATTGTTTCTTACCCCTTTCTCACATACTTTCTCCTTGAGTTAAAAACTCTCTAACCCCAGATCCAAGTGATCTATGTATGTAGTTTTGTTTTTGTGTGATTCTCTAGGTTCCTCTTAAAGGCAAGATCACCACCTTTGAAGTCAAGCAAGCTCAAGTCCGTGAGTTGCCATGCTTCCTCATCATCAAGACTATTGAAGTTATCTTGTTGATGGTTCTTTTTCTAAGAAGTGTAGTGTTAAAGACATTAGTGAAAAATGTCTCAAGTGTCAAGACGAAGACATTAGTGAAGGGTGTCGATCGTCCGTATTGTAGGCATTAGTGAAGGGTGCCTAGAAGTCAAGTCACAAGACATTAGTGAAGGGTGTCTTGAAGATCTAATCAAAGGCATTAGTGAAAGGTGTCTAAGATGTACATTCGATATGGTGTGATTCGATGTACAAGATAGATTAGTATTGGGTCAAAGGATATTGTTATCCTTGTTGATATTATAAGGAGTAGATCTCCTTTGGGGTTAGGTGATTGGTGTAGTGTTGGGTAGTAGTTCCTCCATGGTAATGGAACTCGGTATCTAGCCTAGTACCGGATAAAGGGTAGGCGACGTTGTGATAGGATTGGTTCTCCTTGGTGAAAAGGACCCGGTATCTAGCCTTGTACCGGATAAAGTGTAGGCAACATTGTGAAGGTTTCTCCACCATAAGGAGTCGGTGTTGTGTAGTGATTAAGAACTCTCGAGTAGGTGACTCGGGGAGTGGAGTAGGGCAAGGAAGGTGTCCTTGTAGCCGAACCACTATAAATACTCGCGTTGTGGTTTTGTGCTTCTTACTCTTTATCTTTTCATTACATATATATATTTCTATATGTTTGTTTATCAACATCCAACACACATCCATATAGATTGACATAAGTCGATCTAAATAGTTTAAAACAAGTTTTAATTAGTAAAACTATTCAACCCCCCCCCTCTTTTAGTTTTCCACAATTGGCATCAGAGCTTCGTTACCAAGTTTCTTAAAGTATATTGTACTTTAAAAACTTGATACGATCCGTGGTTAATTGAAAACTACAAAGAAGGTCTTTCATAAAAACAACACACCATGTCTTTTAAAACTCATTGTTTTGATGTTGATTAGATGAAAACATTGTTTATTACTTACTATTCATTTAATTGCACTAATATTTTTTGTCATATTGCTTAGTTAAAGCTCATACCTACCAAGCCACAGGAATCGCTTGGTAACAAGAATACCTTCCCTAAGAAGGTATCTTAAACACAAATGAGCCGGAATTGTCTACTAACATTTGTTGTGTCATTTGTAAAGACATTCCTAAGTACATTAGAGGTATGACTTTCCACTTATCTCTAAATAACATTTTCTTGATAAATAAGTATACTTACATAGGTATTTATATGATTATCTTTTGTGCATATTCATGTATTACATGTAGCTTCATTAGGAAGCTTTTCTCACATGCGTGTTACTTTTTCGTCTAAAGTCGTGGTTTATAAAACTTGTGTTTTATTTCATTTAATCCAAAAATCATATCCTTCTAATAATAAAACAAAACACAAATCTCAAAAATTCCTCCTTCCCCATAAATAAACCTTTCGTCGTCCACTCTATCAAATCCCCACTTTTTCAAATCCTCCACTTTCAAAAACAAATTACCTCTCATTCAAAACTTCATCTTCCTCTTCATCTCATCTCATTTCAAACCAAAACCAAGAAGGTTCGTTATCAACATAGTTTACATCGCTCTCGTGCTCATCGCCTTAACGCTCATCGCTCTTGTGTTCCCTATGATGAAGTTCTCATACGGAGACATATACTTTGTGTTGTTAATCTACATTGGGGTTATATACCCAATCCTTTGTATCATTCTTAGCATTGAAATGAAATATTAATAATATTCTAGTTTATCTAGGTTATTATTATCATAATGTGTTTGTCACTTCTTTTGATTTATATTTTTCGTATTCTTTTGAGATACATTAGAAACCATTAATGCATGCTAAAAGAAAATGTAGGCTTATACACAAATCTTGGTATAAAACTATAAGATCTAAAAACCTATGTTTTTATAAAAATTTTGTTTATGTTACTACAGATCCACGGATCTCTGTAGGTATACTAGCCGGATCCCTGATAGAAGGGAACCGTGAGAACCGTTCTTCTGGATAACAGATTTTCCATGCAAAATAAAAACCGCTTTCTTCCTAAAAGAAATGTTCTACTAGAATGTTAAACATTAAGTGAGTTAAATTTCATTGTTAATAAACATCTTGTAAAAACGTTAGGTAATCATTGTTTTACCCGTAATACGTCACATCCTATTAACTTCTTTTTCCTATAGGTTTCGCTATGTTGCATGAATATGAGTTTGATTTTTCACTCACTAGCGTCTACACTCCTAACATCTCCCTTGAGCGCAACACACCTGGCAATCATGTCCGTGAGTTCAATAATCTCGAAAACCGTCACTTCCACGAAGGACGTATTGTCGACACCCCTCTACAATTCGAAGAAGCTATCAATACCTCCTTCCGAGCCATAGGACTAGAATGTCTTCTCAAAATTAACGAGAAAATATGTCCAAGGTTTATATTGGAATTCTTCCGTCAAGTTGAACTCGTTCGTAACGAGGATCGCTCTCTATCTCTTTGGTTTTGGATCAAAAACCAAAAGTTTGTTTTAACCCTTGGGCAATTTGCTCACATCCTCCAGATTCCAAATCATGGACAATGTGCCTTCACTGAAGATTGGTCTCTTGATTCTCTCTTCAACTTTCGTGAAGAAAATAGTCCATATTGTTCACACATACCTTCCCCGAAAGACTTGAATCGCATAATATGCAAACCCTATTACTCCGATCCAAACATTATCCATACACGGGATATCCGAGAAGAGTACAAGCCTCTTGCACTCATCCTAAGTGAAAATGTTTGGAGCCTTAGGGGAAATCTAGAAATCCTTCCCGCTTGTTGTGCTCACATAATGTATTGTTTGCTAACACAACAACCATACAATCTCGCCTACTTCTTATAGGCTAATTGTAAATCTTCAAGGTTCCAAGAATAAACTCATTCCTTATGGAATGTTCTTGAAGTGCCTTTATCATAACATCATGTACTTTCATCCTCAATTTCAAAGTCCGTTGTACGTACTTGTGAACAAGATGATGGAACCTCTAAACGCATCTCTCATGAAGACTTTCTTCATTCCTGAATCGGCAAACACTCATCAACCATTTGATGACCCATCTTGTGAAAACGCTCAAGGAACTTAGTCTTCTTTCTAAATAGGGTCAACCCTTAGTATTCATGCTTTATCAATGTAATCCAATTTCTTTCATGAAATAAAACATCTTACATTTGATATCTTAGTGTTAGAACCTCTTAAACTAACCGTGAAATATGATGCATTGTCAAAATCATTGCATACCTTTTGTAAAGGTTCTGCTTAAGATAGAGGCGGATCCCAAATTTTGTGCTTGACGGATCCCTACTCTTAGGGAACCGTGGGATCCGGCAAACAGAAAATGCAATTGCAATCATTGTATTTCAAACATGTCTTAAATCACTTCACACTAAGCTAGACATAGTGCCTTAAGGCAAATTGAGTCCTTATCAAGCTAAGTAGATTTTTCGTACTCACACATAACTCATTTAGATCACACTCGAAACACCCGTAGATCTATCGTCTCACCAAAACTCATTACTCTTCCGCTCTTATACTCATACATGATCCCTCACATGTTAAAACATCTAGCTTTGGAAATCTCTCAAAACTAATCATCCTTACCTCAAAATTGGTCGAAATTAATCAAATTCTAGTTTTTCCATTTTAAACTCTTAGGATATCCTCCAAAACATTATCCTAAGTTACTATCTCATCTTTAGGATAATTTAGTTCCATTTGACACTCTCTAAATCTTTAGTGTCATCTTTGGTCACTCATTGGTACTCTTAAAAGTTCCAACTTCTTCCATAAAAGGCAATCATTAGCTACATCACTCATTACCCTTAAGTATTTAAGTACCTCTTCATTTAAGACACTTAGATGGACTGAAACACTCAAGAAGAAATAGGGATTATATCCTACAAACATCATTGTTATCCTTTCTTAGCTGCTGAGAGACGGATCCCTAGTATTAGCCTAGACGGATCCCTCATTGGAGGGAACCTTGGGATCCGTATGACAGATTTATGTCAACTCTAGCTACAACAATCATTTCAAGCTTATCTTGCTAACTTGAACACTCCGTCTCATCTTAAATAAGTTCCTAGATCAGTACAACTCTGAAGTTGACTCTTGTGCATGCTAATCATCACATTCCAAGGAAGTTTAGTAGCTTAAGTCTTGAATGCACTTGCCAAATCCTTTGCTTTATAAACCACATTATTAGGACTCCTAAAGTTATCATCTTCATCCTCATTTTCAGCACTTAGAAACATTTACCAACCTCTTTGAATCATCTCATCATGAGGAAAGCTCCAAGTAGTAACTCATCCACCAAAGGACCACCCAAGAAAATTGCTCGTATTGTACACGAAATTTCTTCAACCGAATCATCTCCGGTCAAATCCACAAATGCAAGGATTTTTCCTTCACCAACTCAACCAATCAAACCAATCACTAAAGGATAGTTCCCACAAAACTACCTATGCAAAGCACCACCATACCTCCTAAGCCAAACAATCCTATTTCCACTAAACCATCACCATTGGTTCCTAGAGCTATCTCATTCACGACTCCACTCTCATCACCACACCTCTACAATCTAGAGGATTTTCCTCCTAGGTCGTCTAATCCTCCTCCACTGGCAACATTCTCCTCATTAGGAGGAATAATGGTACAAAATCAAGGTGTTGAGTCAACACTAGCTCCGGATTCTTTTTTGCCGTCACCATCAAATAATCCCATTTGGATTATGAGAAATTATCAAAGTCAACCACCGGAAGTTGACACTTCTCTACCACCACCATCATTCTTGGTCGAGCCATCTTCAAATGCTCCTCCACCAATCCCTCCGGCGTTTGAGGCTCCCACCCGCTTCACTTGATCTTTCGCATCAAGCAATTTCTTTTCTTCCACCACCACTACCTAGCCATGACAAAGGTGTCATTGTGTCAACATGTTGAAAGTTTGATACATGAAGTACAGGAAGATCAACGTTTCATGTTCTATCACCTCCTCGAACGTTTCGACGAGATTAAACCTAAACAAACTTGAGCTAGAGGATTTTAGTGGTGTCCTAGTATCAAGCGTTACTTAGATAAGTCTAGTAATTCCATGTCATGTATCGTTTCCTTTGTTTTTAGAGTCATGTATATCATACCTCTAGTTTTATTAAATGAAATTACATGACACTTGCTATATTTCCGAGTATATGATTATGTTGTATAATACATATCTCACTTTGATTATGTTATATCACCATTCTTTGAATTTAGTCATCGGCCACGGATCCCCGATATTTGCCTAGGCGGATCCCCAAAGGAGGGAACCGATCCGTGCAGCGAAACAATTTTTCTACTAACTTGAGTTATATTTTTAGGAAATTATGCATTATACTTGTTTTCTAACCTTTGTTTTGTAGTTATTCAATTTACACATGAAGACTTTGACACCCTAAATCTAGGGGGAGCTTTGTGTCAAAGCAATACATTGCAAAATCACTTGCAATATTAGGATTACATTTCATGACGTCCCTTTGCAAAGTTTGTTAGGAATTGGAAATTCCATAATGAAGTGTCGGTCACCCCAAATATAATCTAGCATAAGTTAGCTCATAGACATATCGTTATTTACGATACTTACTAGTTATTAGTTAGTTACTTAGTTATTTGATTAGTTTAGAGTAACACTGTGGATGAAGGACGGGTCTTTACCCACTGTATGCCTGATCCACAGCCCGTCAGGAGGGCGTTTAGTTTGTAACTATAAATACCCTTCCCACTAAGGGAAGGGTGGTGCTTCTTTGACAATCTAATCTTTTCTATTTTGTTTATCTCTCTAGAATCACCCTCTCCTCTCTTCATCTCTCTAAACATGGCTCTCTTGTTTAATCATAATCCTAGACCACCCGAATCATCTAAACAACATAAAATATACAATCCTACAAAGTTGCAATCATCAAGGGGGAGCATATTCGTCACATAGACGAAATCTTTTGCAAACTTAGCTGCAAATGAACTAGCTTAGTATTAATTTTTTTGACGCCCTCACATAGGGATGGACTCGTCAAGAGTTAAGACGATCTTTCCTCAACTTGCTCTCTATATTATTATTCTTTTATTTTTCTCACATGTTTTTCTTAAAACAATGTGTTAGTTTATTTTCGAAGAACTTTTGTTTCGACAAAAAAGAAGAAAAGTAAAAACTACAAATTCAAACTTTTACGAATTTTAGCTTTTCCTTAAAATAATTTTATGTTTTGTCATCAACAAAAAGGGGGAGATTGTTAATACAAATAAGCCATAAAAACGTTATTTATATTTTACGATCTTCTAATGTTTTGTCGATAACAAACGTAAAATCATTTTAACGAAACAAATAAAATACGTAAATGGTTTGAGCCAATAGTTTTTTTTAACACACTTACGTTTTCACATAAAACACTAAAACAAGTATAAGTGATTTTATGATTTAGTAATACATATGTACAACAACTAGTGTTTACATATTGGGCAAATATATACATAACTAGTATGTATTATAATGGGTAAAAACTACAACCCATGGAGCATATTCATAGCCCATGATATTGACCCATACCCATTTGACTAGATGCATTGCATCTATTAGGTACATTGTATCTAATGAAATACCTATGGATCAACCCATAACCCATGACCCATGACCCATAACCCATACCCATGGGCAAAAAGGAGCGTCCCACGGATCCCTAGCATTACACTAGACGGATCCCTTGAGGGTGGGATCCGTGGAACAGTAGACATTTTCTCTCTATAAATAGTGAGCCATTTCTTCATTGTTTCTTACCCCTTTCTCACATACTGTAACATATTGGATTTCACAAACACATCATACCATAATCAAAAGAGGCGTACAAGATGAGGTTTTAGAGAGAGAAAGAGTTAGAGGTTTGGGAACTTAGTGAGAGAAAGTGAAAATCTTATTATGAGCTCCAACTCTCTACCTTGGGAGGTAGAGAGTATTTATAGTCATTACACAAATCGCCACCTATGGGTTGTGGATCAGGCATACAGTGGGTAAAGACCCGTCCGTCCTCCATGGTGTTACTTAACTAAATACTACTTAACTTTAAATAACCATGACTATGAGCTTTCTAACGATTACATATACTTGAGGTGACCGACACTTCAATAACCGGATTTACTAAATCCTAACAATCTCCCCCCAAAGGAGGTCACCTTAAATTACAATGAATACAAAACAGATATTACATTAGATTGTTCTTGGATTCTCGATTAAGTTCTTCGCTCAGTAGCTCGTAGTCTTTGATTCTTCATTTTCAGCATGTTTGGATAATTCTAGTGGAGGTCTTTAACTGATCCACGTGATAATGAGTTTTGGGCCAGCTTTGAGATCATTAGCTATCATAAATCTCTGACTCATCCATTGTGGTGTTGGTATTATGTGATGTTGTGATATTTGGACCGACATGCTCACATTTTGGATCATGATTTCTTCTCATCAGAGTAGCGGAAGCTTTCGTTGATTTATGATATTGGTAGCAGCGTAGCAGAAGCATGGAGTGAGAATATCAGAGTCATTGATGCACTGATTGAAGAATTTCCTTGACAGGGTTTCGCAGCTGTTCTAGCTGTTCTCAAACCGGAACGTCTCAAAGAAGACGACGACGAGTGAAGTGAACCAATTGAGATTCAGCGATTGATGAAAAGAGATTTGAAAACAATGTGTACCGCTCGCGAAATTGTTTTTGCAGTACAACGAAGGTTTTAAAGAAAATCAATTATCAATCATAAACACCTTTTATTTTGAAATATGACACAATGATGTGCTAAAGAAAAGAGTTTTAATGCACAACGACGGTTTTCAAAGGTATCCGTCAATCCATAACCTTGAACCGAGATTGAATCATAATTATGACTCTTGCCCCATTGTTTCGTTCGGTTGTCACATGGTTGATCTATTGAACGATCCCACATTCCACCCACCAGAGCTTGTTTGATGTTGGCTCCGAGAGGCTTTCCATCTTTATTTTGAATATGTTTGCATATCACTCAGATGTTCTGGCAATACCACAAGGATAATGCGATAAGATATAATCTCTCTTTCCACATTTGTGTGCAGGAGTCTTCATAGACAGTGTCCTAATGAGATTTATTTGATGATCTCTTGGCTCTAGACTCAATAGTGCACATTTGTTTCCTATGCCGAGACTAGGGAGAGGTCTCCTTCTTCAATATCAACAATCTCGGAGAAAGTAGATAGATAATGTGGGTTCCCGTGAGAATGAAACAAGCCCTTTAAGAGGAACTTGAGTAGCTTGGGAAGTTTAGTGCGGCCACTTTGGGTCCATGCGTCTTGTCTTCAATACCAGTGTTACCTTAGTAACCACCAGTAGCATATGAATTGAACCGCCCCCTAAGGATGAATTATTGGAGGGCTATTTCTTTTCACCCTTTTCACATTTACTTCTTTTTCATTCTTCAACCCCTTCAGTGCTTACCGAGACTTCATAACTAGAACCTTGTTGGGTTATTCCAGAACTAGCTCAGACTCAGTCGGCACTCTTCCCATATCTCACTTTTCTCCTTTTTTTTTCTCATCATACCTAAGGACTTCTACACTATCTAGTGGATTGTCCCTGGGTAGATCCCTCCGGTTCTGGCGGATCATGGGAACAAATACCTAACCTTATCATCCTTATATCACCATTCATAAAGTAAATTTGGTTGGTCTATTTGGTATTGTTCATCTGCCATTGGAACCACTTGAAAAACCATTTGAAAATCAATTGATACTTGTGATATATTATCAAAGCATTTTGTACCTGAATTATTTTTGATATTTTTAGAAACAGAGCTCCCCTCAACATGTGCATCATGTATTTGAAATCGTTTGGCACACGGAGGCAAGAGGAAGAGTTATCTTCTTTGATTACCATTTTCTAAAAGATATCAACAGCACTTCCCTGATCAAATCAAGTAGATAAAGCATATTGGGGAAGGATGAGGTTTTCATAAATTTGCTCCCTCTCAATATGTGCTTCGAGGTTTGAAAGAGTTTTGCACATATTAGAAGGAACCTGTTAGGAATTGGAAATTCCATGTTAAAGTGTCGGTCACCCCAATTATGGTCTAGCATAAGTTAGCTCGTAGATGTGTCGTTATTTACGTTATGTTGTAGTTAATTAATTAGTTAGTAGCGTAGTTTAGTGTAGTGTAACATCGTGGAGGAAGGACGGGTCTTTACCCATTTGATACGATCCAGTGCCGTGGGGAGGTCGTGTAGTCTGTAACTATAAATACCCCTTCCATCCATGGAAGGGGTGGTGCTTCTCAATCTAACATTTGATAATTTACAAAGCAAGTCTCTAAGTAGAACACCCTCTCTTTCTTTCTCTCTCTAAAATATGGCATACTTGTATTTCCATCATCCAAGACCACCCGAATCATTAAACACAATAAATATAGGATCCTAACAATTGGTATCAGAGCCAAGGTTCTTGTGTTATCTTTGATTTGTGTGGTTCGTACCAAGTTTGTTGTGTTTTGATGATGTTTTGTGGTTTTGTAAACTGTTTTTATACTCTTTTGGTTGGAAAAACATTTGTGATATCTTTGTGACAAGCAGTTTTACATGTTTTCATTCTTGTATCCTATTTATTGGTCAAAACAAAATAAATTTGTCAAGTGGTTTTTGCTAATATTTGTTTTGTGTCTTTTGTCCAAACAAACAATACTTTTGTGACAATTTTTTTGTACCAATTTATGTCCGTGTAATATATTCGTGGGTTAATCTGGTCTATTTTTATGGTCAAAACAGTCATTAGATGCAGTTTGTTATGATGTGTTTCTGGGTTTATTATGAAGATGGTCGGAAACATCACCGGAAAAATTTAAATGATCAAATCTTGCTGTTTTTTTCTTGTTAGCGAGTTGTCTAAACTGGTCTTTTTCTTAGTAGCAACTTGTGGTTATTTGACTATTGAGTCAAATAAAAAGGCAGCGACTTGGTCTAGCTACTTAAGTTAGCGACTTGTCAAATGAATATTAGCGACTTGTGACAGAAAGACTTAGCGACTTGCTGTGTTTTGAAAATGTATAACGACTTGTTGAAGTGGCGACTTGCATGATGAGTGTGTAAATACTCATCATTTTTGTACAAAATAAACTGCAAAATCATCTGAAAACACTCAGAAACACATCAAAATAATCAAAATATCACAAATCAGTGTTTTATGTGTTTTAAATACAAAAATATCAAAATCAGATGAAAAACATATCAAATTTGCAAAAATTGCGTTTTAGTCCCCAAGTTTATAAAATTGTCAAAAATAGTCCCTGAGCCAAAATTTCAAAAGAAGAGTCACCAAAGGTCTTTTTTTAAAATCATAAATTGTCATATTTAGTCCTTTGGTGGGAAATCTAAAAGTTTTGAGAAAATTACAATTTAGTCCCTAAAAATCCAAAATTGGTCAAATTTAGTCCTTGGGAATTTCAAAAAAAAAAAAATGTGTCAAAAACTAACCCTTGGATTATTAAATATTGGCAAAACCAACCCTTGACTACATTTTCATAAGTTACATGATTGATCCCTTGGTTTTGAGAAGTTGCAATTTTGGTCCCTCTGTTAACATTTCTACAAACTATCCAGACCCTAATTGTTACCCAAGCCCTTTTTACACCTTGGGCCCAATCCATTTACCCAGCCCAAACCAAAACCCGGTTTTAAACCCAAAACAAAACCACCCTTTGTTATCATAACCCGGTCAAATGGGTTTGACCCGTCTGTTTCCCTCTCTCCCTCACGTGATAACACCACCATCATCACCATTCCTGCAATCTTCCTGTCACACTCAACTATCATCACTACAACCCCCCTCCAAACAGAAGAAGAGGGTGTGATTTATATACCCCCCAATCACATCAATCTCACAACGATAAAAGGTTTGGCGCCAAAACTTTATACTTGGCTAGATTGTTGAGTGATCCAAGGGTCATTTTTCTTGCTGGGAACTATTCAAGAAGAGGAGAGATGAAGCTTGGGATGTATAAATAGCCAAGAAAAGCTACAAGGAAGGGGGAGTTATATTTTTTTCTTAGCAATGTATGTCGTTTCATGTTTTCTTAGTCTAAATTAGATTTTCAGTTGTAATTTAAAGCTACATTGTGTTCAAGTAAACCATTTTAGTGTATCTCAACTTTATTTAAGTGTCAATTTCTGGTCATGTTAAACAATCTTTGTTAACTGTTGAAATTTCAAGTTTCAAACTTACTTGCTTAAGCTTTTAACAACTCATTATCAATCTCAAATAAGCTTATACAAGCTCATGAAAGCTTTCCATAAGCTCACATTCATTTTACTCACTTGTGAACCTTGGTCAACAAAAGTCAACACGGTACAAAATTGAGCGTAATGGATATGGGTTGATGCGGCTTGGAATGGGGTTATATAGCTTATTGGATTGGTTTGTATTGATAGTGGTTCTTGTTTCACATTTGGCTAGCATTGTGGCTTGACACGTGTAAGTCAAATTTATAAGTTTCTTAGCATAGTTAGTAATTGTAGTTTAAATCATATAATCTGTTCTCATAGAAGTATTTAAGTGTTATTAACCGGTTTGATCATTTAAATAAGTAGGTTCTGGTTAATTCGCTTTGAGCTCAAATCAAGTTATAAAGGGTGTTTGGTTTCATTGTACTATCTCATAGGTTAATTCAGTAGTTAAGTTTCATTGCTTCATGTTTATTAAGTGTAAGTGAGCTCAATTTGAGTCAATTATTTGGTCTGCAACATCACAAAGTCAAACTTGGCTCAACTGTCTCCACATAACTGTTGGGGAATTGGGATTAGCAGGCCATCATTTTGTGTTTAGAAACCCATAAACTTGCTTTCATTGTACTTAATACATCTTATAACATCCATCTCAGCCATAAAATTTGATCTAAAGTTCAAATTAGTCAAAGTTCATCAATATCTTAAAAAGTCAAAAAAAAGTGCAAACGTTTTGCTCGCTTAGTAGGAATTGTTTTGAGTTCATATTTGGTCTTAATGTAAACTTTGGTATTTCAAAGCTCAGGTGCTCTTTTCTTGCCATCATTTTATCGATTTTTACAATTTTGCAAAAGCTTCAAACAAGCTCATTTTTCGGCATACAAAAGCGTTCCTCACAGACCACTCGATGAATGCTGAGATTTTCACAGATATTGTAACTTGTATAATAGTTGCTCATAAGAGCTTGTCATATGATTTTTGGAACAATTACTCTCACCAGGTCCTTTACAAGTTCCAATTGGTAGTCTTTTGTTTGAGCTTATTTTGAGGCTTGTGCATGAGCTTAAACTTGTCACCTTAATCTGTTTTGACTTGGAATTCATAGAGATCAAATCTTTGCTATCTTGTGATTACTGTGGTTGTAGCTTGTTATTCTTAGTTGCATTCTAGTACTATTAGCATATTTAAACTTCTCGTAACGTGATAGTAGCTTGTGTGTTCCATTTGGCTTATTTTAGTGCTTAATAATAAGCACTTGTTTACAGCTTTCGATTTCTCCAAACAAGTGCCTGTTTTCCAATTTTCTCATATTCCTAGCATCATTTTAGACTCTTTCCTGAAATTTTCAGATTTTCCCAAGTTTTTAGCTTCTTCTTAATTTAAATTAGTTTTTAATCATTTTTAATTAGCCTTTAATATAAAAACGAAAAGGTTCAAAAAAAATAATTTTTCAATTTTCTTAAGTTAAGATAAATATAAGAAGTGAAAAAAGTAATTTTCCAGATTTTTCATAGTTTATTTGGTAATTTTAGTAATTTAATTAGTTTTAAATAGTTTAAAATTCATAAAAATAGAAATAATCGAAAAATACAAAAATAATTTTGAAAATTCTAGTTTGATATTTTAGACTTTTCCATTTCATAATTTTATTTTCCTAGCTTTATTTCCTAATTTCTTGTATTTTGGTTAATTATTAAATAGTTAAAAATAGTTTTTAATTAATAATAATTAGATAATTAGTGATAAAAATAGTTTTCTTTTTCTAAAAAAGTTTTATCATTAGGGTTGTAAAAATATCATTTTCATATTTTTAGGGTTAATATTGATTTAGTTTCACTTTTTAATTTAGTCATGTAGATTTTAATTTCAGTTTTATAAAAACATAAAAACAACAACATCATTGTAAAAATAGTGATAGCGTTTATTTAATAGATTTTATCTTTTTAACTTTCTTTAATTCTTAGTTATAATCATATCAATCATAATCCTTCGTTCAAACCTCGATCACCTGTGACGTTTGATAAATCATTGATACTATTTGGACATAACGACCGGGGAGACTCTATACTCCTCGATCTTCATTGATTTCGTTCTGAGCGTTTAATGTTACGGTCCGCCATTCACAAGTGGCGGCTTGTGTGATTTAGCTTGACTGCTCGGAGCATCAAATTTTACTGGCCGGAAATTGCTATTTGTCTTATGCCTAGCAGATTAGTTGTTGAATACCGCTCATTTGTTTATATCATCCATCTCTGTATATATATATATCCATATTTTCTTCTAAAAATCCAAAAACCCAAAACATCCAAAACGTATAAAACACAAAATATTTTTTCTTTTGTTTCTATATATGTATCAAATAATAAATACAAAAAGATTCAAGCTTTTAATAATAACAACTTAAAAGATTACCACCAAAACCAAGGCAGGCACTACCTAACTGGGGGTGCCACCATAATAAGTTCCCAACTAAAGATTTAAACTTGCCTTTGTGTCACGGTGATTGGTGTACCTTTTTCAAAGAAGCCATTCATCTTGGATTATTGGTTAAGTTCACTTTTGTTTTGCCTCGATTTTGTGTTAATTGATTTTGTTGTGATATCGGGCCGTAACCGTAAAACCCATAAAGATTCTTCTCACCGATTTTTATAAACGTCTTCATAATTCTCATTCTCATCAAATATCTTCATAATTCCATTTCTCTCCTTAACTCGAGAGTCCTTGAGTTATCTCTATGACTCGCTCTTTCTCTAGATCATTGAGTCCTTTGCGTGATCTAGCAGCGAAATTCCTAGAAGACGTTTCAGGCGTTTCCAAATAGTCGAACCCGAGATTCGTACTATTTCAAGCAACAATGGCGTGACGAACGTATCTATGATGGAAATGCTCCAAGCACCCACCGAGGGTTATGGAGATGCCATCGTTTACCGGTTATCAACTCGATCACTTCCGAATGAAGACACATTTGATCACACTTGTGTCTACGAATCAATTCCGCGGGTTTGATCGAGAAGACCCATATGCACACATACGTTGGTTTAACAAGTTGACTTCAACTATCAATTTCAGGATGTTCACAAAGTCAAAGTTGATGCTTTTTCCATTCTCACTTGAGGGGACACGGATTTGTCGGAAAAGAACCCCTGATCCATCGAAACTTGGGAAGATCTTGTTCAAAAGTTTGTCAATTACTTCTTTCCTCCATCAAAGACGACTAATCTAAAATGAAATACTGATTTCGTCCTTCGATGAAAATTTTGGAGAGCATGGGAGAGATTCAAAGATCTCTCGGAAATGCCCCCATCATGAATTCACGGAGCTTCAACAAGTCAATATCTTTTATAATGGGTTGAACGGTAATGATCAAGATTTTTGAACGCATCCAGCGGTGGCAATATCTTGAATCGTAAACCTAAAGATGTGCTTGAAATTTGCGAGTAAATCAAAGTTCCTTTCTCGAAACAAAGTCAATGTTCGAACACTCGCTTCTTCATCCGTAATTCGTCGAGTTAGTACTCAATTAGCCGCTCTAACGGACATGATCCATTGTATGATAAAGAGGTAAAGGAAATCAAAAGCGAAATTCATAAGCCATAACCAATCAAAGCCATGAACAAGGTGTGTGAAATTTGTAGTGGTCCTCAGCTATTATGATTGTCAAACAACCGATGCTTCTTTTTACCAAGCTCCCGTAGCTTCGGTAAACCACAATCAATACCACTAAAAGTGATCCTCACTCGTGCACCTAGCGGTGTGACACCACCTGGTTTTCCTCCTGTGCAAAACCATGGCAATCAAAACCATGGCAATCAAAACCATGGCAATCAAAATGCTTGTTCGAATCAAGGACACAACTTCAATAACTCTCAAAATTTCAATCAAAACCAGAACAATTTCAACCAACCATATCAAGCTCCTAATCATCAAAGTTATCAACCACCTCCTCAAGCTCCCTTACCCAATGATTCTTCATGAAAATGATGAGTCAAATTGCGTTCAATGCAAACTCGGATCAATAACATGAGAGGTGAGCTAAAAGGGAAATTGATACACATTGTCTCGCGCATTAATGAGTTAAAAGAATATGATGAGGTCATGAACATGAATATGAACAAAGCTTCATCATCTTGAGGACTCCTGAGCAATACAATTCCTAACCATGCCGAAGTTGAAAGCCGTCACCACTCGTAGTGGTAAGACGCACAATGGACCTTCACCTATGCCCTCCTCCTCCTGTGGCATTGAGTCAAGTTACCAAGGAGACAACAGACAAGGTGCATTATTCAAGCCCACGGTAGACGCGCCGTCCCACCTTCGTAGTCCAAGCCTTAAGTCCGGAACCCGATGTTCAGGAAAAATCTGAGCAGAAACATCCATCCTCCTCAAAAGTCTAGTCGACTTCCACCCATCAAGAATGAATGATGAGAAGCTCAAAGACCAAAACAAAGAGCAAATGGAAAAATTTTTCCAAATCTTCAATGAGCTACACTTTGATATAAGCTTCGTTGATGCTCTCGTTCTAATGCCTAAATTTGCATCCACGCTTAAAGGCTTACTCACCAACAAAGACAAGCTATCAGAGATGGCTAAAACTCCTCTCAATGAGCAATGCTCAGCGGCCATTCTTAATAAGCTTCCCGAAAAGCTTGAAGACCCTGGCCGGTTTCTAATCCCGTGTGATTTCTTGGGGATGTTTCAATGCTCCGCCTGGCCGATCTTGCCTAGCATTAACCTCATGCCACTCTCAAGATGGAAGAAACTGTCTCTTCCGAATTTCATCCACTGTATGACACTCGAGCTAGCAGATCGTACCGTAACTCGTCCACTTGGGATAGCCGAGGATGTCGTGATGAAAGTGGGAAAGTTTCATTTTCATGCTGACTTTGTTGTAGTAGACTTTGATGCGCATCCTAGAGTTCCTTATCTTTGGGAGAGCTTTCTTAAGAACGAGTCGTGCTCTCGATTGATGTGTTTTCGGAAGAGTTGACCATACGGGTTGACAACGAAGAGCTCACGTTAAATATCAACAGAACTCTAAACCTCTATCCAAACAGAGTGTTGCCACAATTGATCAAAAATCTGAAAGAATCAATGCAACACTCTCAAATTTCGAGGTTAAGAGTGTTCACTAAAAACGCTGAGCTCAAAGTTGAAAATTACCCCTGGTTCAAACAAATGGTTTGAAAGTCGTACAGGGAAGTCAAGAGTGTTCTTGATGATGACGATGATCTAGAATCGGAGACTTCATCTGGAAGGAAACTGCCACTCTAAGAGCACACCACTTGTCCCACCTCCGCATCGCTTGTTTTATCGAGATTGTTAAGTCCGTGGATGAAACCAAACTCTCTTCGGCCATCTCGAGTTGGATGATGATGTTTGTGATCCAATGGGAGACTCTTCCCATGGATGATTTGCTCAAAAGAATCCATCATCTTCTAGTCTTATTCCGACTCTTCCATCCTCTTCACTGATGAGGAAGATGACAACTTTTGTAATGAAGTCGATGCATTTCTTAGTGATGAGTCAATTCCAACGGAATTGATAACACTACCTTATCCGAGGGGAGACATCCTTTTCTGGAAAGTTTGTTGATTGAAGAACCGTTTCCCACCCTCCCTCCCGGACATCTTCTTGACAATCACCATCTAAGCTTCAAGTTTAAGCTTAAAAATGTCAAACGGTGATTTGCTTCTCTCACGAGGAATGGACATGCATTCTCATGTGCACGTCTTTATTCCATTCTTCACGTGATGGTGGTTGCTTTTCCCTTTTCTTCTGAATGAGGACACCATCTTTGACCCCGTATCATCCTTTATAGATTCTTCTATTAACAATACCGTTGTATCTTGTCGGTGTGGAACTGATGTTCATATGTTTATTAACACCTGTGAAGCGAAAGTCCGATTGAGATTGGTTTTCCACTTACTTTCCCCATGAACAAATGAATTGAATGAGTCAAGCTAGCGACTCGGGAATCAAAACAAGTAGCACGCCATATAGGTTTTCACCCATATTTCTGACTTCTTTCTACTTTCTACCACCCTAGTGTGGGGGTTGCCACATGTTTCAAAAAAAAAAAAAATAAAAAATCTTCTTTCTAAATAATGGCCGTAGTATTTCCCTTTCACGTTCTTTGTTTCGCATAACCACGGTACTTTGAATATTGAGGGTATATTCATTTTGCTGGGAATTTCTCACAATTTCATATATTATTTATACCACCCTTTTAAAAAATTTTTTTTGGAGTAAGTGTTTACACTTACTCATTTGTTATCAACCGCCATGTCCGTAAGACAAAAGGATTTAATCCAGAGCAAAACGGCTCTTGGTAAAGATTTCTCAAATCCGTTTATATGGCTTGCAATTTGCCCAAAATTGTATGGTATTCAACTCACCATATCCTAAAAAGTGAGTGGCTAGCCAGCAAGATTATGGCTTGTGGTAAAGGCAAAGGAAAAACCATAATTGGTAATTCACTCACCAAAGATAATGTTGATAATTTATCTAAGAGTTGGCTAGTCGAGAAGGGTACGGCTCGGTAAAGACAAATCAAATCCGTTGTAAGCTGGTGGTTTGCTCAAAATCACATGGTTATCGGTGTACCATGGTTCTTACTTGAATTGAAACATTTGGCTACTCCAGAAGTAATGGCTTTTGGTAAAGAGATTAAAATCCATTATGTTTTCTCAAATCATTGCTAGGGACTAGCAATATCCGTGTGGAGGATTGATGAGTGTGTAATTCACTTTTTGTACAAAATAAACTGCAAAATCATCTGAAAACACTCGTAAACACATCAAAATGATCAAAATATCACAAATCAGTGTTTTATGTGTTTTAAATACAAAAATATCAAAATCAGATGAAAAACATATCAAATTTGCAAAATTGCGTTTTAGTCCCCAAGTTTATAAAATTGTCAAAAATAGTCCCTGAGCCAAAATTTCAAAAGAAAAGTCACAAAGGTCTTTTTTAAAATCATAAATTGTCATATTTAGTCCTTTGGTGGGAAATCTAAAAGTTTTGAGAAAATTACAATTTAGTCCCTAAAAATCCAAAATTGGTCAAATTTAGTCCTTGGGAATTTCAAAAAAAAAAAAATGTGTCAAAAACTAACCCTTGGATTATTAAATATTGGCAAAACCAACCCTTGACTACATTTTCATAAGTTACATGATTGATCCCTTGGTTTTGAGAAGTTGCAATTTTGGTCCCTCTGTTAACATTTCTACAAACTATCCGGACCCTAATTGTTACCCAAGCCCTTTTTACACCTTGGGCCCAATCCATTTACCCAGCCCAAACCAAAACCCGGTTTTAAACCCGAAACAAAACCACCCTTTGTTATCATAACCCGGTCAAATGGGTTTGACCCGTCTGTTTCCCTCTCTCCCTCACGTGATAACACCACCATCATCACCATTCCTGCAATCTTCCTGTCACACTCAACTATCATCACTACAACCCCCCTCCAAACAGAAGAAGCCAAGGGTGCATTTAATACACCCCCAATCACACTCAATCTCACAAACAGATAAAAAGGTTTTGGCGCCAAAACTCTTTATACGGCTAGGATTAAGTTGAGTGATCCAAGGGTCATTTTTCTTGCTGGGAACTATTCAAGAAGAGGAGAGATGAAGCTTGGGATGTATAAATAGCCAAGAAAAGCTACAAGGATGGGGGAGTTATTTTTTTTTTCTTAGCAATGTATGTCGTTTCATGTTTTCTTAGTCTAAATTAGATTTTCAGTTGTAATTTAAAGCTACATTGTGTTCAAGTAAACCATTTTAGTGTATCTCAACTTTATTTAAGTGTCAATTTCAGTTCATGTTAAATTTCCATAATCTTTGTTAACTGTTGAAATTTCAAGTTTCAAACTTACTTGCTTAAGCTTTTAACAACTCATTATCAATCTCAAATAAGCTTATACAAGCTCATGAAAGCTTTCCATAAGCTCACAATTCATTTTT
Source organism: Chrysanthemum makinoi (assembly GCA_910596185.1). Lineage (NCBI taxonomy): Eukaryota > Viridiplantae > Streptophyta > Magnoliopsida > Asterales > Asteraceae > Chrysanthemum > Chrysanthemum makinoi. Next base: position 183,567,724 of record OU343222.1, read on the forward strand.
ACTCACTTGTGAACCTTGGTCAACAAAAGTCAACACGGGTACAAAATTGAAGCAGAATGGATATGGGTTGATGGTGCTTGGAATGGGGTTAAATTATAGCTTATTGGATTGGTTTGTATTAGATAGTGGTTCTTGTTTCACATTTGGCTAGCCATTGTGGCTTGGACATGTGTAAGTCAAATTTATAAGTTTCTTAGCATAGTTAGTAATTGTAGTTTAAATCTGTTATAATCTGTTCTCATAGAAGTATTTAAGTGTTATTAAATCAGTTTGATCATTTAAATAAGTAGGTTCTGGTTTAATTCCCTTTGAGCTAAATCAAGTTATAAAGGTGTTTGGTTTCTTGTACTATCTCGTCATTGGTTAATTGTAGGTTAAGTTTCATTTCATGTTTATTAGTGTAAGGAGTCTAATCAATTATTTTGTCTCCAACATCACAAAGTCAAACTTGGCTCTAACTGTCTAATTGTTAACCTGGTTGGGAATTGATTGGGACATCATTTTGTGTTTAGAAACCCATAAACTTGCTTTCATTGTACTTAATACATCTTATAACATCCATCTCAGCCATAAAATTTGATCTAAAGTTCAAATTAGTCAAAGTTCATCAATATCTTGAAAAGTCGCAAAAAGTCAAGTTAGTTTGCCAAGGTTAGTAGGAATTGTTTTGAGTTCATATTTGGGTCTTATCAAGTAAACTTTGGTATTTCAAAAAGCTCAGCTGGTGCTCTTTCTTGCCATCATTTTATCTGATTTTACAATTTTGCAAAAGCTTCAAACAAGCTCATTTTCTTTCAGGCACTGGTTCCTGCACCACCCAGACTGAATGAATGAGATTTTCACGAATATTGTAACTTGTATACGTTGCTCATAAGAGCTTGTCATAAGCTGATTTTTGGAACAATTACTCTCACCCAGGTCCTTTACAAGTTCCAATTGGTAGTTTTTTGTTTGAGCTTATTTTGAGGCTTGTGCATGAGCTTAAACTTGTCACTCAAAATCTGTTTTGACTTGGAATTCATAGAGATCAAATCTTTGCTATCTTGTGATTCTGTGGTTGTAGCTTGTTATTCTTAGTTGCATTCTAGTACTATTAGCATATTTAACCAGAACTGCAGAGGGTAGCTTGTGTGTTCCATTTGGCTTATTTTAGTGCTTAATAATAAGCACTTGTTTAAGCAGTTTCTGATTTCTCCAAACAAGTGCCTGTTTTTCCAATTTTCTCATATTCCTAGCATCATTTTAGACTTTTCCTGAAATTTTCAGATTTTTCCAAGTTGTTTAGCTATTCTTCTTAATTTAAATTAGTTTTTAATCATTTTTAATTAGCCTTTAATATAAAAAATTCAGAAAAGGTTCAAAAAAAAATAATTTTTCAATTTTCTTAGGTTTAGATAAATATAAGAAGTGAAAAAAGTAATTTTCCAGATTTTTCATAGTTTATTTGGTAATTTTTAGTAATTTAATTAGTTTTAAATAGTTTAAAATTCATAAAAAATAGAAAATTAATCAGAAAAATACAAAAATAGTTTTGAAAATTCTAGTTTGATATTTTAGACTTTTCCATTTCATAATTTTATTTTTCTAGCTTTGTTTCCTAATTTCTTGTATTTTGGTTAATTATTAAATAGTTAAAAATAGTTTTTAATTAATAATAATTAGATAATTAGTGATAAAAATAGTTTTCTTTTCTAAAAAAGTTTCTTTTATCATTAGGGTTGTAAAAATATCATTTTCATATTTTTAGGGTTAATATTGATTTAGTTTCACTTTAATTTGTACGTCGTAGATTTTAATTTCAGTTTTATAAAAACATAAAAACAAAAACATCATTGTAAAAAATAGTGATAGCGTTTATTTAATAGATTTTATCTTTTTAACTTTCTTTAATTCTTAGTTATAATCATATCAATCATAATCCTTTTCCGTTCAAACTCTCATCACCTGTGACGTTGATAAATCATTGCATAGTCCGGACATAAATTTAACGGGGAGACTTTATACCTCGATTCATTGATTTCGCTCTGAAGCAGTTTAAGTCGGGTTACGGTCCGCCATTCACAAGTGGCGGGTTTGTGATTAGCTTGACTGTTCGGAGCGAATCATCAGACATAAATGCATCAATAATGAGTAGAGACTTATTGAAGTAGCGACTTGCATAATGAAGTAGCTACTTGTCTTACTTAGTTTGACAACTAGCGACTTGGCTCATAATATTATTACTACAGAAAGGAAGAATGAGAAGACTAGACCATATACCAACATCACAACCTCAAGCTTAAACCATCATCAGTCCTTGTTTAATGAGAAAAAAAAATCGTGTAGTACAAAAGTTGTAACATCTAATCCATATCAAAACCAACACCACTTACAATTAATCCCAATCTATCATTACTCATCCTCCACTTACAATTTCAATCCCATATCTTTCAAAACCAAATGCTTAAAACAAGAATCGAAAACAACAAACGATCTCAGAAATGGTTCACGATTTATCTTTTCAAGATTCTTTTTCCATTGAACCTCATCATCACAGAACTTTATGTGAGAAGCCTTGCTTCTTTATTATATACGAAAATGGTATAAAAAGATTTTTAACATGCTTGTTAAAATCGTTTTATCTTTTCGTTACCCAAAAGGAAAAACAATTAATACAACTGCAAACATAACCTACCTGAGACCCAACGGATCTTGAAGTGAACATCTTGATTCGTATGGAAACCATAAAAGGAATCCTAGCAAGGGTATTTGTTTTTGTTATTTATTCGGTTATGATCCTGTGAGTGATGGAGATGCGTTTTTGTGATGAGGTAAAAAGGATGTGGAATACGTATTATTAGTTTGATGGAGGCTTATTTTTGTGATGAGATGAGTTTTATGCGAATAAAAAAAATTCAGATCTGATTTGGAGAGAGTTTGATGGAGGCGTATTATTAGTGAGTGTTAGGGTTAAAATGAGATAAATTAAGGTACCACTTTTTTATATCAACCGGATTTCAATATACACTTGGATCGGGTTGGTATGTCAAACCGTATAGTGTCATGGATCAGGTTGCTATGATTGGATCGTGGGCTTAGATGCTTATTATAATGTAATTGGACTTGGCTTTTCTCTAGTTGGACTCGTAATGGACTGGTCTTTAAGCTTGTATCAATCATGTGTATTATCCGAATTTTATTTGGATATACAATTTTTTGATGATTGTTGAAACAAATTGGTATTTTTGGTATGGTGATTTTTCACGGAGGGATACAATTTCACGGCTTGAGCAAAAAAGTGAAAAATGACTACGGGGTTTTTTGTACGGTATTATTGATGCGAAATTGAAGTGATATTTCACGGGTGAGCTTCTTTATCTTTGAGACGTTGGTTGGTTAGTTGCATCTCTCAAGATAACTTGTTGGGGTATTACTGTCACTTTATGTGATTATGGACGATAATTGGGCAGGTTCGGTTGTCGCAAAATGGAAATAAGCTACGTAAGATGTTGGAGCGTTATTTTAAAAGTTTGCTACTGGCTTACTGGGCTAAATTGCCGCTGCCGATATGATGCCAAAATGTTTGTTAAGTGACAAGAACTTTCGTAAACAAAAGTCGAAGACAAGGTGATGCTGGAAGTTCTGAAACCATGGGAGAAATGGTATTTGATGTTACGTTAATTTCCGTGGAAAAGGGAGTTTATACCACTTGACGGTATGGTTTGTAGTTATCTACATATGGAAGAATTGTTGATGATGAAGAATGAATTGCTGCATGTTTCTCCTAAAATGTATATTTCACCAAACCAAAGTTGCAAACATTTCAAGCTGACATTGTTTATTTTGTCTTGATTTTGTAAAACCCACAAGAATCTATTTCTGCTTTTAAATCATAGACTTGTAAAATCCGGGACAATGGAAACATCCTGCTAATTGTTATGCATTTCGATCTATATCTTACGGTTTATTCTTGGTTTTGTAAAAATCCCAAAGAAACTATTTCTTTTAAACCATAGAGTTGTAAAATCCAGAATGATGGAACCATCCCGGAGAAAGGAAAGTTATTTCGAGGTCTTATCTCATACCGGTGCTACGTTTCATTTGAAGAAGGATGGGTGACTTCATGAATTTGAGGAAATAATAATTATCGTAGTTTTTAAGAAATCCGTCGTAATTTGAGTGAAATAATAATTATCGTGTAGTTTTTAAGAAAACCGCCGTAATTATATAAATATAACAATTTAGATACAAAATAAATTTAAAACACTGGTAAACTAATAATAATATTTTTATAAACTTAATATGAGTATAAAAATATATTGGAATAATTTTTGGAAGTAATGGATCAATTGTTCAAAATAATTAATTACGATAACGTTTATTTAATATGAAATTATACGTTGAATGAAAAATGCAAAACCATGCATGAACCGATATGAAATGATGTTATTGATGTTATGTAGACTAAATTTAGTCTATATGAAATGTCCTGATGATTGTTCATGACCGCAGCTAAACCACAAGGTTACGCTGATGATACTCAGAAACATAGTTTATGAGCAAATGATGAAATAGTGAAACTTTTTAAAGTTTGTAAAATGACACGAAATTACGAGTTGTCACATTCTCCCAACCAAAAGGAATTGAGTCCACGAATTGAGTCCGTGTTAGTCTATCGAATTTTTGAGTTTGTGATGAATAACGAGGAAAGAAGACATGAAGAGATGTTCACGGTTATGGATGATTTAGAGCGTACAAAACATCATAGTAAAGAAAATATTGGATGAATCTCCCATAGTAACACTTTGACTTTTATGAATATGTAAAAACCACAGCACTAAGACTTATAAATAACTGCTCCCAACATAACATGATCCCTCGAGAATTAGACATAGTTAGCTAGGCTATGTATAATTAAGAGCGATATCCCTCGAAATTAGACATAGTTAGCTAGGATATGTATAATTAAGGAGCGATAATGTGACGTTAGGTTTAGTTGTTATAATTCTCGATGTTTGAGAGATCTAAACCTTGTAAGTGATACGAATCGGAAGGAAAAGAAAGTAAATGAGGAATATTTTACAACGAGTGGTTTATCAAAAGTAGTACATCTTAAGTCATAAGATCGAATCGATGGAAGACATAAACTTAGTGCGACATAGTACATAAGGAAAATTAAGACTGTTAGTTTCGAACTTCTTAGGTCTTCCGTTGTTGAAACCCCGTTGAGCTTCTCCTCCTTCTAACATGTATGCTTTCCCAAAAGCACCTTCAACTTGTTGACCTTGGTTTTGAGGACATTGATTCCGATAGTGTCCTTGCTCCCCACATCCGAAACATGTAACTATGGTCTTGCCTCTACAATTCCTGGCATGGTGTCCTAGTTTTTGACACTTGTAGCACTTAACGGGGAAAAGACCGAGTGATGATACTTACATCGATTACATAGTGGGTAGGTTCGGCTAACCTCTGCCTTCTATTGATGCAGCAACATAAACCATTGCGGTTTCTTGCCCTCTATTATGTTGTTGATGATGATTAGTGTTACGGTTTTGGTTGTCGTTTATCATAACCTCCACGGCCATTTCCCATTTCCTTTTGCTGTTGCTAGTTTGGTTGTTGTGGTTGTTGTTACGGTTATTGTTGATAATGTTTTCCCCTTTCACGACTTGAGCCATGAGTTTTTGAGTTATCATGATAGTTTCTTCAATTGTTTGTGGATCGGAAGAAGTTACATCTCCTTGAATACATTGTGGAAGTCCTCAATGAAATTTTCAGCGATTTCTCATTGTCGAAACCATTGATGGACATAGTGCAACCAACTCTTGAAAACTCCTGATGTAGGTCTCGATGTCATAACCAATAGTTACTAACTCATAAAATTCCGTTTCTAATTTCTTCACCTCCATGCGTGGACAATACTTCTTTGTCAACAACCTCTTGAATTGATCCCGCGTGAGCTTGTAAGCATTTTCGATACCAATAGGCTCAGCATACGAATTCCACCATGACATTGCGCCATCTAAGAGTGTATCAGTTGCAAACTTCACCTTGTAGTCATCTGGGCAATTGCATAGAAGAAACACAGACTCCATCTTCTCAAACCATCAAACCATAGCGGTGGCTCATACGTGCCTTTGAACTTTGTGGGATCCACGGTTCTTAAAGTCCTTGTATGTACAATTTCGAACTCCGGATCCTCCTGCGGCTCATGTAGCGGTAACAACTCTAGCGGCCGGCGGCGGCCGTGGCCTCGGCGGGCGGCTACCGTTGCTTGTTCTTTCCTTAGTGCCTCGGCTATACTATCCTCTATATACCTTTGGATAGCGGTTGTCATTTACGGTGCAACTTTCTTGATTGCCATAACTCTTCAAAATGAGAGAAAGGTGAGGCGTAGCAAAGTCCTATGTTAAGAATAAGCGCTCTAAAGAGATGTGATGTGAGGTGATAAGTTTGAGGTTACTTTTCAAAATAATCGACGGGTTCCCAAAAGATGGGTTATGAGGTGTCGTAAGTGCTTCAAATGTATGATGGTCTAGTGACTTAATGCATGAATAACGTGTAAGTCGACATATTAGTGGTGAAACAAAGGAGTGAGAGTGACTTTGCCCTACTTAAAGGTTTATCTCGACATTAGACGTTATCGGTGATGAATCAGCTGATATTAAAATTGTGATAAGAAATGACAAAGCATTCTCCACATTGGAGTAGGAGGAAATGATAATGGGATGGGTATTTAAAGGCATCTATGTGACAATCGATTTGAAATGAAAGTAAATAACTCGAAAAATGTATGTATAAACAACATGTAAAGTGAACATGCACTTATGATGAAATGATAAGATGCTATAATGATGTAGTTATAGTCTAGGGTCAATGATGCAACCTAGTTCTCTATAACTAAAGCTCTGATACCAATCTGTCACACCCCAAATTACGTTTTAGTGAATGGAATTCACGGGGATTGATTGTCATAGCATCACGATTCTGAGATATATTGAGCGACCTAAAGTGTCGTTTGGAAAACACATCGTTTGATTTAATAAAACATTGAGTTTACAAAAGATAGGTCCCAAATAAAAATCAATTTGTGCGAAAATAAGTTTATTACAAGCCAAACGATGTTTTAAAGTGCATAAATCCTGTATGTATGGCGTCGTCACCGCGACTCTATGATATGTCCACATACATGCCATGAAGTGAATGCCTTAGATACCTGAGATAAAACATGCTAAAAAGTGTCAACACAAAGGTTGAGTGAGTTCATAGAGTTTGCGTGGAAATGTAAAGCCTTTCAAAATCATTTATGCAGCAAAGGCATTGTAAATCCAATCAGTTCCAAGTTCCGCTCATACAAAACTTGCAGCTTGTGTGTTTACAACCCATTGCCAAAATGTATAGTTTATGCTCAAAAGCATGATGTCAAATGAATTCACATAACAGTACATTACTAAATCTATCAATATTCAATTGATATAACACATATGAGTGTTGTTTCAAATAATACCAAGACATTTAGCTCAATGATAATACCAAGACATTTAGCTCAATAATTATACCAAGACATTTAGCTCAATGATAATACCAAGACATTTAGGTCAATGATAATACCAAGACATTTAGCTCAATGATAATACCAAGACATTTAGCTCAATGATAATACCAAGAAATTTAGCTCAATAATTATACCAAGACATTTAGCTCCATGATTTATGATATAGAATATGACTAAACATTCAGTTCAGATAAGCATATAGTTTGCAAATAATTATGATTGTCATAAAAATAGTTGAGCATGTATCTCCCCCAAAGAGTTTAATAAAAGCATTAAAACAATCGAAAATGGGGCTATGGAACTCACATGGACAATGATGTGATGGCAAAAGTGGATACACCAAAATGTAGCGTGAATCTCTAAACTTGACCTATTATGAATGATATGATACATAATAAGTTATGATGTAATGTTATGCATGCAATTCGGATGATATCTATACCACTTGTGAATTTTTGAAAATAATATTTCTCTTAGAGAAATAATCTTTTAACGTCTTGACCTTTTTTAAATTACTTCACATGTTTTTACGTTGAAATGATATCCGACGATAATCATTTAGTGATTTATTATGAAATTATAACTTTTCGTAGTAAAATAATGTCGTTGAAATTTTCATGAAAGTGACTAAACGACCTCGAAAAGCTAGTCGTAAAATGGTGTACGTCGAGTGTTAAGAAACGAACTCAACGATTTTGGGAAGCTTGTATCATTATCTCAAAGTTTTAGCATTTAAGTTTTCATCCTAGGGTCTCGATCACGAGAGAGAAACATAGGTAAAGTAGGATACTTGTGTCCAAAATATTGTTTAAGGATGGTTTTCGGCAAAGTTTAAGTGACCGTATTTTATTCGTTACAACTCCGCTTGATAGCGGTTGGACATTTTGGAAAATAGGCTAGCGAACTTTACTTTTACTAGAAGACATCATTTTGTAAAAGTACTACATCCTTGTTAAGCGACCCTCAACATGGTCCCGTTGATGTAAAGTTTGTCTAATAGAAATATACTAATTTTTATAATAAAAAGTTCGGCAACTTGTTTAAAATGTGAATAACTTAGTCGTTATAAGTCCGTTTTCTCTGTTCTTTATATCCACGGAATCGTGATAACATATAATAATATATTTTGATAAGTCGACACATTTAACAACGCTTAAGACTCATTTTTGACTCGTAAAAAGTCGAGACAGCATGCTGAATTTTAGAAACAAATAGTTTTAGTCTTCAAACTTCAAAATTCATAACTTCTTCGTTATAGCTCCGTTTTAACCCAATCAAGCGTGCCCGCGTTTTCGTTTAAAGTATATTTTCCAAATATCTAGCCCAAAATATTTTGCTTACTGTCGAAAATTCAAGAATTTCAAAATAAGGACAGACCCTTTAGAAAACTTGTCGAAATGAGTTTTTCTCGCGCCAAACCTATTCCAACCAATTCAAAACAACTCAGAAGCTATTCTAATCCTACCATACACCTTCTTAGGGTGTCATGGGTTCATAGACATCACCAAGAGTGATTTTTAACAAGGAGTAATTATAGGATGACATAAATATATATAACTCTTAAAAACATGTAAAAGTGGTATAAACATCCATGAGACTTGCATGTTTTCTCAAATATAATGAAATGAATATAACAATGAATATGAAATATGATGATGAATATGGATGCTTACTAGTAAACTTGATGAGGTTTATGAGCAAAGGTTTTTCCTAATCACCCAAGGTTTTATTGCACAACCTTAATCAAGAGTGATACTAGAGTGAATAAAACTTGACTTGTAAAATTTTGGATGATCTCTTCTTGGTCCCTTGGTGTGGCCGGTTGCAAGAGGAAGAGAGGAAGAGAGTGTGTGATTTTCACCTTGAGATATGTTTGTGTATGTGAAGTGTAAGAGTAGTATACATTATAATTAGGAAAGATATTTTTGTAAATCACATGACTCACCCCCCCCCCCCTTGTGTCGACAAGGGGGTGTTAGTCATTACTTAGATACCTTTTTTTTATAATTATGTTTAAGTATAATTTAGTGTAAGTTAATTGAAGACTTGTGGTGAATTGTATACACATTTGAATATTTAGGGTATCGTTAGACAAAAATAAATTTTAACGGGTCAAGATAAAATATATTGAGGTCATAAAAATTATAAAAATACATTTCTTGCAAAATTTGAGTGAAATAATAATTATCGTAGTTTCTAAGAAAACCGTCGTAACTATATAAATATAACAATTTAGATACAAAATAAATTTAAAACACTGGGTAAACTAATAATAATATTTTTATAAACTTAATATGAGTATAAAAATATATTGGAATAATTTTTGGAAGTAATGGATCAATTGTTCAAAATAATTAATTACGCGATAACGTTTATTTAATATGAAATTATACGTTGAATGAAAAATGCAAAACCATGCATGAACCGATATGAAATGATGTTATTGATGTTATGTAGACTAAATCTAGTCTATATGAAATGTCCTTGATGATTGTTCATGAATTCGCAGCTAAACCATTAAGGTTACGCGAATTTGATACTCGTAAACATAGTTTACGATAAATGATGAAATAGTGAAACTTTTAAAGTTTGTAAAATGACCTCAAATTACGAGTTGTCACATTCGCCCAACCAAAAGGAATTCAGTCCGGTGTTAGTCTATGAATTTTTGAGTTTGTGATGAATAACGAGGAAAGAAGACATGAAGAGATGTCGTTCACTAAGTTATCGATGATTTAGAGCCTACAAAACATCATAGTAAAGAAAATATTGGATGAATCTCCCATGAGTAACACTTTGACTTTTATGAATATGTAAAAACCCTTCTTGCACTAAGACTTGCAAATAAACTGCTCCCAACATAACATGATCCCTCCAAAATTAGACATAGTTAGCTAGGCTATGTATAATTAGGGAACGATATCCCTCCAGAATTAGACATAGTTAGCTAGGCTATGTATAATTAAGGAACGATAATGTGACGTTCGGTTTAGTTGTTATAACTCTCGATGTTTACAGAGATCTAAACCTTGTAAGTGATAACGAATCAGAAAGAAAAGAAAGTACGCTTAATGAGAATATTTTACAACCAGTGGTTTATCAAAAGTAGTACATCTTAAGTCATAAGATCCGAATACGATGGAAGACATAAACTTAGTACGACATAGTACATAAGGAAAATTAAGACTGTTAGTTTCCGAACTTCTTCAGTCTTCCGCGTTGTTGAAACCCCGTTGAGCTTCTCCTCCTTCTAACATGTATGCTTTCCCAAAAGCACCTTCAACTTGTTGACCTTGGTTTTGAGGACATTGATTCCGATAGTGTCCTTGCTCCCCACATCAGAAACATGTAACTATGGTCTTGCCTCTACAATTCCTGGCATGGTGTCCTAGTTTTTGACACTTGTAGCAACTAACAAGGAAAGACCGAGTGATGATACTTACATCGATTACATAGTGGGTAGGTTCCAGATAACTCTGCCTTCTATTGATGCAGCAACATAAACCATGCGCGTTTCTTTTCCCTCTATTCTGTTGCTGATGATGATTAGTGTTACAGTTTTGGTTGTCGTTATCATAACCTCCGTGGTCATTTTCCCATTTCCTTTTGTTGTTGCTAGTTTGATTGTTGTGGTTGTTGTTACGGTTATTGTTGATAATGTTTTCCCCTTTCACGACTTGAGCCATGAGTTTTGAGTTATCATGATAGTTTCTTCAATTGTTTGTGGATCGGAAGAAGTTACATCTCCTTGAATACATTGTGGAAGTCCTCCAAATGAAATTTTCCAGTAGTTTCTCATTGTCCGAAACCATTGATGGACATAGTGCAGCCAACTCTTGAAAACTCCTGATGTATCTCGATGTCATAACCAACAGTTACTAACTCATAAAATTCCGTTTCTAATTTCTTCACCTCCATGCGTGGACAATACTTCTTTGTCAACAACCTCTTGAATTGATCCCACGTGAGCTCGTAAGCATTTTCGATACCAATAGGCTGGGTATACGAATTCCACCATGACATTGCGCCATCTAAGAGTGTACCAGTGGCAAACTTCACCTTGTAGTCATCCGGGCAATTGCATAGAAGAAACACTCCATATTCTCAAACCATCAAACCATAGCAAAGGGGCTCTTCATTGCCTTTGAACTTTGTAGAATCACAGTTCTTAAAGTCCTTGTATGTACAATTTCGAACTCCAGATCCTCCTGCGGCTCATGTAGCAGTAGCAAGTCTAGCAGCTTCAGCGGCGAAGAAAGCCGTGGCCTCTCAGGCGGCAGGTAGCTACCGTTGCTTTCGTTCTTTCCTTAGTTCCTCGGCTATACTATCCTCTATATACCTTTGGATAGCAGCTGGTGTCATTTCTGGTGCAACTTTCTTCGGTGCCATAACTCTTCAAAAAGAGAAAAGGTGAGACGTAGCAAAGTCCTATGTTAAGAATAAGCGCTCTAAAGAGATGTGATGTGAGGTGATAAGTTTGAGGTTACTTTTCAAAATAATCGACGGGTTCCCAAAAGATGGGTTATGAGGTGTCGTAAGTGCTTCAAATGTATGATGGTCTAGTGACTTAATGCGAGAATAACGTGTAACTCGACATGTTAGTGGTGAAACAAAGGAGTGAGAGTGACTTTGCCCTACTTAAAGGTTTATCTCGGCATTCGACGTTATCGGTGATGAATCAGCTGATATTAAAATTGTGATAAGAAATGGCAAAGCATTCTCCACATTGGAGTAGGAGGAAATGATAATGGGATGGGTATTTAAAGGCATCTATGTGACAATCGATTTTAAATGAAAGTAAATAACTCGAAAAATGTATGTATAAACCGCATGTAAAGTGAACATGCACTTATGATGAAATGATAAGATGCTATAATGATGTAGTTATAGTCTAGGGTCAATGATGCAACCTAGTTCTCTATAAGCTGAAGCTCGATACCAATCTCACACCCCCAAATTACTGTTTTGCAGCGGAATGGAATTCACGGGATTGATTGTCATAGCATCACGATTCTAGATATATTGAACGACATAAAGTGTCATTTGGAAAACACATCATTTGATTTAATAAAACATTCAGAGTTTACAAAAGATAGGTCCCAAATAAAAATCAATTTGTGCAGAAATAAGTTTATTACAAGCCAAACGATGTTTTAAAGTGCATAAATCCTATGTATGACGCGTCGTCACCATGACTCTATGATATGTCCATATACATGCCATGAAGTGAATGCCTTAGATACCTGAGATAAAACATACTAAAAAGTGTCAACACAAAGGTTGAGTGAGTTCATAGAGTTTGCGTGGAAATGTAAAGCCTTTCAAAATCATTTATGCAGCAAAGGCATTGTAAATCCACTCAGTCCAAGTTCCCGCCCATACAAAACTTGCAGCTTGTGTGTTTACAACCCATTTCCAAAATATGTATAGTTTATGTTCAAAAGCATGATGTCAAATGAATTCACATAACAGTACATTACTAAATCTATCAATATTCAATTGATTTAACACATATGAGTGTTGTTTCAAATAATACCAAGACATTTAGCTCAATGATAATACCAAGACATTTAGCTCAATAATTATACCAAGACATTTAGCTCAATGATAATACCAAGACATTTAGGTCAATGATAATACCAAGACATTTAGCTCAATGATAATACCAAGACATTTAGCTCAATGATAATACCAAGACATTTAGCTCAATAATTATACCAAGACATTTAGCTACATGATTTATGATATAGAATATGACTAAACATTCTGTTCAAATAAACATATAGTTTGCAAATAATTATGATTGTCATAAAAATAGTTGAGCATGTATCTCCCCCAAAGAGTTTAATAAAAGCATTAAAACAATCGAAAATGGGGCTTTGGAACTCACATGGACAATGATGTGATGGCAAAAGTGGATACACCGAAATGAAGCGTGAATCTCTAAACTTGACCTATTATGAATGATATGATACATAATAAGTTATGATGTAATGTTATGCATGCAATTCGAATGATATCTATACCACTTGTGAATTTTTGAAAATAATATTTCTCGTCGAGAAATAATCTTTTAACGTCCTGACCATTTTTAAATTACTTCACATGTATTTACGTTGAAATGATATCCGGCGATAATCATTTAGTGATTTATTATGAAATTATAACTTTTCGTCGTAAAAATAATGTCGTTGAAATATTTCATGAAAGTGACTAAACGGCCTTGAAAAGCTAGTTAGTTAAAATGGTGTACGTTAAGTGTTAAGAAACGAACTCAACGGTTTTGGGAAGCTTGTATCATTATCTCAAAGTTTTAGCATTTAAGTTTTCATCCTAGAGGTCTCGATCACAGAGAAACATATAGGTAAAGTATGGTACTTGTGTCCAAAATATTGTTTAAGGATGGTTTTCGGCAAAGTTTAAGTGACCGTATTTTATTCGTTACAACTCCGCTTGATGAACGGTTGGACATTTTGGAAAATAGGCTAGGCGAACTTACTTTTACTAGAAGACATCATTTTGTAAAAAGTACTACATCCGTGTTAAAAACGACCCTCAACATGGTCCTTCGTTGATGTAAAGTTTGTCTAATAGAAATATACTAATTTTTCTTATATAATAAAGTTACGGCAACTTGTTTAAAATGTGAATAACTTAGTCGTTATAAGTCCGTTTTCTACGTTCTTTATATCCACGGAATCGTAATAACATATAATAATATATTTTTGATAAGTCGACACATTTAACAACGCTTAAGACTCATTTTTGACTCGTAAAAAGTCGAGACAGCATGCTGAATTTTCTGAAACAAATAGTTTTCGTCGTCAAACTTCAAAAATTCATAACTTCTTCGTTATAGCTCCGCTTTTAACCCATTCAAGCGCCACGCTTTTTTTTAAAGTATATTTTCCGAATATCTAGCCCAAAATATTTTTCTTACTGTCGAAAATTCCAGAATTTCAAAATAAGGACAGACCCTTTAGAAAACTTGTCGAAATGAGTTTTTCTCGCGCCAAACCTATTCCAACCAGTTCAAAACAACTCCGGAGCTATTCTAATCCTACCATACATCTTCTTAGGGTGTCATGGGTTCCTAGACATCACCAAGAGTGATTTTTAACAAGGAGTAATTATAGGATGACATAAATATATATAACTCTTAAAAACATGTAAAAGTGGTATAAACATCCATGAGACTTGCATGTTTTCTCAAATATAATGAAATGAATATAACAATGAATATAAAATATGATGATGAATATGGATGCTTACTAGTAAACTTGATGAGGTTTATGAGCAAAGGTTTTTCCTAATCACCCAAGGTTTTTATTACACAACCTTAATCAAGAGTGATACTAGAGTGAATAAAACTTGACTTGTAAAATTTTGGATGGTCCCTTCTTGGTCCCTTGGTGTGGCCGGTTGCAAGAGGAGAGGAAGAAGAGAGGTATTTTGATTTTCACCTTGAGATATGTTTGTGTATGTGAAGTGTAAGAGTAGTATACATTATAATTAGGAAAGATATTTTTGTAAATCACATGACTCACCCCCCCCCCCCTTGTGTCGACAAGGGGGTGTTAGTCATTACTTAGATACCTTTTTTTTTATAATTATGTTTAAGTATAATTTAGTGTAAGTTAATTGAAGACTTGTGGTGAATTGTATACACATTTGAATATTTAGGGTAGCGTTAGACAAAAATAAATTTTAACGGGTCAAGATAAAATATATTGAGGTCATAAAAATTATAAAAATACATTTCTTGCAAAATTTGAGTGAAATAATAATTATCGTGTAGTTTTTAAGAAAACCGTCGTAATTATATAAATATAACAATTAAGATACAAAATAAATTTAAAACACTGGGTAAACTAATAATAATATTTTTATAAACTTAATATGAGTATAAAAATATATTGGAATAATTTTTGGAAGTAATGGATCAATTGTTCAAAATAATTAATTACGCGATAACGTTTATTTAATATGAAATTATACGTTGAATGAAAAATGCAAAACCATGCATGAACCGATATGAAATGATGTTATTGATGTTCATGAATTCGACGCTAAACCATTAAGGTTAAGCGAATTTGATACTCGTAAACATAGTTTACGATAAATGATGAAATAGTGAAACTTTTAAAGTTTGTAAAATGACCTGAAATTACGAGTTGTCACAAGTATAGAGTACTTAGAGATTCAATGGAGGATGAAGTCTCAGCACCGCTCTTTGTTACATATGTGCAAGTTTAACTCACGAGTTCAGGTTGTTTTATTTCAGGGTCAAATTCATCATATTGGGTTTTCTCCATCAGCTGTCAGGACAAAGAGCCTACTGAATGATAATAGGGTTGATTACATGTTTTGCCAAGAGAGCTGAAAAGAGAGAGATTTATGACGTATGAACACAATAGTTCATGCCTCGTTCTCTAAAGAAAATAAAAGTGTACGTGTCAGTGCGCTTTATCTTCTGTAGAAGAGAAATCTTCTCTATTATGACCATACTCATCAACATGCTTCATGCTTTTTCCATGTGCTTTCAATTATCAAGTGAACCGGGCTACTGTTGATTGTTTTCTCATTGCACTTGCTCAACTATAATGACGATGGTGACATCATGTGCTAATTTTACGGGGGAGAAGTGTGGATAGACTACATTGTTGAAGATACTCACTTGCTTAATCAAGAATGGCATCTCCGTATGCAATTCTTGAGGGGGAGAAGAAGTGCGAATTGTCTGCATGGTTGATTGATATTTGAGAATATATGGTCAAACGGCTCTTAACTCATGTAAGAACCGAGCTTCTTCTTATCGGGTCATCTTCACATGGAGTTTTCTACTAAGAGTCGTTGGTTAACATCTTCACACGGGCTGATTTTGATTAATGACAAAGTGCTTCTAGTTGCAAGGCGGATTTCCTTGATGAACGTCTTTCTGTTCTTGTTTGATTGGGAGGGATTTGAGTTAAGGGGATTTGCTATATACAAGTTAACAGGAATGCATTTGGTGAGTTGAAGATGTTAACTATCTATTCTCCAACTGGACAATCTTGAAGAAGGTCGAGTCTACAGTCGATTCTACATTCTCTGCTACATGTTAGAAGACTAAAGACGAGTTGCATTTTATTATCTAAAGACTTCCTCTTAATCTGAGCAGTTATCAAACAAATTGTCGGTTTAGGGGAGAGCACTAATTGGGGGAGAGTGATATGTCAGATTTAATCCCCAATTAGACTTGCTCATATTCTTCAGCAAGTTGATTCTCACAAAGATTAAAAGTGGTCTTCTAAAAAAGATTTCAAGTATTTGGGCTGATAAGATGTTGCTGATTCTGAAGTGTCAAAACCAGCAAGGGGGAAGGAGACACATATCTAAACGCGAGTAAACTTGATGAGCTTAATACTTCTAAGTGATTGAAGAAATCCCGGGAAGACAAATGTCATTACCGCAGAGACACTCAAGGTTTGACTCATGGCGTTTAGTGCTCTTATTCCAACTATGTGGGGGAAGAGATGGAAGAGTTAGTTTCTGAAGATGAAAGAGGTACACAAGTGTGTGATGATTTCGATGTTATCGCAATCATCAGGGGAGAGAGATTTTGTACATTGGGGATGCTCAGCTATTTTACTTGAGGGCTTAATCAGTGATTCAGAGATATAATCACTTATTCCGGAGTGGACATCCGCAGGGATTGTCATCCGCAGAGATAATCAGTGATTCGGCTTGCTTCTTCAATGTTATTGGTTATTCTCTCTTTGGGCAATCGGGTACTTCGGGTTCTTGAGCTTCATACACTTTCTTCAGGAGGAGAGAAAAGTATACATCGGGGTTATTCTTTGGCTACTGGACTTAATCTGCTACTTCGATGGTATAAGTTTCTTTGTCTTTGGGTATGTGTGCTCGGGTTCGTGAGCTCTAGTCTAAGAGACTGACTACATCAATTCATCTACTTGGGGGAAGTGGTCTCTTGACAACCTTTTGGAATGGATTGCTTCAGACTTCAGTGGAAAAGGAATATGAGAAGAGTCATTTTATGTGTGGGATGATACGTTGTTGTTCTATTGGATGATATAACCTCGAACGAAGAATCACGATGATTATTCTTAAAAAGAGCAGCAAACTCGATGATAATGGTGTGCATCTTTGTGCATCTGGCTATGGCAAGCTTTAAAAAGAGCTTCGATTCTGCTCAGCTAAAGGATTTTTGGTTTCGGGGGAAGCTGTCAAAGTCTCTCTTTCTCAATGGCTCATGTTCTTTCTTCTATTCTGGAGTCTTGGAAGCTTTGGTGGTGAATTTTAAGAGATGATGACTTCTATCTTCTACAATGGGGCTGCTCGATATCCTTATCTCTCAGACTCGTATCATCATCTTCTTAAACTATATCATCTAATCTATCTTTGTATATATTTATAAAAAAATATATATATAAAAAAATTATAAAACCAAAAAAAAAATATAGAAAAATATAAAACCAACAAAAACCCATAAAAATAAAAAAATTTGAAAATACCAAAAATATTGTTTTTCAAGACATGTCTTCTGGTATCGATAACATCTGAGGTCTTAGAAATGTCATTCAATAATGGCACGGGACCATAGATGAAGTTTGAGCCGGAGGTGTAAATATTCTTTTTCAAAACATGTCTATAATTATGGCTTACAGTTATTTCAGACTGTAACCCGTGCTTAAAAAAAATGGCTTGCAGTTATTTCAGACTGTGACCCGTGCTTAAAACTATGGCTTGCTATTATTTCTGATAGCAACCCGCTCTTCAAGGAAGGAAAGTGCTACGCTAAACCTATTTTCAAATATTTCGTGCACTTATCCTAAATACAATTTGAGGAAAGTATGTCGAAGGACTGCTGTTCCTACACAAATATTTTTCCGTCTAAAATTCTTCAGAAAAATATTTGTTGTTTTCAAAAAACGGTGGTAAATGAGTTGCTTGAAAATCAATCAGTTTCAGAGTTTTCGAAAAAAAAAATGAAAACTCAATCAATGACTTCAGCGCTTTTAAACTTTTCATAAAATGAGTCATTGATTGAGGGGGATAATGTTTTCAAATTTACATCATCTAACGGGCTTTCTTAATTATCCTATATGCTTAATTAAAAATGATGTTAACCTACATTGAAGGACTAGGTGCCCAGGATATGATTGTTAGGATTAGATGATCAGAGTTTGATGAACACATAATTCCCATGCCATTTTATGATCTGATTGATATGTTGAATTGACTGTTATTAGTCGATTGCTGTTTGGGTGATGTCGACCACCATATATCTGTATGTGTGTTCACTAACGTATGCAGGTATATTGGTACATAAGAATGTTCCCGATCCGGATCCCACAATTAAAGATGATTGGATGCCGAAAGGAAAGGGTAACTATATCTTGGGTTGACAAATGAAGAAACGGAGATTAATTAGACTTCTATGGAGAGTTGGCATTAATGCAACGTAAGAGGTCTCACTGCATCAGCAGATGGTTTTCTTCATCAGAAAATGAAGAAACGGAGCTTAATTTGACCTCAGTTGGCATTAAAATGCAACGTAAGAAGTCTCACTGCATCAGTAGATGGTTTTCTTCCAAACCTCCAGCAACAACAACAAAATCAGCTCAACCACCTAACGTATCTCTTTGCAGAACAAGTAGTGGATGATAACATTTTTTAAACAATTTTAAATAATATTGTTTTGAAAAATGGAAAAATATTGTTTTGAAAATAAATTGGACTAAATTTTGAAAATCACCGGACTTCATGTTTTCAAAACCTAAGTCACTCAATCATCGACTACGGTCATCGATTGAGGGGGAGAGTGATTTAAAATAAATTATTTTCAAACGATATTTCTTCATAAAAGTCCGGATTGTACAAAATAAGTGGTGATCTAAAAATTTAATGTTATGTCATGGTATGGTTTTTCTTTAAGAATCAAGATCTTTCAAAAGGAATTTTTTTCTGTTCTTGTTTGATTGTGAAATTGTTTTATTTTACTTAAAGATCTCTAAAACTATCATACGACACTAACAATATTTAATGTCTGTTATTGGTCCTCATCTGTCATTTTTCAAAATTAAATCTTGCCACGTCTTTCCCCTAAAATTTTCCAAATGATTTAAATCAATCGGGATCCAAAATCTCAATTGGTTTGAAATTTTTGATCGGGGGAGAGATCGTGATTTAAATCTCAAATCTGTTTTAGTCCTTTAAAGGCACTCCTGCCTCCATGTGTCAAACGATTTCAATATATGATGCACATGATTGAGGAGGAGCATTTATCCAAAAAAAAAACTAGATGAGTTTTTAAATCAGGCACATTTTCTCCCATGTTTTCTAAACCTTATTAAATCACTTGGGATCCAAAATCTCAAAGGGTTTGATATTTTTGATCAGGGGAGAATTTGTGATTTAATAATGAAATTTGATAAAAGGTGATCATTTTGATTCATATGTGCATAATGCTCTCCCATATGTGCTAAACGCTTTCGAATCTCGAAGCACATATTGAGGGGGAGCATTTCTTAAAGAAAACAAACTTTCAAGGTACTAAGATTTATATGCTTCAACATAATGTACCTTGATTGATTTTCTAATGGTTTCTTAATGGTTTTTGTGATCGTGAATGTACTTCAAATGAACTCTTTCCTCTATGTGATAAAATGATTTCAAATATCCTACGCACATATTGAGGGGGAGAATTTACCAAAGAAAATCAAATGGCTTTTTCATAAGAAATTGTGATCAAAGAAATATTTCAAAGTACTCTTGCCTCCATGTGCTAAACAATTTCTAAATTATATGCACATGTTGAGGGGGAGGTTTTCTAAATGATCAAAACTATTAAGGTACAAAATGCTTTGATCTCGTATTACATGTACCTTGATTGTTTTTCCAAATGATTTTTCAATTGGTTTTGAGAAGGAATGAACTGTACCAAAAGACCGACCATTTTACTTTATGCATGGAGTTATAAGGATGGTGAGGGTAGGTATTTTTTCCCACGATCCGCCAGAACTGGAGGGATCTACCCAGGGACAATCCACTAGATAGTGTAGAGTCCTTAGGTATTTTGAAAAAAAAGGAGAAAAATGAGAAATGGGAAGAGTGCGGACTGAGACAGAGCTAGTACTGGAATAAACCCAACAAGGTTCTAGTAATGAAGTCTCGGTAAGCACTGAAGGGGTTGAAGAATGAAAAAGAAATGAATGTGAAAAGGGGTGAAAAGAAATAGCCCTCCAATAATTCAACCTTAGGGCAGAAACCGGGTTCAATACATATGCTACTGGTGGTTACTAAGGTAACACTGGTATTGAAGACAAGACGTCATGGACCCAGTGACGCACTGCACCTAACTTCCCAAACTACTCAAGTTCCTCTTAAAAAGGCTTGTTTTATTCTCACGGGGAACCGACATAATCTATCGACTTTCTCTTAGAGATTGTTGATATTGAAGAAGGAGACCCTCTCCCTAGTCTCTGGCATAGGAACCAAATGTGCACTATTGAGTCTAGAGCCAAGAGATCATCCACAATATCTCATTAGGACACAAAATTAATGAAGACTTTATGTTTCACACAATATGGAAAGTAAGAATATTTTAAGAGTCCTACGCATTATCCTTGTGGTATTGCCAGAACATCCAAGTGATATGTAAAAATATTCACGATGAAGATGGAAATCCTTCTAGAGCCAACATCAAACAAGCTCTTGGTTGGTGGCATGTGAGATCTTTTCTAAAGATCAAACTTGTGACAACTGGATAGAAACGATGGGGCGATTCACTTTTGAATCAACCTTGGTCCAGGATTGGAATTGATGAATACTTTTGGAAAAACCGTTCGATTTGCAAACCTTCTTTTCTCTAGCACGTCGAATGTGTACTTATGTTTTCAAACACAAAAAGTATCTCTGACTGAAAAAAATACTTTTGGAAAAATCGTTCGATGTGCGAATCTTTTCTTTTATCTAGCACGTCGAATGTGTACTCTTTTCAAATACACAAAGTGTTTTTGATTGAAAATTGATCTTTCTCATAAAACCTTCGTCGTATTGCAAAACTCTTTCTTCTAAGCAATACGCGATTGTTTTCAAATCAATTTTTCATCAATCAGTGAATCTTAATTCGCTGGTTCACTCACTCCGTGTTGTCTTCTTTGAGACGCTCCGGTTTGAGAACAGCTAGAGCAGCTGTGAAACCCTATCAAGGAGATTCTTCGGAATTCTACCTGATCACAGGCAGTACTTGTACTGATCAACGGGGAACCGTGGGCCGTGTACCTCAATTCAATGAAAGTGATCAAAGACACTTTCGTGCGCTTTATTGCTAACTGTCGTATGCAGGTACACCCCGACGATTGCAGCTGATCAGAATTGAGGAGTCAATCCAAAGCCGCATGCTCACAGCATCCACACTTAATTGAAGAAATCATGACTTGTGCATATCTACAGAACCTGGCTCTGATATTTTTATACTATGTTTCCGCTATGCTGCTGCAAATATCATGGGCAAGTAAAAGCTTCCGCTACTCTGATGAAAGGATGTCATGATCCAGAAAGTGTGAGCATGTCGGTCCAAAAGTCACAACATCACATGATGGCAACACAATAAAGGGTGATCCAAAGATTTACTGTGGCTGATGATCTCAATGAAAGCTCGAAGATCATCAATGATGTGGATAAGTTAAAGGCCTCCACTAAAAGTACAAATCAATGCGGACTTTCACGAATCACTACTAAAGCACAAAGTTTACGGAACTTGAAGAATAGAAGTCTACGAGCTCATAACTAAAGACAAAGATAGAATGCTAGGATGCAAAATGTATTTCATGGGGTGACCTCCCTTAGGGGGAGATTGTTAGGAATTGGAAATTCCATGTTAAAGTGTCGGTCACCCCAATTATGGTCTACCATAAGTTAGCTCGTAGACGTGTCGTTATTTACGTTATGTTGTAGTTAATTAATTAGTTAGTAGCGTAGTTTAGTGTCGTGTAACACCGTAGATGAAGGACGGGTCTTTACCCACTGTATACCTGATCCACAGGCCGTCAGGAGGTCGTGTAGTCTTGTAACTATAAATACCCCTTCCATCCATGGAAGGGGTGGTGCTTCTCAATCTAACATTTGATAATTTACAAAGCAAGTCTCTAAGTAGAACACCATCTCTTTCTTTATCTCTCTAAAACATGGCATACTTGTATTTCCATCATCCAAGACCACCCGAATCATCAAACACAATAAATATAGGATCCTAACAGAACCTGCACTTAGATACAAATCAATCACGTTTCCATTCTTTGTGGTTTAAAAAAGATGCTCCCCCTCAACATGTGCGTCATGTATTTGAAATCGTTTGGCACATGTGGGGAGGAAGGCTTGCTAAACACTTGTGAAACCATTTATCAAATCATTAGTTTAAATCCAATTTAAATCACAAATTCTCCCCCGATCACAATTTTCAAATATTTGAGATTTGTGATTTATATAGATTTAAATTGTTTTTGAGAGCTTTTAAGGAGAATTATGACTTGCTTATGAAAATATTTAACCGATAAGGATCACTTATGAGACTTTAAACTCTAATAACATGCATGAATATCTTTTGAAAACATGACAAATAACCTTTTGATTTAATTGAAATCATTCCCCCCCCCCCTCAATCAATGACATAAGTTGTTGATTGAGAGATCGAGATTTTGACCGTTGTTAAGTCCAAGTGAATTTCAAAAATTTAGTCCGAGTTATTTTGTTTAACATTGTTTTCATTAGATAGCAAATATTTTTCAGAAGAATTTATAGAAGGAAAAAATATTTGTGAAAGAATTTTTAGAATCAGAGCATGAGATTTGAAACATACGTTAAAGCATGTCTCTGTTCTTTCTTTAAAAACGGGTTATAGACTAAAATGACTATAAACCACTGTTTCACTTTTCTCCCAAAAATATTTTTTGATTTTTTGATTTTTTTTTAAGAACATTCGAACAACATCTAAAGACCCGTGTCATTCTTTGAATGACAGCACAAAGACCGTAGATATTATCGAATCGAGAAAATTATGACAAAAAGACAATATTTTTTGAGATTTTTCCAGATTTTTCAAATTTTTATGGATTTTTGAAAGTTTTTATTTTTTTATTTTCTTTTTGTGGGTTTTGTAATTTTGTATTTTGCTTTTCGAATAAATATTTACAAGAGATAGATGAAGAAAGACCTTTACTCCTCGTCTTCCTCTTGAAGACGTTTGAGTGTTTCCGGTTGTAGACTCTTTAGACCAAGTCGTGGAAGGATAAACTCAAAACGTTCTCTAGGAAGAGCTTTGGTGAAGATGTCTGCTAATTGATATTTTGTCCTCACAAAGTAGAGTTCCAGCACACCGTTCTCTACTTGCTCCCTGATGAAATGATGTCGAATTTCGATGTGCTTTGCTCTTGAATGTTGAACATTGTTGCATGAGAGAGCTATAGCAATTTTATTATCACAGTACAGAGGGATTTTGTTGAATTCAAAGCCATAGTCAGATAATTGGGATCTCATCCATAGGATTTGAGCACAACAAGATGACATGGCTATGTATTCAGCCTCTGTAGAGGAAATAGAAGTACTCATTTGTTTCTTTGAAGACCAGCTCACAAGCTTATCACCCAAAAGCTGAGCACCTTCAGACG
Source organism: Chrysanthemum makinoi (assembly GCA_910596185.1). Lineage (NCBI taxonomy): Eukaryota > Viridiplantae > Streptophyta > Magnoliopsida > Asterales > Asteraceae > Chrysanthemum > Chrysanthemum makinoi. Next base: position 183,591,928 of record OU343222.1, read on the forward strand.
TACTTCGACGTGTATCTTGACATCCTGCATGATCAGCATCTGCATAGGCTGTTAATGACATACCGGTATCCTTCGGGTACCAAAATCCCATATCGATGGTTCCTTGAAGATACCTAAAGACCCGTTTAACCGCTTCAAGATGCTTTTTGGTAGGCTTAGCCTGATATCTAGCACACATGCAAACAGCGAATAAAATGTCAGGTCTACTGGCTGTGAGGTACATCAGGGATCCAGTCATACTACGATATTTCGTTTGGTCTACCATGATCCCTGAGTGGTCCTCATCCAGTTTGGTGCGCTCTATCATGGGAGTGTCAACAGGGTCACAAGAATCAAATCCAAATTTCTTTAAAATCTCATTTGCATATTTAGATTGATTTATAAAAATGCCTCCGGGACTTTGTGAAATTTGTAATCCCAAGAAAAATTACATTTGTCCCATCATTGACATTTGAAATTTGGAGCCCATCTCCTTAGAAAAACGGTCACATTCATTGGGGCTAGTCGAGGCAAAAATGATATCATCAACATAGATTTGAACGTGAATTAAATGTTTGCCTGACTTTCTGGTGAACAGTGTCGGATCAACTGCTCCTTTGGTGAATCCAGTAGATAGAAGAAACTTTGAGAGGGTATCATACCATGCCCTTGGAGCTTGCTTCAAACCGTAAAGAGCCTTCTTCAAATGATAGACGTGAGTAGGATGCTATGGATTCACAAAGCCTTCAGGTTGGCTGACGTGTACGACTTCTTTAAGGTCACCGTTAAGAAAAGCCGTCTTTACATCCGTCTGATAGACTACCATGTTCTTACTTGCAGCATTAGCCAAGAAGATTCTGATTGCCTCGATACGAGCAACTGAAGCAAATGATTCTTCAAAGTCAATACCCTCCTCTTAACGGTATCCTTTTGCAACCAATCGAGCCTTGTTCTTTAATACATCACCATGCTCATCAAGTTTTACTTTGAAGATCCACTTTAGAGCAATGATCATAGCACAGTCAGGAGCAGGTACTAATTCCTATACATCTAGTTGTTCAAACTCATGAATTTCTTCTTGCATGGCACTAAACCAACTATCTTCATTCATAGCAGTTTTAACATCTTTTGGTTCGATCTTAGAGAGTACAGAGTTGAAGAAGCACCATAAGGCATCGGTTGCAAGTTGTCGACGAGTGGATACTAAACGAGAAGGGTTTCCAATGATGTTGTCCAATGGGTGATCATGTGTCCACTTTCTAAGGTGTTCATGTGGTTGTTGTTGAGGAACAGAAGTAGTAGAGTCGATTTCTCCTGATGAAGATGGTTCTGATGATGATTCAGGAGCAAATATATTTTCAAAAGGTTCATCTTCTAGAGGAGCAAAAGGATTTTCATCATCTGTAACAGCAGCAACATTTCCATTGTGTACACTTGATGATTGAGGCATTGATGATGATACTGAGTGATCAGCAGAAGGCGCTTCTTGACTTAGTAACATGGAAACTGAAGGGTTAACTTCATTGACAGGGATAGGAGCAGCCTCTGTTGATGGAATTGACAGATCATTAGCCCTTGGCTCATAGTGTTCATCAAACATAAGATCAAATAATTTCTTCAAATCATCTTTTGAAGGAGGTACATAATGAGTTGCTGGTGAGGGATTTGAGACGAGAGTAGAACTGATAGGACTACATGATGAAAGTTGAGATGCGGGTCCAGAACTGGATTGTCCTGGATCCATTTGACCGGTCAGCTCATCGAACGTAACGTGAATTGTTTCTATGATATTTCGGGTTCTCTTGTTGTAGATGCGGTAACCCTTCATGTTTGGTGCATAACCAACAACAACTCCAATATCTGCCTTTGCTCCTAATTTGCCTAAATCTTGACCGTCATTCGTTGGATAGCACAAAGCACCAAACACACGAAGGTAGGAGAGATCAGGTTTTCGTTTATGAACAAGTTCATATGGAGTTTTTCCATGAGAGGTATGAATAAGGGAACGATTTTGGGTGTAGCAAGCAGTGGCAATGGCTTCAGCCCATAGAAACATTGGAACCTTTGAATAAATTAGCATTGTTCTAGCGGCTTCCACAAGAGTTCAATTTCGTCTTTCAACTACACCGTTCTGTTGAGGAGTTCGTGGAACACTTCTTTGATGACTGATTCCAACACTTTCATAAAACTGAATTAAGTCTTTGTTAACAAACTTTGTGCCATTGTCTGTTCGAATAATTCTTACAGTATTGTCGAGTCGAACTTGAAGCTGTTTGATAAGTTTGATGATGACATCTGGAGTTTCATCCTTTGTCCTCAAAAACTTTACCCAAGTAAATCGAGAGTAGTCATCAACAACGACTAGAATGTATTTCTTCCCATTTATCGTTTGCACTCTCATTGGTCCGCACAAATCCATATGAAGGGTATGAAGAACTTCCATTACTGAGTTTGTGGGTTTTGGTTTGTGGGCATATTTCGTGCGTTTTCCCAATTGGCAAGCTGAACAGAGATGATCTTTTTCATACTTTAATCTGGGTAACCCTCTTACTAAGTCCTTTCTAGAAAGATTGTTTATGGTACCAAAGTTCAAGTGATTGAGACGACGGTGCCATAGCCATGACTTAGTTTTGGAAGCCTTTGACAGCAAGCAGATGGGTGAAGATTTCATCATATCTTCGATAGAGATGGTGTATAGGTTTGAAAAACGAGTTTCTCTGAGAAGTTCCACACCATCAAGTTCTCTAACAAAGCAAGTATGTTTTCTGAAGGCCACTTCTAAATCTAAACACAAAATTGTCCGACAGAAAATAGATTATGTCCAAGACCTTCAACATAATATACCCTGGAAATCACACTATTTCCAACCACGTAATCTCCATAACCCATAATAGCACCAAAATGATCGTTTCTGAACCTCACAGTTCCGATGAATTTACTCACGAAGTTCATGAGCCGCGACCGGTCTCCAGTCATATGCTTGGAACAGCCTGAGTCCAAGTACCACAAAACAATTTGAACGATCTGCAGTTGAACATAGACAAGAATGGATAACTGGATAATTGGGATCCCCATGCAAGAATGGGTTCCACTTGGTTACTAACAGTGATTGGAACACCCACATCAGAGGTAGAAACAATGTTAGGAATTGGAAATTCCATATTAAAGTGTCGGTCACCCCAATTATGGTCTAGCATATTTTAGCTCGTAGACTTGCAGTTATTTACGTTATTCAGTAGTTAATTAGTTAGTTTGTAGCGTAGTATAGTTTAGTGTAACTCCGTGGAGGAAGGACGGGTCTTTACCCACTGTATACCTGATCCACAGGCCGTCAGGAGGTCGTTTAGTTTGTAACCTATAAATACCCTCTACCTTCCAAGGTAGAGGGTTGGAAGTTCTAATCTAACCTTTTACACTTTTGTTTATCTCTCTAGAATTCCCTCTCTACTCTCTTCATCTCTCTAACCATGGCATTCATATACTATCATCATCCTATACCACCCGAATCATCTAAACAACATAATATTCACGATCCTACAATTGGTACCAAAGACAGGTTATGTTGTTTCTTGATGATTCGTATGGTTTTGAGCAACTTGTGTTATTCGGTTTGTCAAGGATCTTGTGTTTCTGTTGATGCGACATGTACTTTGTTTGTGGATGTTGGTTTATGGATAGTCATTAAGCTGTTTTTTATAAACTCATTGAATGTGGTGTTAAGCTGTTCTGAGCGTTTCGATTCTGGTTTCACAAGCTTAACCTGACTTTTAAGATGATTTTAAAACTCTTTTAACACATTATGAATATGTTTGAAAGTTGTTTTTGTTCAAAATCTGGTTATTATTGTTCTTTCAAAATCTGGAATATTGTTCAAACAAGAGTCATTAGCAGTTTTCTTTTTGGCTTTGTTGAGGTTTAAGTCCGCTGCTGGTATTCTTATATGCAACTTGTGTCATTTTTCATCTCATGAATGCGAGTTGTCATATTCTTCGATGCGAGTTGTGATTGTTACTCAATGCGAGTTGTGTTTCTGGTTCAGATTCAATGCGAGTTACTCAACTCGCATATGGTATGGTAGCAGCTTGCTTTTGAGCGAGTAGGGTTAACTAGCTTGCGAGTTGACTGAATAATGTCCTGAGTCAATGAACCTTGTGCGAGTTGTGTGTACTAGCATTCTTTAATGCGAGTTGTTAAAACATTTTTGAAGAGCATGCGAGTTGTATCTTTCATTTTTGAATGGTCAAATGCGAGTTGCCTAAAGTCAAAAGCGTGTTGTCCATAGGGTCAAATGCGAGTTGATAACAGATGCGAGTTGGGTTAAAATGCGAGTTGATTTTTTAGTCAACTGAGACTGGACTAAAAGGCTAGCGACTTGACTCTATATAACGACTTATGACTTTGGCTAGCGACTTGCAACAGAAAGGAAGAAGTAGAGTTTGACCGTGACCACAACAAGACTTGACCACATGACCAATAATACCAAAATCATTCATCACAGCCACGACCACATCTCAAAACAATGAATCGAAACAAACTAAACAAATGATGCTCATAACATGATACACTTTCGGATCCTCAGTATCACTTCGTGATAATTCAAAGAGATTATATTGACATCAAAGGTCACTTATCACGAAACCATCATCACCGGATCCCAAATGAAACAACAATAAAACAACAAGACTTAAAGATTAATTGTTATAATGATATGATCTCAGTTTTTTTTTGTGGGCTAACGTTTTCTCCAAGACCTTTTTCAGATCCATACAACCACAAAGTTAATCATCATTGATCAATACTTGTAAGCCAACATGCAAATGGATCTTAGTTTCTGATTTCGTTATCATAACCATTGAAGGATTATGTCACGAACATAAGTAACCATCATTGATCCAAAGGTTAATCTAAACTCGGATCAAAAACTAAGTTATAGATCTCAGCCTTGTTCCTTGTGAGTGGTTATTCAAACTCATAGATACCATTCGATCTATTCACATAGGAACATCACCTCATTGATCTTGTGAGGAGTTTAATCCTTTTAATATCCGAAATAATTGAAAGATAGACAATAACTATTTTGCTATCATCTATCTTTCTAATCGGTTTTAAAACTGTAACATAAACAAAGCTCTAATCTTTAACCTACCTGAGATTCGTAGTGGTTATTGAGGCCGTCTCTTAGCTTCAAGCCATCCCTGTGGCGAATCAAAGTGTCTCGATACCACAAACCTTAAGCCATCTCTATGTCTAGGTCAACATGAGTTGTTATGGGATCGTCTTGATAAAGGAATATGACATACCTTTGATAAACGTGTTTGATGTGAACGGTTTGCTTATGTTGGGTGATTAAAGTTTTCTGAGATGTGGATTTGATTTGATATCTGTGAGTTTTGTTTGTGATAATGGGGCCGGTGGTTTTGAGTATTGTGATTAGGGTTTGATTGGAGATAAGTGATATGTTAATGTGAGAGGTGTACATATGGTGTGAAAGATTATGGTTGCTGTGTGTTAGGGTAAGCTTTAATACTCCTCATATTTAGGTTTCATCTTCCAAAGTACTAAACCGTATATTGTTTGGGCCGAGTGTTTTGTCATGGGCCTAACATGTTTCAATGGGATTTGCAGATGAGATGGGCTTATTAGTTATTGTGGGAATTGTATTCATTGTGCCAAACATGTTGGAATATTTGTGTGATATGGGAGCTTTAATGATTTTTTTTTGTCATTTGAATTCTTTTGAATTGGGATGCACCTTCTTTTTTAAGAGATTATTTGGGCTGAACATATTTTGATATCAATCTCACGTGGAAACACCGTGTAAGGACATCTTGTGATTAAAGTTGGATCGGACTTACTCTCCCCTTGGGCTTGAATGGTTTTATTGCTATTTGTTCAAATGGGCTAACGATGATGATGGATTGGCTGAGCATAATTGCTAAATTGGGCCCAAGGAAGATAGACACCGTGAATTTGGAGTTAAGATTGATGATCAGTTTGGAGTCGAATAATATAGCACTTGGAGTTGAATGATGAAATGATATGTTATTTTATCGATGAGATTTGAAGATGAGACCTATTGTGCTATGTGGTTTGATACTCTGGGGTATACATATTCACGTAATATATTGTCAAGGTTGATTTGATACTTGAACAAGGTTGACTACGGGGTTGTTTGAACGATATTTCTTATTTGGATTGGATGTGAGGTGTTTTCGGGCGTGATTACTTATTTCGTCTTCTTTCTTTCTACCCTTCCGCGAAAATGACTTGTTTGGGCAGTTATAGTGTGTGATAAAGATTTGGCTATTTAGTTACGGTTGTGATTCTTTCTCGATTAACCCATAACGTAGCTATCACTTCGATGTCTCACGCAATTGAGGATATGTAAAGAGGTTTTGTACATTTGGGTACACCGTTTCTTCTTCACAAGGATTAGTGCAAGCTTAAGTAACAAATCCAGGGAATGTTACGTCTTGTTCAAGTTTGGCATATCGGGTCTATTTCTCCATGTGGTCACTACAATAGCCGACAGAAGCGTGAATGATGTGTTTACCAAAGTGCTTAAAGAATTGTTGATGATGTTTTTGATGTTGGATAATGAACCTTTGATGAACCGCTGCATGTTCCCCTAAAACAGATATTCACCGAAACCAAAGTTGTCATAACACATTCAAGCTGACATTGTTTACGGTTTTGTCTTGATTTTGTAAAATCCCGCGAAAGAAACTATTTCTCGGTTTAAATCATAGACTTGTAAAATCCCGTGACAATGGAAACATCCTGGTAATAGTAAAGTGCATTTCTGGATCTATCTTACGGTTTATTCTTGGTTTTATAAAATCCCGCGAAAGAAACTGTTTTTCGGTTTAAACCATAGAGTTGTAAAATCCCGTATTGATGGAACCATCCTGGAGAAAAGGAAAGTGTATTTCGGGATCTTTTCTTATGCTGGTGCTACGGTTTCTGCTTCGAAGAAGGGATAAAAGGGTGTATTTCATGAATTGGATGTGTGTTTGGATATTCGTCATGGAAGTTTGGCTATTACATGGTTTTACGGGGTTATGTGCTTTTAACCATGGTCGGGATGAAATCATTATCAGAGTTCACTTAAAACGTAAAAGAAGGCTAGATTTGAGCTTTTGGACAGAAGATGTGACAACGGCGTTAATTCAGTATTATTTATTTGAGGGTGAAGTAAATTATCACGGGCGAGTGCACTTAGTATCTGAAGGTATCGGGGATGGATGGATGAAGATTCTTCATGATCCTTGTTCGAGCTTATTATAAAAAACGAAGACTTGGAAATCTAGTTATTGTTGGGTGACTTTTACCTTTTCTTTTTACCACTTAGGGGAATTGGGCTCTTCTCACTACAAAATAACTATCACTTTAAGGAGTTACGTTGTAGTGCTCAGTGTCACATTCAATTGTGGATTTTCAAGAGGTGATGTACATCTATTACTTGATGGTTGGTTGGTTGAAGAGTATAGAGTACTTAGAGATTCAATGGGGCATGAATACTCAACACCGCTCTTTGTTACACATGTGCAAACTTGAGTCACGAGTTTGGGTTATTCTACTTCAGGGTCAAATTCATCATATTGGGTTTTTGTCCATCTGTTGTCACTACAAAGAGCCTACTGAATGATAATGGGGTGATTACATGTTTTGCCAAGAGATGATGAAAAGAGAGAGATTATGACGTATGAACACAACAGTTCATGCCTCGTACTCTAAAGAAAAGAAAAGTGTACATTTCAGTGCGCTTTATCTTCAAAAGAAGAGAAATCTTCTTATGACGTTTGAACAAAACAGTTCAAGCCTCGTACTCTAAAGAAAAGAAAAGTGTACGGTTCAGTGCGCTTTATCTTCTGAAGAAGAGAAATCTTCTCATTTATGACCATTCTCATCAACATGCTTCATGCTTTTTCCATGTGCTTTCGATTATCAAGTGAACCGGGCTACTGTTGATTGTTTTCTTATTCCACTTGCTCAACTATAATGACGATGGCGACATCATGTGCTAAATTTTGCGGGGGAGAAGTGTGAATAGAATACTTTTGGAAGATATTCACTTACTTAATCAAGAATGGCATCTTCGTATGCAATTCTTGAGGGGGAGAAGAAGTGTGAATTTTTTGCATGGTTGATTGATATTTGAGAATAAATGGTCAAACGGCTCCAAACTCATGTAAGAACCGAGCTTCTTATTATCGGGTCATCTTCACATGATGTTTCTTCTAAGAGCCGTTGGTTGACATCTTCTCATGGACTGATGAGTTTATCGACAAAGTGCTTCCGGTTAATGCTTCACGTGCACATCAACATGATGATCCCGAACGACCTTCTGTTCTTGTTTGATGTGATTGCTTGCTTGGTGTTACCATTTCGTGTGTTCGTTGAGGGCTGATTGCTAATTTCCTTGATGAACATCTTTCTGTTCTTGTTTGATTGGGAGGGATTTTAGTTAAGGGGATTTGCAAGATGTAAGTTAATTGGGATGCTTTTTAGTGTGATGAAGATGTTAACTATCTATTCCCCATTCAGACAATCTTGAAGAAGGTCATGTCTACAGTATGTTCTACATTTTCTGCTACATGTTAGAAGACTAAAGACGAATTGCATTTGACGATCTAAAGACTTCTTCTAAATCCGGGCTGAGAAGAACACTTGAAAATCTTCGTCAGTTGAGGGGAGAGCACTAATTGGGGGAGATTGAAATGCCAAATTTAATCCCTAATTAGACTTGCTTACGTTATTCTTCAGCAAGTTGATTCTCACAGATACATTTGAGCTAATGATGTTCTTCTCAAAATATTTCTAGTATACGGGCTTACAAAGAGTTGCTGATTCTGAAGTGTCAAAAACCAGCAAAGGGTAAGGAGAATCACATATAAATACAAAGCAAGTAAACTTGATGAACTTAATTCTTCTAAGTGATTGAAGATATCCCGGGAAGACAAATGTCATGACCGCAGAGAAACTCAAGGTTTTACTCATCAAGGCTTTTAGTGTTATTATTCCAACGACGTGGGGGAAGTGATGTAAAAGAAAGTTTCTGAAGATAAAAGAGGTACACAAGTGCGTGATGATCTCGATGTTATCACAATCATCAGGGGAGAGAGAATTGTGTACATTGGGGGCGCTCAGCTGTTTCACTTAAGGGCTTAATCAGTGATTCAGAGATATAATCACTTATTCCGGAGTTGACATCCGCAGAGATTGTCATCCGCAGAGATAATCAGTGACTTGGCCTGCTTCTTCAATGTTATCAGTTATTCCTTCCTTGTGTATTGGTATACTTCGGATACTTGAGCTTCATACACAATCATCAGGGAAGAAAAATGTGAACATGGGGAGGTGTTTTCATTCCCCTCATGATGTGTATTCAGGAGAGCTCTTGGGTATTGGTGTACTTTGGGTTCTTGAGCTTCATACACGATCATCAGGGAAGAAAAATGTGAACATGGGGAGGTGTTTTCATTCCCCTCATGATGTGTATTCGGGAGAGTTCTTGAGCATTATACAAAGAGACTGACTGCATCAATTCAACTACTTGATGGAAGTGGTCTCTTGACACCTTTTTGGAATGGATTGCTTCAGACTTCAGTGGAAAAGGAATTTGAGAAGATTATTTAAATGTGGGATGATACGTTGTTGTTGTTCTATTTGATGATATAACCTTGAACGAAGAATCACGGTGATTATTCTTAAAATGAGCAGCAAGATCGATGATAATGGTGTGCTTCTTTGTACACCTGGCTAATGGAAGCTTGAAAGAAAGCTTTGAATCTGCTCAGCTAAAGGATTTTCGGTTTGGGGGGAAGCTGCCAAAGTCTCACTTTCAGATGGTTCAATTTCTTTCTTTAATGTAAGAGCCTCGGAAGCTTTGGTGGTGAAAGTTTTAGGGATGATGACTTCTATCTTCTACAACGGGGCTGCTCGATATCCTTATCTCGGTACTCGTATCATCATCTTCTTAAACTATATCATCTACTCTATCTGTGTATATATTTATCAAAAACCAAAATACAAAAATAGAAAACCATCAAAAGAAAATAGAAAAAAATAAAATCAACAAAAGCCCATAAAAATCAGAAAATTGAAAAATTCCAAAAATATGTTTTCTCAAGACATGTCTTCTGGTATCGATAACATCTACGGTCTTAGAAATGTCATTCAATAATGGCACGGGACTTTAGATGAAGTTCGAGCAGGAGGTGTAAATATTTCTTTCCAAAACATGTCTCAAAAATATGGCTTGCAGTTATTTCAGACTTTAACCCCGTGCTAAAACCATGGCTTGCTATTATTCATGATTGCAACCCGCTCTTCAAAGAGGAAAGTGCTGCGCTAAACCAATTTTCAAATATTTCGTGCACTTATCCTAAAACAAAATGAGGAAAGTATGTCGAAGGACTGCTGTTCCCACACAAATGTTTTTCCGTCTAAAAATTCTTCAGAAAAATATTTGTTGTATTCAAAATTGGTGGAAAATGAGTTGCTTTCAAAACAATCAGATTCAGAGTGTTTATAAAATTTGCTAACTCAATTAATGACTTCAGCGCTGTTAAACTTTTCAAAAATTGAGTCATTAATTGAGGGGGATAATGTTTTCAAATCTATATCATCTAACGAGCTTTCTTAATTATCCTATATGCTTAATTAAAAAATGATGTTAACCTACGTTGAAGGACTAGGTGCCTAGGATATGATTGTTAGGTTTAGATGATTAGAGTTTGATGAACACATTATTCCCATGCCTTTACATGATCTGATTGTTATGTTGAATTGACTTTTATTAGTCGATTGTTGTTTGGGTGTTGTCGACCACCATATATCTGTATGTGTGTTCACTAACGTATGCAGGTATATTGGTATATAAGAATGTTCCCGATCCGGATCCCACAACTCAATATGATTGGATGCCGAAAGGGAAGGGTAACTATATCTTGGGTTGACAAATGAAGAAACGGAGCTTAATTGGACTTCCAAGGAGAGTTGGCATGGAAAAATGCAACGTAAGAGGTCTCACTGTATCAACAGATGGTTTTCTTCTAAGTGATTGATGAAACGGAGCTTAATTTGACCTCATTTGGCATTAAAATGCAACGTAAGAAGTCTCACTGCATTAGCAGACGGTTTTTCTTCCAAGCCCTACAGCAGCAACATCAACAGATGCAGCTCAACTACCTAACGTATCTTTGTGCAGGACAAGTAGTGGATGTTAACATTTGTTTAAAAACATTTTTTTAATAATATTGTTTTGATAAATGGAAAAATATTGTTTTGAAAATAAACTGGACTTAATTTTGAAAATCACCGGACTTCATTTTATCAAAACTTAAGTCACTCAATCATCGACTACGGTCATCGATTGAGGGGGAGAGTGATTTAAAATAAAATATTTTCAAAACGATATTTCATCTATCAAGTCCGTTTGTACGAAATAAAGTGGTGATCTAAAGATTTAATGTTATGTCATGGTATGATTTTTCTTTTGAATCAAGGTCTTTCAAAATGAAATTTTTTCTGTTCTTGTTTGATTGTGAAATTGTTTTATTTTACTAAAAGATCTTTTAAAACTATCATATCTGACACTAACAATCTTTAATGTCTAAATGGTCCTTATCTATAATTTTTTTCAAAATTAAATCAAGCCACGTCTTTCCCTAAAATCTTTTAAATGATTTAAATCAATTGGGATCACAAATCTCAAAAGGTTTGAAATTTTTGATTGGGGTAGAGATCGTGATTTAAATCTCAAATTTGTTTAAATGGAATTGGTTTTAGTCCTTTAAAGGCACTCCTGCCTCCATGTGCCAAACGATTTCTAATACATAATGCACATGTTGAGGGGGAGCATTTATCCAAAAACAAGATGAGTTTTTAAATCAAGCACATATTCTCCGATGTTTTCTAAACCTTATAAAATCACTTGGGATCCAAAATCTCAAAGGGTTTGATATTTTTGATCGGGGGAGAATTTGTGATTTAATAATGAAATTTGATAAAAAAAAATGATCGTTTTGATTCAATTGTGCAGGCTGCTCTCTCATATGTACTAAACGCTTTCGAATCTCGATGCACATATTGTGGGGGAGCATTTATAAAGAAAATAAACTATCGAGGTGCAAATGCTTTTATGTTTTAACATAAAGTACCTTGATTGAGTTTTAAATGGTTTCTTAATGGAATTTGTGATCGTGGATGTACTTCAAATGAACTCTTTCCTCTATGTGATAAAATGATTTCAAATATCCTACGCACATATTGAGGGGGAGAATTTACCAAGAAAATCAAATGGCTTTTTCTATGAAAATTATGATCAAAGAAAATATTTCAAAGTCCTCTTGCCTCCATGTGCTAAAAAATTTCTAATACATAATACACATGTTGAGGGGGAGGTTTTCTAAATGATCAAAACAATTAAGGTACAAAATGCTTTGATTTTATATCACATGTACCTTGATTGATTTTTCCAAATGATTTTTCAATTGGTTTCAAGAAGGAAAGAACAATACCAAAAGACCGACCAATTTACTTTATGCATGGTGTTATAAGGATGGTTAGGTTAGGTATTTGTTCCCGCGATCCCGCCAGAGCCGGAGGGATCTACCAAGGAACAATTCACTAGATAATGTAGACTCCTTAGGTATGATGAAAAAAAGGAGAAAAGTGAGATATGGGAAGAGTGCGGACTGAGATATAGCTAGAACTGGAACAAACCCAACAAGGTTCTAGTTATGAAGTCTCGGTAAGCACTGAAGGGGTTGAAGAATGAAAAAGAAATGAATGTGAAAAAGGGTGAAAAGAAATAGCCCTCCAATAATTCAACCTTAGGGCAGAAAATGGGTTCAATACATATACTACTGGTTGTTACCAAGGTAACACTGGTATTGAAGACAAGACATCATGGACCCAGTGACGCACTGCACTAAACTTCCCAAGCTACTCAAGTTCATCTTAAAAGGACTTGTTTCATTCTCATGGGGAACCTACATTATCTATCAACTTTCTCTTAGAGCTTGCTGATATTGAAGAAGGAGACCCTCTCCCTAGTCTCCGGCTTAGGAACCAAAATATGCACAATTGAGTCTAGAGCCACGAGATCATAAAATAAATCTCCTTAGGACACTGTCAATGAAGACTCTCTGTTTCACACAATGTGGAAAGAGAGATTATATCTTATGAGTCCTACGCATTATACTTGTGGTATTGCCAGAACATCCGAGTGATATGTTAAATATTCACAATGAAGATGGAAATCCTTCTAGAGCCAACATCAAACAAGCTCTTGGTGGGTGACATGTGAGATCTTTTCTAAAGATCAAGCTTGTGACAACTGGATAGAAACGATGGGGCGATTCATTCTTGAATCAACCTTGGTCCAGGAAATGAATTGACGAATACTTTGGAAAAACCATTCGATGTGCAAACCTTCTTTTCTCTAGCACGTCGAATGTGTACTTATGTTTTCAAACACAAAAAGTATCTCTGATTGAAAAAAATACTTGTGGAAAAACCGTTCGATGTGCGAATATCTTCTTTTCTCTAGCACATCGAATGTGTACTCTTTTCAAATACAAAAGGTATTTTTGATTGAAAATTGATCTTTCTCATAAAACCTTCGTCGTATTGCAAAACTCTTTCTTCTAAGCAATACGCGATTGTTTTCAAATCAATTTTTCATCAATCAGTGAATCTCAATTCGCTGGTTCACTCACTCCGTGTTGTCTTCTTTGAGACGTTCCGGTTTGAGAACGGCTAGAACAGCTGCGAAACCCTGTCAAGGAGATTCTTAGGAATCCTACCTGATCATAGGCAGTACTTGTACTGATCAACAGGGAACCGTGGGCCGTGTACCTCAATTCAACAAAAGTGATCAAAGACACTTTCGTGCACTTTATTGCTAACTGTTGTATGCAGGTACATTTGGACGGTTGTAGCTGATCAGAATTGAGGAGTCAATCCAAAGCCGCATGCTCACAGCATCCACACTTAATTGAAGAAATCATGACTTGTGCATATCTACAGAACCTGGCTCTGATATTTTTATACTATGTTTCTACTACGCTGCTGCAAATATCATGAGCCAGTAAAGCTTCCGCTACTCTGATGAAAGATGTCATGAACCAAAAGTGTGAGCATGTCGGTCCAAAAGTCACAACATCACATGAAGGCAACACAACTATGGATGATCCAGAGAGATTTGCTGTGGCTGATGATCTCAATGAAAGCTCAAAGATCATCAAAGATGTGGATCAGTTCAAAGACCTCCACTGAAAGTACAAAATAATCGGACTATGAAGAATCGCTACACAAGCACAAAGAATGCGGAATTTGAAGAATTGAAGTCTACGAGCTTGGAACTAAAGACAAAGATAGAATGCTAGGATGCAAAATGTATTTCATGGGGTGACCTCCCTTAGGGGGAGATTGTTAGGAATTGGAAATTTCATATTAAAGTGTCGGTCACCCCAATTATGGTCTAGCATATTTTAGCTCGTAGACTTGTAGTTATTTACGTTATTCAGTAGTTAATTAGTTAGTTTGTAGCGTAGTATAGTTTAGTGTAACACCGTGGAGGAAGGACGGGTCTTTACCCACTGTATACCTGATCCACAGGCCGTCAGGAGGTCGTTTAGTTTGTAACCTATAAATACCCTCTACCTTCCAAGGTAGAGGGTTGGAAGTTCTAATCTAACCTTTTACACTTTTGTTTATCTCTCTAGAATTCCCTCTCTACTCTCTTCATCTCTCTAACCATGGCATTCATATACTATCATCATCCTAGACCACCCGAATCATCTAAACAACATAATATTCACGATCCTACAAACAATGGACTCATCAGAAATAGATGCAGTGCTAGTGTCCGTATTTGACCTATTCAAAGTATGTTCACTTCTTAAGGGAATAGTTCTACCAGTAGGCATCCATTTTCTAGGGGGAATTGACTTAGCAAATTTAGGGCACAGCTCATTAATCTTACGGCCAGTAGGTTTCCATTGATAACCTACATTACTAAATTTCCTTCCTATAGGTTTCCACTGTTTTCTAACTTTCTTTTGCCTTTGCCTTTTACCCTTCTTAGCTTGATTTTTAACATTAACAGTTTTAACTGGGCATTTAACAGCATTAATCAAATCATTCACACCACATTCAAGATTAGTAACAGAAACCACGCAATCATCATTACATATTTTGTCAAAAGTATCAGAATTCGCATTAATTACAGTACGCTTAGAGCTAACACTAGAATCAACACGATTTGTTTTATTCAAATTCTCCCTAAGGTGATCTTCTACTTTCTTCCACTGAACATTCCTAGCACGCAAGGTCCTATCATTCTTTATGTTGCCTTGAGGCTTTGACCCGCTTGCTTTGGTGTCACTTCTTACTCTTGTAGAGGGAATTGGAACATTAGTTGGTTTTGCTACTTTTTGCATTCCTGAACTAGAAGTGCAGGGATCTGAACTACTTGAAGGCACATTGAAATTCACTTTCTTAATGTTGGGCATCGAATGGTGTGTATACTTAGCACTAGGCATGGAACAAGGCATCACACCTTTATCTTTCGCACCTAAGGATTTAGGACATGTTGCTATTAAACATTCTAACATCTCTTGAGATCGTTTGGCCTGAATGCAAGCAAACCTAATTTCACTATCAAGTGGCTTGTTTATGAAGTCTTCTTCAACAATCTCACGAAGACATTCAAGACTATCCTTAAGACGAGCAAGATAATTATGAAATGCAAGTTCGTTATTCCTAAGATGAGGAGGAATATATTTAACAGTCACAGTATATTTGCAATCTAAGGATGATTTTGATGCAACATTCTCATTAAAGACAAGTGGCAGTTTCCTTTTTTCCTGACTCTTCAGATTCTCAATTTCCTTTTGTAAAGACGTTATTTTTTCGTTGTTCTTATCACGAGTGACTTTCATTGAATCATATAACTCTTTAAAGTGTTGTTTAACCTTTTCATTTTCTTCTAGAAAACTCTCATTTTCCTTTTGTAAAACATTAACCAAGTTTTGAAGATGAAAAGTCTGAGAACTCTGAGAATCTAAAGGAGGAGGCATTTGGGAGCCTGTCACATTGTTCTTTTCAACCTTTAATTTTGAAATTTGGGTTCTCAGATTTTTGATCGTGTTACAATGAGCTCGAATCTGTTCATCACGTTTGCTAATTTCAAAAACTGCATCAAATTCAGGACCATCAAAGGATGTCTTGATATTTGAGGTTTTAACATTTTCTTTTAGATGTTGATATTTTAATTGCAAAGCAAGATGCTCAACTTCCAATTTAGAAAACTGTTTCACCAAGTTATCATGATCATCCTGTTCAACTTTATCATGCAGTTTAGAGTTAGTTTTTTCAAGCTCAATGACACGATCATGGGAGACTTTCAGAGCAACAGATAATTCATGAACTTGACAAGCATTAATGGAACAATTCGTAGCAGTGTAAAACATATCTTGAGTAATACATTCAGAAATAAGATTCTCATTCAAGGTATGCAAGTTCTTCCTCTCAATCTCGTTATATTTTAATTCTCGCTCATAGTCACTAACCTCAACTATCATTTCATCAAATTCCTTTTCCATTTCTTTAATATCTAAATCCATCCCATTTTTAAGACTCTCAAATTGACCTTTTAATTGTTTAAAGAAAGGCATGACCTCAATTAAATAGCATTCTTTAGTTTGCTCAAAACCCCTTTCCCCTTCAGTTATCCTAGTGGGTGTGATCCTTTTCTTACAAGTTTTCTCAAAATCAACAAATAATTGAAAAATTACATATTGACTGATTAAGGTCTTGCTCTTAGTGGGAATTGATCTAGGAACTAAATGCATTGGGGTATTGGGGGGATAAACAGTGGCAGGAAGCATTCTCCTACATGGGGGATTCTTTTCAACAAACTCATCAGCTTTTTTCATGTCCATATCCTTTTTCCAAAACACTTGTTCAGGGGTCAGCTGTGTTTGAGGTCTAAACTTGTTAAAGGCAATCCAGTTATCCTTAGCATAGTTGGGTGTTTTATAGCTGATTTTCTTTTCTATGCATAAAGGGCTCTTAAGCTTTTCATCCAATTTCTTTCTAGTTACTTCTTCTAACTGTTTATCTTCCTCAGTATTCTCAGCGCAACTAGGTTTCTGTCTAGGATTAAGGATTTCATTGCCATCATAGATTACCTTCTGTGCTTTTCTAGCTTTCAGACACGCCTTAGGGTTTGGTTCATCAACTAACGCAACACTATGTTTGTCACTTAGAACTCTATGCTTAGTGATCATGTGAGCAGTCTGAATGGTGTTTTCTTGTACATACAATTTGTTTTCAAGTTTGTTTTTCAAAGTTTTTAGGTTGGAAAATTCATTTAAGAGTTTTGATTCCTTGGCATTAAATTCCTGTTTAAGCACTTTCACATTTTCTTGAAGTTCTTGTTTTTGCTTAGCCATTTTGTTAAGCTTTTCTTTTAAGGAATCTAACTCTTGTTTAAGTATTTCTTCCCTAAAATTACTTTTTCTAATAATTGTACGCATTTGGTCATCCATATCCTGCTCACGGGTAGTTAACTCAAACTTAGCACGTTGTCCATAAATAGCAACTTGTTCTTTATAGGCATTAAGTTCAGAGATGGCTGAATCATTAGGAACATCAGCAGTGTATTCATCAAATATATAGTCATCATTGACTACATTAGATACATCACTTGGTTCAATCACACTCTCACATTGGGTCACATATTGATCATATGAGACAATATTATCATTGCCCATATTAGCAATATCTGAGTCACTGGTTTTCCTGCGATTGAACTTTATCATGTATCTTTTGCTGATCAACATCATCATATAGTTTTAATACCTCTGAGATGATTGTTTCTTTGGATGGACCAAATTGCCGTGGTGAGGGGACCTTTGGAGAGACCATTGTAGAAATGCTAGCCATGAAAATTGTCTGTGCAGTAGGTTCATCATCGACGTCAGAGTCGTATGCATCACAGTCGGCGACTTGAAAGGCATTCTGATGATTATGACCTATCTCCTGAATTGGCTGCTCATCTACATCTGCATCATATGTCTTGGCATTGCCCTCAGCAAGAAACAACAACTCCTCTTCATCCAACACAGCTCCATTATCCTGAGCTTGCACAAGTAACATCTTATCTCTGAAGTACTCTGCATTTTGTGGGCGTTTTGGAGATGTGCAGTTTCTAGCTATATGTCCATCACCACCATAGTTGTAGCACTTGATCGGCTTTGCTTGTCCTTGAATTCCATTCCTTCCCCTATTCTGATTTGCCACATATCCTCCACCTACTCCAGCATTCCCATAACCTGCTCCAACCATCCCTTGTTCGTATCGTCTTCCTTGAAGTGGTTGCCCCATAACCTTTCCATCTCTGACAACAGCATGATTGTGTAGATTGGATGCAGTTCTGATCTCATTGTTAGTGTGAAGACTGTTGGTATGTGGACTGAGGGTAAAAGTTTTGTTTAACTATAAGAGCCAGTTGATTAATGAAGTGTCCCATGACTACATCAGCATCAGCTTGCTTGAACCTCGGATCAGGAATGAGTTTGTGATTACCATTACCCGTGGGTATGACTTGAGAAGCTTTGGTAGTAATACCAACATTGGTGTAGAAGGCTGTTGAGTCATTTGACGAACTGGTTTCTCCCTGCTTAGATTTGAACTGCTCAAGAATTCTTTTTTCAAACATAGCATGTCTCTCATTCTGAAGAAGGAAGGCATATAGTTGCTCATAGTTTGTGTTCTTCAATCCTTTGGTTAGCTTCACAGAGGTGACAAACTTGTGCCATTCGGGATTCATGTTGTTCACAAACTTTGAGTTCAGCTGAATGTTTGGCATAGTCATTTTGATATTCCTCATATCATTCACAAGCTTGTGGAATCTCACGTAATATTCATAGATACTTTCTTCTGGTTTCATCTTGAAGTGCTCAAATTCATCATACAGCTATGATTCTCTGTCTTCCTTGGTTAATTCAAAACCTGAGAGAAGCATCTTGACATTATCCCAAACAGCCTTGGCTTCAGTGTTGTGATTGATAAGCTTGTAGATGTCTTTTGGAAGACCCTGGAGTATGATGTTTGAAGCCCTGATATCAGCATCAAATCTCTTTTTCTCCTTATCACTGAGCTCATCATACATCTTTGGTCTGTCCATTCCAAAGATCATTGTTCCATCTGCTGCAGTATCAATTATGTCTCTTGTAGTCTCAATCTGATACGGTCCTTCATCAATAGATTTGAGAATGTTGACCCCATTTTCCTTTCCAAGACAGTACAGTCTGATTCGTTGAGCCCAAGAGTCGTAGTCAGTTCTGTCAAGCATGGGTGGACGAGTATCTGAACCAGCTGCTTGAACGTCCTCAGCAACACTGGAGATGATTGTAGATACGTTGCTAGACATGCTTACAGATTTCACGGGATTTTATAACTCTATGATTAAACCGGGAAATATATTCTTTTACGGAATTTTACTAAATCAAGAGAAAACCGTATTAGAAACAAAAGTTCAACCAAGTCGCTAAGAATCCTTGAACCAAGTCGCTAAGTAGCAACTCGCTAGACTTCAAGTTGCTATGAATCAAGTCGATAAACCCAAGGCTAAGACCCAAGTCGCTGGACCCAAGTCGCTATAATACCAAATCGCTAAACAGGCAAGTTGCTAAAAAACAACTCGCTAAGATCCAAGTCGCTAATATCAAGTCGCTGGGAATACAAAGTACAAGTCGCTAACAAAATTGAAAGCAAGTCGCTAACCTAACCAAGTCGCTAGCCGTAATGGAGAATCCACTAACTTGTACTGTTTGTCGGCTTGTCTCAATAGACAAGTCGCTAGGCTCAAGTCGCTAACAATTGACACTACAACTCGCTAACAATTACTGAAGCAAGTCGCTAAGAAGAAAAACACTACGAGAGTCAAGTCGCTAGCAAGAAAAACTTCAAAAACACACTTTTCAATCCAAAACAAGCCCAACCACAGTGATTCAAGCTTTCTAAATCAAAACCCAAGCACTTACAATGATTCTAAACACAAAAGTACACCCAAAATTCAAACTTTAACACAAGAAATGATCCAAATGATGCAAAAACCACTAAACTTTTTCAAACTCAAAAACCATCTAAAACCACTAGAAATCCAAGGATATGTAAAAGAGATGATCAAACCTTGGCTCTGATACCATTTGTAACATATTGGATTTCACAAACACATCATACCATAATCAAAAGAGGCGTACAAGATGAGGTTTTAGAGAGAGAAAGAGTTAAAGGTTTGAGAACTTAGTAAGAGAAAGTGAAAATCTTATTATGAGCTCCAACTCTCTACCTTGGGAGGTAGAGATTATTTATAGTCATTACACAAATCGCCACCTATGGGCTGTGGATCAGGAATACAGTGGGTAAAGACCCGTCCGTCCTACAAGGTGTTACTTAACTAAATACTACTTAACTTTAAATAACCATGACTACGAGCTTTCTAACGATTACATATACTTGAGGTGACCGACACTTCAATAACCGAATTTACTAAATCCTAACACATATTTTCTCCTGAGTTAAAAACTCTCTAACCCCAGATCCAAGTGATCTATGTATGTAGTTTTGTTTTTGTGTGATTCTCTAGGTTCCTCTTAAAGGCGAGATCACCACCTTTGAAGTCAAGCAAGCTCAAGTCCATGAGTTGCCATGCTTCCTCATCATCAAGACTACTGAAGTTATCTTGTTGATGGTTCTTTCTCTAAGAAGTGTAGTGTTGAAGAAATTAGTGAAAGATGTCTCAAGTGTCAAGACGACGACATTAGTGAAGGTTGTCGATCGTCCATATTGTAGGCATTAGTGAAGGGTGCCTAGAAGTCAAGTCACAAGACATTAGTGAAGGGTGTCTTGAATATCTAATCAAAGGCATTAGTGAAAGGTGTCTAAGATGTACATTCGATATGGTGTGATTCAATGTACAAGATAGATTAGTATTGGGTCAAAGGATATTGTTATCCTTGTTGATATTATAAGGAGTAGATCTCCTTTGGGGTTAGGTGATTGGTGTAGTATTGGTTAGTAGTTCCTCCATTGTAATGGAACTCGGTATCTAGCCTAGTACCGGATAAAGGGTAGGCGACGTTGTGATAGGATTGGTTCTCCTTGGTGAAAAGGACCCGTTATCTAGCCTTGTACCGGATAAAGTGTAGCCAACGTTGTGAAGGTTTCTCCACCATAAGGAGTCGGTGTTGTGTAGTGATTACAAACTCTCGAGTAGGTGACTCGGGGAGTGGAGTAGGGCAAGGAAGGTGTCCTTGTAGCCGAACCACTATAAATACTCGCGTTGTGGTTTTGTGCTTCTTACTCTTTATCTTTTCATTACATATATATATTTCTATATGTTTGTTTATCAACATCCAACACACATCCATATAGATCGACATAAGTCGATCTAAATAGTTTAAAACAAGTTTTAATTAGTAAAACTATTCAACCCCCCCTTCTAGTTTTCCACACCTTGGTTTACGTAGTTTTCATGTGATAAGTCTTGAATGTGTTGTTTTTCTTTGGTGCCTCAGGCGAAGAGAGTAAGCTACCTAATGCTGAAGAAGCTGGTTTTCAGGGTGGTGGGAGTGGTTGTAAGACCCCGAAAAATTAATCAAGCAATTTACCAACGTAAGCTGTAATTAACAATAACTATGGGTTATATTTTTTTATGGAATAACTTTTGACATATTCTTGCATGACATTGTTTTCGGGCAACACGAAACATTTGCTTATTCACGAACACGAGACTTTAATCGCATTTCCAAAAGAACCATAGGTGATGTAGAATCCGTAAAGTCATCATGAACACGAAACTTTAATCGCATTTCCTCCGTAGTGAGCATCGACCTAATGGTTTTTAGATCCGGAAATGGTTCTCGATGAGCAATGATGGTAGCAATATTATCGTACCTTGGTGGCAAGCCTTCAAGTGCAAAAGTGACCACGTCTTCATTAGCCATAGGCGACCCAAGGCTAGTCAAGATGGTTGCGATGGATTCAATCTTCCTTAAATAAGCATCACTGCTCATATCACCAAGTTTAAAAGATCGTAATTCCACTTTCAAAGAAATTGAGCGGGTTCATTTATTATCATGAAAGATTTCGGCAAGGATATCCCATGCTTCCTTAGCCGTTTTGGGGTTGTCAACGACGAGGCATTGTTGAAGGGTTTTAGAGACAGTGACAAATATCCAAGAAAGTATTATTGTGTCAATCTTCACCCACTCGGCATCGGAAGGCGGGTTATTGCTTGAGGTTTCCTCACTAGCAGCTTTAGGTTCGATGTGGTCCAAAAGGGAGTTACCCCTGCATACATTGTGCAAGAAATAAACCCATGATGAATAGTTCATCTCATCCACATCAAGCTTGGCGAGAATTAGATTGTTTAGGTTTGTGATGGCCATGAGTTTATCGGAAAGAAGGATTACGGGTTGTGGAGGGGAGTCGGTGACAGTCATTGTTGTGATGTAATGGATCGGTATTTGGAGAGTAAGAGATGAAGAGTGCACTGACAACACAAAAACTTCAACAAGTAGGTAAACAAAAAGAATAAAAAACATCTTAATCAAACAGTAGGTCGACTGGTTATCCGATAAACCAACGGTCGTCAACACTAAAACATCTTAATCAAACAGTAGGTTGACTGGTTATCCGATAAACCAACGGTCGACAACACCTTTATACTAGTCGACTGGCTTAATTGCCAACGATCGACACAGGAAACAAAACAAAAAAAAGCGCAGTGAAAACGTGTTTTTAGGGTTTTAACCCTAATACCATGTAAGTAAGTTAATTGTGCATGCCTAACATTCAATAATCGAATGGTACAAATAGTGAGAAAACCCTAAGAGTGCATGGGCTTTAGCCCACACGTATTACATCTGCGACTATACAATGGGCTATACAATAAATATAATACTAACACTACTTTTCATATATTTTTTAGGTCTTCTAGTTCGGTTTGACTTAAAAATAAACTTTTTCCTTAACAGCACCCTTTTATGACATTGTTGGTCTCTTTGTACCCCCGATGAATGGATTTTGAGCTCCTTATTCTTCTTTTTCTTTACCACTACCTCTATTGATTTGTAGAACTTAGTAGACAACAATGAGAAGGCTTGAAGCACTTTTGTGATATGCTCCTCCATTTTAGATTGGTACTGCGTTAAACATTCCTTCAATTTAGATTTTCATCGCATTACATGTTCCTCGTGAAACCGTTTCATCATCCCTCCTACCTCAATCAAACCTATCTCCAAAGCTCTTGCTTGTTGACATTCCATCCGAACCACCAAAAGAAGTTTTATTATTTTATTTGAAGAGTAACTCCGTATATGAACCATAGATTCAATCGCGAATAGTAAAAGCCGGCAGTATACAGTGAAATCATTATCCTCATAATTGAACAGCTCTTATACCAATTTGATATGAGACGAATCGATAATTAGATATACACGAAAAATAAAGAACTAAGATAGAGTAATCAACGTTCGAGAGATCGAATAAGTGCTCCCAATAATAATATTAAATCACTAATCCATTCATATATTTAAACATAAAGTATATTACAACCTTAATACTCTATTTACAAATTTCTAGACAAGACTTCATTCCTAATATAACTCTAATTCCAAATCATTATATCATAAGACTCCTAATAAATTACTTTAAATAATTATCTACTAACTAAATAATAATAATATGATTTATACAATAATTAATATTGGATGGCTTTTATAATGTTGTAAAATGAGCAAAAAGAGTTGTATTTCTTAAAATTTTAAGATATTGAGATTGCTCCATTATAAACGAGTAAGATAAGATTTCTTTGGATGTTTGTCTTGACACTGTATGGGTTTTTTATCAATTAAATAATTACGGGTTCAAGCTTTAGTCGTGACATATGTAATGTTTTAGGCAATATGACAAGTACACGATTATATGCACTTAAAAAATACCCAAATAAATAAATAAAATAAAATAATGTTCCAAGAAGATTAAGAGACCATAGATATATTATGGGGCTGTAAATGAAGAACATTCATTAAATATTTCATTAACCATTTGGTATTAGTTTATGTTTGTTTATTTATTAAATGAACGAATATGAACAATATTTCATATTCGTTTTGTTAAATGAATGAACATGAACAAAAGTCTCGTCCATTTATTATGTGCGAACGTCTGATTATCCGTTCGTTAATGTTTATTTATGTTCATAAACTTTATGTTCGTATACGGTATCTTTTAATTATATAGTATTAAACTTGATTTACCTAAACAAAACAACACTTATAAAACATTATATTATGTACTTTAATAAATTTTATGTTTGTTTTTTCACGTTCATTTATGTTTGTTTAAGTGTTCGTGTTCGTGTATTTTTCCGGTAAAAATGAAGTGAACCAGTATGGACAATGCTCCATCCGGTTTGTTTACAGTCCTAGATTGTATATGCTTGTTTATGTTGGTTTTATTTCACAAAAAAATTCCAATCAATTATGAATTAGTGGGCTATCGACATGGGCTAAAAGTGCAGCCAGAAAATTTAGTATGCTATGGGCTTAGCAGAACAAAGAATTGTTGCGAAACAGTGGAAGCAGAATTAAGATAACAAGTGTTTGATACCCGCCGCTCCGCGGCGGGAGTTTTCCGATACCGTGTTTTGTGGCTGTCAGTTGAAACGGTGTAGTTCTTTACCAACGCCTTATCATTTTGCTGTTGGCTCCTATGTTGGACCTGGAAAAAAGAATATCTCGGACTTAACAGATTGTATCATGTATAACAATCTCATTATGATCACTCAAGTATATAAATATAATAGGCATAGATCCTGAGCCAACCTTAGAGTATAAGACACTATATTAGTAGACGTTCTACATATCCATATTTAAACGGCTCTTGCTCCTTAAGTGGCTAATCACCAACATCATTTTCAGAAGAAAAAAATGTTGAACAAATTCTATAAACATAATCACTGATAATACACACTGGTAAAGGTAACAGAAAAATAAGCTCTTGTTCATTGTTAATCTTGCCTCCCTAAGTTGTTAAGTGTGTAGTCTGATTTGTTCACCCCGATCTAACCACTGCTACAAAGTGGGAGTTGAAGAAAGCCGAGCACCTTGGTGTGGGTGGATATAAATTGGAATTACAGCAAATTAAATTAAAAACACAACAATAGATTCAAAAATTTCATAGTCATGGTGACACCATCTTGCTCATATGTATTACTCCCTCCGTCCCAAAATTATTGTCCACTATTGACTTTCTTAGTCTTTCTTCTTTAACTTTGACCATAATTATTTTTGTTTGTGTTATATAATACTTGATGAAAAATATATGAATGTATTGGGTTTTAAATGTATTTTTCATTGGTATAATTTCATCAAGTATTATATAACACAAATAAATATATTAACGGTCAAAGTTGAACAAGAAAGACTGGTCAAAGTCAAACAGGACAATAAAAATGGGACGGAGGGAGTATCTTTTTTCAAAATGAAGAACTGACAAACAGATTTACACAGACAGCGTAATGAGAGGAATAATCACATTATCTATTATGAATAGGTTAATGATAGAAAGAGGAGTACCCATTTCTTGGAACACCTCGCTATAACATTTTGCAATTTTATCACAATAACTGGGTGTACTTATAATGATGTATGCAAAGGTAAGGAAAATGAGATCACTTCAAGGGTAAATGAGTAGGAAATTTAGTAATACCGGTAGTAAGTAAAGTTGTATTCATGGTTGTTTTTGTAGCAAGTACAATGGTGGAATAAGTAACGCGGTCCATTGATTGTACCAAAATGCAACTTCCTTTAACCTTTTCAGATGTACCAATGTAGCTTCATTATTACCATTTAATGTTGCTACTACTCTATGTAAATATGTTTTATTACCACCATCACGTGGGTCTACAGAATAGATCATGTTCAAGTAAAAAAGTGATTGAAAAAATGAGATAGAAGTGGTAATGAAAAGATGGTGTGATTGGAGCTTGTAGATAAATTTGATCATGTAGCTAATGCAGCTTGTCAAGCAAATCAACAAATGATGATCGACTCTAATTATCTAAAGTATACAAAAGACGAAAACGTAAGACCTTACCGGGGTCTGTTACTGGGTGAATATGGGTCAAATGAATCGGATGCATAAACTGTCCATTGCCGATGGATTGAAAGTGGTGTTGTCCATCTAACAATGCTACAATTACATCATGATGGTTGGTTTGACTTTGTCCTTATTACTTGCACATACAAAAATAGCACGGTGAAGGGGCATGTTTTGGCTAAAATTAACAATACTATATCTTTGAAACTCAATGACTGATAAATATATAAACTAATACATTCTATGTTTTGCTGCCGCCAAAAGAGATAATTACAAATCACAAATCAATTACCATATCCAAGCAGTTAAGAAACTTGCCACAAACACAATCTTCTCAAAAAATTCATCAAACACATAGTACGCACCAAATCCGCCAAGACTTTTTCACACCATCAACCATAACCGCAATTCCAAATTCACCTTTGATATCTTCATGTTAATGTACCCATTCATTGTCGACAGTAGTGCTGCTCTAGTTTACAAATCCAACATTCTGAAAACAAAAATGAAAACAACATGAAGCCCAATACCTTATTATTCTTTTAGTCTCATAAGCTTCAACTTAACCACTTCAAATTAGGGAAAAAAAAAAAAAACTTACTAACCAATTAAAACACAAAATCCCGTAATTAACATAACGAAACACAAACCTAAAAAATAAGCAATCAACTATAACCAAAATCGTATACACACCTTTTTAGTTGTCCCACATGCCACAACAAATCACATAGTTCATCCTTCACAAATTAAGCATATAAAAAAAAGTTAAAAACCCAAATGAATATAAACCAAATCACATAAAAGGTACTTGCATATATTCAAGTATCCACTGACCGATCACTTTTGGGAAGAAATGTCAGTTACCAAAAGACACAAAATTGTCAGCAATATATAATCAAACTTTTCTAAAATAAAGTGAAGAATATATATTAAGTCACAAAGAAAGGCCTTCGATCAAAATTATTACCTTTTACATTTGTCTTTTTCTTTTTGTTTTGGACTTGAGCTAGAGTTTGGCCTGTCTTTTTCATAGCATGATAGAATGAAACAAATTACATTTTTTTAATTATGTTATGTGATTTCAAAATCATAACAAAAAGTGTTCATGAGGCTCAGATGGGGTGGGGATCGAAAAAAGCATAAACATCTGTAACGGCTGCAAATCTAGTGATTTGCCCTACCAAGCTACAGACGGTCACCACTTTATTAAAATCCATAGAGATTCATCACAAATCTCATAATCAGTATTTCGAGCGTTCTCATTATATATACTGCCAACAATGGAATGAAAAGATTAGGCACAAAGAGAACGTCTACTATGGCTGAAACTTTAGTAAGTTACCACATGAAGATGCAAACGACCTCATTTAGTCCTCCCACCCCTTACACTCATCATTGCCTATTGTATCCCAGTCTCATATCTACCAAAAATGTTGTCGTTTGTAATATAACACAATATGTACAATGCTGAAAACTATCATATATACACACACTTTTCAAACAGTTAACGCCGTGGCTACAAAGAAACCTGGTTGGCTAGTAATAGATCATACCATGCCGTCCAGTCGTTGCCATGCCAGGTTATTGTAAGACTTTCAATGACCTGTAACAGTGATGACAACCCGTCTTAAAAAGGATATTCTATAATAAAGTCAAGTAAGAACTAAGCAAACATAGTTTCATCACATTTTCATCATGAACCAAAAAGACCTAAACCATTGTTGATGAAGTTCGTGCAAACAAATGATTAATAATAACCAACCAATTAAAAATAGAAACTGGTAGCATAAGTGCACCTAGAGTTGGTCCAAGTTGGGAGGCCAGAACAAACAACGTACACATTGTTCCAACAAACTGCAAAGAAGAAGAAAAAAGGTATACAAAGTTAGACTTATTAATCCATTTTATAACTTATAATATACTGTACCATACATGACATATATGGCTGGTACAAAATTAATTTAAATCGAAGGTCTTTTAGTACGTACGATTCTCCAATTATATCAATCTTTGTATACAAATCACCATGTCACATTCATTACTATTATTTATTCATAATCATAGTACTTGAGCAACATGTTCAGATATACTACTTAAACAAATCCTTGGCTTGTTATTTTCAAAATGATGGGATCCAATAACATTTGAACTATTTAACACGAATAAGTTTCCTAACATGTTATTGTAAAATATTTTTAAACTTTAAAGATCAAAGGTTTACATTGAATCACCAAACAATTTGAACCGAGAAGTGCTGCAAAGTTTGTTGCTTTTTGTTCAAGTTTTAGTAGTCTTTATTATTCATGTCCATACTCAATCTCATTTGGTTAAATATTTTATAACTCGCAGCGACCCAAATGATTTCACTAGTAAGTAATTTTTCTTAATGTGTTGTGAAAGAACCGTCTTGATTATACTTTCTCCTCAATCTCATGATAATTGTAACAATTTTCTTTGTAAGATAGCGTAATGTTTATGAAAAGAAAATAAAAAAGGTGCCCTAAAAATCTCGATCCAGGCATAGCATTCACTGACATAGGTGAGATCAACATAAAATTCTCTAAAGATCAAATGGGTAAATTTTAGTTGTTAATTGTCGTCGCAATGATTTAATGGGTAAAGTAAGATGATTTAATTATCGTTGCGATGATATGATTCATTTTAAATAATGATTAACGATTATGAGATATTTAATTAAAAAAAATGAATGAAAGTGGTGTTTTTATTTTTATGAAAAAATGAATGATTAAATTGTTGAACTTTTCTCTTAGATGACCAAGTTATATCGACAGAAATTCACAAAATCGACACATTACAAGTTATTCCCTTCAGTTAGCCATGATGACATGATTGATTAATTCTTTCTTATTGGTACGTTTTATCATATCTATGACAGCCTTTTATGTCACATACATGTTTCTCATTTTTGTGCATTAGTATGCTTCCAACGCAGAGCAAAACGTGGTGCAGTAACTTGTATTTTCATATGTCGACAATTTACATAAATATACCTTTTTTGTCATTTTGTTTATTCTTGGTTAAAAAAGCTCGTCTTGTTCACTAGTCACAAGATGACCCAATGATATGAACTAGTGAGGGGCCTTTGGTCCCTTTAACCATTTTTGGATTAATTTTACAGGAATATCCACAATTTATGGATTCTCTTGTTATTGGTTGATAAGAATTTTTCAAAAAGTGATTCATAAATTTAGCTTATTAATGTGTTTTGGCCTTGTGGATATAAAACAATTGATCTTTTTAACATTTTCCAATCATTGTGATATATTTAAGATGACAAAAAATATTTGATTTATGTTTTTCTTATCTATACTACTTTATAAAAGGTTTAGGACTTGCTAAATAAAGTAGTCTTAAAACTTGTAAGACCAAAAACATTTCTTAATAAAGAAATAACAATTGCTTAAGTCAAAAGAAACAACAATCCATTTTAATAGCTCTCCTTAACTTACACGTCCAAATTGCTGTTACAAAAAAAGGCTAAAATCAGACTTTATGATGTTATATTAAAGTCCAATAATCACCTGGTCAAAACGTTACACAAATAAAAGGCTAAAAGGACAAAGAACCATTATATCTAAGAGTAACTACAGGATCTAATCTGATGACCCCTATGATCATTCAAGTCCTCCAACCATGCCTTAACAATAAAAATGGCTAAAAATCAGGAATGTTTCTTCTACAATCATGCCTTACCAATTGCAAAATCTCTACCATATCCTAAACAGAATGCCACTATATAAAGAAGGCACAAGAAGATGGTTCAAGTACAATAACATATCAAGCAATACATACTTGTGCTAAATTTTATATTATGGACAAACAAAGTGAAATAACAATGTTCTTGTCATCTTTGTCCCTTGGTCCCACTGTTGAACCTCTTCCAGCCCTTCTTCCAGCCCATGCACCTCTCGCAGTCCCTCTTCGAGTTCAGTATCAAAGAAACCAAGTTGTCGACGTAACATACTTTATCCAATCTTTATATTTCTTTAATAAACATTGAAGATACCTGTTCATAATATAACATTACAATAATTACTAATGTTTATTTGTTTTATATTTCAGATTCAGAAGAAACGTAAAAGGTTCATAAACTTGATGAACTGGAAATGGGACGAAGTCATTACCCTTGATGATGAGGAAGAAACCCCGCCCGAGGCTTTCCTCAACAAGGAGTGTGAAACGGAGAACAAATCCCGTTTCAATCTTTGGCAATAATCGAGTTACTTGTTTTGGACATGACAACAATAGAGAAGATGCATAAACTTTCCTGCATTAAGCATTCAAATTGTTATCCACATTAAGCTCTTAGAATCTTACATTCTAAGAACATAATGTATTACTTTGTTTTACTTTTGTGTTTGGACTGTTATGCCGTTTTAAAATATTTACTATTAATATAACTTGTTGGTTTTCATTATAAATTTCATATCTTGGCATATTTGGACTATGAAACATACCTGAGGAAGCAGCATCAGGAAATCATACAAGGCTTTTAACAGCCAAATATAGCATCCAGGTCAATCTCTTCAGGCCACAAAAGCATCTCACAAAGGGTGTTAATCATGTCTTGTCCTTCTGTTAGAGTTTGAATAGTTTGAATTATGTTGCTTGGTAAACTTTCAGGCCAACTTGAAGACTCCATATCTGAATTCAGTTATTAGTTAGCTGTTTTGTTATGATTAAAAGTACAACACACCATAAACACTAACTGTTTGTATTTATATTGTGAAGTCTTTAAGTACAAAAAAGAATTTTAAAATACCTAATCTATACTACTTTATAATGCATTTAGGCCTTCTAAAATTAGAAGGCTTAAAAATTAAGCCTTCTAATTTTAGAAGGCTTAAAATTAAGATAAGGAGCTCCAATCATGAGATGACATGTGTCACTTCTTAACAAACTCCAAGCCTAACTTCTAACAAACTCCAAGCCTAACTCCTAACCACCAAAAATTAAGATAATGAGCTCCAATTATAAAATGACATGTGTCACTTCTCAACTCAAAATTCATCTTTATTTTCAAATTAAAATATCTTTTTATCTACTTATTTATATTATAATCTAATTTCACCATATTTTCTAAAATTTTATGCTCTTTAATTCAACATCCATTTTAATATATTTTTATGAGTTTTTAGTTTTTATATTTTTAGTGGGTTTATTTTATTTTAATTCAAATTTTTACAACTTTAACCTTTATTTCATTTATTCCAATCATATTATAGTCATCGGATACCCGCCGCCGCATTGCGCGGGTACCCTTCTAGTAAATTATAAAAAAGGCAAGTGACAAGAAGGTCACCACACAAGTATCATTTTCAAAACATTTTTGGAAATTTATATACCACATCCACGCGCCAGGTAGTGTTAGTCCTCGGCTCAAAAATATCCTAAACTGAAATGAAGCTCTAACTGGACAGCCAAAAAGTATGCATTGCTTGACAAGAAGGTTACCACACCAGCTCTAACTGTTTGTAGATCCTCATTAGAATTGGCGTATCTGGACTATGAAACATACCTGAGGAATGCCAAAACCAAGTGTCAGGAACAGTGGATGACAGCCAGATGGGTAACTCTAGACTACCATCACTACTTGAATCGGCCTAACAGATTATCACATAATTCAGTGAGAATAACACATACACAAATATTCAAATAGAGACAGCGGAATGGATAGGTTGCTTAGCATATCAAAATAGTAACATTTTGTACTGGGTTGGGTCAGGCAAGGTTGACCCTAACAATTCTTTTTAATAGAAAATATTATATAGTGGAGCCAAGGATCTACTAAGACTAGCATATTTACGCTACATCCTCGTATGGCATCAAACAGGTATAATTATAAACATTATATATATGGTTTTACACTAGGGTCATTGTACTATTAATGCCATCATACAATATTTTTTTATCTGAACAACTCACTTCTATATGGTTTTACACAGGGGTCATTATACTATTATGGCCATCATACAATATTTTTTTATCTGAACAACTCACTTCTATATATAAATATTTACAGGTCTAATCGATAAAGAGGTTAGAAATGCAGCAAGTTATTCAGACAAACAAAATATTACAATGACCTATATGAAGAGTATAATTGGTAACCTCATATCACATGAGGTCCCCAATGGCATGTGAAGGGTCACTGATGAGAACAAAACAAATTCTATTCCGGGTCATGGCTTCCGATATCTATGGGGTCAAACAAATAGCTTCGCACAACCACTAAAATAAGGTGAATAAACTGGAAGCTACAATAAACAGTAACTTAACACAATAGAGGTTTAGCTATGAATCATTGAACATTCAAGCATTGCATTTATGACATGAGATATTCGAAAAAAATATATTAAATATTCAGTTTATATATGTTATTAATTCCAAATAATTGGATTTTCAGTTAACATATCAATTTGATTCCTGGAACAAATTTACAGCGCTAATTTCAGCAAAAAAAGTATTAAAAATGCAGTTTATATGTGCTATTAATGCCAAAATAATTAGATTTCAGTTAACATATCAATTTGATTCATGGAACAAATTCACAGCCCTAATTTCAGCAAAAAAAAATATTAAATATTCAGTTTATATGTGCTATTAATGTCAAAATAATTGATTTTCAGTTAACATATCAATTTGATTCCTGGAACAAATTCACAGCCCTAATTTCAGCAAACTTGTATCATAAGATATGTGTTATCAATGACATTATTACACTTTATTATGAATTTCTAAAACTGATCACACAGTATATATATAAGATACTACATACTTATTGTTATTCACACATCAATATCACATTACACCACAAATGGACTATCAAAGTGATTCTATTATTGTTGAAGTTGAGGATCAAATACCTGACCTTGATGTAACCAACCTTCTATCATCTTTAACTCTTTCTCCTGCCTGCAAACCTGATCCAATTATTGTTCAAGGGATCCCTATAATTCACCCAGCTGTTGTGGTAACAAATCATCTCCAATCCTTATACGTACCTAAAACATAAACAACCAAAACAACAAGTCATCTTGCATTGAAATTTAATGATGTTTATATTTGATTTTACAGGAATATGACCCTTACGAAGCTATTGAAAAGTAAGGGTTTAAAAAAAATAGTTGCTATCATACCTTGTTTATGAAAAAAAACAATGCATTTCCGGTGAATCAAGGACATAACAAGTAACACACACGAACATGAGAGCAAATGGCCAAAAGAGAATGGAAAATGATACGATGAGACATACCTAACTTCACCGGTGAATGCACCACCCTTCTTAACCCAGCAATTTTGGGCAGCGACTTGGAATTCAGACCTCAATTCACTTTTGACAATGGAAAGAAACACAAAAGGAGGGCTCACCACCACCTCTTCACATACATACAACAGATTGTTCAGAGCTAAACAATCAATAATGCAAATAAATAAGACTACACGTTATAAAAAAGCCATGATCTCTACCTCGACACAATAAAAAATGAATTATATTATTTACACGTTATTAAAGTAATCACACCAGCACATTTTAACAATATATAGTTTCACAACCAGATTTATTTTTTTGTTGTTGAATATTATGGCATAAATACTTACCAACGACATCAGTGGATGGAATGTCACCAGCATTAAGTGTTGCGACAATTTTCTTGACATCATCAACAGTTTCATTCTGTGAATGAATAACCATAAGAAACAAATCAGGTTCCATACTTTAAGCACATTGTATTTAAGATTTAAAAAACCGTTACAATCTTAAATAAACTAGAAGAAAATAATAACTGATTCCGATCCACTACATATATATTGTATAGCAGTAGGATACATCAACAGATCTACTAATCAGTACGCACTTTGAAGGTGTTTGGTTAAACTTATGTCAAATGACTTATATCATTTTTGCGAAGGTAATAAGCTAATAAGCAGAATCCCTTATAATGGGGATTTTCGAAAACACATAAGCTTACCCAAACGTACTCATTATTTTGCTTATATAATACTAAACTCACAAACTATATGAAAATGCTATTAGCATGCCAACGTGCATAGTTCAACAACATACTGCAGTATCTTTTCCAATTTCTGCAACTATTAGGTGGTGTTTGGGGTTGCATATTAAATGCAATGCAAGAACAGTGTTTTATGTAAAAGCTGTTAGACAAGCAGCTGATACAGTTGAGTGATTGGCAGTTCAAGAATTTAGTTTTTGATAATCAACTGCAAATTTCACCCCAAATACCCAAATGGCTTATCGGCTATCGAGCATCTAAAATACAGTAAGCAGATAACCGGTTTGAATAAGCAGCTTATTGTGTGGGATTATCAATCCTAACAAACATTAGATGCATCAAAATTAAATAAGCTCTCATACACTACTTAAACTCAAAAAAACAAATTTATCAAAAGCGCACTACTATTAAATATCAGTAGAGTAAATACAGTTAAATGAGTGAATCATAAACAAATCTGATTAAATCAAAACCAATCAACACTTGTAACACAAATACACAATCAAATTCATAGTCATGTGCTTAACTAAAAACAATTATAACATAATATAACATGCATGAGATAAAAACGAATCTAATAAGCCGATAAAAACTAAAAACATAGTGTTTCATTTACAACAAGTAATAACATCAAATCAAAAAACCGACTTAATCAGTATAAATCTAATCAAAGATACATATCTTAATTTAAAACAGACATACGCCTTACCAAATTGACAAGTTAATTCAAAAATTACAAAAAAGCCCTACCAAATTGATAACGTAAATTAAACATAAAAAAAAATTAAAAAAATAATAAAAAAAACCAAACAAACAGCTATGATGTTTTTACCTCAGCATATCAAAAATAACACTCAAATCAAGAAGAATTGATAATCAGAAGCTTGTGTGTTGACTTTGTTGTTCTTCATCTTGAATCCTCGGTGACCTTTTATATACTCCATTTACAGTTTTGTAGATCAATATTATGTTATCGATATCAATAGTTTATTTACGGTTTTATCAGCCAACGACTCATATCTTGAGGTATATGGGATGATTTTTTTTAAGGTTTAAAACCTTCATCTTCTAATTAGAGTGATGTGGGTGAATTTATTTTGGGGATGACGGTGAAGCGATTGTGTTGGAATAAGTCAGGTGAAAGACAAAATTAGTTTGTGATAAACCTTGATTTGGATAGGTAGGTGAAAATCTTATAAAATATAAAAAAGAGTTCTTAAATATACATTATGAGCAAAATGGTTTTACAAATAAAAGTCAGAGTACGTGTTTGATTTTATTTAGGGATGAGCATTTCGACCCGAATTTCAAAACCAAACCGGAATCGTACTGGAATCGTACCGATTCTTGATATATGGTACGGTACCGGGACTATCAAATAAGGTGAAAAAAAACCGGGACCACTAATTTATGCTCGGAAAAAATTCAGTACAACTAATTCAGTACGAGATCGATACGGGATAAGTTAATTTGTAAATTTATAAAGCTTAACTAATATATAATAATGTCTTTATTAGTAATTTTACCTATAAGCACTATAAATAATTCAAGTTGGCAAACACTAAAAAAATGATTATTTGATTTTTGCAATATCAAACAGCATAATCAAATCCAAACACCATGTTTTAAAATCACGTTTTGTAGCAACTTATTATCTGATTATTCGTTTTCAAAACGCATAATCTATTTTCAATAAGCAATCCCAAACACCCCCTTAACCTCTTGTGCTTTGGGCCGAGTATGCATTGATTTCAGTATGGTTTATAATTGGGCTTGTACCTTTAGTTTTGACTATTGATAAATACAAATATGACAATATGCTACTTAAATCATGTCTTAAAGATGCTACTTATGCTACTTTATATGTTTATTTGGATATGAAATAGTTTGCATCGTTATGATTTATAGTTATTTTAATAAAAAATTATCGTTCGTTCGTAAAGTTATTGTTAAAAAGACATATAAATGAACAACATTTGCTCGCAACGAAATTTAGTCACAGGGTACCCGTCGCCGCATCGCGCGGGTACAATTTAGATTTGTAGAACTTAGTAGACAACAATGAGAAGGCTTGAAGCACTTTTGTGATATGCTCCTCCATTTTAGATTGGAACTGCGTTAAACATTCCTCCAATTTAGATTTTCATCGCATTACATGTTCCTTGTGAAACCGTTTCATCATCTCTCCTACCTCAATCAAACCTATCTCCAAAGCTCTTGCTTGCTGACATTCCATCCGAACCACCAAAAGAAGTTTTATTATTTTATTTGAAGAGTAACTCCGTAGATGAACAATAGATTCAATCGCGAATAGTAAAAGCCGGCAGTATACAGTGAAATCATTATCCTCATAATCGAATAGCTCTTATACCAATTTGATATGAGACGAATCGATAATGAGATATACACGAAAAATAAAAAACTAAGATAGAGTAATCAACGTTCGAGAGATCGAATAAGTGCTCCCAATAATAATATTAAATCACTAATCCATTCATATATTTAAACATAAAGTATATTACAACCTTAATACTCTATTTACAAATTTCTAGACAAGACTTCATTCCTAATATAACTCTAATTCCAAATCATTATATCATAAGACTCCTAATAAATTACTTTAAATAATTATCTACTAACTAAATAATAATAATATGATTTATACAATAATTAATATTGGATGGCTTTTATAATGTTGTAAAATGATGTTAGGTTCCCATATTAGTAACACAAGCATCAATATGTAGAAATATAGAAGAGAGAATGATCGGTTGAACAATAACACACACACACACACACACACGTTGAAATATAGAATGGTTATGCGTAGGAGTGAAAGTGAAATGAATTGAACAACCAACCTTCAATAGAAGGTTTACAAGACTATTTATAGGAGGGAACTAGGGCAACACTCTAAGTTCCCATCCTTTTCCTTATTGGACTAGGCCTAGGCTTATGGGCCTTCTACATAAGTCTAAGTTAAATAACAAACATAAAGGCCATATTAAGCTAACTATTACATATGAATCACTAACACTTGAATTAAGGTTTAGGAGTGATTCCAACAATCTCCCCCTAAGTGTTAGTGATGAATGAAATAGTGATAACGTTGTAGATGTTGATGTAATAGTAGCTTTGACGTCTTCTGACATTCTTCTTTCTTGTGAGAAGAAGTGTCTTGATACGAACAATCTCCCCAGTGTAGAGAAATTGTTTCTTTTGAAGTATTCTGCTTTGACGTCTTCATTTTCTTTGTTCTTTAGTTCTTTGTTCTTTGAAAGTGATAGTATGTTGTTGTTGTCTGCATCAGGTCAGCTTCGCTGCTCCAGTGTCTCCACGTCTTTCTCCAACATGCTCACACGCTCTTTAACGTTGGATTATAGTTGATGAAGTTCTTTAAGTATTTAAACTTTGTAGATTCTTTGTTGACGAAGAATCATTCTGACTTTGTGTTGCCTTTGATTATGAGAGAACTTTCATAAGTGATGTTGTTGGTATGAGCACGTGGAGAATCTGCACGATCAGTCCGCTTCAGAGCTTCCATAAGAAGTAAACATAGGAAAGGTTAGTAATAAGCGGATTCCGGCACTTACAAGTCTGAACTTCGAGAGTGTTAACAGCATAGTGTGAAAACACAACTCTAATTCTCACAATGGCTGTTCCTGAACTGGAGTCCCACAAGTGAGATAACGCGATGTACCAAAGTACACCTACGGTTCAGATGAGTCGCTGAGGTACACCGAAGCATCATCTCACGATCAGACCGTTTGAGACCACTAAGCGTAATCCACGGAGTTACCGGGTGACCTGCAATGGGCTGTTTGATGTTGACCCTGGCAGGAGTTTCCATTCAATCACTGAGGATCATAAAAGTGAACCTCTCATAAATGTTCTCGACAGATTGCTAGGATCTGTGTAGGACTCGATAACGTACCACTATTGTTCTTATTGTTGAACAACAAGTGATGAAATGTCAAGTGTACCTATGAGATCTTTTGATGAATCTCGTGGCTCTAGACTCAATAGTGCGTTTTGGTTTTCCTGAGCGGAGACTAGGGAGAGGGTCTCCTTCTTCAATACCAGCAATCTCTAAGAGAAAGCCGATAGTTTATGTAGGGTTCCCTGTGAGAATGAAACAAGCTTCTTTTGGGAGAAACTTGAGTGGCTAAGAAGGTTTAGTGCATGCGTCACTGGGTCCATGACGACTTTTATCTTCAATACCGGTGTCATCTAGTGACGACTAGTAGCATATGAATTGAACCCGGTGTCTGCCCTAAGTTGAATAATCTGGAGGGCTATTTCTTTTCACCATTTTCTTTGCATTTCTTTTTAATTCTTCAACTCCTTCTTTCTCCGATTCTCATTTTCTCCTTTTTATAATCATACCTAAGGACTTCTAAGTACTAACTATTTGTGATTTCCTTGGGTAGATCCCTCCGGCTATGGCGGATCATAGGACGGTTATTCCTAACCTTAGTCACCTTATAACTCCATGACTAACCTATGTTGCCATAAAACCATTTTCATGAAAATCTCTCAAAGTGTTTGTGAATGAAAAACATTTTGTACCACTGTGAGAGTTTTATCTTTTAGTAGAAATACTCCCCCTCCACACGTGCTTAAGTGTTAAGACAGAAATCTGCACGGTGAGAGAAGAGCGCGCACTTTTGAATTGATCGACTCAAGATAGACAATCCCCCGCGAGACACGATTACGTTGCATAGTTAAAGAATTACATTGTCAGCTTTTAGGTGACAACTAGCTCTAATAACTACCTTGAAGATGTGGACAACCCCGAGAGGTTGTCAAACCCGTCAAAGTTCATGTCTATCAAGAGCTTCTCGAATGGGTACAATTTACTTGGATAAGTCTCGAAAGACAAATCTTTTCAATGTATGACTGTTCAGTTCCCGTCAATTCATGGGTTGAAGTCTTTTCACACGAAGATTCAAGAGCAAATCACAACATATTTCTTATCACATATTTTTCTCCCCCTCAAAAATGGCATATAAATGTTATTTTTGACGAGATTGTGATATCAAATATGTCCATTTTGAGTTTTATGGGAAGATTACCACAAGAACAATTTGTGAACAAATATTTTTAAGCAAATACTCAACAAGTAATACTAACTTTTGAGGTTTTGAAAAAAAAACGTAAGGGGAAGTACTTGTTCTTTTGAGCAAAACTTTGAAAATGAAAGTTTTGATAAGTTTTACTCAAAAGTAAGAAGCTTTCGCTCCTTTTATAGGATTGTGGCACTGAAGCGTACCACAGGGTCCTTTATTTACAAGTGCGGGTTGTACACTGTTATATGTGCACAAGCCATTGTCAGATATATAATTACACATCCAAAATATGAAATTGAAACAGTTTAAGGGGTACCAGGAATTTCAGGTAGGTCAGCAAGAACTCCAGGAATGCGAATTGGTCGTTGATGGCCTGTGAGATTAATGCGTTGACGACCACCTACGAAGCTTTCCAATGTTCTGAACTGGTCCCTTCGAAACAACCTTTCATCAATCATCTTGATGATTCTCTTTACATTCCGTCTTTCCTGAGAATTCCATCTCTTTTGTGACCCAATGCCTTGTTGAATCCCCTTTAACCGATATGCTAGTCCATCCCTGACATGCTTCAAAGTTGAATCTCCAAATTTATGAAGCTTTGTACACGCCATCAAGCAATTGCGGTGTAGTTCACTGCAGTAGACTACTCCAAAGGGTTTGCTGATGAGAGTGAATTGAGGAAGATGGTTGATATCAGGAAGTTCTAGCTTAGGTCTGGTGAAGTTGACACATGTCTGATATGACTCAACAGCAAGTTGCAAGTCTTCTACACGTTCCTGGATCATGATGCTTCTGATGAAGATAAGCAAGGACTTGATGTATTCACGTTGAATTTCTGTCGAGAATTGTCTCATGCGTCCCTGTACTTTGCAAGATACGATCTTCAATGTCGTTGAGAGACAAATTCTGGAAGTCCGCTTCACATAAAGCATAGTCCTTTTCGTCTTGTCTTTTGACCACGATCTTCTTTAGGAAGGTGTAGTCCCATTTAGACGAAAGAGCAACATGCTTAACAAAGAACGATCCCTTGATCACTGTGCACTTCATATTGAGATTTATGAACCTGGCAGCTTCTGTAGTAGATTCGACGGCATTCCGGCCAATGGTGAATCCCATACAGTGCATCGATGTCATACTCTTCCACTCTGTTGTTGAACATGTGGGTAGCCTTTTCTTAGATGGCTATGCAGTTTGAGTATATGGCTGCCGGGAACGGAAGTGTAAGTGATGTAGCGTATTTCTTTGACACATCGCTACCATGTAGAAGAAATTCCAAGTCGTTGTTGAAGAAGTATCGAAATGGAATATGAGGTTGATCTGGTCGACCAATGGTAGGTAGAGGTTTGGTCCAATTTGTGTAGTATGGAGCGTTGTCTTTTCTGGTGTAGTCGATGTTTGCTTCAGGGTTGATCCAATCAATGTTGTTAGACATGGCTCGTGCTATGTTTTCAAGGTGATATTCAACTTCAATAGCACTTTCCGAGCTGTCTTTGAGTATTTGAAAGGCTTCATTCTTGATTCGTTTCAACTCTAATTTCGTCATCTTCTTCACTCGGAACTTTTCTTGCAGTAACTTTGCATTCTCCAACGTACTACCTTCTACCATATCTTGGTCATCAGTTAGGCGGTGTAGCGAACAAGTGTGGAGAACCAATCATACGGTGTCGTCATCGTCAATCCATGAGACGACATCACTGGGAGTCTTCTTCTTTTTCTTGGACTTTGATGAGGATGATGGTTTCTTTGTTGTTGAAGTGGGAGAGGTGGGTTATTGTTAGGGCTCAGGGATTTCATCGCCACCAATACTCAAAGTGATCACCGCCGAGTCCGGGGTGGTAACTCGAATCCTGAGGTTTTTTAGTAGAAGAGCGAGGAGGAGATCGTGGTTGAGCTGGAGTCCTTTGGGGTGGAGGTTGCATGAAGATGATTCACCAGTTTTCTTCGGACGTTTAGGCTCATCATTCTTATCCTTATCCTTATCTTCATCGTCTCTTGGACGTTTAGGCCTTTGAGCTTCTGTAGTTGATTTGAGTTGGTATTCTAGCAGTGCTTCAAACAATTTACCTTCGGAGGAAGTAAATGTTGCAGATAGTTTAGACATTTGAGCTACGAGCCTGTTAACCAATTCAGCATCTGAGAATATTATGGGATCAACTGGGTTGATGTTGACATGCATTGGTGTTGATTTCATAGTTTGCTTGGTCAAATGTAATAAATTCGGATAGAGTTGTTTGGTAAACATCTCCTTTGTAACTCTAGGAACGATGTCAAGAAGGTACTTGTGAGTATAGCCTTTGATCATCTCGTTCATTTCCCCTTGAAGATCACGTTGCATGAACTTCTGGATGTATTCCCTTTCAGCTTGCATCTTGTCATTCTTATCATGAAGATATTGTACCTGGTCAGCGAAAAATTCGCTTCTTGAAGCACATCTTTCTTTCTTACCTGTTTGACAGATTTAACGATTCTTGTCTTAGCTTGAGAGATCCAAGATGCCGTTGGCTTCTTCATTGATTTGGATGTAGATCTGGTTGATCTTTTGGATGGTGGTGGTGAAGAATGAGATGATGAGTCTGATGATGAAGAGACATGAGGAGGCTTGGGGTCCTTAGGTGGTTCGAAGTTTCCTCCTTAGAACGTGGGACCTGTCTAGTAGAAATTGATCATGCGGTTTCTTCATCTCCGCATTTAGCCGTTTCGCAGTCTTTGTTTCATCGCAGGATTTTTCTCAGTCCTTTTTCGTTTCGGTTCCTCAATATCAAACTCAATAGAATCCTCTTGTTGCTTTTGTTGTTGCTCAAGAGTGGTGGCACCAGTTCCCTTATCGGGTTGATTAACCGCGATCAGAATTGGTGTAGATTGAACTCCACCACTTGACCCTCCGAGGCCACCCATTTGATCCTTTGCAAACTCTTTCGCAACGTGCTGGAGTCTAATGATTTTGAACTTCTTCCCTGAATCAGATCCAGAGGCTCTTCATCGAGCTTCTTCTCTCGTGCTCAATCACCGAGTCTTTCCTTTATCACCTTGGGACTTGAAGGCTTTGTAGTCTGTTGAGTGTCATCTTTGACTGCTTCGAGTAAGTTACCTCTTCTTCCGATTCGTTTCCTCGAGCTTTCATCCTTTAGCTTTTGTTGCGGTTTAGGCTTGGGAATAGGAATGGCTTCCTTAGAGGGAACTTTCCTTTTGAGTCCAGGTCTCCTCTTAGGAAACTTTCTTTGACTCTCAGTGCTTGCAAAGACTTCCTGCACTTCCTCTTCTCGGTTTTCCTTGTAGGTGTGCTGAAGATTTGTCATCGAAAACCAACTTTGCTTTCTTCAACCGCTACCGATACCTTTGTAAGTGTAGAGCTTTTGATTTCATCAGCAGAAGGTGATCCGCAACACAAAGACCTTGTTTCTTTGTTGTTGATTCTT
The DNA here is from genome assembly GCA_910596185.1 of Chrysanthemum makinoi. NCBI lineage: Eukaryota > Viridiplantae > Streptophyta > Magnoliopsida > Asterales > Asteraceae > Chrysanthemum > Chrysanthemum makinoi. The sequence goes on from OU343222.1 coordinate 183,634,615, forward strand.
TAAATCTGATTGTTAGAGTTGGTTCGCACAACATGTCGTAATTTTTGGGGTCATTGAGTCTCTTGGGGATATCAGGATTAAGCCCAAGTGCTCTTTGGATCAACAGTTTTGTATATATGATATATGGAATTTTTGAGCCAAGCTTTTTGAGGAATGACATCATGTCGTCCCATATCGAGCTTCAATCGATGTGCTTCATGTTGACCAAAGCCCAAAATATTTGTAGTTCCATGAGCTTGGGATGCTCATAGCCACTGTCACGACCGGAAACAGATTTGATGATGATGATGTAAAGAGTTCTCCGTGGTTGAGGAATATTCTTAAGATCCACATGTGAATGCTTAGTGATTACTCCTGTAGCATCGTCATAACCAATATCGATCAGAATCAGAGAACAGTCTTCCTTCAGTTGGTGTGGCATTGAGTTCGTTGGCTCGATGATTGGAATGAGAATAATGACCCTTAAGTCTGCAGTGTGATGGTGACTTGTTTGTCATTGAGAGTCACCGCACAGCCGTTTTGTCCTTTGATCTTTTGCATTGTAGTCCGGAATGATGAATATAGATCTCGCAATCAGAAAGGTAATTGGAGAGCATGTTACGATAAGGATGATTCTTCGAATATCCACAGAATTAAACAAGAGGACTCTGTGTAGGTGAGAGTTTCAAAGTCAACACGAAGGTTGTTCTTTCCAATCTTCATCGGATAGCCATTAGGGAAGATATCAGAACGTGAGAACATTTGGTGCATCTACATTCTGCATTTGAGGCCCATGTCGTGATTCGAAAGATATTTAGCCAAAAAGAACCAACATATCGAAAGACATTATGTTAGTCAACAGATGGTTATTTTGTCTAATTATTGAATGTGATATGTCGATGATTGTTACGAGTCCAATTTCACTTGTTTGTCCAATAGTCCAATGACGTCATGATAAATTTCGTGAGTTAATTAACTTTAAGTTTTAAAGTCCATATTTTCACTTATTATTCACAACTTGTTAAACATTTAAGCTTATTTGTGACATTATTGGTTTCGTATGCTATGATTTATTCATTTATAAGTTTGCACGCGTAACAATTCATAATAAAGGTTAAACAAGGCTTAGGCGTAGAAATGGAAAGCTTATGCGTAAACAGGAATGGTATACGCGTAAACGCAAGCTTATGCGTAGGTTCTTGACTTACGCGTAGGAAAAGGGGACCTTATGCGTAAAGCTTACGCGTAGGCGTATATAAACCTTACGCGTAAGGCTTACTCGTAAGAGTAGACCTTATGCGTAGAGGTCATCACGCATATCCTTCACAGATACGCGTAGTCCCTTATGTAGAACCTACGCAGAACGCTACGCGTAAGATTTCTCTACGATAACATGCTACGCGTAAGGTGATCCTTATGCGTAGATTTCAAACAACCTTGATTCTGAATTTTCACGCGTTATAAACCTGAAATAAGTTAATCATAGCACCAACATTAACACATACATTCATTCTATAACAGATTTAATCATGAACACTCAGTCAAATAGATAGGCGTAGAAATCCTTATGCGTAAACCTAAACCCTAAGGTTTAATTTCTACGAGTAAGAGATTTAGCCATAAGAATTGCATCAAAATGATTCTGGTAAGTCTAAGAAGCCTATTAAGTTGTCTTATCCAAGTTTTAACATCAAACATGTCATGAATCAAAAATACCCAAACCGTATGAACATAAACCCTAAAATTTAAATACTATCACGATTGATGTTTCTGGGTGAGTTCTGGGCATAGATATGATCAATTCTACTTATAAACAACATCACACAACAATCTTTTTAACCAAAAATGTTCTCATTTGAAAACCCCCAATTTCACGCATAAACCCGAATTCCCAATATCAATCAATTTGTGTATCTGGGTATGTTTTAGTGATGAAAATGTAATCATTGATGTTAGAAAAACGTTTTGACACTATCATTTTAACCATAAACACACAAACTTGATTATGTGTTCATACGCATATGCGTAGAACACAAAATCATCCATATACACAAATCTAACCGTTGGATTCGTTTAAAAATCAAAACCAATGTTTAAAATCATGTTAGAAACATAAAACCACTTACAGTTTGATGATCAAAAACACGGATTAGAAGAATGATTCTTAGGCGTAGGATTTGTTTGGTGAAAATTTAATGTAAAGAGTTAATGAGGTTGGTGGGTGTTTTGTAAAAAAAAACTTTATGTTTTTGATAGTTTTAGCCCCTCCACCTTTTTCATTTTCATCCAATGCCTTTAACTTCCATTTTGGTTACCAAACGAGTGATATTTGGAAAGAAATTTGACGACACTCCCCCTTGACTTAAGAATTAATGAAAGTTTATAAATGTTAGTCCGAGGAGTGTCAGTGAACCAGAAATGTGACCACCATTATTAAAGAAACAACCGGGATAACGTAACATGCAAGTACAAAGTTTTATGAAACTGAAAAATAATTGTTTTCTCCCCCTCAACACTTGTTCGAAAAAATATTGAATTTTTAAAGATTTGAGTGTTGACGGAAGAGTTGTACTTGCAATGTTAAAATAAATATAGATAGAAGAATATTTTTGTTGTTTTATCGGATTTTATAATTTTGTATTTTGTTTTTTTGAAAAATATTTACAAAAGAGGTTTTGGTGTTTGACTGGTTTTTAAGAATGTTTTAAGAGTTCATCCGCCTTCCTCTTGAGTCAAACACCGCATACCAATCCGTGGACCAACTCATTAAACCTAGCAGGAGCTAAGGCTTTGGTGAGGAGATCTGCAATTGGTATTCTCCTCACAAAGTATAATTCAACAGCACTGCTCCACGTGGTCCTTGATGAAATGATATCGAAGATCGATGTGCTTTGATTTCGAGTGTTGAACCGAGTTGCACGAGATCGCAATAGCACTCCGATTGTCGCAAGACATCGATTGTCAAATACATAACCATAGTCTTTGAGTTGTGTTCTCATCCAAATGACTTGAGCACAACAGGCCGACATGGCTACATATTCTCGCTTCGAGGACAACGATGTACAATCCGCTTCTTCGATTGCCATGACACCAGCTTTATCACCAAGAAATTGTAAAGCTCCCCGGTACTTTTACGTGAATCTAAGCATCCCGCGTGATCGCCTCTAAAAAGCGATTAGTTCAAAACCGAATCCTTCGAATACCGATTCCCAAATTAATGGTTCCCTTGATGTATCTGGAGGATTCTTTAGCCTCGAGGTGGTTTCAGTTGGTCTCGACCGATAACGGAGCAAAGATAGACGCAAAAACAATATCAGGCATGCTAGTTGTTAGATACATGAGAGACCCAATGATACTACGGTATTTGGTAGGGTCCACCAATTTCCCATGTAAATCACGCTCTAGCTTCTTGGTATGAGCCATTGGTGTGGCATAGGTGTCACAGCTTTGCATTCCAAATTTGTTTAACAATTCAAGGGCATATTTGGACCGACTCAAGAAAATACCACGGGGTGATTGATGAACTTGTATTCCAAGGAAGAATGTGAGTTCACCCATCATTGATATTTCAAAATGTTTTGTCATAAGTTTTGCAAAAGCATTTGAGTATTTTAAATGTGTTGACCCAAAAATGATGTCATCCACATAGATTTGAACGATTAAGATGTGAGCCCGTGATATTGTATAAAGAGTGTAGGGTCGACCGAACCTTTGGTAAACTTATTGGCAATACGGAAGGATGATAACTTATCGTACTCACGCCGAGGGCTTGTTTGAGACCGATAGAGCTTTCTTCAGTAGATATGATTAGGGAACTCGATCAATGAATCCTTCCGTCGGGCTAACATAGACCGTTTCTTTCGGTTGTCCATTGAGAAAATCGCTTTGACATCCATCCGAAAGACCGTGATGTTCATGTGAGCCGCAAATGCCGAAATATCCGAACAAACTCAAGACGAGCAACCAGAGCGAATGATTCTTCAAAGTCAATACCCTCTTCCTGTCTATAACCTTTAGCCACCGGACGTGACTTGTTTCTAATTACGTTCCTTCAAAGATCCAATTTGTTTTTCCAAATCCATTTTAGACCAATGACTAAGACCCTCGTTGGTCTTTCAACCAGTACCCATACTTCAAGACATTTGAATTGGTTGAGTTCTTCTTGCATGGATTCAATCCAGTTGTCCTTTGTAATTGCGTCTTTAATGTTTTTAGGCTCGATTAGCGTAGACAGTGCAGTGAGTGCATGAATGCAATGTTCACCATCTGTGTGAAGACGCTTGTCTCGTTAACGGGTTGATCTCGTTACCAATAATATTATCAATAGGATGGTCTTTTGTCCAACGATGTGTAGAGGGTTGATGTTGGTATATATTATGCAGATTTTGAGGATTCAAATGGCTTGTAGATGATTCTCGAACATCGTGCAAAGCAGCTTCATTAGCAAACGGGTTAAAGAACGCATTTGGATCAAAATTTGCAGGTGGGGGTACTTCATTGAGAACATCATCACCGGTTCGTCGTTGGATGCAGCTTTGTTCAACTGTTGTAGTAGAGTCAACTGTGGTGCTTCATCAACAAGAGTTATTGTAGCAGCTTGTATCGTGCAGTAAATGGAAACATCGGATACACCGGAGCACGCTCATCAATATCGCCATGAACAAAGGAGCAAATAGTCTTTCCATTTGTTGACGATAAGCCGAGGGCTTGGTTCACCGATGATGGGGTTTGAGGGAAGTTTAAACGGTTATGACCGTTCCAAGTGTTATACTCGTAAGCCATTTCAGTAAGCTCATCAAAATTAGCATGAATCGCTTTCCATAACCTCGCTTTGTACGACGATTCCGTGATCCAGTAACCTTTAGAATTATCACAGTATCCAATAAAACTCCAATGTCAGCTTTGGCATTGAGCTTTCCAAAGTCATCACGATCATTATTTGGGTAGCAAAGAGATCCAAATACATGAAAGTGTTTGAGATTCGGTTTTCGGTTGTGGATAAGCTCAAACGGTGTTTTGTTGTGGCGTTTTGTAATTATTGAACGATTCTGAGTGTAGCATGCAATTGGAGACAGCCACAAACCCAAGTAACTGAAGTTTAGCATTGATTAACATCGTTCGCGTTCCTTCCACTAACGCGTTTCGCTTTCAACAACGCCGCTTTGTTCGGGGTACGTATATGGATGTTTGATGCTCAATTCCTACTTTCTCATAATATTCCTGAAGAGTTTGATTCACAAATTCAGTTCCTTTGTCTGTTCTCGAATTTGTCCGACGGTGTTCCGGAGTCGAATTTGAATTTTCGTGAGAAAGGTGATGATCATCTGTGGAGCTTGGTCTTTACTTTGAAGAAAATAAACCCAAGTCCATCTTGAGTAGTCATCAACAATTACCAAGATGTAGCGCTTTGCCATTAATTGTCTGCACGCAAGATCGGGCCACACAAATCCATGTGAAGAAGATGAAGCACATGCTGAGAGCCGTGTTCCACCTTTGAAGGAAAATGAGCACGAGTGATTTTTCCTTGTTCACAAGCTGAACATAGGTGATCTTTAGAATACCGGAATCTGGAGACCTTTACAAGTTTGTGTCGAGCAAGGTTGGTGATGGTTTGAAAGTTTAGATGTGAGAGACGACGTGCCATAGCCAAGATTGTGTAGATGTAGCCTTTGAGAGTAGACAAATGGGAGATGAAGCAACCATGTCTTGCATTGAGATTGTGTATAGACTAGAATTGCGAGAGCCGACATAAGATCGCCTTGTAGATCACTTAATGAAACAAGTTTTCTCCCGAAAAGCAACTTCCAAATCTCCATCGCAGAATTGACCGACTGAAAAGAGATTGTGACCGAGGCCTTCCACATAATAAACCCCGCTAATTTCAATATTGCTATTGATATAATCTCCAGTAGTCCATGATAGCCGCTGGTGATCATTCCCGACCGACAAAGGCCAATGAACTTTGCAATAAAGTTTGATAACAGTTTAAGGTTGCCCGTCATGTGTCGGGAACATCCGCTATCAACAATCCAAAGGATGATCTCAGACACCGCATTACACATGCACAACACAGATGGAATAGAAGTAGATGTGGAACCCGATGAGTTAGAGGGTTCCTCGCAGCTATATAGTAGAAATACATACAGCAATGACTTTAGGCATCCATTTAAATCCTAGTGTATTATGTATCCATTTCTGCCATCTCTAACTAGTCTTAGATTTAGTCTTGGTGAATGCACTAGGTGGTACTACATTCCTGGAGGTGATACCGAACTACAGGGACATCAATGCGTTTCTTAGAATCTAAGGAGGCGGTCTACCAAGCAATGTACTTAGAAGCATTAGTGGGCCTAGAGGTATTCCGATTCTTGGGATTCCTTAAATGAGACAAGATAGCTCTAGCAACACATTTGTCATGACAATCAGAAAGCATACTTTTACGACAAATAACACAAGAAGCATCGACCTAATATCAAAAGTACTTAAAGGTTTAGCATTCGTTACAACACTTTTTCCATTACATTTGTCGGACGCAATATCTAAAGTAGGTGCAACGTGAGTCTTATTCAAAATCCTAGGGTGTTCTTCTACTTCAGAATTCTTTATTGTTCTTTTCTTAGGTCGCAACTTCCTATTCTTCCTTGTATTGCTCCTAGGTCGTGGAAGTGGACGCTTGGGAAAAGAGGCAACTATTCCTGTTTCAAGAGGAAGCACATTAGTAACTTGGTTGGTCGTTAGGCAACTGGGTTCACGTTTACTAATTGTTACAGGTGCAATTCTCTTAATGATGCTAGGCTGAACTTGTTCATACTTTCCTAACATTTCAATTAACTTAATGATAGTGTGCACCAAATCTTGATTTTCAGAACGAAGATTTCCAGAAAATTCATGACTTCTTTAGTGTGTGCAAGATAATGATCAAGTTCGTTTGATGCTTCATCACGAAGTCGTTTGAGTAAATCGATATGACACCATATTCCTGTTTAACTTTTACAAGTTCTTGTTCATATTTTGAGATTTGAAACTTAAAAGCACGCTTTGATCATCCGGTTGCTCAAGTTTTGATTAGGAGTTTTGCACGCAATCGGGCGATTTTGTGTTGATAAGCAAGTTGTTGATCGTGAATATTTTTTTGACACCAATTAAGACGACGTGTTGCATTTGAAAGCTCGTTTAACAATCGTTCATTTTCAACTTTTAAAGACTCGAATTGAAGCACATTATCCGTATTTTCAACAATTTCAACAGAATCAACGGTATCACAGATATAGAATCGATGCATATGGCAAAGAATGCAATAACACAACATTATAGATATCAAAGACAGATAACATCTTCCAAGAGTCGATCAACATCTTTTCTCAACAGTTTCTTTTACGCTTAGTATTTGAAATCGATGTTTCGCTTTCTCAAAAACTGCTTATGAGACCAGAACACCCCCAAAATTTCACAAATGAAGCGCGGTCATGGGATGCTACTAAATCAATATACACAACACAAGGTAATAAAGAATAGAAATTCTATTCCATTTTCAAAATATAGATTTATTTAAGAAATAGTTTTACAACATTGTTTCAAAGTACGGAAGTAAAGCCCATAAAAATATATGTTGTCCCATTAAAATTGTATTAGAATGTTTGAAACACTTCTGATGCAGTCTTCAACGAATGCCTCATTGCCCACCAATAAGTAAACTGAGAAAACATGCTAAAATGTCAACACAAAGGTTGGTGAGTTCATAGGTTTAAGTTTAAGAAATTAAGTTGGACCACAGTTGCACATATAGCATCTCCGTGAATGACACTATATGCAAAAAGGGGCTATTACGCTAATACCAAGTTCATGCTAATCAAACTATGCATTAAAGTGCATGCATCTAGAAGCATGATAAATAAAAGCCCAAAGAAGTGTATTTCCCATTACACTCAATCAATACGATATGATATATGCCCGACGTTGCCTATCCGATCAACTCTCGAACGGGGTGTCATCCCAATAGATCTATTCATAACAATCGCTTCTCCCCAAAGGGAACTAACGAGCATAGTTGGATTCAAGGTTGTTTCCACGTAATAGTGTTTTCGGGCCAGTCCAAAAAGTGTTTTGCATGTTTCACCCATAGTTTTATAAAGCAAGTAAATAAGAATAAAAGTGGGGCTATAAACTCACCTTAGCAGTTCTCGTGAACAAGGCACAAAGAGATCAAGTAACAAGTTGGCTCCAACAAGCAACAACCTAAATATATTATGGCAAGTCTCGCTTGCGCTTTGTGTACCTACCTAATTAAGTGTTTAAATAAGTTTAAATGTTTACAAGTGTGGTTGTGTTTAATGTTGCTTGTGTATGAAGTTTATGTTTAAAATGTTTAGAAGGGCTTGTAAGTATTTTTGTTAGTTTTGAAAACATATTAAAAGTTTAAGGAAAGTTTGCTAAAAGACATGAAGTGGAGGGTGAAAGTCACACGTGAAACTTGTATCGTAAAAGAAAATAAAAGGGAAAACAACCATTCATGGAATCGAACTCGTGACCTCTTGTTTGACTTCAACACCGCATCCAACTGAGCTAGGCATCTTTTAGTGTTTTACTTTACAGTTTACATATATTTATCTTGTGTCTATTCTGTTTCCTTTCTAGCTATATTGCAAATTCATTTCAATAGTATCAAGCATGGTTAGCATGCATTTTACGTTTTCAAATAAAAGTATAGATCGAGTTTGCTTACAATGTAAAGGGTGTACGAGTGAGATAAATGACCAAAGGACTAGAACCCGACTAGCTTATTTTTGGCTTATGAGCTTATTTTCGTTTCCAAAGGGTCGGGTTAACTTAAGTTAGCCATAGTTTAAAGCGGTTTATAATTTAGTCATGATATATGTTTTAAGAAGTGACAACGACGTTTTTGATTCAAGACTTGGTTTCATATTAATAAACGCTACATAGTTGATTGTGAGATTAAGATGAAATGTTAACGCAGATGGACGAGAACATGGAATGAAAATGGAGTCGAAAGGGGACTTACAACACCAAAATGGTGGCGAAGAGACGCGGTATGAGAGAGAAACAACGAGGCAAACGGAACCCATACACTAGCTATCTTCCAACGATTAACCCAAATAAACTTCCTAGTTTGCTAGTAACCCAAAGTTCTTTTTCTTCCTTTTCTTGCCTCTACGTAAACAAAAGGGAGTGAAAATGAGATGTGTTTGTGTGTTTGAGAGTTGTAGGGCTTTGTGGTGAAGTAGCATGGCTTATATAGCCACTTCTAGTATGGCCTCAATAATAGTTTATTGTTACACTGCTTGGGAAATGATTTTAGTAAGAAAAAGAAATGGAGCATGTCTGAACTTCGGCTGAAGGCGAGGGAAAGTTGTATGGTCAAATCGTGTTGTGTAGGAACATTGTTTCCATTGGTTAACAAAGTCAAGTGTAGGTCTAGGGGTCTAGGAGAAGGTTTTGTCTCTTCTTTTACTTGCACATATGCGCATGATACATTTGTCCAATGTGACTTGTTAATGCTTTGTGTGTTTCGTTGATGGTCACAGAAAACCAAGAAAGGAAAAGTCATTGGTTTGTCTTACTCTCTCAATGCATGCACGTTTTATTATTTGACTAAATGTTATTTGTTTGGTGCTTCTTTGTGTGTCATGCTTATTCCTATGAAACATGGAAGTCATATTTCAACTTTCACTTTGCCAAAATATTTGATTAAGTCAACGAAAAAAAATGCACCTGCTAGGAATTAGAGTAGGAAGAAAGATTGATTGGATTGGTTTGGATAGTGAGCCCAAGGAATAAAATGAATTGATTGGATCGGTTTGGTTTAGAGGCCCGATGAAATAAAAATATAAAAGTTTATTAAATAATTATTTGTATAATTTTTATTATCGAGGTCGATGTGAAAAAAAAAATAATATCCCGTGACTTGTCGTGTTTAAAGTTCGAAACGAAGAAGAAAAATATGGCCAAAAACGGTAGAGGAAATTTACGAAGTTGTTATAGTACCTACCCTTAAAAGAAACCACGCCCCGTGGTTATTTATGCGAGAATTGTCGAGGTCGATGCGGTGACGAGATGCTTAGAATATATACTTAAACGTGACATGGAAAAGGGATAGTCGCTCAAGAAAGATTCGGTGATAAGTGAAGCGATTCATCAATCGGAATACAACGCGGTTTCATAAAAGAGTATGATAGTTGAGTTCAAAACAGAAAGAACAGATTCGTATGAGGTTATAAAGGATGGAGCATAAGAGTGCCATAGAGATCGTGACCAGTGACATAGGTGATTTAACTACATGTGCGACAAACAAGTAGTTGTATGTTACATAAAGAAATAACATAGAAACAGTGATGAGTTGTACGCTACATAAAGAAATAACGTCGAGGTTGATATTGATTTGGTGAGTTGTTACATACGTAAATAACGTGTGAAAGGTCATTCAGTTGATTTGTGCTGTAATGCTACAATACGAAATAACGAGAGGCAAGTTGACAAGTTGTACGTGCCATAATACAGTAAATAACGTGAGAGGCAGCTTATAAAAGCATAGCATAGCGATATTGTAATAGTGGGCATGTTACGCAGCTTTAACATAGAGAGGGGTAACAAGTCTAGCATTCGTAGTCTACTTATTATTCATCCTTAAATTAATTATTCTTTAATCTCATTCAGTTTGTTACATCAACATTATTCTCATTTAAACTTCGCTACCCAATCAAACAAGAACGACTTTAAAGTTTAAATGAGAATGATTTATACACATTTAAACTTCTAACCCAATCAAACAAGAATGTCCTTTAAAGTCTAAATGTGAGTTAATTAAGAAACTTAATGACTTTGAGAAATAATTAATTTAATTCAAATAAGAGCTTATACTAACATAAGATACGCTAGCATCATTACAGCACTTACTACATCGCGGTAACAAGAGGCAAGGCATGGCGCATAATCCCAAGAATGGCATAGTGTTGAAGTGTTTTTTAGGAAAATTTGGTTATAGTTTAGGTTTTGAAAAATACCTAATTCTCTATAACCTTGGCTCTCAATACCAACTGCAACACCCCAAAATTTCACGACCGAAGCGTTCGGGTCATGGGGTGCTACTAAATCAATATACACAACACAAGGTAATAAAGAATAGAAATTCTATTCCATTTTCAAAATATAGATTTATTTAAGAAATAGTTTTACAACATTGTTTCAAAGTACGGAAGTAAAGCCCATAAAAATATATGTTGTCCCATTAAAATTGTATTAGAATGTTTGGAAACACTTCGATGCCAGTCTTCAACGAATGCCTTGCCATTGCCCATGCCAATAAGTAAACCTGAGAAAAACATGCTAAAATGTCAACACAAAGGTTGGTGAGTTCATAGGTTTAAGTTTAAGAAATTAAGTTGGACCATACACATATAGCATCTCCGTGAATGACACTATATGCAAAAAGGGCTATTACGCTTAATACCAAGTTCATGAATCGAACTATTTACGTGCATGCATCTGTAAGCATGATAAATAAAAGCCCAAAGAAGTGTATTTCCAAGACACTCAATCAATGATATGATATAACGCCCGACGCTTGCCTATCCGATCAAACTCTCGAACGGGTGTCATCCCCAATAGATCTATTCATAACAATCGCGCCTCCCCAAAGGGAACTAACGTAGCATAGTTGGGATTCAAGGTTGTTTCACGTAATAGTTTTCAGCCAGTCCAAAAGTGTTTTTGCATGTTTCACCCCATAGTTTTATAAAACAAGTAAATAAGAGTAAAGGTAGGGCTATAAACTCACCTTAGCAGTTAAGGAACAAGGCACAAAGAGATCAAGTAACAAGTGGCTCCAACAAGCAACCTAAATATATTATGGCAAGTCTCAGCTTTGCGGTTTGTGTACTCAATGACTAAGTGTTTAAATAAGTTTAAATGTTTACAAGTGGTTGTGTTTTAATGTTGCTTATGTGGCGAGTTTATGTTTAAAATGTTTAGAAGGGCTTGTAAGTATTTTTGTTAGTTTTGAAAACATATTAAAAGTTTAAGGAAAGTTTGCTAAAAGACATGAAGTGGAGGTGAAAGTCACAATTGGTGAAACTTGTATTTAAAAGAAAATAAAAGGGAAAAACAACCATTCATGGGAATCAACCTGCTGACCTTGTTTGATCTGCCCAACACCGCATCCAACCGAAGCTAGGCATCTTTAGTGTTTTACTTTACGCTTATATATATTATCTTGTGTCTATTCTGCTTCCTTTCTAGCTATATTGCAAATTCATTTCAAAGTATTTCAAGCATGGTTAGCATGCATTTTACGTTTTCAAATAAAAGTATAGATCGAGTTTGCTTACAATGTAAAGGGTGTACGAGTGAGATAAATGACCAAAGGACTAGAACCCGACTAGCTTATTTTTGGCTTATGAGCTTATTTTCGTTTCCAAAGGGTCGGGTTAACTTAAGTTGGGCCATAGTTTAAACGTGTTTATAATTTAGTCGCGATATATGTTTTAGAAGAAGTGACAACGACGTTTTTGATTCAAGACTTGGTTTCATATTAATAAACGCTACATAGTTGATTGTGAGATTAAGATGAAATGTTAACGTGTGATGGACGAGAACATGGAATGAAAATGGAGTCTAAAGGGACTTACAACACCAATAGTGGTGGTGAAGAGACGTGTATGAGAAAAAAACAACGAGGAAAACGAAACCTGATACACTAGCTATCTTCCAACGATTAACCCAAATAAACTTCCTAGTTTGCTAGTAACCCAAAGTTCTTTTTCTTCCTTTCTTCTTGCTCACGTAAACAAAAAGGGAGTGAAAATGAGATGTTTGTGTGTTTGAGAGTTGTATTTTTGTGGTGAAGTAGCATGGCTTATATAGCCACTTCTAGTATGGCCTCAATAATAGTTTATTGTTACACTGCTTGGGAAATGATTTTAGTAAGAAAAAGAAATGGAGCATGTCTGAACTTCGGCTGAAGGCGAGGGAAAGTTGTATGGTCAAATCGTGTGTTGTGGGTAGGGAACATTGTTTCCATTGGTTAACAAAGTCAAGTGTAGGTCTAGGGGTCTAGGAGAAGGTTTTGTCTCTTCTTTTACTTGCACATATGCGCATGATACATTTGTCCAATGTGACTTGTTAATGCTTTGTGTGTTTCGTTGATGGTCACAGAAAACCAAGAAAGGAAAAGTCATTGGTTTGTCTTACTCTCTCAATGCATGCACGTTTTATTATTTGACTAAATGTTATTTGTTTGTGCTTTCATGTGTCATGCTTATTCCTATGAAACATGGAAGTCATATTTCAACTTTCACTTTGCCAAAATATTTGATTAAGTCAACGAAAAAAAAATGCACTGGGCTAGGAATTAGAGTAGGAAGAAAGATTGGATTGGATTGGTTTGGATACGAGAGCCCAAGGGAATAAAATGAATTGGATTGGATCGGGTTTGGGTTTAGAGGCCCGATGAAATAAAAATATAAAAGTTTATTAAATAATTATTTGTATAATTTTTATTATCGAGGTCGATGTGAAAAAAAAAAATAATATCCCGTGACTTGTCGTGTTTAAAGTTAGAAACGAAGAAGAAAAAAAATATGGCCGCGAAAATCGGTAGGGAAATTTACGAGTTGTTATAGAGACCAAGTTCCTTGTGAAAATCCCTTTCCCAATATAGTGCACAAGTTTTCAAATTTTTGACATGGGGTAAAATTCTTTTCTGAAGAATATCTCTATGTTCTTGCGCCATTGGCGATTGAAAATGTTGAACTTTTATTTCAGAATGAAATTCAATCTCACGCTCCAAAATTTTGAGGTCAGATAAGAAAGTGTCAAAATATTTGATAACGCGACAATTTTCGGCATTAGTTTTTACTTCACTAAGTGAAGGTAAAGGACCATTAATTTGTGCACCATTTTGTTGGGAACTAACTTCAGAAACTGGTGTGATAACCAAAGGTTTGTTAGAAGTATCTTGTTGTGTGACAAAAGTTACTGCTTTTGAATAGTTAAATGGTTTGTTATAAACGACATTTTCCATTTTTGACCGACTCTCGTCATCGCATCTAATTGCTCCATCCGATTATATTCAACAACAAATATAATTGAATCATCAATTCTATGTTCGCAATGTAAACTTCGTGGATTTGGTTTGAATGCTCGTGGTGAAAACTTAGGTTTGTAATCAAGAAGATTCGTCCATATCCATTAGGATTTGGTTTGAAATAAAACTTTTGAATCGTTGTGATTGATTCACCATGTTTATAAACAACAATTTTAAACTCTTTGATTTTGTTTTGTAAGTCGACAATTTCCTCAAGATAGTCATCTATTCATTTCGTTGAATGCTTTTTGTACTCAGAGAACTGTTTTTGACAAGTTAACAACTCACCCTTGGCTTTTTGAGTTTCCAAAGTAAGAGCGTTAATTTGTTGTTTATGTTCATGTTTCATTTGTTCTATTTGAGACAACAAAGCATTCTTTCAAAGCGCTAGATCTAACTGCGTTCCAAAGATTTTTCTTTTTGATGTGATTTGGCAAAAGCGGCTTCAAAACCTTTTTCACGATTTTCTTGAGTTTTGAAAAATTTGATTTGTCGAATTAATCATTCATTATCCCTATTAATGCTGCATTTTTCTCTTTTAATTTCGCATAAATTTCCAAACGAGATTCTTGGTCTTTAATTAAGGTCAAGAGCTCAATCTTCTAGACAAAAGCTCATTTTGTTCAACATGAGTCTCAACATGATCATTATTTAGATCCTCAAATATAACCACCGAGTCAACTTGATTATCAATATTAACCATAAGGTCATCTTGATCATCAAATATAACTACGGGATCTATTTGATAATCATCGAAATGAGATGTGGATGGCTCATGTTGAACACTCCGATCCTTTGTCGATGGAGAAATTGGCGAGATATCGACGTAAGAATGAGTATGTTTTGTTCCTGCATGAGACAAGCCATCAGTGTCATACACCTGGCCTGCGGTCACTCATGTGTAGAGCTTGCATATGTGCCATCAACATCATGCTGCATAGCTGCAAGTCCTCCATATCATCATCAGACCTGATCCGCCATAAAGCTCGTTGTTGGTAAGAGTGCCACCGCCTTCATCCTTGAGAGCCAAGAGTAAAGCCTCTTTGTGATAATAAGCATCGCCTCTTGTCCCGGCTTAGGACATGCATGAGCCAGATGACCCTTCTCATTACAGTTATAACAACGAAGACCATTAACCCCATTCCGGCATTCCCTGTTCAACCACTTAAGCTCTCTGTTGTTGTAGAGCACCCTGGTTATTCCTGCCCATAGCATTAAACCCTTGACCACCTCCCATCGGACGACCTCATAACCAATTTATCTCAACTTCAACGGCCCATTGTTCACAAATGTACCGATTCCTTGTGTTTGATGAAGAACGAATGCGATTGTTGGATCTTTGTATAAACCGGCCGGCTTTAGTAATCATAGCAAATCCTTGTTGCAATTCATCAAAAGCATCGGAGTCCTCATCGCCTTCAATCAGTAAAGTGCTTGAGCATTGTGGTTGTTGTATGGAACCAATTGAGTTTGTTGAGGTTGTTGCTGTGACGGATCATATGGTGTGATGGTTGCGGTTGGTTGAGGAGCGGGTAGAGGAGGAACATTAGTTTGAGCCCACAAAGCAAGTTGTTGATTGTCCTGGTTTATCGTGGAGTCGGGAGTCCACGGATAGCCCTTTCTTTGTCAACTTCTTTTTAGTGAGGCTTCAAATAGTCGTGTACAACACCAGATGTAGCATGATGAAGATTTTTAGCTTGATGGAGAAAATGACATACTTCTCCCATTCCGACCAAGACTACTTAGGAACTTGTTGACAAAGAATTTCATGCATGATATTGTGTTTGTCCAAATCATTGATGATGTCCGAAAATTGATGATGATATGACTCTAATGTCTCTCCTGGTTCAATTATGAAGTGTTCATAAGCCAAGTAGATTTTGGATTCCATGTCTTCCGATGAGTGATGTGCCTTCCATAAGAAGATGAATATGTTCCACATTGCTTTAGCAAATTTTTGAGCATCAACACTGCAAAGGATCGGATTGGGTAATCCCAAAAGGATGTATTGCATTGCTAGTTCATCGGCTTCAAAATGTAGAAGTTCATCACCAAGCAGGTCTGAGACAGTTGCAATATTGGTGATGATCTCTGGTGAATTGGCACCGGATTCGGGTGTGACAATAGTAGGCATTCGAAATGGACCTTCCATGGTGACCTTCTTTAAGAACTTTCCATGTGGCTTCTTTAGATCACAGAACCTAAAGAACCTTATCACCCATTGATCATAATTCCCGGGAGTGAGCATTGGAGGTCTATAAAGTGAGCTACCATGAATTGATTGTTGGCTACTTAAGGCTTCACACATCTTGCCAAACCATGTTGGTTCCTTCATAGTACCTGGATGGATGTTGATTGTAGAAGTTTGTGTAAGGTTGTACTTGAAGACTAGGTGGTGGTTGAACCATTTGTGGTGGAATTCACCAAGTTGTGGAGTACGTTGTTGATTAAATTGTTGTTGATAAATTTGTTGTTGATGATTAAATTGTTGATGTTGTGGACTTAGTTGTTGTTGTTGTTGTTGATTATAAGTGTAAGGAAAATAGCTAGAGTATGGTGGTTGTAACATGTTGAAAACTTGTGTTGTTAAATGGATCTTTGTAGTCGAATGAACCTTTGTTGATGAAGTATCCTTAGGCGAAATCACAAAAGCCAAGTACCACTTATGCGTAAAAACACCAAAGATACGCACAAAGAAGAGTTACGCAGGATTAGCTTTACGCGTAAGTAAGGAGAAACACTAAAGTTATGCATAGACAAGAAGTTAGGCGTAGAAAACTTAGGCGTAGGATTAACTTATGCGTAAGACAAAGCTTAGGCGTAAGATGAATCTTATGCGTGAATAAATCTACGCTGAAGCTTATGCTTATGCTAATTTTGTTTTGCCCAAATGATCTTTTACACTATCATGCTGCAAAAG
The DNA here is from genome assembly GCA_910596185.1 of Chrysanthemum makinoi. NCBI lineage: Eukaryota > Viridiplantae > Streptophyta > Magnoliopsida > Asterales > Asteraceae > Chrysanthemum > Chrysanthemum makinoi. The sequence goes on from OU343222.1 coordinate 183,651,612, forward strand.
ATATCCAAAGTCGAAGTGTTTTCGTGCTTATCCAAGCAAGAAAAACCCAGTGCCACTAAACCTGAAGATCAAACCATCGTGATAGCGACGCAGTAAGATTAGGGTTCTTACGCCAGAAATTAGCCAAAAGTGATTTCAAATGATGTTTCCAAAACCATTTTGTGATGAAATAGTATCAATATCACCAAAATAACACAAAAGTGTGAAACTTGATGATCCAAAGCTTAGAAAACATATGCGAGAACAAGAACCACGCAAAATCTAGCTTAAAACAATGATCCACGCAGAAGTTTGAAACTTTTGCCAAAATAGATAGTTTAACACCTAAAAACGTTGAAAGGACAAGAATCTTGGATTAAAAGGTGTAAAAATCAATTTTGCCGCGACAAAGTTGAAACCGCTTTTACGCGTCACCCAACAACACAAAAAACTTCAAAAACAAATATGTTCACCCAACTATTTGGCGAATGATACCACTGTTAGGTTCCCATATTCGTAACACAAGCATCAATATGTAGAAATATAGAAGAGAGAATGATCGGTTGAACAATAACACACACACACACACACACGTATGAATATAGAATGCTTATGCGTAGGAGTGAAAGTGAAATGAATTGAACAACCAACCTTCAATAGAAGGTTTACAAGACTATTTATGAGGAACTAGGGCAACAATCCAAGTTCCCATCCTTTTCCTTATTGGACTAGGCCTAGGCTTATGGGCCTTCTACATAAGCCTAAGCTAAATAACAAACATAAAGGCCATATTAAGCTAACTATTACATATGAATCACTAACACTTGAATTAAGGTTTAGGAGTGATTCCAACAAATGAGAAAAAAGAGTTGTATTTCTTAAATTTTAAGATATTGAGATTGCTCCATTATAAACGAGTAAGATAAGATTTCTTTGGATGTTTGTCTTGACACTGTATGGGTTTTTTATCAATTAAATAATTACGGGTTCAAGCTTTAGTCTTGACATATGTAATGTTTTAGACAATATGACAAGTACACGATTATATGCACTTAAAAAATACCCAAATAAACAAATAAATAAAAAAAAATAATGTTCCAAGAAGATTAAGAGACCATAGATATATTATGGGTCAGAATGAAGAACATTCATTAAACATTTCATTAACCGGTTAGTATTCGCTTATGTTTGTTTATTTATTAAATGAACGAACATGAACAATATTTCATATTCGTTTTGTTAAATGAATGAACATGAACAAAATTCTCGCCCATTTATTATGTGCTTAACGCGCCCGATTATCCATTTGTTAATGTTTATTTATGTTCATAAACTTTATGTTCGAGACTGTATCTTTAATTATATAGTATTAAACTTGATTTACCTAAACAAAACAACACTTATAAAACAAATATTATGTACTTTAATAAATTTTATGTTTGTTTTTTCACGTTCATTTATGTTCGTTTAAGTGTTCGTTCAGGTATTTTTCCGTAAAATGAAGTGAACCAAGATGGACAAGGCTCCATCCGTTTGTTTACGTCCTAGATTGTATATGCTTGTTTATGTTGGTTTTATTTCACAAAAAAATTCCAATCAATTATGAATTAGTGTGCTATCGACATGGGCTAAAAGTGCAAAGTAAAATTTAGTATGCTATGGGCTTAGCGTAACAAAGAATTGTTGCGAACAAGGAAGGTAATTAAGATAACAGCAGTTTGATACCCGCCTCTCCGCGCGGAGTTTTCCAACGTTTTGTGGTCGTTAGTTGAAACGATGTAGTTCTTTACCAACGCCTTATCATTTTGCTGTTGGCTCCATGTTGGACCTCGGAAAAAGAATATCTCTGGACTTAAGATTTATCATGTATAACAATCTCATTATGATCACTCAAGTATATGAATATAATAGGAATAATCATGAGCCAACCCTAGAGTATAAGACACTATATTAGTAGACGTTCTACATATCCATATTTAAACGGCTCTTGCTCCTTAAGCATCACCAACATCATTTTCTAAGAAAAAAATGTTGAACAAATTCTATAAACATAATCACCGATAATACAATAATCGGTAAAGGTTGTAAAAATAAGCTCTTGTTCACGTTAATCTTGCCTCCCTAAGTTGTTATATGTAGGAGTCCTGATTTGTTCAATTCCATCTAACCACGCTACAAAGTCGGAGTTGAACAAAGCCGCAGCACCTTGGTGTGTGGGTGGATATAAATT
>OU343222.1:183653920-183770654 GCA_910596185.1 Chrysanthemum makinoi
TTTGTTCAATACTAGTCACAAGATGACCCAATGATATGAACTAAAGTGAGGGCCTTTGGTCCCTTTAACCATTTTTGGATTAATTTTACAGGAATAACCACAATTTATGGATTCTCTTGTTATTGGTTGATAAGAATTTTTCAAAAAATGATTCACAAATTTAGCTTATTAATGTGTTTTGGCCTTGTGGATATAAAACAATTGATCTTTTTAACATTTTCCAATCATTGTGATATATTTAAGATGACAAAAAATATTTGATTTATGTTTTTCTTATCTATACTACTTTATTAAAGGTTTAGGACTTTACAAATAAAGTAGTCTTAAAACTTGTAGACTCAAAAACATTTCTTAATAAAGAAATAACAATTGCTTAAGTCAAAAGAAACAACAATCCATTTTAATAGCTCTCCTTAACTTACACGTCCAAATTGCTGTTATTAACAAAAAGGCTAAAAATCAGACTTTATGATGTTATATTAAAGTCCAATAATCACCTGGTCAAAACGTTACACAAATAAAAGGCTAAAAGGACAAAGAACCATTATATCTAAGAGTAACTACAGGATCTAATCTGATGACCCCTATGATCATTCAAGTCCTCCAACCATGCCTTAACAATAAAAATGGCTAAAAATCAGGAATATTTCTTCTACAATCATGCCTTACCAATTGCAAAATCTCTACCATATCCTAAACAGAATGCCACTATATAAAGAAGGCACAAGAAGATGGTTCAAGTACAATAACATATCAAGCAATACATACTTGTGCTAAATTTTATATTATGGACAAACAAAGTGAAATAACAATGTTCTTGTCATCTTTGTCCCTTGGTCCCATTTGAACCTCTTCCAGCCCTTCTTCCAGCCATGCACCTCTCGCATTCCTCTTCGAGTTCAGTATCAAAGAAACCAAGTTGTCGACGTAACATACTTTATCCAATCTTTATATTTCTTTAATAAACATTGAAGATACCTGTTCATAATATAACATTACAATAATTACTAATGTTTATTTGTTTTATATTTCAGATTCAAGAAACGTAAAGGTTCATAAACTTGATGAACTGGAAATGGGACGAAGTCATTACCCTTGATGATGAGGAAGAAACCCCGCCGAGGTTTCCTCAACAAGGAGTGTGAAACGGAGAACAAATCCCGTTTCAATCTTGGCAATAATCGAAGTTACTTGTTTTGGACATGACAACAATAGAGAAGATGCATAAACTTTCCTGCATTAAGCATTCAAATTGTTATCCACATTAAGCTCTTAGAATCTTACATTCTAAGAACATAATGTATTACTTTGTTTTACTTTTGTGTTTGGACTGTTATGCCGTTTTAAAATATTTACTATTAATATAACTTGTTGGTTTTCATTATAAATTTCATATCTTGGCATATTTGGACTATGAAACATACCGAGGAAGCAGATCAGGAAATCATACAAGGCTTTTAACAGCCAAATATAGCATCCAGGTCAATCTCTTCAGGCCACAAAAGCATCTCACAAAGGGTGTTAATCATGTCTTGTCCTTCTGTTAGAGTTTGAATAGTTTGAATTATGTTGCTTGGTAAACTTTCAGGCCAACTTGAAGACTCCATATCCAATTCTTATTAGTTAGCTGTTTTGTTATGATTAAAAGAAGTACAACACACCATAACACTAACTGTTTGTATTTATATTGTGAAGTCTTTAAGTACAAAAAAGAATTTTAAAATACCTAATCTATACTACTTTATAATGCATTTAGGCCTTCTAAAATTAGAAGGCTTTAAAATTAAGCCTTCTAATTTTAGAAGGCTTAAAATTAAGATAATGAGCTCCAATCATGATGATTGTGTCACTTAACAAACTCCAAGCCTAACTTCTAACAAACTCCAAAGCCTAACTCCTAACCACCAAAAATTAAGATAATGAGCTCCAATTATAAAATGACATGTGTCACTTCTCAACTCAAAATTCATCTTTATTTTCAAATTAAAATATCTTTTTATCTACTTATTTATATTATAATCTAATTTCACCATATTTTCTAAAATTTTATGCTCTTTAATTCAACATCCATTTTAATATATTTTTATGAGTTTTTAGTTTTTATATTTTTAGTGGGTTTATTTTATTTTAATTCAAATTTTTACAACTTTAACCTTTATTTCATTTATTACAATCATATTATAGTATCTGATAACACGCCGCGATTGCAGGGTACCCTTCTAGTAAATTATAAAAAGGCAAGTGACAAGAAGGTCACCACACAAGATTTCAAAACATTTTTGGAAATTTATATACCACATCCACGCGCCAGGTAGTGTTAGTCCTCGGCTCAAAAATATCCTAAACTGAAATGAAGCTCTAACTGGACAGCCAAAAAGTATGCATTGCTTGACAAGAAGGTTACCACACCAGCTCTAACTGTTTGTAGATCCTCATTAGAATTGGCGTATCTGGACTATGAAACATACCTGAGGAATGCCAAAACCAAGTGTCAGGAACAGTGGATGACAGCCAGATGGGTAACTCTAGACTACCATCACTACTTGAATCGGCCTAACAGATTATCACATAATTCAGTGAGAATAACACATATACAAATATTCAAATAGAGACAGCGGAATGGATAGGTTGCTTAGCATATCAAAATAGTAACATTTGTACGGGGTCAGGCAAGGTTGACCCTAACAATTCTTTTTAATAGAAAATATTATATAGTGGAGCCAAGGATCTACTAAGACTAGCATATTTACGCTACATCCTCGTATGGCATCAAACAGGTATAATTATAAACATTATATATATGGTTTTACACTAGGGTCATTGTACTATTAATGCCATCATACAATATTTTTTTATCTGAACAACTCACTTCTATATGGTTTTACACAGGGGTCATTATACTATTATGGCCATCATACAATATTTTTTTATCTGAACAACTCACTTCTATATATAAATATTTACAGGTCTAATCGATAAAGAGGTTAGAAATGCAGCAAGTTATTCAGACAAACAAAATATTACAATGACCTATATGAAGAGTATAATTGGTAACCTCATATCACATGAGGTCCCCAATGGCATGTGAAGGGTCACTGATGAGAACAAAACAAATTCTATTCCGGGTCATGGCTTCCGATATCTATGGGGTCAAACAAATAGCTTCGCACAACCACTAAAATAAGGTGAATAAACTGGAAGCTACAATAAACAGTAACTTAACACAATAGAGGTTTAGCTATGAATCATTGAACATTCAAGCATTGCATTTATGACATGAGATATTCGAAAAAAATATATTAAATATTCAGTTTATATATGTTATTAATTCCAAATAATTGGATTTTCAGTTAACATATCAATTTGATTCCTGGAACAAATTTACAGCGCTAATTTCAGCAAAAAGTATTAAAATGCAGTTTATATGTGCTATTAATGCCAAAATAATTAGATTTCAGTTAACATATCAATTTGATTCATGGAACAAATTCACAGCCCTAATTTCAGCAAAAAAAAATATTAAATATTCAGTTTATATGTGCTATTAATGTCAAAATAATTGATTTTCAGTTAACATATCAATTTGATTCCTGGAACAAATTCACAGCCCTAATTTCAGCAAACTTGTATGATAAGATATGTATTATCAATGACATTATTACACTTTATTATGAATTTCTAAAACTGATCACACAGTATATATATAAGATACTACATACTTATTGTTATTCACACATCAATATCACATTACACCACAAATGGACTATCAAAGTGATTCTATTATTGTTGAAGTTGAGGATCAAATACCTGACCTTGATGTAACCAACCTTCTATCATCTTTAACTCTTTCTCCTGCCTGCAAACCTGATCCAATTATTGTTCAAGGGATCCCTATAATTCACCCAGCTGTTGTGGTAACAAATCATCTCCAATCCTTACGCACCTAAAACATAAACAACCAAAACAACAAGTCATCTTGCATTGAAATTTAATGATGTTTATATTTGATTTTACAGGAATATGACCCTTACGAAGCTATTGAAAAGTAAGGGTTTAAAAAAAATAGTTGCTATCATACCTTGTTTATGAAAAAAAACAATGCATTTCCGGTGAATCAAGGACATAACAAGTAACACACACGAACATGAGAGCAAATGGCCAAAAGAGAATGGAAAATGATACGATGAGACATACCTAACTTCACCGTGAATGCACACCCTTCTTAACCCAGCAATTTTGGGCAGCGACTTGGAATTCAGACCTCAATTCACTTTTGACAATGGAAAGAAACACAAAAAGGAGGCTCACCACCACCTCTTCACATACATACAACAGATTGTTCAGAGCTAAACAATCAATAATGCAAATAAATAAGACTACACGTTATAAAAAAGCCATGATCTCTACCTCGACACAATAAAAAATGAATTATATTATTTACACGTTATTAAAGTAATCACACCAGCACATTTTAACAATATATAGTTTCACAACCAGATTTATTTTTTTGTTGTTGAATATTATGGCATAAATACTTACCAACGACATCAGTGGATGGAATGTCACCAGCATTAAGTGTTCGCACAATTTTCTTGACATCATCAACAGTTTCATTCTGTGAATGAATAACCATAAGAAACAAATCAGGTTCCATACTTTAAGCACATTGTATTTAAGATTTAAAAAACCGTTACAATCTTAAATAAACTAGAAGAAAATAATAACTGATTCCGATCCACTACATATATATTGTATAGCAGTAGGATACATCAACAGATCTACTAATCAGTACGCACTTTGAAGGTGTTTGGTTAAACTTATGTCAAATGACTTATATCATTTTTGCGAAGGTAATAAGCTAATAAGCAGAATCCCTTATAATGGGGATTTTCGAAAACACATAAGCTTACCCAAACGTACTCATTATTTTGCTTATATAATACTAAACTCACAAACTATATGAAAATGCTATTAGCATTAACGTGCATAGTTCAACAACATACTGCAGTATCTTTTCCAATTTCTGCAACTATTAGGTGGTGTTTGGGGTTGCATATTAAATGCAATGCAAGAACAGTGTTTTATGTAAAAGCTGTTAGACAAGCAGCTGATACAGTTGAGTGATTGGCAGTTCAAGAATTTAGTTTTTGATAATCAACTGCAAATTTCACCCCAAATACCCAAATGGCTTATCGGCTATCGAGCATCTAAAATACAGTAAGCAGATAACCGGTTTGAATAAGCAGCTTATTGTGTGGGATTATCAATCCTAACAAACATTAGATGCATCAAAATTAAATAAGCTCTCATACACTACTTAAACTCAAAAAAACAAATTTATCAAAAGCGCACTACTATTAAATATCAGTAGAGTAAATACAGTTAAATGAGTGAATCATAAACAAATCTGATTAAATCAAAACCAATCAACACTTGTAACACAAATACACAATCAAATTCATAGTCATGTGCTTAACTAAAAACAATTATAACATAATATAACATGCATGAGATAAAAACGAATCTAATAAGCCGATAAAAACTAAAAACATAGTGTTTCATTTACAACAAGTAATAACATCAAATCAAAAAACCGACTTAATCAGTATAAATCTAATCAAAGATACATATCTTAATTTAAAACAGACATACGCCTTACCAAATTGACAAGTTAATTCAAAAATTACAAAAAAGCCCTACCAAATTGATAACGTAAATTAAACACAAAAAAAATTAAAAAAAATAATAAAACCAAACAAACAGCTATGATGTTTTTACCTCAGCATATCAAAAATAACACTCAAATCAAGAAGAATTGATAATCAGAAGCTTGTGTGTTGACTTTGTTGTTCTTCATCTTGAATCCTCGGTGACCTTTTATATACTCCATTTACAGTTTTGTAGATCAATATTATGTTATCGATATCAATAGTTTATTTACGGTTTTATCAGCCAACGACTCATATCTTGAGGTATATGGGATGATTTTTTTTAAGGTTTAAAACCTTCATCTTCTAATTAGAGTGATGTGGGTGAATTTATTTTGGGGATGACGGTGAAGCGATTGTGTTGGAATAAGTCAGGTGAAAGACAAAATTAGTTTGTGATAAACCTTGATTTGGATAGGTAGGTGAAAATCTTATAAAATATAAAAAAGAGTTCTTAAATATACATTATGAGCAAAATGGTTTTACAAATAAAAGTCAGAGTACGTGTTTGATTTTATTTAGGGATGAGATTTCAATCATTTCAAAATCAACCGGATCGTATCTTAATCGCAACCGATTCTCGATATATACTAAGACGGCATCCATTAATAAATGAAAAAACCGGACCACTAATTTATGCTCGAAAAATTCAAGACAACTAATTCGATGATCGATACGGGATAAGTTAATTTGTAAATTTATAAAGCTTAACTAATATATAATAATGTCTTTATTAGTAATTTTACCTATAAGCACTATAAATAATTCAAGTTGGCAAACACTAAAAAAATGATTATTTGATTTTTGCAATATCAAACAGCATAATCAAATCCAAACACCATGTTTTAAAATCACGTTTTGTAACAACTTATTATCTGATTATTCGTTTTCAAAACGCATAATCTATTTTCTATAAGCAATCCCAAACACCCCCTTAACCTCTTGTGCTTTGGGCGAGTATGCATTGATTTCAGTATGGTTTATAATTGGGATTGTACCTTTAGTTTTGACTATTGATAAATACAAATATGACAATATGCTACTTAAATCATGTCTTAAAGATGCTACTTATGCTACTTTATATGTTTATTTGGATATGAAATAGTTTGCATCGTTATGATTTATAGTTATTTTAATAAAAAATTATCGTTCGTCAGTAAAGTTATTGTTAAAAGACATATAAATGAACAACATTTGCTCGCAAACGAAATTTACCACAGTAGACTCGCCGCAAGATCGCTAGGTACAATTTAGATTTGTAGAACTTAGTAGACAACAATGAGAAGGCTTGAAGCACTTTTGTGATATGCTCCTCCATTTTAGATTGGAACTGCGTTAAACATTCCTCCAATTTAGATTTTCATCGCATTACATGTTCCTTGTGAAACCGTTTCATCATCTCTCCTACCTCAATCAAACCTATCTCCAAAGCTCTTGCTTGTTGACATTCCATCCGAACCACCAAAAGAAGTTTTATTATTTTATTTGAAGAGTAACTCCGTAGATGAACAATAGATTCAATCGCATAGTAAAAGCGGCAAGAGTATACAGAAATCATTATCCTCATAATCGAATAGCTCTTATACCAATTTGATATGAGACGAATCGATAATGAGATATACACGAAAAATAAAAAACTAAGATAGAGTAATCAACGTTCGAGAGATCGAATAAGTGCTCCCAATAATAATATTAAATCACTAATCCATTCATATATTTAAACATAAAGTATATTACAACCTTAATACTCTATTTACAAATTTCTAGACAAGACTTCATTCCTAATATAACTCTAATTCCAAATCATTATATCATAAGACTCCTAATAAATTACTTTAAATAATTATCTACTAACTAAATAATAATAATATGATTTATACAATAATTAATATTGGATGGCTTTTATAATGTTGTAAAATGATGTTAGGTTCCCATATTAGTAACACAAGCATCAATATAGAAATATAGAAGAGAGAATGATCGGTTGAACAATAACACACACACACACACACACACGTTGAAATATAGAATGGTTATGCGTAGGAGTGAAAGTGAAATGAATTGAACAACCAACCTTCAATAGAAGGTTTACAAGACTATTTATAGGAGGGAACTAGGGCAACACTCTAAGTTCCCATCCTTTTCCTTATTGGACTAGGCCTAGGCTTATGGGCCTTCTACATAAGTCTAAGTTAAATAACAAACATAAAGGCCATATTAAGCTAACTATTACATATGAATCACTAACACTTGAATTAAGGTTTAGGAGTGATTCCAACAATCTCCCCCTAAGTGTTAGTGATGAATGAAATAGTGATAACGTTGTAGATGTTGATGTAATAGTAGCTTTGACGTCTTCTGACAATCTTCTTTCTTGTGAGAGGAAGTGTCTTGATTCGAACAATCTCCCCAGTGTAGAGAAATTGTTTTCTTTGAAGGATTCTGCTTTGACGTCTTCATTTTCTTTGTTCTTTAGTTCTTTGTTCTTTGTTGATAAATGTTGTTGTTGTTCAGATCGTCGCCTTCGCCGCTAGTGTCTCCACGTCTTTCTCCAACATGCTCACACGCCTTTTAACGTTGGATTATAGTTGATGAAGTTCTTTAAGTCTTTAAACTTTGTATATTCTTTGTTGATGAAGAATCATTCTGACTTTGTGTTGCCTTTGATTATGAGAGAACTTTCATAAGTGATGTCGTTGGTATGAGCACGGAGAATCACGAGACGATCAACCGCTGAGCTTCCATAAGAAGTAAACATAGAAAGGTTAGTAATAAGCGGATTCCACTTACAAGTCCGAACCGAGTGTTAACAAAGATAGTGTGAAAACACAACTCTAATTCTCACAATGGCTGTTCTCTGAACTGGAGTCCCACAAGTGAGATAACGCGATGTACCAAAGTACACCTACGGTTCAGATGAGTCGCTGAGGTACACCGAAGCATCATCTCACGACTGTAGACCGTTTGAGACCACTAAGCGTAATCCACGGGAGTTACCGTGACCTGCAATGTGGTCGTTTGATGTTGACCCTGCAGAGTTTCCATTCAATCACTGAGGATCATAAAAGTGAACCTCTCATAAATGTTCTCGACAGATTGCTAGGATCTGTGTAGGACTCGATAATGTACCACTATTGTTCTTTGTTGAACAACAAGTGATGAAATGTCAAGTGTACCTATGAGATCTTTTGATGAATCTCGCTCTAGACTCATATGCTGCTTTTGGTTTTCCGGAAGGAGACTAGGGAGAGGGTCTCCTTCTTCAATACCAGCAATCTCTAAGGGAAAGCCGATAGTTTATGTAGGGTTCCTGTGAGAATGAAACAAGCTTCTTTTGGGAGAAACTTGAGTGGCTAAGAAGGTTTAGTGCATGCGTCACTGGGTCCATGACGACTTTTATCTTCAATACCGGTGTCATCTAGTGACGACTAGTAGCATATGAATTGAACCCGTGTCCGCCCTAAGTTGAATAATATGGAGGGCTATTTCTTTTCACCATTTTCTTTGCATTTCTTTTAATTCTTCAACTCCTTCTTTCTCCGATTCTCATTTTCTCCTTTTTATAATCATACCTAAGGACTTCTAAGTACTAACTATTTGTGATGTCCTTGGGTAGATCCCTCCCGCTATGGCGGATCATAGGACGGTTATTCCTAACCTTAGTCACCTTATAACTCCATGACTAACCTATGTTGCCATAAAACCATTTTCATGAAAATCTTTCAAAGTGTTTGTGAATGAAAAACATTTTGTACCACTGTGAGAGTTTTATCTTTTAGTAGAAATACCCCTCCACACGCAAGCTTAAGTGTTAAGACGTAACTGCACGGTGAGAGAAGAGCGCACACTTTTGAATTGATCGACTCAAGATAGACAATCCCCCGCGAGACATGGTTACGTTGCATAGTTAAAGAATTACATTGTCGACTTTTAGGTGACAACTAGCTCTAATAACTACCTTGAAGATGTGGACAACCCCCAGAGGTTGTCAAACCCGTCAAAGTTCATGTCTATCAAGAGCTTCTCGAATGGGTACAATTTACTTGGATAAGTCTCGAAAGACAAATCTTTTCAATGTATGACTGTTCAGCCTCGTCAATTCATGGGTTGAAGTCTTTTCACACGAAGATTCAAGAGCAAATCACAACATATTTCTTATCACATATTTTTCTCCCCCTCAAAAATGGCATATAAATGTTATTTTTGACGAGATTGTGATATCAAATATGTCCATTTTGAGTTTTATGGGAAGATTACCACAAGAACAATTTGTGAACAAATATTTTTAAGCAAATACTCCCCCTCAACAAGTAATACTAACTTTTGAGGTTTTGAAAAAACGTAAGGGGAAGTACTTGTTCTTTTGAGCAAAACTTTGAAAATGAAAGTTTTGATAAGTTTTACTCAAAAGTAAGAAGCTTTCGCTCCTTTAATAAGGATTGTGGCAAGAAGCCGCACCACAGGGTCCTTTATTTACAAGTGCGGGTTGTACATTATATATGTGCACAAGCCATTGTGGATATATAATTACACATCCAAAATATGAAATTGAAACAGTTTAAGGGGTACCGGGAATTTCGGGTAGGTCGGCAAGAACTCCGGGAATGCGAATGGTGCGTTGATGGCTGTGAGATTAATGCGTTGGCGACCACCTCTGAAGCTTTCAATGTTACAGGCAATGGTCCCTTCGAAACAACCTTTCATCAATCATCTTGATGATTCTCTTTATCCGTCTTTCACGAGAATTCCATCTCTTTGTGACCCAATGCCTTGTTGAATCCCCTTTAACCGATATGCTAGTCCATCCACGACATGCTTCAAAGTTGAATCTCCAAATTTATGAAGCTTTGTACACGCCATCAAGCAATTGCGGTGTAATTCACTGCAGTAGACTACTCAAAGGGTTTCTTGATGAGAGTGAATTGAGGAAGATGGTTGATATCGAGGAAGTTCTAGCTTAGGTGCGGTGAAGTTGACACCGTGTACGTCGATAATACTCAACGGCAAGTTGCAAGTCTTCTACACGTTCTGGATCATGATGCTTCGATGAAGATAAGCAAGGACTTGATGTATTCACGTTGAATTTACGTAGAATTGTCTCATGCGTCCCTGTACCTTTGCAAGATCTGATCTTCAATGTCGTTGAGAGACAAATTCTGGAAGTCCGCTTCACATAAAGCATAGTCATTTTCGTCTTGTCTTTTGACCACGATCTTCTTTAGGAAGGTGTAGTCCCATTTAGGCGAAGAGCAACATGCTTAACAAAGCAACGATCCCTTGATCCTTTGTGCAGTTCATATTGAGATTTATGAACTGGCGACACGTAGTAGATTGGCGGCATTCGGCCAATGGTGAATCCCATACAGTGCATCGATGTCATACTCTTCCACTCTGTTGTTGAACATGTGGGTAGCCTTTTCTTCGATGGCTATGCGGTTTGAGTATATGGTCACGGAGAGCGGAAGTGTAAGTGATGTAGCGTATTTCTTTGACACATCGCTACCATGTAGAAGAAATTCCAAGTCGTTGTTGAAGAAGTATCGAAATGGAATATGAGGTTGATCCGGTGACCAATGGTAGGTAGAGGTTTGGTCCAATCATGTAGTATGGGCGTTGTCTTTTTCTGGTGTAGTCGATGTTTGCTTCAGGGTTGATCCAATCAATGTTGTTAGACATGGCTCGTGCTATGTTTTCAAGGTGATATTCAACTTCAATAGCACTTTCCGAGCTGTCTTTGAGTATTTGAAAGGCTTCATTCTTGATTCGTTTCAACTCTAATTTCGTCATCTTCTTCACTCGGAACTTTTCTTGCAGTAACTTTGCATTCTCCAACGTACTACCTTCTACCATATCTTGGTCGTCAGTTAAAGGCGGTGTAGCAGCAACAAGTGTGGAGAACCAATCATACTCGGTGTCGTCATCGTCAATCCATGAGACGACATCAGCCTTGGGAGTCTTCTTCTTTTTCTTGGACTTTGATGAGGATGATGGTTTCTTTGTTGTTGAAGTGGGAGAGGTGGGTTATTGTTAGGGCTCAGGGATTTCCTCATCGTTACCACCCGAATACTCAAAGTGATCACGGTTTCGAGTGCAGGGTGGTAACTTCTCGAATCTGAGGTTTTTCGAGAGAAGAGCGAGGAGGAGATCGTTGTTCAGCTGGAGTCCTTTGGGGTGGAGGTTGCATTGAAGATGATTCACCGGTTTTGTTCGGACGTTTAGGCTCATCATTCTTATCCTTATCCTTATCTTCATCGTCTCTTGGTCGTTTAGGCCTTTGAGCTTCTTCCACATGTGATTTGAGTTGGTATTCCACAGCGTGCTTCAAACAATTTACCTTCGGAGGAAGTAAATGTTGCGAATAGTTTAGACATTTGAGCTACGAGCATGTTAACCAATTCAGCATCTGAGAATATTATGGGATCAACTGGGTTGATGTTGACATGCATTGGTGTTGATTTCATAGTTTGCTTGGTCAAATGTAATAAATTCGGATAGAGTTGTTTGGTAAACATCTCCTTTGTAACTCTAGGAACGATGTCAAGAAGGTACTTGTGAGTATAGCCTTTGATCATCTCGTTCATTTCCCCTTGAAGATCACGTTGCATGAACTTCCGGATGTATTCCCTTCACTTGCATCTTGTCATTCTTATCATGAAGATATTGTACACAGTGGTCACCGAGAAAATTCAAACTTCTTGTAAAGCACATCTTTCTTTCTTACTGTTGCATGACATTTAACGATTCTTGTCTTAGCTTGAGAGATCCAAGATGCCGTTGGCTTCTTCATTGATTTGGATGTAGATCTGGTTGATCTTTTGGATGGTGGTGGTGAAGAATGAGATGATGAGTCTGATGATGAAGAGACATGAGGAGGCTCGGGGTCCTTAGGTGGTTCAGAAGTTTCCTCCTTAGAACGTGTGGAACTGTCTAGAAGAAATTGATCATAAGCGGTTTCTTCATCTCCGGACTTAGCCGTTTGCAGTCTTTGTTTCATCGCCAGGATTTTTCTCTCGGTCTTTTAGCTTTCGGTTCCTCAATATCAAACTCAATAGAATCCTCCTGTTGCTTTTGTTGCTGCTCAAGAGTGGTGGCACCCCTTATCGGGTTGATTAACCGCAGGAATTGGTGTAGATTGAACTCCACCACTTGACCCTCAGGAGGCCACCCATTTGATCCTTTGCAAACTCTTTCGCAACGGCGGAGTCTAATGATTTTGAACTTCTTCCTGTAATCAGTATCCGGAGGCTCTTCATCGAGCTTTCTTCTTCGTCTCAATCAATGGAGTCTTTCCTTTATCACCTTTGGGACTTGAAGGCTTTGTATTGTTTGAGTGTCATCTTTGACATTTTGAGTAAGTTACCTCTTCTTCCGATTGATTTCCTCGTGAGCTTTCATCCTTTAGCTTTTGTTGCGGTTTAGGCTTGGGAATAGGAATGGCTTCCTTAGAGGGAACTTTCCTTTTGAGTCCAGGTCTCCTCTTAGGAAACTTTCTTTGACTCTCAGTGCTTAAAGACACTTCCTCACTTCCTCTCGGTTTTCCTTGTAGGTGTGCCGGAAGATTTGTCATCGAGAAAACCAACTTTGCTTTCTTCAAGCTACCAGGATACCTTTTGTAAGTGTAGAGCTTTTTGATTTCATCAGACGAAGGTGATCCGGCAACACACGACACCTTGTTTCTTTGTTGTTGATTCTTTAAATCTGATGTTAGAGTTGGTTCGACAACATGTCGTAATTTTGGGGTCATTGAGTCTCTTGGGGATATCAGGATTAAGCCCAAGTGCTCTTTGGATCAACAGTTTTGTATATATGATATATGGAATTTTTGAGCCAAGCTTTTTGAGGAATGACATCATGTCGTCCCATATCGAGCTTCAATTTGATGTGCTTCATGTTGATCAAAGCCCAAAAGATTTTCAGTTCCATGAGCTTGGGGTGCTCATAGCCACTGTCACTGACCAGGAAAGCAGATTTGATGATGATGATGTAAAGAGTTCTCAGGGTTGAGGAATATTCTTAAGATCCACATGTGAATGCTTAGTGATTACTCCTGTAGCATCATCATAACCAATATCGATCGAGGAGCGTAGAGCAGTCTCTTCGGTTGGTGTGGCATTGAGTTGATTGGCTCGATGATTGGAATGAGAATAACCTAACCAAGTCTGAGGTGTGATGGTGACTTGTTTGTCATTGAGAGTCACCGTCACAACGTTTTGTCCTTTGATCATTTGCATTGTAGTCCGGAAGTAACTGATGAATATAGATCTCGCTTGTAGGAATTGGAGAGCATGTTCGATAAGGATGATTCTTGAATATCCACGGCAATTAAACAAGAGGACTCTAAGCAGGTGAGAGTTTCAAAGTCAACACGAAGGTTGTTCTTTCCAATCTTCATCGGATAGCTATTAGGGAAGATATCAGAGCATTGCGGTGAGAACATTTGGTGCATCTACATTCGCATTTGGCGTCCATGTCGTGATCTGGAAGATATTTAGCCAAAAGAACCAACATATCGAAAGACATTATGTTAGTCAACAGATGGTTATTTTGTCTAATTATTGAATGTGATATGTCGATGATTGTTACGAGTCCAATTTCACTTGTTTGTCCAATAGTCCAATGACGTCATGATAAATTTCGTGAGTTAATTAACTTTAAGTTTTAAAGTCCATATTTTCACTTATTATTCACAACTTGTTAAACATTTAAGCTTATTTGTGACATTATTGGTTTCGTTGCGTTATGATTTATTCATTTACAAGTTTGCACGCGTAACAATTCATAATAAAGGTTAAACAAGGCTTAGGCGTAGAAATGGAAAGCTTATGCGTAAACAGGAATGGTATAGCGCGAAACGCAAGCTTATGCGTAGGTTCTTGACTTACGCTAGCGTGGGAAAGGGGACCTTATGCGTAAAGCTTACGCGAGGCGCATATATATAAACCTTACGCGTAAGGCTTACTCGTAAGAGTAGACCTTATGCGTAGAGGTCAGCATTACGCATATCCTTCACAGGATACGCGTAGTCCCTTATGTAGAACCTACGCGTAAGCGCTACGGCGTAAGATTTCTCTTACGCATAACATGCTACGCGTAAGGTGATCCTTATGCGTAGATGTCAAACAACCTTGATTTTGAATTTTCACGCGTTATAAACCTGAAATAAGTTAATCATAGCACCAACATTAACACATACATTCATTCTATATGATTTAATCATGAACACTCAGTCAAATAGATAGGCGTAGAAATCCTTATGCGTAAACCTAAACCCTAAGGTTTAATTTCTACGAGTAAGAGATTTAGCCATAGGAATTGCATCAAAATGATTAGGTAAGTCTAAGAAGCCTATTAAGTTGTCTTATCCAAGTTTTAACATCAAACATGTCATGAATCAAAAATACCCAAACCGTATGAACATAAACCCTAAAATTTAAATACTATCACGATTGATGTTTCTGGGTGAGTTATGGGCATAGATATGATCAATTCTACTTATAAACAACATCACACAACAATCTTTTTAACCAAAAACGTTCTCATTTGAAAACCCCCAATTTCACGCATAAACCCGAATTCCCAATATCAATCAATTTGTGTGTCTGGGTATGTTTTAGTGATGAAAATGTAATCATTGATGTTAGAAAACGTTTTGACACTATCATTTTAACCATAAACACACAAACTTGATTATGTGTTCATGCATATCGTAGAACACAAAATCATCCATATACACAAATCTAACCGTTGGATTCGTTTAAAAATCAAAACCAATGTTTAAAATCATGTTAGAAACATAAAACCACTTACAGTTTGATGATCAAAAACACGGATTAGAAGAATGATTCTTAGGCGTAGGATTTGTTTGGTGAAAATTTAATGTAAAGAGTTAATGAGGTTGGTGGGTGTTTTGTAAAAAAAAACTTTATGTTTTTTAGTTTTAGCCCTCCACCTTTTCATTTTCATCCAATGCCTTTAACTTCCATTTTGGTTACCAAACGAGTGATATTTGGAAAGAAATTTGACGACACTCCCCTTGACTTAAGAATTAATGAAAGTTTATAAATGTTAGTCAGAGTGTCGATGAACCGAAATGTGACCACCATTATTAAAAAACAACCGATAACGTAACATGCAAGTACAAAGTTTTATGAGCGACCTAAAATAATTGTTTCTCCCCCAACACTTGTTCAAAAATATTGAATTTTGAAAGATTTGAGTGTTGTGGAAGAGTTGTACTTGCAATGTTAAAATAAATATAGATAGAAGAATATTTTTGTTGTTTTATCGGATTTTATAATTTTGTATTTTGTTTTTGAAAATATTTACAAAAGAGGTTTTGGTGTTTGACTGGTTTTAAGAATGTTTTAAGAGTTCATCCATTCCTCTTGAGTCAAACACCGCATACCAATCCGGTGGACCAACTCATTAAACCTAGCGGGAGCTAAAGCTTTGGTGAGGAGATGCCAATGGTATTCTGTTCCCCAAAGTATAATTCAACAGTAACCTGTTCCACGTGGTCCTTGATGAAATGATAGCGAAGATCGATGTGCTTTGACTTTGAGTGTTGAACTGAGTCAAGACGCGAGATCGCAATAGCACTCCGATTGTCGCGCAAGATACATCGGATACGTCAAATACATAACCATAGTCTTTGAGTTGTGTTCTCATCCAAATGGCTTGAGCACAACAAGCCGACATGGCTACATATTCGCCGGTTGAGGACGCATGTACAATCCTGCTTCGATTGCCATGACACCGTTTATCACCAAGAAATTGTAAAGCTCACCAAGTACTTTTACGTGAATCTAAGCATCTGCGTGATCGCCGAAAAGCGATTAGTTCAAAACCGAATCCTTGAATACGGATTCCCAAATTAATGGTTCCCTTGATGTATCGGAGGATTCTTTTAGCCTAGAGAGGTGGGTTTCAGTTGGTCTCGACTGATAACGGGAGCAAAGATATACGTCAAAAACAATATCAGTCGCTAGTGTTAGATACATGAGAGACCCAATGATACTACGGTATTTGGTAGGGTCCACCAATTTCCCATGTAAATCGGCGTCTAGCTTCTTGGTATGAGCCATTGGTGTGGCATAGGTGTCCGCAGCTTTGCATTCCAAATTTGTTTAACAATTCAAGGGCATATTTTGGACTGACTCAAGAAAATACCACGGGGTGATTGATGAACTTGTATTCCAAGGAAGAATGTGAGTTCACCCATCATTGACATTTCAAAATGTTTTGTCATAAGTTTTGCAAAAGCATTTGAGTATTTTAAATGTGTTGACCCAAAATGATGTCATCCACATAGATTTGAACGATTAAGATGTGAGCCCGTGATATTGTATAAAGAGTGTAGGGTCGACCGAACCTTTGGTAAACTTATTGGCAATCAGGAAGGATGATAACTTATCGCATTCCATGCCCGAGGGGCTTGTTTGAGACCGTATAGAGCTTTCTTCAGTTTGTAGATATGATTAGGGAACTCTGGATCAATGAATCCTTACGGCTGGCTAACATAGATCCGTTTCTTTCGGTTGTCCATTGAGAAAATCGGTTTGACATCCATCCAAAGACCGTGATGTTCATGTGAGCCGCAAATGCCGAAATATCCGAGCGACCTCAAGACGAGCAACCCGGAGCGAATGATTCTTCAAAGTCAATACCCTCTTCCTGTCTATAACCTTTAGCCACCGGACGTGACTTGTTTCTAATTACGGTTCCTTCAACATCAATTTGTTTTTCAAATCCATTTTAGACCAATGACGTAGACCCCTGTTGGTCTTTCAACCCGTTCCCATACTTCAAGACATTTGAATTGGTTGAGTTCTTCTTGCATGGATTCAATCCAGTTGTCCTTTGTAATTCTGGTCTTTAATGTTTTTAGGCTCGATAGCGAGGCGGTGAGTGCATGAATGCAATGTTCACCATCGTGTGAAGACGTTGTCTCGTTACGGGTTGATTCGGTTACCAATAATATTCTCAAGAGGATGGTCTTTTGTCCAACGATGTGTAGAGGGTTGATGTTGGTATATATTATGCGATTTTGAGGATTCAAATGGCTTGTAGATGATTCCGCAACATCAGGTGCAGCAGCTTCATTAGCAAACGGGTTAAAGAACGCATTTGGATCAAAATCTGCAGGTGGGGTACTTCATTGAGAACATCATCACCGGTTCATTGTCGTTGGATGCAGCTTTGTTCAACTGTTGTAGTAGAGTCAATCGGTGGTGCTTCATCAACAGTAGTTATTGTAGCTTGATTGTATCGGTAGAGCAAGGAAACATCGGATACACGGAGCACGTTCATCAATATCGTCCTGAACGATTGGAGCAAATAGTCTTTCCATTTGTTGGCGTATAAGCCGAGGGCTTGGTTCGGTGATGATGGGGTTTGAGGGAAGTTTAAGCGGTTATGACCGGGTTCCAAGTCGTTATACTCGAAGCCATTTCATAAGCTCATCAAAATTAGCATGAATCGTTTCCATAAACGCTTTGTACGACGATTCGGCATCCGGTAACCTTTAGAATTATCACAAAGTATCCAATAAAACTCCAATGTCGGCTTTGGCATTGAGCTTTCCAAAGTCATCACGATCATTATTTGGGTAGCAAAGAGATCCAAATACATGAAAGTGTTTGAGATTCGGTTTTCTATTGTGGATAAGCTCAAGCGGTGTTTTGTTGTGGCGTTTTGTAATTATTGAGCGATTCGAGTGTAGCATGCGGTTGAGGCAAACTTCACCCATAAGTAATCTGGAAGTTTAGAAGCGATTAACATCGTTCGCGGCTTCCACTAACGTCACGGTTTCGTCTTTCAACAACGCCGTTTTGTTAAAGTGCGTGCTATGGATGTTTGATGCTCGATTCCTACTTTCTCATAATATTCATGAAGAGTTTGATTCACAAATTCAGTTCCTTTGTCTGTTGAATTTGTGCGGCGGTGTTCGAATTGAGTGAATTTGAATTTTCGTGAGAAAGGTGATAATCATCTGTGGAGCTTGGTCTTTACTTTGAAGAAAATAAACCCAAGTCCATCTTGAGTAGTCATCAACAATTACCAAGATGTAGCGCTTGCCATTAATTGTGCGCACGCAGCGCGCGATCGGGCCACACAAATCCATGTGAAGAAGATGAAGCACATGCTGAGAGCTGTGTTCCACCTTTGATGGAAAATGAGCACGAGTGATTTTTCCTTGTTCACAAGCTGAACATAGGTGATCTTTAGAATACCGGAATCTCGGGAGACCTTTTACAAGTTTGTGTCGAGCAAGGTTGGTGATGGTTTGAAAGTTTAGATGTGAGAGACGACGGTGCCATAGCCAAGATTTTTTAGATGTAGCCTTTGAGAGTAGACAAATGGGAGATGAAGCAACCATGTCTTGCATTGAGATTGTGTATAGACTAGAATTGCGAGAGCGAGACATAAGATCGTTTCCTTGTAGATCACGAATGAAACAAGTTTTTTCCTTAAAAGCAACTTCCAAATCTCCATCGCAGAATTGACCGACTGAAAAGAGATTGTGACCGAGGCCTTCCACATAATAAACCCCGCTAATTTCAATATTGCCATTGATATAATCTCCGTAGCCCATGATAGCTGCTAAGTGATCATTCGAATCGGCGGTGCCAATGAACTTTGCAATAAAGTTTGATAAGCTTTTAAGGTTACCTGTCATGTGTCCGGGAACATCCGCTATCAACAATCCAAAGGATGATCGTATCAGACACTGCATTACACAGACAACACGGATGGAATAGAAGTAGATGTGGAACCCGATGAGTTAGAGGGTTCTCGCCATTATAGTAGAAATACACACATCAATGATTTTAGGCATCCATTTAAATCCTAGTGTATTATGTATCCATTTCTGCCATCTCTAACTAGTCTTAGATTTAGTCTTGGTGAATGCACTAGGTGGTACTACATTCCTTGGAGGTGATATGGAACTACAGAGGGACATCAATGCGTTTCTTAGAATCTAAGGGAGGCGGTCTACCAAGCACAGACTTAGAAGCATTAGTGGGCCTAGAGGTATTTCGATTCTTAGGATTCCTTAAATGAGACAAGATAGCTCTAGCAACACATTTGTCATGACAATCAGAAAGCATACTTTTACGACAAATAACACAAGAAGCATCAGAGTGAATATCAAAAGTACTTAAAGGTTTAGCATTCGTTACAACACTATTTCCATTACATTTGTCGGGCCTTAATATCTAAAGTAGGTGCAACTAGAGTCTTATTCAAAGTCCTAGGGTGTTCTTCTACTTCAGAATTCTTTATTGTTCTTTTCTTAGGTCGCAACTTCCTATTCTTCCTTGTATTGCTCCTAGGTCGTGGGAAGCGGGCGTTGGGAAAAGAGGCAACTATTCTGTTTTTTAGAGGGAAGCACATTAGTAACTTGTGTTGTGTCAGCAGCAACTGGGTTCACGTTTACTAAGTGTTACAGTGCAATTCTCTTAATGATGCTAGGTGAACTTGTTCATACTTTCCTAACATTTCACAGAACTTAATGATAGTGTGCACCAAATCTTGATTTTCGAGCGAAGATTTCGGCAAAATTCATGACTTCTTTAGTGTGTGCAAGAAAAAGATCAAGTTCGTTTGATGCTTCATCACGAGTTGCTTGAGTAAATCGGATATGACACCATATTCCTGTTTAACTTTTTCAAGTTCTTGTTCATATTTTGAGATTTGAAACTTAAAAGACACGTTTTGATCATCCAGTTGCTCAAGTTTTGGATGAGGAGTTTTTGCACGGAATCGCGATTTTGTTTTGAAAAGCAAGTTGTTGATCGTGAATATCTTTTTGACACCAATTAAGACGACGTGTTGCATTTGAAAGCTCGTTTGACAATCGTTCATTTTCAACTTTTAAAGACTCGAACTGAAGCACATTATCCGTATTTTCAACAATTTCAACAGAATCAACGGTATCGGCGCCAGATATAGAATCGATGCATATGGCAAAGAATGCAATAACACAACATTATAGATATCAGCACAGATAACATCTTCCAAGAGTCGATCAACATCTTTTCTCAACAGTTTCTTTTTACGTTTAGTATTTGAAATCGATGTTTCTGTTTTCTCGAAAACTGTTTTCATGAGACTGTAACACCCCCAAAATTTCACAGCGGAAGCGTTCGGGTCATGGGATGCTACTAAATCAATATACACAACACAAGGTAATAAAGAATAGAAATTCTATTCCATTTTCAAAATATAGATTTATTTAAGAAATAGTTTTACAACATTGTTTCAAAGTCACGGAAGTAAGCCCATAAAAATATATGTTGTCCCATTAAATTTGTATTAGAATGTTTGGAAACACTTCTGATGCCGCAATCTTCGACCATGCCTTTGCCATTGCCCACGCCAATAAGTAAACCCGAGAAAACATTAAAATGTCAACACAAAGGTTGGTGAGTTCATAGGTTTAAGTTTAAGAAATTAAGTTGGACCACAGTTGCACATATAGCATCTCCGTGAATGACACTATATGCAAAAGGGGCTAATACGCTAATACCAAGTTCATGCGACTAAAACTTCTACGGCGGTAAAGGTGCATGCATCTAGAAGCATGATAAATAAAAGCCCGGCGAAGTGTATTTCCGGTACACTCAATCAATACGATATGATATACGCCCGACGTTTGCCTATCCGATCAAACTTCGAGGGGGTGTCATCCCAATAGATCTATTCATAACAATCAACGCGCTCCCCAAAGGGAACTACGTAGCATAGTTGGGATTCAAGGTTGTTTCACGTAATAGTGTTTTAGCCAGTCAAAAGTGTTTTGCATGTTTCTCACCCCATAGTTTTATAAAGCAAGTAAATAAAAGTAAAAGTGGGGCTATAAACTCACCAGCTGCTTCGGTGAACAAGGCACAAAGAGATCAAGTAACAAGTGGCTCCAACAAGCAACCTAAATATATTATGGCAAGTCTCAGTTTGCAGTTTTGTGTACTCACGACTCGAAGTGTTTAAATAAGTTTAAATGTTTACAAGTGGTTGTGTTTAATGTTGCTTGTGTGGCAGAGTTTATGTTTAAAATGTTTAGAAGGGCTTGTAAGTATTTTTGTTAGTTTTGAAAACATATTAAAAGTTTAAGGAAAGTTTGCTAAAAGACATGAAGTGGAGGGTGAAAGCTGTCAATTGGTGAAACTTGTATCAGAAAAGAAAATAAAAGGGAAAAACAACCATTCATGGAATCAACCTGGACCCACTTGTTTGGATCACCCAACTTACATCGTCCAACTGAGCTAGGCATCTTTTAGTGTTTTACTTACAGGTTTACATATATTTATCTTGTGTCTATATTGATTTCCTTTCTAGCTATATTGCAAATTCATTTCCAGCGTACTAAGCATGGTTAGCATGCATTTTACGTTTTCAAATAAAAGTATAGATCGAGTTTGCTTACAATGTAAAGGGTGTACGAGTGAGATAAATGACCAAAGGACTAGAACCCGACTAGCTTATTTTTGGCTTATGAGCTTATTTTCGTTTCCAAAGGGTCGGGTTAACTTAAGTTGGGCCATAGTTTAAACGTGTTTATAATTTAGTCGCGATATATGTTTTAGAAGAAGTGACAACGACGTTTTTGATTCAAGACTTGGTTTCATATTAATAAACGTTTACATAGTTGATTGTGAGATTAAGATGAAATGTTAACGTGTGATGGACGAGAACATGGAATGAAAATGGAGTCGAAAGGGGACTTACAACACCAAAATGGTGGCGAAGAGACGTGTATGAGAGAAACAACGAGGCAAACGGGACCCATACACTAGCTATCTTCCAACGATTAACCCAAATAAACTTCCTAGTTTGCTAGTAACCCAAAGTTCTTTTTCTTCCTTTCTTCTTGCTCTACGTGAAACAAAGGGAGTGAAAATGAGATGTGTTTGTGTGTTTGAGAGTTGTAGGGCTTTGTGGTGAAGTAGCATGGCTTATATAGCCACTTCTAGTATGGCCTCAATAATAGTTTATTGTTACACTGCTTGGGAAATGATTTTAGTAAGAAAAAGAAATGGAGCATGTCTGAACTTCGGCTGAAGGCGAGGGAAAGTTGTATGGTCAAATCGTGTGTTGTGGGTAGGGAACATTGTTTCCATTGGTTAACAAAGTCAAGTGTAGGTCTAGGGGTCTAGGAGAAGGTTTTGTCTCTTCTTTTACTTGCACATATGCGCATGATACATTTGTCCAATGTGACTTGTTAATGCTTTGTGTGTTTAGTTGATAGTCACGAGAAAACCAAGAAAGGAAAAGTCATTGGTTTGTCTTACTACTCAATGCATGCACGCGTTTATTATTTGACTAAATGTTATTTGTTTGGTGCTTCTTTGTGTGTCATGCTTATTCCTATGAAACATGGAAGTCATATTTCAACTTTCACTTTGCCAAAATATTTGTTAAGTAAAAAAAAAAAATGCAATGGCTAGGAATTAGAGTAGGAAGAAAGATTGGATTGGATTGGTTTGGATACGAGAGCCCAAGGGAATAAAATGAATTGGATTGGATCGGGTTTGGGTTTAGAGGCCCGATGAAATAAAAATATAAAAGTTTATTAAATAATTATTTGTATAATTTTTATTATCGAGGTCGATGTGAAAAAAAAAATAATATCCCGTGACTTGTCGTGTTTAAAGTTAAACTAAGAAGAAAAAAAAATATGGCCATGTGAAAATCGGTAGGGGAAATTTACGCAGTTGTTATAGTACCACCCTTAAAAGAAACCACGTCCTCGTGGTTTACGATGCGAGAATTGTCGAGGTCGATGCGGTGACGAGATGCGAGAATATATACTTAAAACGTGACATGGAAAAGGGATAGTCGTTCAAGAAAGATTCGGTGATGTGAGGCGATAAGTGAACAACGGATAAAGGATTCATCAATCGGAATACAACGCGGTTTCATAAAAGAGTATGATAGTTGAGTTCAAAACAGAAAGAACAGATTCGTATGAGGTTATAAAGGATGGAGCATAAGAGTGCCATAGAGATCGTGACCAAAGTGACATAGGTGGATTTAACTACATGTAACAAACAAGTAGTTGTATGTTACATAAAGAAATAACATAGAAGCTTGATGATGAGTTATGCGCTACATAAAGAAATAACGTCGAGGTTGTCTGATACAAAGGCGAGGTTGCAATGCGTTACATACGAAATAACGTAAAGGTCGATCGCTGATGGCGAGTTGTATGCGTTACACAACGGAAATACTTGTAGAAGCGGTGACAAGTTGCAATGCGTTACACAAGAAATAGCGTAGAGGCGGTTATAAAAGCATAGCATAGTCGATATTGTAATAGTGGGCATGTTACAGCGGTTTAACATAGAGGGGTAACAAGTCTAAGCATTAGTAGTCTACTCTACACTATCCTTAAATTGTTATTCCTTAATCTCATCACTAGGTTTGTTACATCAACATTATTCTCATTTAAACTTCAATTTACCCAATCAAACAAAACGACCAAAATTTTAAAGTTTAAATGAGAATGAGCTTATCACATTTAAACTTCAAGAACCCAATCAAACAAAAAGGTCTTTAAAGTCTAAATGTGAGTTAATTAAGAAACTTAATGACTTTGAGAAATAATTAATTTAATTCAAATAAGAGCTTATACGAACATAAGATACAGCTGATAACACATAGTTGTGCACGACTACATGGAGTAACTGTAGGCAAGGCATGTGGCGTATATCGCCAATGGCGGCAAAGGTTGAAGTGTTTATAGGAAAATTTGGTTATAGTTTAGGTTTTGAAAAATACCTAATTCTCTATAACCTTGGCTCAATACCAATCAACACCCCAAAATTTCACGAGCGATTGGGTCATAGGATGCTACTAAATCAATATACACAACACAAGGTAATAAAGAATAGAAATTCTATTCCATTTTCAAAATATAGATTTATTTAAGAAATAGTTTTACATTATTGTTTCAAAGTGCGAGTAAGCCCATAAAATATATGTTGTCCCATTAAAATTGTATTAGAATGTTTGGAAACACTTGGATGCAGGTCTTCAAGAATGCCTTTGCCATTGCCCCTTGCAATAAGTAAAACAGAAAAACATGCTAAAATGTCAACACAAAGGTTGGTGAGTTCATAGGTTTAAGTTTAAGAAATTAAGTTGGACCACGCTGTTGCACATATAGCATCTCCGTGAATGACACTATATGCAAAAAGGGGCTATTACGCTAATACCAAGTTCATGCACGACCAAACTACTGACGGTGTGCATGCATCTAGAAGCATGATAAATAAAAGCCCGGCAAGTGTATTTCCAGTACACTCAATAAATACGATATGATATAATACCGGCGTTTGCTATCCGATCAAACTTCGAACGGGGTGTCATCCCAATAGATCTATTCATAACAATCGCGCCTCCCCAAAGGGAACTAACGTAGCATAGTTGGGATTCAAGGTTGTTTCACGTAATAGTGTTTTCAGTTTAGTCAAAAAGTGTTTTGCATGTTTCTCACCCCATAGTTTTATAAAGCAAGTAAATAAAAGTAAAAGTGGGGCTATAAACTCACCTTAGCAGTTCGGTGAACAAGGCACAAAGAGATCAAGTAACAAGTGGCTCCAACAAGCAACCTAAATATATTATGGCAAGTCTGGGCTTTGGCTTTTGTGTACTCAACACTCGAAGTGTTTAAATAAGTTTAAATGTTTACAAGTGGTTGTGTTTAATGTTGCTTGTGTGGCAGAGTTTATGTTTAAAATGTTTAGAAGGGCTTGTAAGTATTTTTGTTAGTTTTGAAAACATATTAAAAGTTTAAGGAAAGTTTGCTAAAAGACATGAAGTGGAGGGTGAAAGCTGTCAATTGGTGAAACTTGTATCAGAAAAGAAAATAAAAGGGAAAACAAACCATTCATGGGAATCAACTCGTGACCCCTGTTTGACCTGCAAACAACCGCATCCAACCGAAGCTAGGCATCTTTAGTGTTTTACTTTACGGTTTACATATATTTATCTTGTGTCTATTACTGTTTCCTTTCTAGCTATATTGCAAATTCATTTCAGCAGTACTAAGCATGGTTAGCATGCATTTTACGTTTTCAAATAAAAGTATAGATCGAGTTTGCTTACAATGTAAAGGGTGCAATGGTGTGAGATAAATGACCAAAGGACTAGAACCCGACTAGCTTATTTTTGGCTTATGAGCTTATTTTCGTTTCCAAAGGGTCAAGTTAACTTAAGTTGGGCCATAGTTTAAACGCGGTTTATAATTTAGTAAGCGATATATGTTTTAGAAGAAGTGACAACGACGTTTTTGATTCAAGACTTGGTTTCATATTAATAAACGTTTACATAGTTGATTGTGAGATTAAGATGAAATGTTAACGTGTGATGGGCGGACGAACATGGAATGAAAATGGAGTCGAAAGGGGACTTACAACACCAAAATGGTGGCGAAGAGACGTGTATGAGAGAAACAACGAGGCAAACGGGAACCCGATACACTAGCATCTTCAACGATTAACCCAAATAAACTTCCTAGTTTGCTAGTAACCCAAAGTTCTTTTTCTTCCTTTCTTCTTGCTCTACGTAGAAACAAAAGGGAGTGAAAATGAGATGTGTTTGTGTGTTTGAGAGTTGTAGGGCTTTGTGGTGAAGTAGCATGGCTTATATAGCCACTTCTAGTATGGCCTCAATAATAGTTTATTGTTACCTTTGCTTGGGAAATGATTTTAGTAAGAAAAGAAATGGAGCATGCCAATTCCGCCATTTGAGGCGAGAGAAAGTTGTATGGTCAAATCGTGTGTTGTGGTAGGAACATTGTTTCCATTGGTTAACAAAGTCAAGTGTAGGTCTAGGGGTCTAGGAGAAGGTTTTGTCTCTTCTTTTACTTGCACATATGCGCATGATACATTTGTCCAATGTGACTTGTTAATGCTTTGTGTGTTTTGGTTGATGGTCTGAGAAAACCAAGAAAGGAAAAGTCATTGGTTTGTCTTACTCTCTCAATGCATGCACGTTTTATTATTTGACTAAATGTTATTTGTTTGGTGCTTTCTTTGTGTGTCATATGTTTATTCCTATGAAACATGGAAGTCATATTTCAACTTTCACTTTGCCAAAATATTTGATTAAGTCAAGCGAAAAAATGTAATCTTTGGGCTAGGAATTAGAGTAGGAAGAAAGATTGGATTGGATTGGTTTGGATACGAGAGCCCAAGGGAATAAAATGAATTGGATTGGATCGGTTTTGGTTTTAGAGGCGATGAAATAAAAATATAAAAGTTTATTAAATAATTATTTGTATAATTTTTATTATCGAGGTCGATGTGAAAAAAAAAATAATATCCCGTGACTTGTCGTGTTTAAAGTTAGAAAGCGAAGAAAAAAAATATGGCATGCAAAAATCGGTAGGGAAATTTACGAGTTGTTATAGAGACCAAGTTCCTTGTGAAAATCCCTTTCCCAATATAGTGCACAAGTTTTCAAATTTTTGACATGGGGTAAAATTCTTTTCTGAAGAATATCTCTATGTTCTTGCGCCATTGGCGATTGAAAATGTTGAACTTTTATTTCAGAATGAAATTCAATCTCACGTTCCAAAATTTTGAGGCCAGATAAGAAAGTGTCAAAATATTTGATAACGCGACAATTTTCGGCATTAGTTTTTACTTCACTAAGTGAAGGTAAAGGACCATTAATTTGTGCACCATTTTGTTGGGGACTAACTTTAGAAACTGGTGTGATAACCAAAGGTTTGTTAGAAGTATCTTGTTGTGTGACAAAAGTTACGGCTTTTGAATAGTTAAATGGTTTGTTATAAACGACATTTTCCATTTTGACCGACTCTCGTCATCAGCATCTAATTGCTCCATCCGATTATATTCAACAACAGTCATAATTGAATCATCAATTCTATGTTCTGCAATGTAAACTTCAGGATTTGGTTTGAATGCTCTGTGTGAAAACTTAGGTTTGTAATCAGCAAGATTCGGTCCATATCCATTAGGATTTGGTTTGAAAGAAAACTTTTGAATCGTTGTGATTGATTCACCATGTTTATAAACAACAATTTTAAACTCTTTGATTTTGTTTTGTAAGTCGACAATTTCCTCAAGATAGTCATCTATTCATTTCGTTGAAGGCTTTTTGTACTCAGAGAACTGTTTTTGACAAGTTAACAACTCAGCCTTGGCTTTTGAGTTTCAAAGTAAGAGCGTTAATTTGTTGTTTATGTTCATGTTTCATTTGTTCTATTTGAGACAACAAAGCATTCTTTAAAGCGGCTAGATCA
The DNA here is from genome assembly GCA_910596185.1 of Chrysanthemum makinoi. Lineage (NCBI taxonomy): Eukaryota > Viridiplantae > Streptophyta > Magnoliopsida > Asterales > Asteraceae > Chrysanthemum > Chrysanthemum makinoi. Next base: position 183,681,905 of record OU343222.1, read on the forward strand.
CTTAACATGCGTTCCAAAGATTTTCGTTTTGATGTGATTTGGCAAAAGCGGCTTCAAAACCTTTTTCATGATTTTCTTGAGTTTTGAAAATTTGATTTGTCGAATTAATCATTCATTATCCTATTAACGATTGCATTTTCTCTTTTAATTTCATACAAATTTCCAAACGAGATTCTTGGTCTTTAATTAAGGTCAAGAGCTCAATTTCTCTGTTAGACAAAAGCTCATCTTGTTCAACGTGAGTCTCAACATGATCATTATTTAAATCCTCAAATATAACCCGCGAGTCAACTTGATTATCAATATTAACCATAAGGTCATCTTGATCATCAAATATAACTACAGGATCTATTTGATAATCATCGGAATGAGATGTGGATGGCTCATGTTGAATATTTTGATCCTTGTCGGATGGAGAAATTGGCGGAGATATCGACATCGATAATGAGTATGTTTTGTTCCGGTTTTGAGACAAGCCATCAGTGTCACACCTGGCCTTGTGTCACTCATGTGTAGAGCTTGCATATGTGCCATCAACATCTTCACTGCGCATTAGCCCGCAAGTCCTCCATATCATCATCGAATCGCATACGCCATAAAGCTCGTTCCTTGTTGGTAAGAGTGCCACCCGCTTCATCCTGAGCCAAGAGTAAAGCCTCTTTGTGATAAGAACTGCCTCTTGTCCTCGGCTTAGGACATGCATTAGCCAGATGACCCTTCTCATTACAGTTATAACAACGAAGACCATTAACCCCATTCCGAGGCATTCCCCTGTTCAACCACTTAAGCTCTCGTTGTTGTAGAGCACCACTGGTTATTCTCCCATAGCATTAAACCCTCGACCACCTCCCATCTCAACGACCATAACCACGATTGAACTTCAAGCGGCGTCCATTGTTCACAACAGCCTTCCTTGTGTTTGATGAAGAGCGAATCCGATTGTTGGATCTTTTTGTATACCGGCCGAAGGCTTTAGTAATCATAGCAAATCCTTGTTGCAATTCATCAAAAGCATCGGAGTCCTCATCGGCTTCACCGTAAGTGCTTGAGCATTGTTGTTGTTGTATGGAACCAATTGAGTTTGTTGAGGTTGTTGTTGTGACGGATCATATGGTGTGATGGTTGCGGTTGGTTGAGGGCGTGTTGAGGAGGAACACTAGTTTGAGCCCACAAAGCAAGTTGTTGATTGTCGGGTAATTGTGGGCCCGGAGTCCACGGATAGCCCTTTCTTTGTCAACTTCTTTTGGGTGAGGCTTCAAATAGTCGTACAACAATTCATTATGTAGCATGATGAAGATTTTTAGCTTGATGGAGAAAAATGACATACTTCTCCCATTCCGGACCAAGACTACTTAGGAACTTAGTGTTGACAGCAATTCGTGACATGATGATATTGTGTTTGTCCAAATCATTGATGATGTCTGAAAAGCGATGATGATATGACTCTAATGTCTCTCTGGTTCAATTATGAAGTGTTCATAAGCCAAGTAGATTTTGGATTCCATGTCTTCCTGATTGAGTGATGTGCCTTCCATAAGAAGATGAATATGTTCCACATTGCTTTAGCAGTCTTTTGAGCATCAACACTTCGAAGGATCGGATTGGGTAATCCCACAAGGATGTATTGCATTGCTAGTTCATCGGCTTCAAAATGTAGAAGTTCATCACTGCTTTTAGGTCTGAGGCAGTTGCAATATTGGTGACGACATCTCTTGGTGAATTGGCACCGGTGGATCGGGTGTGACAATAGTAGGCATCTGAAATGGACCTTCCACAATGACCTTCTTTAAGAACTTTCCATGTGGCTTCTTTAGATCACAAACCTAAAGAACCTTATCACCCATTGATCATAATTCCGGGTGTGAGCATTGGAGGTCTATAAAGTGAGCTCTTCATGAATTGATTGTTGGCTACTTAAGGCTTCACACATCTTGCCAAATCATGTTGGTTCCTTCATAGTACTCCTGGATGGATGTTGATTATAGAAGTTTGTGTAAGGTTGTACTTGAAGACTAGGTGGTGGTTGAACCATTTGTGGTGGAATTGCACCAAGTTGTGGAGTATGTTGTTGATTAAATTGTTGTTGATAAATTTGTTGTTGATGATTAAATTGTTGATGTTGTGGACTTAGTTGTTGTTGTTGTTGTTGATTATAAGTGTAAGGAAAATAGCTAGAGTATGGTGGTTGTGACATGTTGAAAACTTGTGTTGTTAAATGGATCTTTGTAGTCGAATGAACCTTTGTTGATGAAGTATCCTTAGGTGTAGAAATCACAGAAAAGCCAAGTACCACTTATGCGTAAAACACCAAAGATACGCGAATGTGCAAAGAGTTACGGCGTGGGATTAGCTTACTGCGTAAAGTAAGGAGAAAACACTAAAGTTGAAGTAAACAAGAAGTTAGCGAGAAACTTGGCGTAGGATTAACTTATGCGTAAGACAAAGCTTAGGCGTAAGATGAATCTTATGCCAATAGTGAAATAAATCTACGCGTAAGCTTATGCTTATGCGTAATTTTAGGGTTTTGCCCAAATGATATTTTACACTATCACAAAGGCAAAAGATATCCAAGTCGAAGTGTTTTCGAGGGCTTATCCAAGCAAGAAAACACGAGTAAGCCATTTAAATGAAGATCAAACCATCGTGAATTGCATGTAAGATTAGGGTTTCTCTTACGCGTAGAAATTAGCCAAAGTGATTTGCCAAATGATGTTTCCAAACCAGATTTTTGTGATGAAATAGCTTCAATATCACCAAAATAACACAAAGTGTGAAACTTGATGATCCAAAGCTTAGAAAACAGTTATGCGTAGAACAAGAACCACGTGCAAAATCTAGCTTAAAAACAATGATCCACGCGTAAAGTTTGAAACTTTTTGCCAAAAATAGATAGTTTAACACCTAAAAACGTTGAAAGGACAAGAATCTTGGATTAAAAGGTGTAAAAATCAATTTTTAAGCGTGACAAAGTTGAAACACCTTTTCTGCGTGCTAACACAAAACTTCAAAACAAATATGTTCACCCAACTATTTGGCTTAATGATACCATCTAGGTTCCCATATTCGTAACACAAGCATCAATATGTAGAAATATAGAAGAGAGAATGATCGGTTGAACAATAACACACACACACACACACACGTATGAATATAGAATGCTTATGCGTAGGAGTGAAAGTGAAATGAATTGAACAACCAACCTTCAATAGAAGGTTTACAAGACTATTTATAGGAGGGAACTAGGGCAACACTCCAAGTTCCCATCCTTTTCCTTATTGGACTAGGCCTAGGCTTATGGGCCTTCTACATAAGCCTAAGCTAAATAACAAACATAAAGGCCATATTAAGCTAACTATTACATATGAATCACTAACACTTGAATTAAGGTTTAGGAGTGATTCCAACAAATGAGAAAAAAGAGTTGTATTTCTTAAATTTTAAGATATTGAGATTGCTCCATTATAAACGAGTAAGATAAGATTTCTTTGGATGTTTGTCTTGACATTGTATGTGTTTTTTATCAATTAAATAATTACGGGTTCAAGCTTTAGTCTTGACATATGTAATGTTTTAGACAATATGACAAGTACACGATTATATGCACTTAAAAAATACCCAAATAAATAAATAAATAAAATAAAATAATGTTCCAAGAAGATTAAGAGACCATAGATATATTATGGGGCTGTAAATGAAGAACATTCATTAAACATTTCATTAACCGTTTAGTATTCGTTTATGTTTGTTTATTTATTAAATGAACGAACATGAACAATATTTCATATTCGTTTTGTTAAATGAATGAACATGAACAAAATTCTCGTCCATTTATTATGTGCGAACGTCTGATTATCCATTTGTTAATGTTTATTTATGTTCATAAACTTTATGTTCGTAGACGGTATCTTTTAATTATATAGTATTAAACTTGATTTACCTAAACAAAACAACACTTATAAAACAGTATATTATGTACTTTAATAAATTTTATGTTTGTTTTTTCACGTTCATTTATGTTAAGTTTTAAGTGTTGGCGTTCAGTGTATTTTTCGGTAAAATGAAGTGAACCAAGATGGACAAGGCTCCATCCGGTTTGTTTCTGATTCCTAGATTGTATATGCTTGTTTATGTTGGTTTTATTTCACAAAAAAATTCCAATCAATTATGAATTAGTGTGCTATCGACATGGGCTAAAAGTGCACGTAAAAATTTAGTATGCTATGGGCTTAGCGAACAAAGAATTGTTGCGGAACGATTGGAAGCGAGAATTAAGATAACAAGTGTTTGATATACCTCTCCGCCGGGAGTTTTCCGATACCGTGTTTTGTGGTCGTTAGTTGAAACGATGTAGTTCTTTACCAACGCCTTATCATTTTTTGTTGGCTTATGTTGGACACGGAAAAAGAATATCTCGGACTTAACAGATTGTATCATGTATAACAATCTCATTATGATCACTCAAGTATATGAATATAATAGGAATAATCATGAGCCAACCCTAGAGTATAAGACACTATATTAGTAGACGTTCTACATATCCATATTTAAACGGAAACTCTTGCTCCGGTGGCTAATCACCAACATCATTTTCGGAAGAAAAATGTTGAACAAATTCTATAAACATAATCACCGATAATACATGACCTGGTAAAGGTAACAGAAAAATAAGCTCTTGTTCATTGTTAATCTTGCCTCCCTAAGTTGTTAAGTGTGTAGTCTGATTTGTTCACCCCGATCTAACCACTGCTACAAAGTCGGAGTTGAACAAAGCCGAGCACCTTGGTGTGGGTGGATATAAATTGAATTACAGCAAATTAAATTAAAAACACAACAATAGATGCAAAAATTTCAGAGTCATGGTGACACCATCTTGCTCATATGTATTATCTTTTTTCCAGATGAAGAATTGACAAACAGATTTACACAGACAACAGATGATGTATGCAAAGGTAAGGAAAATGAGATCACTTCAAGGGTAAATGAGTAGGAAATTTAGTAATACCGGTAGTAAGTAAAGTTGTATTCATGGTTGTTTTTGTAGCAAGTACAATGGTTGAATAAGCAACGCAGTCAATTGATTGTACCAAAATGCAACTTCCTTTAACCTTTTTTCAGATGTACCAATGTAGTTTCATTATTACCATTTAATGTTGCTACTACTATCTGTAAATATGTTTTATTACCACCATCACGTGGGTCTACAGAATAGATCATGTTCAAGTAAAAAAGTGATTGAAAAAATGAGATAGAAGTGGTAATGAAAAGATGGTGTGATTGGAGCTTGTAGATAAATTTGATCATGTAGCTAATGCACGACTTGTCAAGCAAATCAACAAATGATGATCGACTCTAATTATCTAAAGTATACAAAAGGCTAAAACGTAAGATCTTAAAGGTCAAGCATTCTTTGGGTGAATATGGGTCAAATGAATCGGATGCATAAACTGTCCATTGCCGATGGATTGAAAGTGGTGTTGTCCCTCTAAAAATTCTACAATTACATCATGATGGTTGGTTTGACTTTGTCCTTATTACTTGCACATACAAAAATAGCACGGTGAAGGGGCATGTTTTGGCTAAAATTAACAATACTATATCTTTGAAACTCAATGACTGATAAATATATAAACTAATACATTCTATGTTTTGCGCCTTACCAAAAGAGATAATTACAAATCACAAATCAATTACCATATCCAAGCAGTTAAGAAACTTACCACAAACACAATCTTCTCAAAACATTCATCAAAACACATAGAATGCACAAATCCGCCAAGACTTTTTTCACACCATCAACTATAACCGCAATTCCAAATTCACCTTTGATATCTTCATGTTAATGTACCCATTCATTGTCGGAGTGCTTCTCTAGTTTACAAATCCAACATTCTGAAAACAAAAATGAAAATAACATGAAGCCTAATACCTTATTATTCTTTTAGTCTCATAAGCTTCAACTTAACCACTTCAAATTAGGGAAAAAAAAAAAAACACTAACCAATTAAAACACAAAATCCAAGAATTAACATAACGAAACACAAACCTAAAAAATAAGCAATCAACTATAACCAAAATCGTATACACACCTTTTTAGTTGTCCCACATGCCACAACAAATCACATAGTTCATCCTTCACAAATTAAGCATATAAAAAAAGTTAAAACCCCAAATGAATATAAACCAAATCACATAAAAGGTACTTGCGTATATTCAAGTATCCTTGACCGATCACTTTAGGGAAGAAATGTCCATAAAAAGACACAAAATTGTCGCCAATATATAATCAAACTTTTCTAAAATAAAGTGAAGAATATATATTAAAAGTCACAAAGAAAAGCCTTCGATCAAAATTATTACCTTTTAAATTTGTCTTTTTCTTTTTGTTTTGGACTTGAGATAGAGTCCATTGGCCTCTTTTCATAGCATGATAGAATGAAACAAATTACATTTTTTTGAATTATGTTATGTGATTTCAAAATCATAACAAAAAGTGTTCATGAGGCTCAGATGGGGTGGGGATCGAAAAAAGCATAAACATCTGCAACTGCAAATCTAGTGATTTGCCCCGCCAAGCTGACGTAAAATACCACCGCTTTATTAAAATCCATAGAGATTCATCACAAATCTCATAATCAGATTATTTCAGCGCGATTCTCATTATACATCTTTGTTAACAATGGAATGAAAAGATTAGGCACAAAGAGAACGTCTACTATGGCTGAAACTTTAGTAAGTTGCCACAAGAAGATGCAAACGACCTCATTTAGTCCTCCCACCCCTTACACTCATCATTGCCTGTTGTATCCCGAGTCTCATATCTACCAAAAATGTTGTCGCTTGTAATATAACACAATATGTACAATCTTGATAACTATCATATATACACACACTTTTCAAACCGTTAACGCCGTGGCTACAAAGAAACCTGGTTGGCTAGTAATAGATCATACCATACCAATCATCGTTGCCATGCAGGTTATTGTGAGACTTTCAATGACATAGCATTTGATGACAACCCGTCTTAAAAAGGATATTCTATAATAAAGTCAAGTAAGAACTAAGCAAACATAGTTTCATCACATTTTCATCATGAACCAAAAAGACCTAAACCATTGTTGATGAAGTTCATGCAAACAAATGATTAATAATAACCAACCAATTAAAAATAGAAACTGGTAGCATAAGTGCACCTAGAGTTGGTCCAAGTTGGGAGGCCGAACAAACAAATAAGTACATTGTTCCAACAAACTGCAAAGAAGAAGGAAAAATGTATACAAAGTTAGACTTATTAATCCATTTTATAACTTATAATATACCATACATGACATATATGGCAAGGTACAAAATTAATTTAAATCGAAGGTCTTTTAGTACGTACGATTCTCCAATTATATCAATCTTTGTATACAAATCACCATGTCACATTCATTACTATTATTTATTCATAATCATAGTACTTGAGCAACATGTTCAGATATACTACTTAAACAAATCCTTGGCTTGTTATTTTCAAAATGATGGGATCCAATAACATTTGAACTATTTAACACGAATAAGTTTCCTAACATGTTATTGTAAAATATTTTTAAACTTTAAAGATCATAGGTTTACATTGAATCACCAAACAATTTGAGGCTAACTCTTGGTTATCATAAACTTAAAATATTTGTCGTTTGCAAGTCAAATATAAACCATGTTTTGACTGAAGTGGTATTAAATAATGATCACAAGCTTTTGAACCGAGAAGTGCTTCAAAGTTTGTTGCTTTTTGTACAAGTTTTAGTAGTCTTTATTATTCATGTCCATACTCAATCTCATTTGGTTAAATATTTTATAACTCGCAGCGACCCAAATGATTTCACTAGTAAGTAATTTTTCTTAATGTGTTGTGAAAGAACCGTCTTGATTATACTTTCTCCTCAATCTCATGATAATTGTAACAATTTTCTTTGTAAGATAGCGTAATGTTTATGAAAAGAAAATAAAAAAGGTGCCCTAAAATCTCGATCCGTGCATAGCATTCACTCACATAGGTGAGATCAACATAAAATTCTCTAAAGATCAAATGGGTAAATTTTAGTTGTTAATTGTCGTCGCAATGATTTAATGGGTAAAGTAAGATGATTTAATTATAATTGCATGATGATATGATTCATTTTAAATAATGATTAACGATTATGAGATATTTAATTAAAAAAAATGAATGAAAGTGGTGTTTTTATTTTTATGAAAAAATGAATGATTAAATTGTTGAACTTTTCTCTTAGATGACCAAGTTATATCGCATGAAATTCACAAAATCGACACATTACAAGTTATTCCTTGATTAGCCATGATGACATGATTGATTAATTCTTTCTTATTGGTACGTTTTATCATATCTATGACAGCCTTTTATGTCACATACATGTTTCTCATTTTTGTGCATTAGTATGCTTCCAACGCAGAGCAAAGCGTGGTCGAACTTGTATTTTCATATGCCGACCAATTTACATAAATATACCTTTTTTGTCATTTTGTTTATTCTTGGTTAAAAAAGCTCGTCTTGTTCACTAGTCACAAGATGACCCAATGATATGAACTAGTGAGGGGCCTTTGGTCCCTTTAACCATTTTTGGATTAATTTTACAGGAATATCCACAATTTATGGATTCTCTTGTTATTGGTTGATAAGAATTTTTCAAAAAGTGATTCACAAATTTAGCTTATTAATGTGTTTTGGCCTTGTGGATATAAAACAATTGATCTTTTTAACATTTTCCAATCATTGTGATATATTTTAGATGACAAAAAATATTTGATTTATATTTTTCTTATATAAGTTAATAAGTGTTTTAGATGGCAAAAAATACATGATAGTCAATACTACTACAGTTGGCCATCTTTGGGCTTCACGACTGCATTAGTGCCTTAGTGGGTTATGGGGAAAAGAGCTTGGCGAATTCTTATTAGTGGGCTATGGGCTAAGTATAAAACAACAAACAAAATGTTTGTGGAAGAAAAGCTATAGAGAAACCATCTTTCCTCTAGCACTAGAATTAACATTTGAATTGTCTCATAATGTTTGGTGCCAATAGATGTGTATACATAGTCAATCCAACAAATCTCGGCACAACTGTCTGGTCCCGTGCCGATGGTTAAGTCTTCTATCTAGCTAGAAGATGTTGGCCCTAGTATGGTGCGAAAAAGGTGGTTGTTAACCATGCTTTTGTACCATAAAGTGCTACAAAGTCTGTTGCTTTCTATTCAAAATTTAGCACCCTTTATTGTTCCTGTCTTTGCTCAATCTCATATGGCTAAGAACTTACACCTGGCTTAATTGATCGAAATAGTACCCAGTTTCTTAATTTGTTGTAAAAGAACCTTCTTGATCATATTTTCCTCTCAATCTCATAATAAATGTAACAATTCTCTTAGGGTGTGTTTGGTAGAGAGAAATAAGCACAAACGAAATGAAATCATGTCATTTCCATTGTTTGGTACATCAAGGAAATAAAAAAAGCGGAGATATCGATTTCTTGAGAGTTCCCTTCTTTGTATTTTGATTTGCTTTCGTTTGGGGGTGGAAATGGGAGAATTGGATTTACAAAAGATTAAACCTAATAAAAAAATGAAAATTATAAATAAAAAGATCACGTGGTTAGCACATTCACTTTTATCCGCAACATAGTAGATGGTCTTTTTCCTTGTTCTTGGTCTGATGATTTCCGTCAAGTACTTTCACTTTCCAAAATTTACAGAGTAAGCCAATTTTAATTTTGAATCTTTTATACAAGATGAATCGTCACCCATCGTTTCAAATTGAATTGTAATTTTGAATCTTTAATGCAAATCCGTCACCATATTCTTGTTTTACAAAAGAGACCGAGTGCAACATTCTTAATTTTGACAAGGTTTTGATGATTCATTTTTTTTATTGCTTTCATAACTTTCTCGAATTTGCCGACAAATGTATAAACCATAAGAGATCTAATTTGTTTGCAACAAATTAGAAAAGTTTTGATATTTGGTATCACAAATGAACAAAAAATATTTTTTATTCTTGTTTCTCGAGTTGATTTCCCGATCTTACCAAACAGTGGAATTCATAAAATTTTCTCAACCCATTTCATTTCTCTACATTTCTTTTCCTTTATTCATTTCATTTCTCTTAATTTCTCTCTACCAAACGCACCCTTAATAGAATAGCGTTACATCACATAAACACGGCACATTTTACGAGAAAAAGGCAGAAATATTTTTTTTAAAAAGTGTCGTAAAAAGTGTTAAAATAACCAGATCTGCTCTTAAATCAACCACAACACAATCAATTCACCCAGCCAACCACCCCTTGGTGAAATATTTTATTAAACTGAATAGACAAGAAGATGAGTCCACAAAGCGTGTGCTCACCAAACAAATACACAAGACAAAGATAATCCCCTTCAAAAGGGTTCTATCTATCTCACTACAAATATATGAATACACCAGATCCTCACTACAACTCTCAATACAACCTAACACTCTATAAAACTGATCAAGATGATCAGAGTTAACCAACACCAATAATACCAGACCACACTTGAGAGAAAGAGACTGCAACTTTTGTGAGAGAGAAACGATATGTGAAAGATATCTCCAGCCAAGAGTTAGGTATAGCTTTTATAGAAGCCAATGTTACACTTTAACCCTTCAAAAGATTAGAACACGCTAACAAAACTAAACATACAAACATTAGACCAAAATGGCATAACAAGCCCTTTGACTTAAAGTCAAACATGAGCTTGTATCCCAACTCATATATTTCAACACCCCATCTCAAGCTCATGGCTTGAACAAGTCTATCGAGACCCACTTATCACAAAACAACTTGTGTTGAGAAACACTCAACCCTTTAGTAAATATATCGCAACATTGTTGAAAGCAACTTTCAAAGTTTTAATAACCCCTGAAGATACTTTATCTCTAACAAGATGTAAATCAATCTCAAAATGTTTGGTTTTTCATGAAAACCTGGATTAGCAATGAATAGCGGCTCAAGCTATCACAAAAAAACTTGCAGGTAACAAATCCTCTACACCCAAATCTTTAAAAAAATTTATAACCCAAATAAGCTCACAAGTAGTAGATGCAAGACATCTATACTCAGATTCAGCAGAAGATCTAGAAATAGTGGCTTGTTTATTACTTTTCCAAGAAATCGATTATTGCAAAAATAGACACAAAACCGGCTGATTTCCTAGAAACAGGACACTTAGCCCAATCTGCATCTGAATAAGCATACAGATTAATACTTTTACCATACACAAACTGAATACATGTACCAGGAGCCTGTTTTAAGTATCTCAAAACTCTAAGGCAAAGAAGTAAAATGAGAGTTAAGAGGAGCATGCATATCTTGACTTAGACAATGGAACTGCATAAGAAATGTCGGCCTAGTACAGATAAGTATATAAGTTTTCCAACCAATTTTGATACTCAGTCATATTAAACAAAAATTTATCATTTTCAGTTTCAACATGACTCAAAACCACATCTACGCAAAAGTAGCAGAAATGAGCTTACAAGCCAATAACCCATATTCAAGTAACAAATCCAAACAGTACTTTCTTTGAGAAAGACAAAGACCAGATTCACAATTTAGAACTTCAATCCCCAAAAAATATTTAAGTGGACCAAGATCTTTAATCATAAACTTTGAATTTAGAAACCTTTTAAACTTCTTAATCTCACTGACATTATTACCAGTGATGACAATATCATCCACATAAACCAATAATGCCAAGAAAACACCATCACAATCTTTAGTGTACAAAGAGTAATCATTAAGACTTTGTTTAAAACCATTTTCTACCAAAGCAGTGGTGAGTTTTTCATTCCACTGCCTAGGAGCTTGCTTTAAACCATACAAAGACTTATTCAATTTACACACTCTAGTTTCATTTTTATCATAATAACCGGAGGCAATCTGCATATACACATCTTCATACAAATCTCCATATAAGAAAGCATTATTAATATCGGTTGAAATAAAGGCCAATTGTTAGAGACAGATAAAGCAATAAGACACCTAACAGTAACCATTTTAACAACTGGACTAAATGTTTCTTCATAATCAATACCTTCCCTCTTATTATAACCCTTAGCAACAAGTCTAGCTTTATATCTATCAACTTCACCAGTAGATTTAAATTTGATTTTCCAAATCCACTTGCAACCAATAGCAAATCTACCATTAGGCAACTCACACAGTTCATAAGTATTATTCCTATGTAAAGCTTCCATTTCAGAATTCATTGCATCTTTCCACATAGGATTTTGAATAGCCTCAGAAGGAGATTTAGGTTCACAAGACTTATTTAGAGTAGTAGAGAAACACATATTAACTCTAGACAGATTGGAATAAGACACATATTTCTCAAGACCATACTTCACATTACTACCAACAACAAAGTCATTAAACCAAACAGGTTGAGTTCTAGTTCTGCTAGACCTCCTAGTGCTTGGTGGTGCTTCCATTTGAATATTTTGATCCTCACCATTGAAAACATTTTGGTTTATGCCCTCAGAGGTGATATTTTCATCTATACGGGTTCGTTGTGTTTGCACCTTCTTCATTAAGTGTTATGTATCACGAAGGTGCCATACCACTACCTTCCTCATTAGAAGGGGCCCCTCTTCATCATAGGGACTTTCGGACCCATGGACATCAAAAAATTCAAGTTGTCTACTCCATTATCATCAAAGTTTGGTTGAGTATTAGATTTACCAAAATCATTTGAAGGTTTATGAAAAACATTTGATAACTTCATTTTAAAAGGAAAGACAGTTTCATAAAAAGTGACATCTCTTGAATAAAAACAGATTTACTATCCAAACCATACAACTTATAAGCCTTTTTCACACTTGAAAAACCAATTAAGACACATTTTTTAGATTTAGAACCAAACTTATCATGTGAATTTAAACAAGAGAGTAGCACGGACATCCAAAAGATCCGATATGAGAGAGACTAGGATCCTTACCATACACTAAAACATAAGGGAAGCACCGGACAAGACAGAGGAGGAAGCATGTTAATTAGATATGGCCGGTTAAGACACAGCCACATATTCAAGGGAACCCCCGAAACATAAGACTCTAGCAACATTAAGAAGATGTCTATGTTTCCTCAGCAATCCCATTTTCTTTGGAGTATAGGCACAAGAAGTTTGATGAATCATCCCTAATTCAGAAAAAAGAGTGGATAATTGATTATTTACAAATTCAGTTCCATTATCGGACCTATGATCTTAACTTTTTATTAAACTGTAAAACAAGTTTTATAAAATTTGTAATATGATCACAAACTTCGTTTTGACTTGAGAAGATAGACCCAAACAGCCCTACTAAAATCATCAACCAAAGTTAAGAAATACTTAAAACCTTCTTTACTAGTAACCTTATAAGGACCCCAAACATCACAGTGAATAAGATCCCCAACAGTTTTAGACTTATGTTCACTTAAAGGAAATGGTTTTCTAGTTTGTTTGGCCTTGTGACACACATCACAAGGAGAAAGATGATTCACCTTTTTAAAAACAATTTTATTACCCAAAGTAGACAAGACTTGATCAGCAGGATGACCAAGTCTTTGATGCCATAACTCATTAGAAACATGACAAACAAAGATAGAATTATACATAGCAAGATTAGACTCACCACAATCAGTTTCATCAAACAAATATAGACTAGCAGAAACACTACCAGTCCCCACAATTTTGCCCAGTTTCAAATCCTGAATATAACATTTATGCTCATCAAAACCAACAAAGAACTTACTGTCATTAATCATCTTATTAACGGAATGTAATGACATTATACTCGGGAACAACAAGAACATCAAACAAAACCACACAGAAGTGAGTCTAAGACTACCAATAGCGAATATTAGCAACATTACCATTAGGGTGACCAACAGTTAACATGAGACTAGAAATATCAACAACATTAAACATATTTTTGGTAGAATCAGTCATATGCTGATTAGCACCAGAATCAATAACCCATCCTAAGGTAACATGATATTTCTCAGAACTAGACTTAGCACAAAAAAACCTCTCAATATGCGGATTAAACATCACATTATTATTGAAGAAGGTGGGAGATATACCTGCCATACTTGCAGAACCATTAGCAGAAGGTTTTTCATTAATGAGACTTAAAAGTTTCATCATTTGATCATTAGTGAAAGAACCAGTCATAGAACCGTAGTAGATGGTTGAAACACATCGCATTATTAGGATTAAACTTTTGACAACACAGATTGTTTTGTGATTAGGATTCTTTTAAAACCGGTGGATAGCCATTCAACTCAAAACATCTATCAATAGTATGCCCAATCAGACCACAATGTTTGCAAACCAGATTAGGATTAGGTCCCCTATTACCAGTATTATTGTTACTATTACCATTTCTCCTAACAAAATTGTTATTAGAGTTGGAATTGTTATTAGTCTTAGCAACAAAAGCAGCAGGTTGAGTCTTACTATTAGGACCAGAAATAGGGTGAAGACCTCTATGATATTCCTCTCTAGAAACCACATTAAAAGCTTCTTTAACATCGTGCAAAGGGTCCCTAGCAAGAATGTTACTCCTAATAGGTTGATACACATCATTTAAGCCCATAAGAAACTGCATGAGTCTAACAAGTTGATTATGTTTCAAAATTCCCTCATGAAAGGCACAAGTACAAGCGGTAACAAAGTTAAGGTATCAAATTCTCTCCAAAGAGAATTTTAACTTATGATAATAATCAGGCACAGACAAATCACCTTGCTTAAGAGAGTTAGTCTTATGAATCACATTAAAGATAACAGAACCATCAATTTTATCATAAGTTTCATGTAATTCATCCCAAACTTCAGATGCAATTTCAGAGTAAACTTGACCTAAGTACAATTCAGAAGACAAAGACCCAAGAATCCAACCAAGAACTATAGCATTACATCTTTCCCACTATTGGGAAAGAACTACACTAATAAGGTTTAACACAAGTACCATCAACAAATCCCATTTTATTTTTACCTTTCAAAGCAATTTTCATAGCAGTAGACCACATTTTGTAATTATCATATCCATGAGTTTAAAATGCACAATAGGAATATTAGAATTATCACTAGAATGCAAGTAGAGAGGATTACGGCATCCAAAGAACTAATGAGAACTTCAGCCATAATGAACCAAGAAATAAAAGAAACAGATAGCAAAACCAGGAAAAATACTAAAGAATATCGAACAAAACTACCAAGAACACTAAAACCAAAGCAACAATACTACCAATAATACTAAAAACAACTATTATACTATCAACAGAACACTAAAAAACTCACACCCAATTCTATGAAGCACCAAGTCTTACACCTATCGTGGGAAGAAGCGGTTTAGGTACCTCCTCGAGGAGGCGAGGTCAGAGAAGTTACCCAGAAGTTACCTTACAAGAAGATACTTGTGAGCAGTTACCAACCTTCTTGATTCAAGTCAAGAAGTCAATAACCAACCAAGAACCCCAAGAACACCACTAAGAATCACCAGAACCAAGATCCCCAAATTTATCAATTAGGGTTTCAAAAAACCCAATCGATAAAATCAAGATCCACCACTAAAACCAACGATTAATACTACGGCCGTTAAGAAAACAGCCTCACAAGATCCCAATTGCTCAAGAATCAAGAAACCCCTAAATTTGAGATCAAACCCTAGAAACCCTAATATCAAGAACCAACGGAGATCAAAGCCTTGGCTCTGATACCATGTTAAAATAACCAGATCTGCTCTTAAATCAACCACAACACAATCAATTCACCCAGCCAACCACCCCTTGGTGAAATCTTTTATTAAACTGAATAGACAAGAAGATGAGTCCACAACGCGTGTGCTCACCAAACAAATACACAAGACAAAGATAATCCCCTTCATAAGGGTTCTATCTATCTCACTACTAATATATGAATACACCAGATCCTCACTACAACTCTCAATACAACCTAACACTCTATAAAACTGATCAAGATGATCAGAGTTAACCAACACCAATAATACCAGACCACACTTGAGAGAAAGAGACTGCAACTTTTGTGAGAGAAACGATATGTGAAAGATATCTCCAGCCAAGAGTTAGGTATAGCTTTTATAGAAGCCAATGTTACACTTTAACCCTTCAAAAGATTAGAACCTGCTAACAACAGCTAAACATACAAACATTAGACCAAAATGGCATAACAAGCCCTTTGACTTAAAGTCAAACATGAGCTTGTATCCCAACTCATATATTTGAACAAAAAGCCTTGATCGATGGCATTCGATGACAAAGTTCAACCGACACAATTTCGAGTATAAGTTGCTTTACTAAACACATGTCAAGTTATTCCAATTGAGGTTTCCGTTAGTTTGCCTGACATGATTGGTTTTTTTTGATTGTTTTCCCTTTAGCACATTTTTATCATATGTATGACAGTCTTTGTGTCACATATATATGTTTTTTTTTTTCTTTTTTTTGCATTAGTTCCCTTTACCCGGAGCAAACGTGTTGCAGTAACTTGTAATACATATGAAGTTAAATTATATAAATGTACTTTCGTCATCATATTTATTCTTGGTGTATTGTTTGTCTTTAAAGTTCAGCTTGTTCAGATGATGATCCAAGGATATGAATTGGGACCTTTGGTCCTGTAAATAATTTTTGGGATGATTTTAAATGAATGGACATAATATTTGTTGATTCTGATGTCAACATGTGAAAGTTTATATAGATCTGATGAAAGCAAGTGACATGGGTAAATTTGTCTATTCTTGTGAAGGGATCCTTGAAGTGTTGTTTACACCTACATGATAAAGAAGAAATTTAATAAATTAAAACATGAGTGTTTACATGTCAATAAAACTCAAACTGTTTTAACGTTTATTGAAAAATTATGTAGTTTAAAAAAAATTATTTGTTGTAAATAGAAGAAGAGATTAGTTATCTTCTCACATATTGTATTTGTTTTAGTTATTTTTAAAAGCAATCTTTCTTCTTTTTAAGGCAGAAGTATGAATGTCTGCTTCTTATTTCTTCATATCTCTTTCAATGAAATTGAGTGTTGTTATGGATTAATTACATGTTTGCAAAACGACTTTTTAAGGAAAACATAAGTTTCAAATTGTTTGCCAAACACCAATTGTTTATTAAATCATTTTAATTTTCAAGAAACAATTCCAAGCACCTTCTAAAACTTGAGATAGAGTGTAGACTGAGAAATCATCATCCCCAAATGCTCGTGGTCCTCGTGGTTTATAATATTATTTTTATTTGAAACATGTTATATATTTTGCTACATTATAAACTAGTTCTAAAGAACTAATTCCATACTAGTCATTATCATTTCTTAAAAATGAAAGCTGTCCTTATTTTTATTTTTTTTGAACGGCGGATTTTATAAAAACTAGCAAAAGCTAGCGAAAAGAACTACAAAGGGGGAATTACAATAGGATTACCAAGCCAATCTATCCATCTAAATCTGCACTTAAGATTTCTAGATGAAATCCACAAGAACGATTGATGAACAATAAAATCCCAAATGTTTGCTTTCTTCGGTTTGGTTGGAGAGAAGATCATAGAGTTGCGAAAGTTCCAAATACACCAAAGCATAGTAGACACAATCCCTTCAATGATAGATCTAGCAAGCTTCAAACTTTAAGCGGAATCAAGCCAAGCAAACCAGTCACCTATGATGTGCGACTCCGAATAATCAAACAACACCAACGAGACAAACGTCCCCATAAATCACGAGCCATACCGCAAGAGAAAAAAAGATGATCAGCGCTTTCGGTATGATCGTTACATATAGGACATAAGAGGGAATGAACATCAATACCTCTGTTATCCAAATTGTCCAAAGTGGGGAGCTTATTAAGGCGAAGCTTCCAAAGAAACACATTAGCCTTGATAGGAATTATATGTGACCAACGAGTAGGAATAAGAGTACCTGGTAAAATCAAATCATCAATCCTTATTGGTGTATTAACTTGCGAAATATTAATTGGCACCGAATGTTATTGTACTGATTGTAATAAAACTGTACGTAGTTGATGTACAACATTACGGGGTACTATTTAAAGAACTTAATAATTACATTGATCGAAATTGTGGAAACTCGGAAACCAAAAAACTACAAAAATAGCAATAAAATTAAGTGAAAAAAACCATAGCATGCAACATATTTTCATGACTCATTAATATCTCTTTAGGCAGTTTCGTTACAAAGTACTTTCACAATAATTTAACATCATACTTTTAGTACAATGCATAAATATACAACCATATCGTTGAAAATTATTTTTTTACACATATATCTTAATCAAGTCCAAATCGTTAGAAAGATAATATTTGGGACGTTTTAGTACATTCAAACATAAGGATGCACTTTAAACTTGAAGTTGACATCTTATTAATGTAAACCAAACGCTCTAAATGAGACTGAATATGATTAAAGGCTAGTTTCTACACCTAGATCTAAGAGGTTCAAATTATAGCAATTCTCAGTTCTATGAAATAGTAGCAAAGGGGAGTAACTATACCATACACACATAAAGTTCGTTGCACGACAACTAAACTTTAGATGACAAAACCATCCATTGCAACACACTAAACTAAACTTGAATAGGCAAAGGCTTTGTGCTTAAGGGTAGATGGTATAAGAAAAATGTATCTTTGAAGCATAGAGTTGCACGACATATTTTGAAGACTTATAAGCAAAAAAGAAAGAGTAAATGATAAACGCCAGGCTCGGGTGTATGTTTATTTGACGCTATGCTTATAGGTCTATATGCTAATAATGAATTATTTGACGCTACCATATTGGACCACCCAGAAGAAAATCCAGACAGCGTTCCTAACGATGATGCCTCTGCATTTACGTGACTCCTGAAAAGCTTTGTGTGCTTGATGGGTTTGTTTGTGATCACCTTTCGGACGATATTTTGACTATATTGTCCTTATTTCTTTGTGATGATTTTTCTTAACTTGTAATGTTGTTAAGTGGTTTTGTAGTGGAACATTGATATATCCTATGAAAAACTTTATTGTATTTGTACTTGGTTGCTTTTGATTTCGGACCTTGGGTTGCCGGGCATGATTTACTATCTTTTTATTTCCGTACTTAGCGTTTTAGGGATCGCTTAGTTTGGTCAATGGGTTTGCAATACCACTTATATGTCTGAGTTAATTATGAGGTTACTCGTCCTTGTATCGGGCTTGCAATACCTCTTACGCACTTTGTGATTGTGGAATTGACTTCCAAGTTATGCATGCACATGATAAGAGTAATTAATAATATACGAAAAATAATAAGTCAAAGTAAGTTTGGGAAAATTTGTGGAGCTGATCGGACTCCACATATATTTGATAAATATTTAGAAGTACAGACTTAAAAACTGAAAATAGTCAAATGAGTTCCCGCTGTCGGTCATAACCGCGATCAGCTATAGAAAATGGAAACACTTGCACTAAATTAGGATTGCAAGTAGCATTTCTTCAAGTTTCAAACATTCCATGTCCGGGGAAGGATGTTTCCGTCCGGGCTTCTCAACTTGTATGCTCCCTTCCCTAGTGCTTCTGCCACTTCACATGGCCCTTCCCATTTGGGTCCCAACTTTCCTGTGTCTTTAGCATGGCTATCATCGTTGCTCCGGATATAAAATCTCCTAGATTGAAGAGTGTGTCGCGGACCTTTGCGTTATAGTACTTCTCCATTTTTGCTTTACTCCTTGCTTCTTCAATGGCCACCATCTCCCTTTTTTTCTCCAAGAGGTCCAAGTTTAGGAGTAGGGCTTCATCATTTCCTACTAGGTCAAACAAGGTGCATCTTAGCGAAGGCATTCCTATTTCTACTAGAATAATGGCTTATGTTCCATAGGTCAAGGAAAATGGCGTGTCTCCGTTACTGGATTTGATCATGGTCCGGTGTGCCCATAGGACGTGTAGCACCTCTTCCAGCTAATCCTAGCTTCCTTGGTCGATTCTTGCTTTTATCCCCTCGCCTAGGCTTCTATTTGCCCTTTCAACCAAACTTTTAGCCTGTGGATGCTTGACGGAGGCGAACCGCTGCTTTATGTTTAGCTTTTCGCACCAGTCCTTGAATGGGTTGTCTCTAAACTATTTTCTGTTGTTTGAGACGATTTCCCCTGGAAGACCAAATCTACACACAATGTTATCCCATACAAAGTTTTTGACCTGATTTCCAATGATCGTAGCCATAGGCTTGGCTTCTCTATACCTACTATTATGAATTTTATTTTCCCTTGGGCCTCTAGGAATGGGCCACAGATATCTAGGCCTCATTTGAAGAATGACCAAGGAGAGGTGATAGGAGTCAACTTGTGTTGCGAGTTCTGGGGTACTGGCCGATGGACTTGGCGGTCTTGGCATTTCTGGTACACTTCCCTTGCATCTTTGTGCATGTTGGGCCAGTAGTATCCGGATAGAAATGCCTTAGCTATAATGGCACGCGGCCCAGAGTGCATGCTACATGATCCTTCGTGGATTTCCTTTATTACATAGTCGGCTTGTGTGGGGCTAACGCACTAGAGCCATGGTTCTAGGAAGGATCTGCAGAATTAGACGCCGTCAATGATGGCATATTGCCTTGCTTTGATTTTCAACTTCCGGGCCTTCTTCTGTTCCGCGGGTAGTACTCCGTCTTTCAAGTATTCGAAGAGTGGGGTCATCCAAGTGTCCCATCCTTCCTCTACTATAGCCATGACTTCCTTTTCTTCAATTGATTTTTCCTTCAGTACTTTAACCAAGACTTGTTTTTTTAGGAGAGCGAAGCTGGTGGAGGCTATCTTGCTCAACGCGTTTGCCTGCTTGTTCTGGCTCTGTGGAATCTGTCTTATTGAGAAAGTGCAGAAGCTTTGTATCAACGCCTTGGTCTTTGCTAAGTATCGGATCATGCTTTCCTACTTTGCTACGTACATCCCGTTGATTTGATTTGCGACTAGCCGAGAGTCCACATTCACGGATAGGTCCTTTACCCCATATGTTTCGCTATCCTCAAACCAGCCATCAACGCTTCATACTCTGCCTCATTGTTGGATGTATCGAACTCAAACCGTAGGGCATAAGTAAATTTCGTCCCTTCTGGGCTTGTAAGATTTAATCCTCCCCCGGAGCCTTCTTTGCAGGAAGACCCATCGGTGTAAAGGTTCCATGGTTCATAATATGGTAGTTCTACCGGGAGTGTTTCTGTTGCCGGGGTGTCTTCCTCTCAGACCTCTGCGATGAAATCGGCTAACACTTGCCCCCTAATGGTCATTTTATGTCTGAAACTGATCTCATGCTCTCCTAACTCAATGGTCCATTTAGCCATCCTTCATGTGTTCTTCGTTTTGGCGAGCACTTTCTTTATGGGTTGGTCTCTGATCACGACAGACGGATGGGCTTGGAAGTATCTTCTAAGCCTTCTTGCCACGTGTACTAATGCTAGCACTAGTTTCTCTATCGGACGTTAGTTTATCTCTGGACTCTGCAAGGCGCGAGTGATGAAGTATATTGGTTCCTGACATGATTTCCTTTCCGTTATTAGGACAGCACTCATAGCTTCTCTTTTCGTGGAGAGGTACATGATTAGCTCTTTTTTTGGTCTAGGAGTTGTTAGCTTGGGGAGGTTAGCTATACGTTTCTTCATTTCCTTGAATGCATGTTCTGACTCCGATGTCCAGTGGAAATCTCTCTTCTTGATACATTTCCTTGGATGGGGAAATCTACAACTATGAGGTTCATCCAAGCGCTAGCCGAATTTTCCCCGTTACTTAATGTTACCTCCAGAAGGATTTGCCCTAACGGCCAAGATATTTCTCCGCTGAGCAAAAGGAGTAGAGACGAGGCGGGGACCATTTTTTCTGATTTCTGGACTGAGGCGATTGAAGCAGTGCTCATACAATACTTCTGAGGCACTACCGTTATCTACATACATCCTATGAACGCAATGTCCAGCTACGTTTGCCTTTATCACCAGTGGATGGTCATCCCAGTCATCCCCTTCTACCGAGGGGAAAGATATCTCCATGTTTGGTCCCGCGTCCGGAGACATTTTTTGCTTCACCGTCTGTACGCCAGGTTTGCACCATAAATATAGCCGGAGCCTTATCCTTGGCGCGATTTCTTTCTTGCCGCCCTTGGCGGTTCAACCCTTCTGGCTGCCATTCTTAATCTCTTTTACAAGATGTGCGAGTTGGCCAGATCTGACTGCATCTTCAAATTTCTTTTTGAGTTGGTAACATTCATCTGTGTGATGTCCCCTCTCCCTATGAAAGTTACAATATTTATCCTTGTTCTGGACTCCCGCCGGATTTACCATGGGAGGAGGAGCTGTGAACTTGACCGAGTCCATTGCCAGGATTTCCTTTGGCATTTTTGTGATGGGGTGAACCGGTCACCTCGCCTTCTGTCCAATCTTGAACGCCCTTTGAACTATGTCTTTCGTTCAAAAATCTGTCTGTTAGCAGCCTTGGGCCCACCATCATGATTCTTCCATCGGGAGTGGTTTTGCTTCTTTTTCGACTGGTTTGTCGCGGCTGTCTCACCCCGGAGGAAAGTTGTGGTCACCTTCCACATTTCATCAATAGTATCTGGTATGTTGTCGTTCAGTCTCTTGATCAACTCCGGATTGGTGATCCCGTGCATGAAACCCGAGATCCTCATGCATTCCGGGGCACCTTTCACATGCATACTTTCAGCCTTTAAGCGCTCGACAAATGCTCCTGTCGACTCCCCTTCTCTTTGCTTGATATGGTGAAGTTCCACCGGGTCCTTTGAATACTTATTCTGTTGGAGGAAGATAGAAAGCTCTTTCGCATGTCCTCAAAGTTGTCAATTTTTTCCGGAGGAAGCTCATCAAACCACATACGAGCATGACCCATAAGGGTAAAATTAAACATGTGGCACCAGGTAGGCATGGCCCACCTTTCAACCTTGGCCGCGGTATAGAAGTTTTCATAGGTTTTGACATTAGAGGGCATCCAGGTCCTCTTTGGGAATTCAAAGTTTTTGATCTGTTGGGTGAAAGGTTATGTATCTTCAATATCATACGGACGATAGAGGTCGTCCATGTTATTGTCACTTTCATGATTTCTAGATCTGGAGTTCGAATGTCCTCTGGCGCGGTCTTCGCTTTCCAGCGGGATTCATTCCCTTCTCCGGCCGGGGTCTGAGTAAATGGCTCTGTCTCCGGTTCTCCCCCTTAGGTTGGAGGTGCGACTTTGGGTCAGAATTGGGGTTCTGCTACCCCGTCCGTCCAGACTTCTGTCCGCTGAGTACTACTGTCCTGCTTGCTGATTTGATGTCCCTTCGCCCTTCTCCTAGGCGGGAAAAGACAGATGATTAAGGATATTTCATTCTCTCAAAATCACCCTCCCGGAAGGTCTTGTCTCTCTGCTACTGAGTCTGGAGAAAGCGCTTTGGGAGCGGGAATGTTCGAAGGGTCCAAACCTAGTGTTAGGACTGGCCTTCTGCTTCTTCCTTTCCTTCTTTGCCCCCGAGGACTTTGATTCGGAATTTCAGGATCTCTCTCTAGACCGCGAGTCTTTTAGTGCTTCATCTTCGAAGTTGAGGCGAGTTTTCACCTACCTCAGCTTCTCTTGATGAACTTTTTTGGCCATCAAGGGTACGAGTTGGTCATAATGCTTGTCGCAAAATTCCCTTATCGCCTCTTCTGGTAGGGAGCCAGAAGGACGGTCCTCCGTTCCCTTGCCTTTCTCCTTTCTCGTAGTATTTCGTACCTCATAACGTTCCTGGGTGGGAGAAGAGGCATTCTCCTGATTACTCATATGATGAGAATAACTTAGGAAACGTTGTTATGTTACGGGTCCCACGGATGGCGCCAACTTGTTAGTACAAAACTTGGGCTCAATGCAAGGCAAGCTCTTGAGAGGGAGAATTTTAGACTAAGTGAATGTCTTTGTGTAAAGTGCTACTAAGAAAGAAAACAACACCGTTAGTCTCACCACGGAAGGGGGGTTCCGCGGTCAACCTCCGGCGTGAGAGTAAGTTTAAGTTTTAGAGAGATAAAGAGTATTGTAGTGAGAGAGTGATGGTACCATTGTGAGTGGCATATGCTCTCAAATTATACCATGATCGTTCTTGTCGGATTCCTGGGATAACGTGCCATGATGACGACGTTTTTAGGTGGCAAACTCCGAAGGTCAAACCTCATTCTTGTCCTCTTGCCTCTGATGGTGATGCTTTTGGAAAGGAACTGCGGTCTTTCCATGTTTAGAGTCTGCCCAGGTCAGCCATGTCGTACCTAACAATATTCCTTACTCTTTTGGGTTAAGCAGTGGTCCCGATCCCTGGTTCTACTTCGGACATTCGATTCTTCCGCAGCAGGGGTGCTGAGACGCGGTTCCTTATTGACAAGGAATTCTTGTCCGGCCCGGCTTGGTGAAGCCGATGCCTAGTGTGGTCCGGATTATCCATGGATCGGAGCTATTTAGTTTTATGAGTACGCCCGACCTAATATGTTAGGTCCGGGGGCACTATCCGTGATCAATACCCTTTCTCTAATACCGTATTTATTTTACCAGAAAAGTACATGCAATAAGGACCATCACTTGTTGAAATACACGAACAAGCTAGTTTTTACACCGGTAAATTCATGATTTTAAGACTTAGGATTCCCTAATGTTTAAAATGAACATAATGGGTCATGTTCATTTTGAACATATCCTAGCTTTTTTAATATATGCTTTTAAAGTGCACCCTTTTGACTTGTTTTCGGTTTTACGTATTGAGTTAAAGTTGTCCCTCTATTTTGTGTCAATCTTTTAGTTTTGTGTTACATGTACATGTACGGTGTAGATTACAAAGATGAATTACAGCATCTAAGTAACTAATTAAACCTTAAACCTTAAATACTAGTATTTTTAAATTAAACTCAGGCCATGAGAGTATTTTTAAATGAAAGTAGACCCAATTCCCTTTAAAATGATAGGTGGCTCGACTTGTACGGACTTACGGTTAATTAGTTATGATTTTTTGAAGTTGGCCAAAAAACTGCAGATTTTACAGACGGATTTCCAAGGAACCAAATTTAGGGTTCCGCCCTTTATATGATTTGGTTCCGTGGTCCTCTGAGATAGATTCACTAAACCTAGTATTTTGACATAGATAAAACGTGTGGGACTTACTAGATTTGATAGTAAACATATACTACACATATTTAACAACATTTCTACTTATGTGACTTATCTTAAACATTTACAGATGTGATTTTTCAACTAAATTTATAGTTATCCCAAACACTCCTTTTAAAATCATATTTCTTCGTAAATTTTTTATAAGCACACAATACAATACTTACAAGTTCTTTCAAGAAAATTTTATTTTATTTTTCAAGAAAATCTTCAAGCTTGTATACAAAGTTACTTTTAACAACAAAATTTCTAAGTATAATTAGCAAATCATTTTTCATATTATTTTTCGCTTCAATTGTAATTTGATATATGGATCGTACTCTATTTTAAAAATCATTTGTTTTGAAAATAAGAGCTACGTGTCTCTGGTACCAATTGTAAAAACGTAGAGGGGGGTGAATACGTTACCGTTTAAAAATGTTAGATCTTTTGTATCAAATCGCTTATGAAGCTTGTTATAATATGAAAGTATCAATTATTGTTTGTGACTAATATAAATCATAGTAGACCAAGTTGTTACACAAGCATCAACATCAAACCACATCACAAGCAATAGTATAGTGCAACTATAAAAGTAAAGAGATAAAGAAAGGAAAGTACAAACCGAACACGAGGATTTATAGTGGTTCGGTCACGGATCTCCTCTCCGCCCTACTCCACTCCCCGAGTTCCCAACTCGAGAGTTTCTTCACTAAATCAAAAAGCTCCCTTCTCGGCGGAGAAAACCTTACAATCATCGCTTACACTTTTTCTGGTACAAAGCTAAATACCGGGTTCTAGTTCGAGGTAGAACCAACCTAACATCGCCTATACAATATTTCAGACACTAAGCAAGATGCCGAATTCTTTTACAAGGGTACAACCACTCCCATTATGTTTTATGGCCCAACATAACAAACCTTGTATTTTATGGCACAAACACATAAACCATCTAATCTAGTTTGGTGAAAGTGTTGTGATGATGCAATAATGTTTACAATAATGATCCATGACACAAATGTCTAATAGATATGAATAACTACTTCTAAATGAACTTTCATTGATAGGAAGCCTTCATGATGAAGATCACAAGTTCCCTAAATTTGTTGTGATAGATCTTCAGCTTGTGGTGAATGGGGATGGCTAGATCTCCAAGCTTTCCTTGGTTGATCAAGATGTAGAGTATGCTTACAACAAAGATGAATGTTAGAAGCATTATGATCATGATGATTAGGGTGTTAAATGTATGTTACTACATTGTTAATGATTGATCTAAATGTATGCAAGAAAGTGGAGAAGATGTGTTTTGAAGTGGTGAAGAAATGAGTGAACAATGGGATTCTATTTATAGGCAAACAAGATCAGCAAGCCAAGGAACCAAAAAAATGGATCTGCGG
This sequence comes from Chrysanthemum makinoi, assembly GCA_910596185.1. Lineage (NCBI taxonomy): Eukaryota > Viridiplantae > Streptophyta > Magnoliopsida > Asterales > Asteraceae > Chrysanthemum > Chrysanthemum makinoi. The sequence continues at coordinate 183,708,469 of OU343222.1, forward strand.
GGTTCCGTCCTTGTTAAAATTTGGTTATGTGGGTGTCTGACAGAAAATCTAAAAAGTCTTTGTTCAAATCTTTTCAAGATATTACCATATCTTACCAAGATCACATTTGATATATTGAGTGAAAATCTAACCAAAATATTCAAGAGATCTTCCAAGGATTTCAAAGATGATGCATGCCATGATGTAATATGTATTTCCATTTTATATTAAAAAGTTTATCAAAGTAAACTTGTAAAATGTATTATGTAACTAGTTAATAAAATGTCTAGTTACTTTTTGTAAAATAAAATATCTAGTTGAGTGCTTGTCAAAATAAAATATATTTTGTCAAGTGTAAGTAAACTTTAATACTTGTATGAATATTATAGTTAGTTTACTTGTACAAATAAAAGTATATAGTTGTTAGACATTTGTTAAACATTCTAAATGATTTGTTAAGGGGTTTGATCATAATGCCACATAACAAACATGTATGAACCTGTGTTGTAACATATGAGGACTTGAGACATCGAGAGGTGTTGAATGTATGTTGAGACAAAATGTGATTACAAGTAACTTTTACATTTTACGTTATGTATTACAAGTTACATGTTTGTCATCAATCAAAACAAACGAGACTGTATAAATTAAATATCGTAATATTTGCACTAACAATCTCCCCTTTTTGATGATGACAAAGATATGTAAACGTACTAGAAATTAAAATGTAAAAAGTTACTTGTATCCGTACTACCTTTCCATTACCTTCTCCGTTTACACTCTTCTCACCCTTTTGTCGAAACAAAAAAGGGCGTGTCCTTGGAGTTTAACTTTATTTCTCTCCAAAAAGACGAGCTTGCATCATCCCTAGTGAAGTTAAATCGTCTAATTCAATCCGTCCCTTGTTTGGTAGCGGATCCATGGATCAAATTAAGAGGCTTAACCTACATCAAGGTTAGTTTTATGCAAAAAAAATATGAGAAATATATGATAAAGAAAATGCATAGCAACGTTAGCCTATTTTCACCACTTTTTATCGAAGCACAAAGGCTTGTTGAAAAGTGAGAATGATGATGAATGCGTGCATGCTCCCCCTTGACGGTTGCTCCCCTTTGTTTGAGGCGTCAGGGTATGATTAAAAATCTACAAAACAAATATTAGTTCAAAACTATATTCGTGATATACAACAAAGTGTGTATAAGATGAATTCAATGAATACTTGATGGAAGTTCCCCCTTGTTCTAGGGCGTCAAGATGAACCTACAAATTAAATATTAGTATAATAGAAGCTTTGTCTTTAGACAAATATGTCATATACAACCAAGTGTATAGACGATGCAGTATGAGTGCTTAAAGGACATTCTCTCTTGTTCGAGGGTCTCAAGAAGCACCTAAAATAAGAAAAATAATTGTTACAAACTTCATCCTTAGATGAGTAAGTTATATACAATCTAGTGTATATGATAATGAACCTACAATAAAAAAAATTAGTGCAATATATTTCATATTTTTGACAAAGAAAAATAAGATGCAAATATGTCATATATAAATGATATAATCAAAGATCTCATGAAGTGTAGTCTCCTAATTACAATCATAAGAAAAGCGAGAATATAATATGATAAGAGCCTACAAAATAGTGCCTAGAAATAAGATATGAAGTGAGGTTGGAATATAAAGAGTTAGAACTAGTGGTGCTAGTGTTGGTGTCGGTTTACTAGTAGGATTCATGTGGTGATAACTCGGTAGATGAGTCAAGATTTATAATAGTAAGATTTCGCTAATCCATGGTGGTGATGATTAGTGAAAGTGGTGATGGAATGTGGTGGTGATAATGTAGAAAACTATTAAAGAGTTAGAAACTCGTATGTATAGCAAATATAAAAATATGGACTCATGCAATCCTTTCGTAATGTCAAGTAACCAAAACTAAGAGGAAGAAAAATTATGAATGGACATTGTAAATAACGTCAAAAGTTTATTTTATCTTCAAGCATCACATCATAGGGTGAGTATTTGTATGATTTGTAATATTGAACTGATTTTATGTTTATTTTATTGATTGTTATTTTTTAACAAGTTACTTTGTTTCATTAAGTATTTTCTTTATGACATATTATCATGAAAATGTGGTATTATGCCTTGAATATTAATATGTTGCTTGCTTGATATCTTGGGTTAAATTGGGAGCTTTGTTATACGTAAGTCTGCAAGTGTAGGACACAAGCATATTTAGTCTGATATGGATTTTAATCTATATGTAGTTCATCGAGCCAAAGAGTTGATCCGTTTGAGAAGTGACAACTAATCCATTTTAATCTTTATAATGGCTATATGTGTCATGTATTAAGTATTTAATGTTATTTTCTGTTATTTAAGTTACATAAATGATCACATATATTATAAAAAAAAAACTTAATGTATTTAGTGCGCCTCGTATTCGTGAATCCCGCGCCTTGGTATGCGCCTCGCCTCGAGGCTCTTTGGTCCTCTTCGCGCCTTAGTGCGCCTTGAGCCTTTCAAAACATTGAGCCCAACAATGAAACAACCACGAGTACTGGATCTACAATAAGCCCAATAACAAAATTGGCTACGGTCCAGACTCAAAAACGCAAGCAGAATGCCTAGCGGACCAAACCTCTGGCCGCGGAAAGTATTATGTGTCCGCATCCGCGATTATTACGGAACCTTGCCCGACAAGGGTCCCACTCAGGCCACTAAATTTTATATGCGAGTTGTTAGGAACCCTAACAGTGAGCCTCGCCTATAAGAGGGGTTCTAACCCTCTCACAAGGTACAACTTTCTCTCTCATAATAACACACACACTCTCATTATCTCTGAAAAGAATGTATACTTACTCTCACGCCAGAGCTTAATCGTGGGGTCCGTCCCCATGGTAAGGCTAACGGTTTACTCTCACTTGTGAAGGGATTCAACCAATCACTTGGATTAGTACAAGATTAGCCCATCGACAGCTTGTCGGCCCAATCCAACAAGTATCATACACACTCATTATAACTCGTCACACATTTTTACTAACAAATATAAAACGGGGTAAACCACAAAGATGTATTTTAGAGTTTACTCTAAAAATAACTATTTACTACGTAATCTAAACAACTCAAGAATACATGAATGATTAATACTTTTGTCTCCTTAAGATTGAAGTTATTGACATGCATGTCTACTGCATTAATAGTCATTGGATTAGCATAATTAATGAAAAATGTTGCAAACATAATTCTACATGAAGAAATAAAAACCTGCTTGACACTAATCTTCTTTTCATCGAACATAAGTAGAGTTTGCAATTACTTAGAAAATTTCTTTATTTGGCATCCTTACACTCGTGCTCCGGAACTATTACTTGAATTATGAATGATGATCAACGAGATCAATCTGCGTGTTGCGGCGGAGTTTATGGCTTTATTTTTTTGAATCTAGAGGTAGTAATATTTTTGTATTTTCCTATGAAGCTATTTAATGAAGTTTTGTCACACTCTCAAAATGTTGCAGCAGAAAGGTAACCGAGAACGTGACTTCATAGAAGCAAAGTTACAAATTATTAAACGACCTCTACATGAGCCGTTTTGAAAATACATTCGATTGAGTAAAATATGTCTTGACAACCAATCTCAATAGGTACAAAAAATATGTCTTGACAACCAATCTCAATAGGTAAAAAAATCCAAAAGTAAAGTAGTTCAAAAGTTAAACCAAATGTAATGATAGTGATAGAAAAACTTCTGATGCCATGCTTGCTAATGTAATCCAATGCAATGCTTCAATGCATACCGAGCTAGATAAATCCACAACCGGAGAATCACATGCTAAAACAATTAACATAAAGAGGAATATAACATGCGAGACTAAAGGGTCGCGCGTGCGGGGGGAGGGTTTGAGGTGTGTGTGTTAGTGGGGGGGGGGGTGGGGCCGACTCTAACCTACTTGAATATATGTGTGTTACAAAAAATTTAAACTTGATAAATTAATCGACCAAAAATCAAAAACCTGATTAGCCGAAAAAGATAAGACAAGAACACAAATTTTACTTCGTATATTTATCAAGGAAAATGTTAGGTTCAGTGAATACCCAAACCCCTTAAGTCTAGGATTTGAATAGAAATACCCTAAGTGTTTAATCCCTTAAACACTAACAAGTCACTGAGCGCATAGTCTCTCAGTGAGGTGTCTTCAGGATACTCAGTAAGAGACAAAGAAGAAGTCTCTCCACTCAGTAAGGCGGAACTTACGGGGTGAAGACTGAGTCAAGAAGAAGATGGTGGATTCAGTGAGTGATGAAAATAACTCACTAAATCCCGAAACTCCTCACCAACTACTAACACTAAAGACAAACTAAAGACTGAAGACTGAAGGCTATAAAGACTGAAGAATGAGTAGGACAAGACGGGATAAGTTTGAACAGATAAGACGAACTCCTTATCAACCAAAGTCAAACTTTCCCTGAATCATTAACTATCAGACTCAGTGTCATCACTGACAAGAAGAAAGCAGCCTTGTCACTTAAGGCTCAGTGTCATCACTGACAAAAAGAAAGCAGCCTTTGTCACTTACCCAATATAGCAAATGTAATCAGAGACAAAATACATCAGTATTTTGTCTTCTGTAACCTGGCAGTTTGTCCTCTAGGACAGAGTCAAAACCATACTTGTATAAATAGCATAAGAGATGGAGTTGAAGAACTTTAAGCTTGTGGATTAATTGTAAAACACACACAATCCATCTTTCACTCCTCTAAATACAACTATGTCCCTGAGATAGCTCAGTGGTTCCTTTGTAGTTGTGCTCAGACTTAGCCTGAGCTTAGTGAGGAGATACTATACTTTCTCATTTCAATCCCAAGTACTATTCTGCAAGTACTTGGGTAATGTATTCTTTTTTATTTGTTTCTAATAAAGAATATATATAAGTTGAAAATTATTCAGTGTGTTTTAACTTACATTATTTCATTCATTGTTCACAATCAGTTGGTTTATTGCTTTAATTGTTTTTATACGATTGTGAAATGGGAACAACAAGTGTTATCAGAGCCGGGTGATTATAAAACCCTTTTTAAGCCGCTCAAAAATGTTTTTAAATCAGGATCCTAATGGCTGAAATTGATGTGCCCCAACTTGTTGACAAAAAGGGTGGAGCTTATTCAGCTGTTGCCCCTCGACTCGAAGTTGGTAAATTTAACAAATTGAAAAAGCGAATGCTTTGCTATTTGACTAGGATGGAACCTTACTACATTAAGTATATTAATGAAGGTCCATTTATCCCAAAGACTGCTGAAGGTTTGCCTAAACCTGAAGCTCAGTGGACTCAGGACGAGAGGAGAGTGGTCAACCAGGACCAAAGGCTCAAAAGCATCATCATATCTTGTCTCTCTGATGATGTTATGGAGTCTGTTATAGGCTGTAGTATAGCTAAACAAACCTGGGATGACCTGGTCCACAGTCATGAAGGTCCCTCAGATACCAAGGAAAACAGGATTATGGACCTGAAACTTGAGTATAACACCTTCAGGGCTAAGGACTCAGAAACTCTGTCTCAAACTTATATCCGGTACAAAACTTTGTTAAATGAACTGTCAAATGATGGAGTTAAGTTGTCCAAATATGAAATCAATGTTAGTTTTGTCAATAGTCTCCCTGAGAAGTGGTTGAATTTCTTTCACAGGGACATAGGAATGCTAATCATATCCAGAATCTTGAACTTCCTGAAATATATGGGAAATTTGTCTATGAGAAAAACCTCATCAATAGATGATACCCTGACTTGAAGAAGTCTCAGGAAGTCAAGAAGTCCCTGACCACCACCTCAACACCAATTTCTACTGCTTTTTATTCTAAAAGTGTGGTTCAGGATTTTCAGGAAAATTCAGATGATGAGCCTGATGCGTGATCAAGCGAGGAGTACCTAAATGATCTGAACATCGAATTTCAGGACAGGGCACTCCTTGCTAACTCTAGAAGGTTTATAAAAAGAAACAAAGGTTTTTCTAATGCTAAAGCTAATGAGGACACTAAGTGTTTTAAGTGTCACAAAAGAGGTCATTTTGCCAAAGATTTTTTTTCAAAAACAATTTTTGAACCCTCTTACAAACCATCAGGGTCAAATCAGTCCTCAGGCTTTAGCAAATTTCAACAAAAAATCTATCAGTCTCATCAGAACTTTCAAAACAAATCTTATCAAAATAAAGTTGTTGATTTTGAAGCTAAGTATAGGAAAGTCAAAGCTAAGCTAGCACCGCTTGAGGCCACTCCCTCAGAAACAACAAACAATGTTAAATCTGTGCAGGGTAAAAACAAGGGCCTAGTTGCTGAAGTCTTCGACTGGGATGAAGAGCCAGTCTCCTTAGACGATGAAATGGTGCAAGTCAGTGCACTGATGGCTCTCTCAGAAGAGGACAAGCTAGCTGTTGGGAAGAATCATGCCAGGAATGGAGAATGGGTCAACATCACAATGAAGAAGGTAAATATTTTACTTTCTATGGATGATGACTCTGATTGGCAATTTTTTATGAACTATATCAATGTTGACCTTAAGTTGTAGAAGAGCAACGATTAAATCTTTTTTCAAAATACAACAAGTTAAGTTTTGAATTAAACAAGTGTAGGGATGAACTGCTTCTTTTAAAACAAGCTAAGCTTGAGGCTGTCACACTGCAAATTCAAAACACTGAACTAGTTAAAAGAAATCAAGCTCTTCAGGAAGAACTTTAAATAGAAAAAGATATCATTGATAGTTGGACTGCTAAGAATCCTAGGGTCTTTGATGTTGTGGGAGCCCCCAGTAGCAAAAAGAGAATCATTGGTGAGGATCATCTCCCTGATTCTCACAATAAAGACCAAGGTCCAAATCCATTTGTGTCTAGTGGCATGATCACCAATACATTGTCAATGCCCAAGGCCAGTGATTGGGTTGAACGGGTTAACCCTGAGAGTAAGCTTCCAAATTTTGATTATGGAAGAATACTAGAGCCTGAAAGCCAAGCTCTAAAGATTATGCTTGGACTCCCTGATGTGCCCAGTAGTATTGAACACATCTCTGAGTCTGAAGCCGAATCTCAAACACCGCTTCCACCCCTGAAACCTCTTCAGGGTGCTGCACCTAGCTCTGAGCTTACTCCTTTTCAATTCAACCCTCACTCACCAAAAGAAAGATCTGGACTTGGTAGAACCATCCTGAAAAAGACCAAAAACCAACCCAACAAGATTCGCTCCCCTGAGACTTCCACATCTTCCCTCTGGCAGACCAAATCCAGCAACTGACTGAAATTGTGAGGAAGTTGACTGACAAGATGGAATCCATCGAAAAAGCTCCTGATTCAATCAAGGAAACTAAGTCAGCCTCCTCTAGTTCATCAAAGTCAAAATCCTACACCAAACCCGGGCAGAAGTGTGATTTGTGCCATTATACCAGTCATACCACTGATAATTGCTATAGAATCCTTTTTTGTATGATATGCAAAAAGGATGATCATATAACTTCTGATCACTTACAATATATAAGTTTATTCAGTGAAGCAAGACACACCAATGTTGGTCGTCAACATGCTTCAACCTCCAAACAAGCTCACAGGCATCGAGCAAAACCCTTTCCTCCTTGTCCACACTGTGGCTTTAATGATCATCATCCTGATGATTGTCTCATGAACACATGCTGTGATATTTGCGGAAATCCATCTCATGAGACATCCCAGCATGACAGTGTCATCCAAGCAAGGAGAAGTTCAAAGCAACCCCGAATCACTGAGTCATCCTCAGTCATCAAATACAAAACCTGTGGTAGCACAATGCACTCAACCACTGACCATGAGTCAATTGCCAAATTCAATCAGACCTTTAGACCCAAGCCCACTAGCATGTGGGTTAGCATGAGAAACTAATTCAGATTACTATTTGTGCAGAGACACGCCAGGGAGCCTATTTGGCATCTAGATAATGGATGCTAAAGAAGCATGACTGGTGTTAAGGAGTATCTGCACAAGTATGTAAAGGAACCAGGACCCAAGGTAGTATTTGGTGATAACTCATCATGTCCCACTAGGATAGAGTCAAAACCAGGACCCAATATAGCCAATGTAAACAGAGACAAAATACATCAGTATTTTGTCTTCTGTAACTTGGTAGTTTGTCCTCTAGGATAGAGTCAAAACCATACTTGTATAAATAACAAAAGAGATGGAGTGGAAGAACTTTAAGCTTGTGGATTAATTGTAAAACACACACACGAGCCATCTTTCACTCCTCTAAATACAACTCTGTCTCTGAGATAGCTCAGTGGTTCCTTTGTAGTTGTGCTCAGACTTAGCCTTAGCTTAGTGAGGAGATACCATACTTTGTCATTTCAATCCCAAGTACTATTCCACAAGTACTTGGGTAATATATTCTTTTTTATTTGTTTCTAATAAAGAATATATAAGTTGAAAATTATTCAGTGTGTTTTTACTTACATTATTTCAGTCATTGTTCACAATCAGTTGGTTTATTGCTTTAATTGTTTTTATATGTTTTGCAAATAATATTTTAATATAGATACAAAAAAGAATTTGAATGCACAAACGAGTTTGTGATTTACAAAATATTATTGCGTAAACGTTTTTTTCACAAATTTCTTCAGCAAAATTATACACCTTTAGAAAAACTTCATTTACAAGCATTTTTATTCATCAACGTCTCCTATCTTGTAAAAAATTTTATAATTTGTTTATTTTTGTTATAATATAACTAAGTTTGCTTTTGAACTTTAAGCAAGTTCTAGGAGAATTAGACTTTATTAATTATAAAAACTAGAAGTAAACTTTGAGGGAGATAGAATGAGATGAATAACACTAGAGTTGTGTGTATTCAAATGGTGCAAGTTTCTCATTACTCTTAAATAGTATTTATACTACTAATAATACTATTCATTCTTGATACATGGCATTATACAATATCTCTTAGTCATTGGGTAAATAGTGTATACATAGGATTTGGTAAAATTGATCATACACCTAGCCTTTCTTTGTGACACCTTAGCAAGAGCTTGGAACACCTAGGATGAAGTTGTGGCACTTTATATTTTACCAGATATTCATAACACTCCCCTTTGGATGACAATTTTTCAAATCAGAGTTCATCTTCAGAATACTGCCTCGTTAAAAACCTTTGTTAAAGAAAAACCTAGTGGGAAAAAACTTTAACTAAGGGAAAAAGAGTACAGTGTGTAGATCACTCCCCCTGATGTTGTCATTTGTAAATTGTCACATTGTTCGAACATGTCGCATTCCAATATTGTGAATGTGTTTCCTGAAAATTGCTGTTGGGAGTGCCTTGGTGAAAAGATCCGCCGAATTGTTGCTAGATTGAACATATCTCATTTCAACTTGATTATCTTTTATAAGATCTTGTGTATATGAGAAGAACTTTGGCGGTATATGTTTTGTTCTGTCACTTTTTATATATCCTTCTTTCATCTGCGAGACACAAGCTGAATTGTCTTCGTAGATTAAAGTTGGACCTCTATCTTTCTCTAGTCCGCAAGAACTCAGGATGAGTTGTGTCATTGATCTCAGCCATACACATTCTCTGGAAGCTTCATGTAGTGCAATGACTTCAGCGTGATTTGATGATGTTGCAACAAGTGTTTGTTTCTAGGAACGCCACGAGATTGCAGTACCTCCATTCATAAACACATATCCAGTTTGACATCTTGCTTTATGATGATCTGACAGATAACCTGCATCTGCATAACCAACCAATCCTTCTTTCGAATTGTTAGGATAATACAAGCCTAAATCGACGGTCCCTCGAAGATATCGAAAAATGTGTTTGATTCCTTTCCAGTGTCTTTTTGTGGGGGAAGAACTAAACCTTGCTAATAAATTAACTGCAAAAGAAATGTCAGGCCTAGTACAATTTTTTAGATACATATAAGCTCCAATTGCACTTAGGTATGGCACCTCTGGACCTAGAATTTCTTCATCATCTTTGCATGGGCGAAATGGATCATTATCAACATTAAGTGATCTACCAACCATTGGGGTACTTAAAGGATTTGCCTTGTCCATATTAAATCGTTTTAGGAGCTTTTCAGTGTAATTTGATTGATGTAGAATTATTCCATTATGCATATGCTCAATCTGTAAACCAAGGCAATATTTGGTCCTTCCAAGATCTTTCGTTTCAAATTCCCTTTGTAATAGAACAATAACTTCTTGGATTTCTTTAATTGTCCCAATTATGTTTAAATCATCAACGTATACAGCTATGATCACAAATCCTGACATTGTCTTTTCAAAAAAGACGCATGGACAAATAAGATTATTTGTATAACCTTTGCTAATCAAATAATCGCTCAAACGATTGTACCACATCCTTCCAGATTGTTTCAACCCATATAAAGATCTTTGTAATTTTATTGAGCACATTTCTCTGGGTTTTGAACTTAATGTTTCAGGGATTTTAAATCCTTCTGGTATTTTCATATAGATGTCACTATCAAGTGATCCGTACAAGTAAGCTGTAACAACATCCATAAGACCCATCTCTAAATTTTTAGAGACTGCTAAGCTGATTAAATATCTGAAAGTAATTGCATCCATAATAGGAGAATATGTTTCCTCATAGTCAATTCCTGGACTTTGAGAAAAACCTTGGGCTACAAGTCGAGCTTTATATCTCGTAACTTCATTTTTCTCATTTCTTTTTTGCACAAAAATCCACTTGTAACCTACAGGCTTCACTTCTCTAGGTGTGGTTATTATAGGTCCAAAAAACTTTCGTTTATTAAGTGAATTTAATTCAGCTTGCATAGCCTCTTTCCATTTATCCCAATCATGTCGACTTTGACATTCAATTACAGACTTTGGTTCTGGATCATCATCTCCGCTCGTAATATCACTTGCTACAGAATAAGAGAATATCTCATCAATATCTCCTATTTCATTTCGGTCCCATAATATATGTGTTTGACTGTAATTGATTGACATTTCTTTATTAATATCACTCATTTCTTCATCAGGTGAGGTTTTGATATTTTGTGTTTCTTTGAGAATACTTTCCTCATGGCCAGTTTCGTTTTCTGACCCTTTTCTTTTTCGAGGATTTTTATCTCTTGAACCAATTGGTCTTCCACGTTTTAAACGTTTTTGAGATTCTTGAGCGATGTTATCACCAGCTGGTTTATTTGGTATTTCAATTCGGGTTGGGGCATTAGCAGCTGGTATATGTGACTTAGTCACTCTTTTTGTATCTGTAAATGCATCAGGTAACTGATTTGCACCACTATCTGCTATGCGTAAGTCTCCATCATTTTCTTGATGGTGTGCTCCATTGAGACTCATCTTTAAGCTTCTTGATATGAATAAAAAATATATAATAATAAGTACATATAAAAGATGTTATTAAAAGATTCATTTATTGATTTATTTTACATGAAAGGAAAAACTAATTAAACATACTTAAACAAAGTTGCGGAAAATAAATACATAGTTATTAAGATACAAAAACATCTCTTTCGTAGTTCCAAGTCATTGAAAAAGTCTGAGGTATTTAGCTCAGTGTTTGTATTGTTGAACTGATCCACATGGTTAATGTTAGGATTTAGAAAATCCAGTTGTTAAAGTGTCGGTCACCTCAAATATATGTAATCGTTAGAAAGCTCGTAGTCATAGTTATTTAATGTTAGTTAGTATTTAGTTCAGTAACTCCATGGAGGACGGACGGGTCTTCACCCACTGTATGCCTGATCCACAACCCGTAGGTGGCGTATTTTTTAAGACACTATAAATACCCTCTACCTCCCAAGGTAGAGGGTTGGAGCTTCAATACCATTTTTCTTTTGTTTCACATAGTTCCCAACTCTCTTCCCTTTCTCTCTCTAAAACTTTCTCTTTGTAAACTTATTATACCCCTCATATGCTTAATGGTTTGATGTATTTGTGAAATCCTATATGTTACAATTGGTATCAAGAGCCATGGTTTGATCACTCATCTTTCATGCTCTTTGGTTTGGTGGATTTCATAAGGTTTTTGGGGTTATAAGTGTTTAGAAGAGTTTGAATCATTTGGTTAATTTCTAGTGTTTAAGTTTAAATTTTGATTGTACTTTTGTGTTTAGGATCATCATATGTGTTTAGGTTTTGAATTGGAAGGCTTGAATCATCGTGGTTGGGCTGTTTTTGATTGTTAAAGTGGTTGTTTTTGAAAATTGTACAAAGCGAGTTGAGACACGGTAATAAGTTTCTTGGAAGCGAGTTGCTTAGTTATTGGAAGCGAGTTGTCTCTGAAGCGAGTTGATACTTAAGCGAGTTGTCACCTAAGCTAGTTGCTTTGTAAGCGAGTTGTCTGTTTCTGCGAGTTGACACTTAAGTGAGTTGTCTTGGAAGCGAGTTGGTTTATGCGACTTGGCTATTAAGCGAGTTGACTCTTTAAGCGACTTGGGTTTTAAAGCGACTTGTCTATTAAGCGAGTTGTCTCTTTATGCGACTTGGGTTTTAAGCAAGTTGTCTATTAAGCGAGTTGTCTCTTTGTGTGACTTGGGTTTTAAGCGACTTGTCTATTAAGCGAGTTGATATCAAAGCGAGTTGGTAAGGTTGCAACTTGTCATGTTTACTACTTGTCTATTGAGACTTGTCACTTCTTCGTGCTACGTTTTACGGTTGTTCTTTTGATTTTGTAAAATCCCGTGAAAGAATCAATTTCCCGGTTTAATCAAAGAATAGTAAAATCCCGTAGAATCTGGAATCATGTCGAGCAACGTACCTACTATCTTTCTCTGTAGTGAGGATGTTCAAGCAGCTGGTTCAGATACTCGTCCACCTATGCTTGACAGAACTGATTATGACTCATGGGCTCAACGAATTAGGTTGTACTGTTTGGGAAAAGAAAATGGGGTTAACATTCTCAATTCAATTGATGAAGGACCTTATCAGATTGAGACTACAAGAGACACACTTGAAACTGCTGCGGATGGTACAGTGATCTTAGGATTGGACAGACCAAAGACGTATGATGAGCTCAGTGATAAGGAGAAAAAGAGATACGATGCAGATATTAGGGCCTCAAACATTATACTTCAAGGTCTACCAAAGGACATCTACAAACTAATCAATCACAACACTGAAGCTAAAGCAGTTTGGGACAATGTCAAGATGCTTCTCTCTGGTTCTGAATTAACTAAAGAAGACAGAGAATCTCAACTGTATGATGACTTTGAGCACTTTAAGATGAAACCAGGGGAAAGTGTCACTGAATATTACGTGAGGTTCCACAAGCTTGTGAATGACATGAGGAATATCAAAATGACTATGCCAAATATTCAGCTAAATTCAAAGTTTGTGAACAACATGAATCCCAAATATTCAGCTAAATTCAAAGTTTGTTAACAAAAGGTTTGAGGAACACCAACTATGAGCAATTGTATGCGTACTTGCTTCAGAATGAGAGACATGCTATGTTTGAACGAATGATCTTGGAAAAATTCAATTCAAACTCTTGTAATGCAAGTTCGTCAAATGATTCAACAGCCTTCTACACCAATGTAGGGATTACTACCAAAGCTTCACAAGTCATACCTACTGGAAATGGTAACCACAAACTCATTCCTGATCCAAGTTTTAAGCAACCTGATGCTGAAGCAACCATGGAATATTTAATCAATCAACTGGCTCTTATGGTTAAGCAAAATCTGAACCTCACTCCACACACTAACAATGATATCAGAACTGCATCCAATCTATACAATCATGCTATTGTCAGAGATGGTAAGATCATGGTGCAACCAGTGCAAGGAAGACAGTATGATCAAGGAAAGGGTGGAGTAGGTGAGGGTATGTGGCTAATCATAACCGTGGAAGGAATGCAAATCAAGGAAATCCAATCAAGTGCTTCAACTGTGGTGGTGAATGACATATTGCAAGAAACTGCACATCTCCAAAACGCCCTCAAAATGCAAAGTACTTCAGGGACAAGATGCTGCTGGTGCAAGCTCAGGACAGTGGAACGGTTTTGGATGAAGAAGAGTTGTTGTTTCTTGCTGAGGGAAATGCCAAAACCTATGATGCTGATGTGGATGAGCAGCCAATTCAGGAAATAGGTCACAATCATCAAAATGCCTTTCAAGTTGCTGACTGTGATGCATTTGACTCTGATGTCGATCATGAACCTACTGCCCAGACAATCTTCATGGCTAGCATTTCACCAATGGTCTATCTAAAGGTCTCATCACCACAGCAGGTTGGTCCATCCAAAGATTCAATCATTTCAGAGGTATTAAAACTATACGATGAAGTTGATGAGCAAGAGATGCATAACAAATTACAATCACATGAAACTAATGAATCAGATATTGATAATGTGGGTAATAATAATATTGTCCCATATGATCAATATGTGATACAAAGTGAAAGTGAGATCGTACCAAGTGATGCATCTTCTGCAGTCAATGATGACTATGTTTTTTATGAATACACTGCAAGTGCCCCTGATGATTCTGTTATCTCTGAGCTGAATGCCTATAAAGAACAAGTTGCCATTTATGAACAACGTGCTAAGTTTGAGTTAACTACTCGTGAGCAGGAAATGGAAGACCAAATGCGTACAATTATTAGAAAAAGTAATTTTATGGAAGAAATATTAAAACAAGAGCTAGATTCCTTAAAAGACAAACTAAACAAAACTGTTAAGCAAAAGCAAGAACTTAAGGAAAATGTTAAAGTGCTTAAAAAGGAATTTAATGCTAAGGAATCAAAACTTTTAACTGATTTTTCCAACCTAAAAACTTTAAAAAACAAGCTTGAAAACAAGTTGTACGTACAAGGGAATACCATTCAGACTGCTCACATGATCACTAAGCACATAGTCTTAAGCGATAAGCATAGTATTCCCCTAGTAGAGGAACCAAATCCCGAGTATTGTAAAAAGGCTAAAGCTTTCCATACAATTGTATATGATGGTAATGAGATCCTCAAGCCTAGGCAAACACCATCATGTACTGGAAGCATGGAAAAGGATAGAAAATTTGAAGATGCCTCTAGGGAGAAAATAGATAAGAAGCTAAAAGATCCTGAGTGTAAAAAGCAAAACATAACGTTCAAACCCCATGATTACACTAAAGAAAATTGGATTTCCCTGAACATGTTTAACCATCAAACTCAATTAACCCTAGAACAAGTTTTTTGGAAAAAGGACATAGATATGCAAAAAGCTAATGCACTTGTTAAAACAAACACTCCCCTTAGTAAAATGCCTCCAGCGACTGTGTATCCTCCGAATACACCAATGCATTTAGTTCCTAGATCTATTCCCACTAAGAGCAAGACCTTAATCAGCCTGTGTGTTTTTTATCAACTATTCGTTGATTTTGAGAAGACATGTAAGAAAAGAATCACACCTACAGGAATAACTGAAGGGGAGAGGGGTGTGGAAAACTAGAAGGGGAGGTTGAATAGTTTTACCAATTTAAAACTTCCTTTTAAATATTTAGATCGACTTATGTCAATCTATTTGGTTGTTTATGTTGGACGTTGATAGATAGATATATAAACGTGTAATGAAAGATAAAGAGTAAAAAAGCACATCACCACGACACAAGTATTTATAGTGGTTCGGCTACAAGGACACCTTCCTTGCCCTATTCCACTCCCCGAGTCACCTACTCGAGAGTTCGTAAGCACTACACCAACTCCTTATGGTGGAGAAGCCTTCACAACGTCGCTTAACCTTTTTCCGGTACAAAGCTAAATACCAAGTTCCTTCACACCAAGGCGAACCACACCTAACACAACGTCGCCTACCCTTTATATGGTGCTAGGCTAACCACCGAGTTCTTTCACACCAAGGAGAACTAATCCTATCACAACGTCGCCTACCCTTTATTAGGTACTAGGCTAAGCACCTAGTTCCATTACTATGGAGGAACTATTACCCTTCACAACATAACACCTAATATCAAGGAGATCCACTCCTTGTTACAACACCATCAAGGATATCACCATCCTTGGAAATAAACAAATACTTATATGTATAACGATGCACCTCATCGATTATACGACCTAGGCATTCTTCCCAACTGCTACTTGATTTGATTCTTTGGCATCTTTCACTAACGCCTTTGACACAACGCTTGGCACCCTTCACTAATGCCTTCGTCTTGACACCTTTAGCATTCTACACTAATGCTTTGACACGGATGATGAGCACCTTTCACTAATGCTTTCATCTTGACACTTTCGGCATCCTTCACTAATGCCTTCAACCCAACATCTATGGAGAAAGAAAGAACTATCAACAAGAGAACCTTAGTTGTCTTGATGATGACAAAGCATGGCAACTCATGGACTTGAGCTTGCTCGTCTTCAAGAAGTGGTGATCTCGCCTTTAAGAGGAACCTAGAAGATCACACAAAAACAAAAGACAAACTACATAGATCACTTGGATCTGAGGTTAGAGGGTTATAATACTTGGGGAAGTATGTGTGTAAAGTGGTGAGTAGAAAGGAAGAAATGGCTCTCTATTTATAGAGAAAATTCTCTACTGTTCCCCGGATCCCGCGGATCCCTCCCATAAGGGATCCGGCTAGCACAAAGCCAGGGATCTATGGAACGCTCCTCTTTGCCCATGGGTATTTTTGGTTATGGGTCATGGGTCATGGGTTATGGGTTGATCCATGGTTTTCTTTCTAGATACAATGAACTTGGTTAAGTGGTATATATAAAACCATGGGTTATGGGTCAATACCATTTGCTAGTTTTTACCCATTTTAGTATACTTAGTTTTAAGTATATGCTAACCGAATATGTAAACACTAGTTGTTGTACGTATGTATCATAAAATCACTTATACTTGTTTTAGTGTTTTATGTGAAAACGTAAGTGTGTTAGGAAACTATTGACTCAGACTATTTACGTATTCTATTTGTTTCGTTAAAATGATTTTACGTTTGTTATCGACAAAACATTAGAAGATCGTAAAATATAAATAAACGTTTTTACGGCTTATTTGTATTAACAAGGGGTTTTGAGCAAAATAAAGAATGTTATTTAACTGAGGTCATACCTTTCTTTAAATGATTAAAAGGTCAATTTGAGAGTCTTCAAAAAGGGATAGACTCAGATATTAAAGAAATGGAAAAGGAATTTGATGCAATGATAGTTGAGGTCAATGATTATGATCGGGAACTCAAATATAATGAAATTGAAAGGAAGAATCTGCATATCATAAATGAGAACTTAGTATTGAGTTGTGTGGCTCAAGATGTGTTTTATAATATTACTAAGCATTCTATTACTAATTCTCAATTTCATGAATAATTTGTTGCTTTGAAAGTTTCCCATGATCGTGTCATTGAGCTTGAAAACAAAAACTCTAAACTAAATGATAAAATTGACCAGGATGATCACGATAATTTGGTAAAACATTTTTCTAAGCTAGAAGTTGAGCATTTTGATTTGCAACTAAAATATCAACATCTCAAAGAAAATGTCAAAACCTCAAACATCAAGACATCCTCAAATGTTCCAGAGTTTGATGCATTTTTTGAAATAAACAAACATGACGAACAGATTCAAGCTCACTGTAACATGATCAGAAAGTTGAAAGCCCAAATTTCACAATTAAAGGGTGAAAAGAAGAATGTGACTGGCTCCCAATTGCCTCCTCCTTTAGATTCTCAATTTTCTCAAAACTTTCATCTTCAAAACATCATTAACGTATTACAACAAGAAAATGAGAGTTTTCTAGAAGAAAATGAAAAGGTCAAACGACACTTCAAAGAGTTATACGATTCAATGAAAGTCACTCGTGACAAAAACAATGAGAAAATAACTTCGTTAGAAAAGGAAATTGAGAATCTGAAGAGTCAGGTAAAAGGGAAAATGTCACTTGTCTTTAATGAGAATGTTGCATCAAAGTCATCTGCAGACTCTAAATATACTGTGACTGTTAAATACATTCCTCCTCATCTTAGAAATAACGAATTTGGGTTCCAAGAATATTTTTCGTACCTTAAGGATAGTCTAGAATGTCTCCGTGAGATTGTCGAAGAGGATAGCATAAACAAACCACTTGATAGTGAAGTTAAGTATGCATGCTTATATGCCAAACGATCTCAGGAACTTTTAGAATGCTTAAGAGCAACATGCCCTAAATCCTTTTTGTAAGAAAGATAATGTTGTGATGCCTTGCTCTATGCCTACTGTCAAGCATGTGAGATTTAATGTGCCTTCAAGTAGTTCAGATCCCAGCACTTCTAAGCCTGAAATACAAAAAGTAGCAAAACCAACTAATGTTCCCATTCCCTCTACAAGAGTAAAATGTGACACCAAAGCGAAGCGGTCAAAGCCTCAAGGCAACACAAAGAATGATAGGACCTTGCAAGCTAGGAATGTTCAGTGGAAGAAAGTAGAAGATCACCTTAGGAAGAATGAAACTATGTTGAATACAACGAATCGTGTTGATTCTAGTGTTAGCTCTAAGCATCTTTGTAATTATACGAATTCTGCTACTTTTGGCAAAACATGTAATGATGATTGTTTGGTTTCTGTTACTAATCATGAATGTGGTGTGAATGATTTGATTAATGCTGTTAAATACCCTGTTAAAATTGTTAATGCCAAAAATAAGCTAAGAAGGCTAGAAAGCAAAGGCGGAAGAAGGTTAGAAAGCATTGGAAGCCCACAGGAAGAAAATTTAGTAAAGTAGGTTACCAGTGGAAACCTACTGGCCGCAAATTTAATCTTAATGAGTTGTGCCCTAAATTATCTAAGTCAATGCCCATTAGGAAATGGATGCCTACCGGTAGAACTATTCCTTTAAGAAGTGAACATACTTTGAATAGGTCTAATGCGTACACTAGCACTGCATCTATCCCTAATGATTCCATTGACTCTATTTCTGATGTGGGTGTTCCAATCACTGTTACTAACCAAATGGAACCCATTCTTGCATGGGGATCCCAATTATCCAGTTATCCATTCTTGTCTGTGTTCAACTGCAGGTCGTTCAAATCGTTTTGTGGTACTTGGACTCAGGCTGTTCCAAGCATATGACTGGAGACCGGTCACGGCTCGTGAACCTCTTGAGTAAATTCATCGGGACTGTTAGATTCGGAAATGATCATTTTGGAGCTATTTTGGGTTATGGAGATTATGTTGTTGGATGTAGTGTGATCTCCAGGGTATACTATGTTGAAGGTCTTGGTCATAATTTGTTCTCTATTGGTCAATTCTGTGATTCCGATCTAGAGGTGGCTTTTAGAAAACATACTTGCTTCGTTAGAGAACTTGATGGTGTGGAACTCTTAAGAGGAACACGTGGCACAAACCTATACACCATCTCTATCGAAGATATGATGAAGTCTTCTCCTATCTGCTTGTTGTCAAAGGCTTCGAAAACAAAGTCATGGTTATGGCATCGTCGTCTTAATAACTTGAACTTCGGCACCATTAATGACCTTTCCAGAAAGGACCTAGTAAGAGGCTTACCTAGATTAAAGTATGAAAAGGACCATCTTTGTTCAGCATGCCAATTGGGAAAAAGCAGGAAATATGCCCACAAACCCAAACCCACAAACTTAGTTATGGAAGTTCTTCACACTATTCATATGGATTTGTGCTGACCTATGAGAGTGCAAATAATTAACGGGAAGAAATATGTGTTAGTCGTGGTTGATGACTACTATCGATTCACTTGGGTTAAGTTCATGAGGACAAAGGATGAAACTCCAGATGTCATCATTAAACTTATCAAACAGCTGCAGGTTCGACTTAACAAGACAGTTAGAATCATCAGAAGTGACAACGGAACTGAGTTTGTTAATAAAGAACTTAGTGAGTTTTATGAAAGTGTTGGAATCAGTCATCAAAGAAGTGTTCCACGAACTCCTCAACAAAACGGTGTAGTTGAAAGACGAAATTGAACTCTTGTGGAAGCCGCAAGAACAATGCTGATTTATTCAAAGGTTCCAACATTTCTCTGGGCCGAAGCCATTGCCATTGCATGTTACACCCAAAATTGATCCCTAATTCACACAACTCATGGAAAAACTCCATATGAACTTGTCCACAATCGAAAACCTGATCTATCCTTCCTTCGCGTATTTGGTGCTTTGTGTTACCCAACTAATGAGGGTCAAGATTTAGGTAAACTGAAAGCTAAAGCGGACATTGGAGTGTTTGTAGGATATGCACCAAACAGAAAAGGATACCGAATCTACAACAAAAGAACCAGAAATATCATGGAAACAATTCACGTTACGTTTGATAAGCTGACCGGTCAAATGGCTCCAGGACAATGTAGTTCCGGACCCGCCTCTCAACCTTCATTAAGTAGTCCCATTAGTTCCTCTCTAGTACAGAATCCGACATCTGCAGTTCCGTATGTACCACCTTCAGAAGAAGATTTGAAGAACTTGTTTAATCCAATGTTTGATGAATACTTTGAATCTCAGGACAACATCCACTCTACTACTTCAACAGAGGCTGCTCCTAATCCGTCCAACAAAGTCAATCCAACCATCTCTATTTCGGTATCTCACGAAGCGCCTTCTGCAGATCATTCGTCATCATCTTCAACTCTTCAATCTACAAGTGTACATACTGGAAACATTGCTGCAGTCACAGATGAAGTAAACCCTTTTGCCACTCCAGAAGATGCACATTTTGAAAATATTTTTGCCCCTGATCCATCATCTGAACCATCTTCATCAGGGGAAAACAACTCTGCTACATCAGTTCCTCAACCACAACCACACGAGCATTTCATAAAATGGACATACGATCATCCATTGGATAATATCATAGGGAATACCTCTCGTCCGGTATCCACCCGTAAACAGCTTGCAACAGATATTTTATGGTGCTTCTTCAATTCCATACTATCAAAAGTCGAACCAAAAGATGTCAAAACCGCAATGTCAGAGGACAGTTGGTTCAATGCAATGCAGGAAGAAATTCATGAGTTTGACTGACTTGATGTTCGAGAACTAGTACCAGCTCCTGAGTGTGCTATGATCATTGCTCTCAAATGGATCTTCAAAGTGAAACTTGATGAACATGGGGATGTATTAAAGAACAAGGCAAGACTCATTGTAAAAGGATATCGTCAAGAGGAGGGTATTGACTTTGAGGAATCATTTGCTCCAGTTGCATGTATTGAGGCAATCAGAATCTTCTTAGCTAATGCTACTAGTAAGAACATGGTGGTTTATCAAATGGATGTAAAGACTGCCTTTCTTAATGGAGATCTGAAAGAAATCGTGTAAGTCAATCAACCAGAAGGTTTTGTGGATCATGAACGTCCTACTCATGTCTATCGCTTAAAGAAGGCTCTCTATGGTCTGAAACAAGCTCCAAGGGCGTGGTATGACACTCTGTCAAAGTTCCTCTTATCTACTAGATTCAGCAAAGGAGCAGTGGATCCCACATTGTTCACCAGAAAGTCAGGCAAACATTTAATCCATGTTCAAATCTATGTAGATGATATTATTTTTGCCTCGGCCGACCCTACTGAATGTGACCGTTTTTCAAATGAGATGGGCTCCAAATTTTAAATGTCAATGATGGGACGAATGTCATTTTTCTTGGGATTACAAATTTCACAAAGTCCCGGAGGCATTTTTATCAATCAATCTAAATATGCTAATGAAATTATAAAGAAATTTGGATTTGATTCTTGTGACCCTGTTGACACTCCAATGGTGGTGCGTACTAAACTGGACGAGGATCACTCAGGGATCATGGTTGACCAAACTAAATATCGTAGTATGATTGGGTCCCTGATGTACCTCACTGCCAGTAGACCAGACATTCTGTTCGTTGTATGCATGTGTGCTAGACACCAGGCTAAGCCTACCAAAAAGCACCTTGAAGCAGTTAAACGGGTCTTTCGGTATCTCCCAGGAACCATCAACATGGGACTTTGGTACCCGAAGGACACCGGTATGTCACTAACAGCCTATGCAGATGTTGACCATGCAGGATGTCAAGATACACGTCGAAGCACGTCGGGAGGTGCTCAGTTTTTGGGTGATAAGCTTGTGAGCTGGTCCTCAAAGAAACAAATGAGTACTTCTATATCCTCTACAGAGGCAAAATACATAGCCATGTCATCTTGTTGTGCTCAAATCCTATGGATGAGATCCCAATTATCTGACTATGGCTTTGAATTCAACAAAATCCCTCTGTATTGTGATAACAAAAGTGCCATTGCTCTCTCATGCAACAACGTTCAACATTCAAGAGCAAAGCATATCGACATTCGACATCATTTCATCAGGGAGCAAGTGGAGAACGGTGTGGTGGAACTTTATTTTGTGAGGACTGAATACCAGTTAGCAGACATCTTCACCAAAGTTCTTCCTAGAGACCGTTTTGAGTTTATCCTTCCACGATTTGGTCTAAAGAGTCTACAACCGGAAACACTCAAACGTCTTCAAGAGGAAGACGAGGAGTAAAAGTTTTTCTTCATCCATCTCTTGTAAATATTTATTCAAAAAGCCAAATACAAAATTATAAACCCCACAAAAGAAAATAGAAAAATATAAAATTTCAAAAAATCCATAAAAATCAGAAAATCTTTGAAAAAGCTAAAAATATTTTTCCCATTTTTTCTTTTATTCGATTTTATCTACGGTCTTTGTGTTGTCATTCAAAGAGTGACACGGGTCTTTAGATGAAGTTCGAATGTACATATTTAAAAAAAAAAAAAAATTGAGATGGAGAAAAATGGTGGTTTATTGTCATTTCAGGCAGTAACCCGTATTTCAAAAGAAAGAACAGAGCCATGCTTTATCTTATTTTTCAAATCTCATGCTCTGATTCTAAAAACAAATATTTGTCACCAAAAATACAAATGTTTCCTTCACAAATATCTTTCCTTCTATAAATTCTTCTGAAAAATATTTGTTATCTAATGAAAACTAATAGCTATGAAAAATAACTCGGACTCAATTTTTGAAAATCATCTGGACTTGACATTTGTCAAAATCTCTATTTCTCAATCAACAACTTATGTCATTGATTGAGGGGGAGAATGATTTCAACTAAATCAAAAGGTTATTTGTCATACAATTGGTTCAGACCAAGGCTTATTTCATGTTTTCAAAAGAAACTCAAGCATGTTTAATCTTTGGAGTTTAAAGTCTCAGATTTAAATCAATAGAGATCACAAATCTCAAAGGATTTAAAAATTGTGATCGGGGGAGAATTTGTGATTTAAATACGATTTAAACTGATAATTCGATAAATGGTTTTTATATGTGATTAACAAGCTCTCCTCCCTACATGTGCCAAACGATTTCAAATTTTCCATGCACATGTTAAGGGGGAGCATCTACATCAAACCAATAAGGATTGAATCGTGATTGATTTGTCTCTAAGTGCAGGTTTTCCCTAATATGTGCAAAACACTTTCGAATCTCGATGCTCATATTGAGGGGGAGCAAATTTTTGAAAACCACATCCTTTCCCAAAAATATCTTTAACTGTATTTGAAACACTTATTTTGATCGGGAAGGTGATGTCGATATTTTTAGAAAATATTTATCAAAGAAGTGAATTCTTACTCTTGCCTCCATGTGCCAAAATGATTTCAAACAATCGATGCACATGTTGAGGGGGAGCCTTTTTCTAAAATATCAAAAACAATTCAGGTACAAAATGCTTTGATAATATATCACAAGCACCTGGATTGATTTTCAAATTGTTTTAAATTGGTTCCAATGGCAAATGAACAATACCAAAAAGACCGACCAAATTTACTTTATGTATGGAGATATAAGGATGGTTAGGCTAGGTATTCGTTCCCACGATCCGCCAGAGCCGGAGGGATCTAACCAGGGATAATCCACTAGATAGTGTAGAGTCCTTAGGTATGATGAAAAAAGGAGAACAATGAGAATACGGGAAGAGTGCGGACTGAGACAAAGATAGTACTGGAATAAACCCAACAAGGTTCTAGTTATGAAGTCTCGGGAAGCACTGAAGGGGTTGAATAATGAAAAAGAAATGAATGAGAAAAGGGTGAAAAGAAATAGCCCTCCAATAATTCAACCTTAGGTCAGAAACCGAGTTCAATACATATGCTACTGGTGGTTACTAAGGTAACACTGGTATTGAAGACAAGACGTCATGGACCCAGTGACGCACTGCACTAAACTTCCCAAGCTACTCAAGTTCCTCTTAAAAGGACTTGTTTCATTCTCACGGGGAACCTACATAATCTATCGACTTTCTCTTAGAGATTGTTGATATTGAAGAAGGAGACCCTCTCCCTAGTCTCCGGCATAGGAACCAAATGTGCACAATTGAGTCTAGAGCCACGAGATCATCAATAAATCTCATTAGGACACTGTCAATGAAGTCTCTCTGTTTCACACAATGTGGAAAGAGAGAATATATTTTAAGAGTCCTACGCACTATCCTTGTGGTATTGCTAGAACATCTGAGTGATATGCATACATATTCACAATGACGATGGAAAACCTTCTAGAGCCAACATCAAACAAGCTCTTGGTAGGTGGCATGTGAGATCTATCCAATAGATCAAACATGTGACAACTGGATTGAAACAATGGGGTGATTCATTATTGAATCAACCTTGGTCCAGGAAATGGATTGACGGATGCCTTTGAAAAACCGGTCGTTGTGCTTAAAATTCTTTTCTCTAGCACATCGACTGTGTATTAATATTTCAAAAATAAAAGGTGTTTATGATTGATAAAAGATTTTCCTTAAAACCTTCGTTGTATTGCAAAAACACTTTATTGAGCAGTACACAATTGTTTTTCAAATCTCTTTTCATCAATCAGTGAATCTCAAATTCGCTGGTTCACTCACTCCGTGTTGTCTTCTTTGAGACGTTCCGGTTTGAGAACAGCTAGAGCAGCTGCGAAACCCTATCAAGGAGATTCTTCGGAATTCTACCTGATCACAGGCAGTACTTGTACTGATCAACTGGGAACCGTGGGCCGTGTACCTCAATTCAACGAAAGTGAACAAAGACACTTTCGTGTGTTTTATTGCTAACTGTTGTTTGCAGGTACATTTAGACGGTTGCAGCTGATCAGAATTGAGAAGTCAATCCAAAGCCGCATGCTCACAGCATCCACGCTTAATTGAAGAAATCATGACTTGTGCATATCTACAGAACCTGGCTCTGATATTTTTATATTATGATTCTGCTACGCTGCTGCAAATATCATGAATCAACTAAAGCTTCCGCTACTCTGGTGAAAAGAAATCATGATCCAGAATGTGAGCATGTCGGTCCACTGTCACAACATTACATAATGTCAACACTACAAAGGAAGAGTCAGAGATTTATGGAAGCTGATGATCTCAAAGCTGGCTCAAAAACTCATCATCATGTGGATCAGTTAAAGACCTCTACTTGGATTAACCAAACATGCAAAACATGAA
Organism: Chrysanthemum makinoi; assembly: GCA_910596185.1. Taxonomy (NCBI): domain Eukaryota; kingdom Viridiplantae; phylum Streptophyta; class Magnoliopsida; order Asterales; family Asteraceae; genus Chrysanthemum; species Chrysanthemum makinoi. The sequence continues at coordinate 183,733,854 of OU343222.1, forward strand.
GAATCAAAGACTACGGGGCTACAGAGCAAAGATCTTAAACAAGAATCCAAGAACAATCTTAATGTAATATCTGTTTGTATTCTATGTAATATGAGGTGACCTCCCTTAGGGGGAGATTGTTAGGATTTAGAAAATCCAGTCGTTAAAGTGTCGGTCACCTCAAATATATGTAATCGATAGAAAGCTCGTAGTCATAGTTATTTAATGTTAGTTAGTATTTAGTTCAGTAACTCCGTGGAGGACGGACGTGTCTTTACCCACTGTATGCCTGATCCACAGCCCGTAGGTGGCGTATTTTGTAAGACACTATAAATACCCTCTACCTCCCAAGGTAGAGGGTTGGAGCTTCAATACTATTTTTCTTTTGTTTCACATAGTTCCCAACTCTCTTCCCTTTCTCTCTCTAAAACTTTCTCTCTCTAAACTTATTATACGCCCCATATGCTTAATGGTTTGATGTGTTTGTGAAATCCTATATGTTACAGTTAACTTCTTTCTCTTTTCCTTTAAGAGATGCTTGGTAGAGCTCACATAGATGTGAAGGTGTGTGACAAGCTTTTGACCAGTGGTTTGTACTTCCACATCTGAAACATGATCCTCCATAGTTTTGTGAGGTACCAGCTTCATTATTTTGTTGACCAGGATTATTAACTTGTGGAGCATGGTAATTATAGTTTCTTTGACCACGGCCACGACCACGACCACGACCACGACCACGACCATTATAACCACCTCGATGGTAAGTATTGCTTCGATTGAAAAAACGGTTGTGACCATGAACATTGTTTTTATCATAATGGCCATGACCACGACCACGTCCACGAGGGTAACCTCTTCCTCTTTTACTTCCATAGTTTTTGCTATCATTATTGTTAATAGCATTTGCTTCTGGAAGTGCTAATGATCCTGTGGGACGAGTTTGATGATTTCTCATTAGCAATTCATTGTTTTTCTCTGCTACAAGAAGATTTGCATTTAGATCGGAGTATCTTTTAAACTTTTGCAATCGATATTGTTGTTGCAAGTTTAAGTTTGAAGCATGAAATGTGGAGAAAGTTTTCTCTAATAGATCTCCTTCAGTAACAATTTGCCCACAAAATCTGAGTGTTGAGCATATTCTAAATAAAGCAGAGGTGTATTCATTAACCTTTTTAAAGTCTTGGAACCTTAAATTGTTCCATTCATCTCTAGCAGAAGGGAGTAAAACTTCCCTTTGATGATCAAATCTGCTTTGCAAATCTTTCCATAAAATGCTTGGATCATCACAATTTGAATATTCGAATTCTAGCATTTCATCAATGTGTTGATGGAGGAAAACATCAGCTTTCGCTTTGATTTCCTCTGAGCATTTGTTGCCTTCTTGTAACGTTGATAAAACACTCATTGATTTGAGATGCCTTTTAACATTTGCTGTCCATTGAATATAATTTGCTCCAGTTATGTCAAGAGATGGAAATTTGATTTTTTCAATGTTTGACATTTTGTCGCTAAACACAAATTGAACAAATAACAAAATATTAAAATCCATATATATCAATAAATAATGCAATACAATAAAGTGGGAGAGCCACAAACAGATACATAACTAAGAAAAATTCAAATTCATTAGGTGGGAGTTCAAAAAGCAAAATAAGGAGTAAGATAAGCATAATGGTGACGGCAATGAGAAGCGGGTGAATCATCTTTGAAAAATCTTTAGAAAATGCTTCGGTGATGTTTTCCTAAGATTAGAAGATGTTTGAGTTTTTGAAAAAATGTATAAAAGAGTTTCCAATTTATTAAAAAAAAAATAGTCGTTGTAACGTTGTTAGTTGTTGTTACAATTGATATATAGCCGTTGTAAATATATAATTCAAATAATGTTACATTTATTTATAAAAGAAAATTAAGACAAAATAAAATTTGGTTAGTATAAGCACAAATGTTTACGATAACTAAATATTCAGTTTTCTAATTAAATTGTACTTCTACTTTTGATACTGGTTAAATAAATGAGCTTGGGTAAGTGGTTGACAAATTCTTTATTTAAGACAAAATAGTTACGTACAAGATATATTTTAATTTACCATGTCAAATATGAATATTTGTTATATTTAATCAAATATCAATGTTTAAGGTAAAGTAAATATTCGGTGACTAAATGAATTGTACTTCAGTATAAATGAATTGTACGTCACTATACTATTGATGGTTTTTCTTTTAAAAAAAATGGGCTGGACCAAGAAGTTCACAACTTGTGAACAAAATTACATACGGAATAATAATTTATTGTGTCAACCAACTCTATATAATAAGTTATAGAGTAAACTCTAAAATACATCTCTGTGGTTTACCCCGTTTCGCACTATACATCCCTCTCGCAAAAGTTTCATCAGATACATCACTCCGTTAGTAAAAGTTAACCTATATATATCCACAGTTAAAATAAGGACTAACGGTGCAAATTATTTCTCCGTTATCTCCTAATGAGATAGATAATGTTTACACCGTTAATCCTCGGGGTTAACGGTATTTGCACCGTTAGTCCTTTTTTACGTTTACTTTCGTTTTTTATGTTCTTTTCCATTTTTTTTACGTTTTCGCCTGTTTTTTTACGTTTTCGTCCGTTTTTTAACGTTTTCGGCCGTTTTTTTTATTTCTTTTTCGCTTTTTTTTACGTTTTCGTCCGTTTTTAAACGTTTTCTCCTGTTTTTTTACGTTTTCGTCTGTTTTTTTACGTTTTCGGCTGTCTTTTTATGTTTTCGTCTGTTTTTTTTATTTTTTCGTCTGAATTTTTACGTTTTCGTCATTTTTTCACGTTTTCATAAGTTTTATCCATTTTCATACACTTTTATAGGTTTTCGTCTATTATTCTACGTTTTCGTTCGTTTTTCTTATGCTTTTATCCGTTTTCATTCATTTTTATACATATAATATGTATGAAAACGAATAAAAATGTATGAAATGGATAAAAACGTATGAAAATGGATAAAAATGTTTCTGTATCGATTTTAAATAACGATTTTGACCCATTTCTGGTCCGAATCATCAAAAGTGTAAAACACGAAAGTTGTCCGGAATGATGTTTTACATCAAGACTCGCGAGATTTTAACCTGAAAATTCAAAATAATGGACGAAAACGTAAAAAAGTACGAAAACGTAAAAAAAACAGACGAAAATGTAAAAAAACAGACGAAAACGAAAAAAAACATACGAAAACGTAAAAAAACGAGCGAAAACGTGAAAACGGATCTAAAAACGAAAAACGCGAAAATGAAAAACGCGAAAACGCAAAAAACAGTAATAAAAAAAAAAAGGAAGAAAACGTAAAAAATGACTAACGGTGCAAGTCCCGTTAACCCAGAGGACTAACGGTGTAAAAATTATCTATCTCGTTAGGAGATAACGGAGAAATAATTTGCACCGTTAGTCCTTATTTTAACAGAGGGATGTATATAAGTTAACTTTTACTAACGGAGTGATGTATCTGTTGAAACTTTTGCGAGAGAGATGTATGGTGCGAAACGAGGTAAACCACATGGATGTATTTTGGAGTTTACTCTAAGTTATAACATAAATGTATACCTTTATTAATTACCTTGATAAGAATGGATAATATCTTTGATTAGAGTCTCGTGCTGATAACGTGTTATAATATAACTAAGTTTTGCTTTTGAACTTTAAGCAAGTTCTAGGAGAATAAGACTTTATTAATTATAAAACCAAGAAGTAAACTTTGAGGGAGATAGAATGAGATAAATAACACTAGAGTTGTGTGTATTCAAATGGTGCAAGTTTTTCATTACTCTTAAGTATTATTTATACTACTAATAATACTATTTATTCTTGATACATGGCATTATACAATATCTCTTAGTCATTGGGTAAATAGTGTATACATAGGATTTGGTAAAATTGATCATTCACCTAGCTTTTTTTTGTGACACCTTAGCAAGAGCTTGGAACACCTATGATGAAGTTGTGCCACTTTGTATTTGACCAGATATTCATAACAATTTTTAATTTTTTAATCATTTTTTGTCACTCACGAATATTTGTTTTTTTTTATTTTAACCTTACTCTCTTTTATCAAACTAAAAGAATAAATATAGAACCAATTTTTATAATGATAAATATAAGCAAACAATCAATTACTCTTACGACAATTATCCAATAATCATTTACTACCAATCCAAATCGCTAATTAACAACATTAACTTAAACACAATACTATTATTCCAGCAATAACATACTGTAACAAATACGGAGTAACATCAATTTACTAATCAAAACAAAAAAGCAAAACCTTATATAAATCACATCTCTAAAACCCCTTTACATCAAATCTCAATCACCCCCCTTTGTCTTCACTTCACCTCACCATCTTTCTGTACACACAGCTGCACAAAACCCAATACACCACCGTCAAAATACACACACTAAAAAACACACACACAATTGTACTTCCTCATCTTCATCTTTGATTCAGGGGAGTATGCAAGCTGGCACCATTGCATACTCTCCTCTATATAAATAAAACCCCAAAAAAAAAAAAACTTTACTCTTCTAAGAAAAAAAAGAAAAAAAAGAAAACCCATTTTTGTTTTCATTAGATCTGAAGCTTAAGATATGAAATTAGTACAAAAAGATTCAAAAGAAATCATATGGGAACAAATGAGCACATCAAATCGTGTCAAAACAGGTTTACCAAAGCTCATGTTATATTTAATCTTATTTGTATGTGCTACTTATTTGATCTACACTTTGAAGCTCTTAAACGCAACCCCAAACACCACCACTTCTTGTGATCAAGATTTCATTTTTACATCACGTAGCTTAATGCCAAACACCACCTTAGAAAACCCATCTCCAAATCCTGAAAAAACTCAGCTCAAACATATTGCTTTTGGTATAGCTGCTTCAGCTAAGCTATGGGAAAAGAGACAAAATTATATAAGATTGTGGTGGAATAAAGAGAAACAAATGAAGGGTATTGTTTGGTTAGACAATCCGGTAAAAACCCATGTTTCAGATTTTGATGATTTACCCCCAGTGAAAATATCAGGTGACACTTCACATTTTGCATATAAGAACAAACAGGGTCATAGGTCAGCTATAAGGATATCTAGGATTGTTTCCGAGACTTTAAGGATAGAGGGTATGGAGAATGTAAGGTGGTTTGTGATGGGTGATGATGATACTGTTTTTATAACTGATAATCTTGTTAGGGTTTTGAATAAGTATGATCATAATCAGTATTGGTATATTGGGAGTTTAAGTGAGAGTCATTTGCAGAATATTTATTTTAGTTATGGTATGGCTTATGGTGGTGGTGGTTTTGCGATAAGTTATCCTTTAGCTAAAGCGCTTGAAAAGATGCAAGATAGATGTATTCAACGGTATCCTGGTTTGTATGGATCTGATGATAGGATGCAGGCTTGTATGGCGGAACTTGGTGTTCCACTTACTAAAGAAGTTGGGTTTCATCAGGTTAGTGTTGAACATTTTTGTTTTGTTTTTCTGTGGGTTAGTGCTTTGTTTGCTTGTACTTTGTGCTTGTTTAGTTGTACTTTTAGTGTTTGGGTGAACTCATTTGGTGAATGTTGATTTAGAATTTGGGGGTTATTCCCTTGTTGGGTTGTACTTTATGCTTGTTTATCTGTACTTTTGGTGTTAGGGAGAGCCCCGTTGTAATTTTGATGTCCGGATGGGTAAAAATTGAGGTGATGGTGAAATTGCGGAAGTCACATTTTTTGGATGTTAGTTAATTCCATTGCTAGGCTGTAAATAATGCTTCTTTAGATTAGTGAAATGTTTATAATTTGCTGAGTTCTACATTGTGCTACTTTAGTGGTGTTTTTGCTGTAGAAGTGGTTAAAGTTGGTTAATTAGTAGAATGTTAGGTTGTATATCATGCTTGTTTGGGTGTACCTATGGTCAACAACTAATTTTGCTTGGTATAAGGGGTTTGTTAGTTTATTAGTCTTTGCCAAATTGGCAGAAGCTATGGATTTGGTTATTGCATTTTTGCCTTTTCGGTCAAGCTCCTAGTTACATTACATTTTTACCACTGTCTCATGCTTTAAGTTAAATGAAAATCTTGTAATCTATGGTTATTGAATGGATTTCCGAAAGTTAAACCAGTTGGCCACATTTATGTTTAGAAGGTTATGTTAAGATCACTAATCACAGACCGACGCTATACAGTTGTAGGAAAAGTTAAATCAAGTTCACGGTTTAGGTGGTTTAAGAATTTGCCCAACATCTGCAAGCAATAATATAATTCTAGAAATATGTGGCTCCGATTATATGGTTTCTGCTATGATGCTTGTTAGTATATAATTGTAGATGTAGAAATACTTGTTAACTTTTAAAACTGTTTTTTACAATGTTTATAGCTAGTTTTCAGTCCAAACTAGGCTCCTTAAGTGGAGATCAACACAATTTACTTAATTCCACCATTTCTATCTACATTCTTTCTCAGCTTTTTTTTCAAGATCTACTAACCGACTTTAATTGTTGAATTAATCAATCATTAAGTCCATTTACATGCCATTATATTTCACCATTTATTGTTATTCAATAAGCTTTTAGGCAAAAGTCACTAAGGTAGTGGGAGGTGGACACTGGGGTGGCCTTTTTAAACCTACAACGATTGACTACATGTCCCATATTTAAATTATTTTGTGGTAGGGAAATTATTTATTATTTTATTTTGTTGGATTTCTATTTGTGATTTTGGAGCAATAATTGATTCACATGGTGACCTTCAGAATCTTGAATTATTGACTAGTACTATTGTTATTGGGTTATAGTGTTTTTTACCCATATATGTTTACTAACAATCATAGTTCAAGACATTTATACCTGAAAAACAAACACCCCTAATTCTAATGTGTCTTTTGTTGTTATATTCAGTATGATGTGTACGGGAACTTGTTCGGGTTGCTTGCTGCACATCCAGTGACACCACTTGTCTCGTTGCACCACCTTGATGTGGTTGAGCCCATTTTTCCGAATGTGACACGAGTTGAGGCTTTAAAAAGACTAATGCAACCAATGAAAATCGACTCGGCGGGACTTATACAACAATCAATATGTTATGATACCTTAAAGGGTTGGACGGTTTCAGTTTCTTGGGGCTTTGCGATTCAAGTTTTTAGAGGAATATTATCCCCTCGTGAAGTGGAAATGCCATCTAGAACTTTCTTGAATTGGTACCGAAGAGCAGATTATACTGCTTATGCATTCAACACACGCCCTGTTGCCAGGAACCCATGTCAAAAACCATTTGTGTTCTACATGACAAAGGTGCGACTAAATTCCACAACGAATCAAACAATCAGTGAATATGCTCGCCATCGTGTGCCTCATCCTGCTTGCAAATGGAAGATGATTGATCCTTCAAATCTTGATAAAGTTGTCGTTTATAAAAGACCCGACCCACAATTATGGGACAGGGTAAGTCGAATGATTATATTTACATATATGCTCTTTATTTTTGATAATCTTGCACATATGCATAATGTCATAATACATGTTTATGACCGTCTTTTTGCAGTCGCCGAGGAGAAACTGTTGCAGGGTTATAGAGTCCAAGAGGAAAGGTTTGGTTGTGGATGTTGGTGTATGTGGTGATGGCGAAATTAGTGAAGTATAATAATAAGCAATAAGCTTATTTTCTTGTAAGGTACCCTTGTTAATGTCGATTTTTAGCATTCTTAATTTTTCTTAAAATTTTCACGCGATTAGGTACTATCATATATGGGTTCTTTGTTCTTTCCAAGTTCTCACTAACACATTAGATTAGAAATTATGTCAATGTATAAACTTTTTGTGGCTTACACGCAATAAACACGATTAGTCGATTATTGAGTGCATATTAGTGTCACCAACCTCGCAACGCGTTCGATAATCCCATTTTCGTGGGCCCTTACAAGACTCGCAAAGTCATAATTATGTCTGCATTTATATCTTAAGTTAGATCTTGAATATATTCTTGAAATTGTTGCACACTACATGTGTTTTTGGTTAAAAGTTGTGCTTGTAATGTAAGATGCTAAGATTGTAAGTAATGATCCTTTTGAGACTAAGGGGGTGTTTTTTTTTTATGTTAAAAAGTCTTAATGGGGAGATAGTGGTGGGGCCACACATATAATATGTTTTTTTTTTTGTTAAATAGTCTATATGGAGAGAGAAACCAAATGTGCCCCTTCTCATTAAGACTTATTAACAGAAAGGGGTCCACCCACTTAATCCAGAAAAAAAAAGAAACAAGCCCTAAATTATATCTTAAGCATCCATAATTAATTTCTTGGACTTCATAATTATAGTAATCTTTCTGAAATGACCATGTTGACATTCAGTTTAGTAAACTTAATGTGGTAAGTTAAGATGAGATATAAAATAAAATCTTAAGTAACCTTTAATGTGTAATTTTAAGACATGAGATGACGAATATCGAACTTGTACTTGTTTATGTGGGAGGTTGAAAATTAAGGCAGCATTGTTGACTTGTATTGTTGCAACCAATAAAAGAATTAGTATTAGTTAAATGATCTTCAATTATGCACACTGCGTATTTGTTTACCTAAAAATGATGCTTTTTTGGACACGAATAGTGAAATGGACTAAAAAATGGGCACCGACAGAAATAAATGGAAACAATTGTGGTTTGAAGTTGGTGAAAATTTAAGCATAATTGGAGAGAGTAGGCCACACTCTGGTTTGTTATAATTATTTGTTAAAGATTTGGAGAAAAACAACATTGTTTTTTCATTTGCTTTAACATATAATTGATGGCCTTTGTCTTGGAATCTTATTTGGACTTTCTATTTTTTTTTCTTTGTTTGAGCTGTCTACTTGACTCGGAAAGAGATGGTCATGCATAGTCACGGAGAAACGATCTCTGGGTAACCTGAGCATAAAAAATATCATCTATTTACTCATTTAATCGTTGATCAACAACATATATAAGGCCAAAAGCTATCATTTAAATAAAATTCAATTACCAATACATTCCAAATACACTATCATTTTACTAAAAAATACTCAAAATTTTCTCTTTCATCAAAATATTCAATGCGGTGCACAAGAAGTTATTTGTGGTGTGCAAGAAGTTATTTTTGGGCACCAAACTATAAATGCATTGATAATCTTTAGAGTAAACTGCAAAAATCATCCATGTGGTTTGTGTATTTTCGCAAAAATCATCCCTATCTCAAACCTTCAGCTTTAACCATCCCTAACTCCACAAACGTTTAGCAATAATCATCCCTGAGCACTAACGTCGTTAGTTTTACAAGTTAAGTGTTAAATAATATTTTCCCGTTAGTCCCTCCGTTAATATTTTTTGTACCGTTAGTCCTCATTTTACGTTTTCGTCACTTTTTTACGTTTTTGTCCGTTTTTACTCGTTTTCGTCCGCTTTTTATCCGTTTTTTGTATGTTTTCGTCCGTCATTTTTACGTTTTCGTCCGTTTTTTTACGTTTTCGTCCGTCATTTTTACGTTTTCGTCCGTTTTTTTATTTTTCGTCCGTTTGTTTACGCTTTCGTCCGTTTTTTTACGTTTTCGTCCGTTTTTTTTTTACGTTTTTGTCCGTTTTAAATCGTTTTCGTCCATTTTTATATGTTTCATCTGCTTTTTATCCGTATTTTTTATGTTTTCGTTTCGTGTCCGTTTTTGAGGTTTTATCACGATTTCGTCCGTTTTTTTAATGTTTTTGTCCATTTTTTACGGTCTCATCCGTTTTTTTATGTTTTCGTCCGTTTTTTTATGTTTTCGTCCGTTTTTTTACGCTTTCGTCCGTTTTTTAACGCTTTCGTCATTTTTTTTACGCTTCCACCATTTTTTTTTACGTTTTGTTCGTTTTAAATCGTTTTCGTCCATTTTTATATGTTTCTTCTTCTTTTTATCCGTTTTTTTAATGTTTTCGTCCGTTTTTTTAGTTTTTTTTTTTTTTTTTCCGTTTTATACGATTTCGTCCGTTTTTTTTAATGTTTTTGTCCATTTTTTACGGTCTCATCCGTTTTTTTACGTTTTCGTCCGTTTTTTATGTTTTCGTCCGTTTTTTTACGCTTTCGTCCGTTTTTTACGCTTTCGTCCGTTTTTTTTACGTTTTTGTCCGTTTTAAATCGTTTTCGTCCATTTTTTTATGTTTCATCTGCTTTTTATCCGTTTTTTATGTTTTCGTCCGTTTTTGAGTTTTTTTTTTTCCTTTTCCGTTTAAACGATTTCGGCCGTTTTTTTAAATGTTTTGTCCATTTTTTTACGGTCTCGTCCGTTTTTTACGTTTCGTAACCTTTTTTATGTTTGTCCGTTTTACCTCGTTTTCTTTAGTTTTTAATGTTCGTCCGCTTTATATTCATTTTTTATATTTTCGTCCATATTTTTACGTAAAAAAATGGATGAGAACATAAAAAACGTAAAAAAAACGGACGAATACACATAAAAAATGGACGAAAACAGATAAAAAGCGGACGAAAACCGTAAAAAAATGGACAAAAACATTAAAAAAACGGACGAAATCGTATAAAACGGAAAAAACTCAAAAAATGGACGAAAACATAAAACAAACGGATAAAAAGCAGATAAAACATATAAAATGACAAAACGATTTAAAACGGACAAAAACGTAAAAAACGGATGAAAGCGTAAAAAAACGGACGAAAGCATAAAAAACGGACGAAAACGTAAAAATACGACCGTACAAAAAAAAAACTGACGAAAACGTAAAAAAGGGATGAGGCCGTAAAAATAAACACAAAACATTAAAAATGGACGAAATCGTATAAAACGGAAAAAAAACTCAAAACGGACGAAACAATAAAAAAACGATAAAACGGATGAAACATATAAAAATGGACGAAAACGATTTAAAACGGACAAAAACGTAAAAAAAACGGACGAAAGCTTAAAAAAAACGGACGAAGCATAAAAAAACGGACGAAACGTAAAATGATGGACGAAAACGAAAATCGTATAAAACGGAAAAAAACAAACCCCTCAAAATAACGACGAAAACATAAAAAAATGGATAAAAGCAGGATGAAACATATAAAAATGGACGAAACGATTTAAAACGGACAAAACGTAAAAAACACGAAAAAAAAAACGACAAAGCGTAAAAAACGGACTAAAGCATAAAAAACGGACGAAAAAGTAAAAAATGACCGGAACGAAAACTTAAAAAAAACGGACGTTAAAAATAAAAAAGGATGAGACCGGTAAAAATGTGACAAAAACTTAAAAAGTGGACTAAATCGTTAAACGCGAAAAAACGTCAAAATACGAATGAAACATAAAAAAAAACGGATAAAGTTATGAACATATAAAATCGTACTAAAACGATTTTAAACTAAAACGGCAAAACGTAAAAAAACGGACTAAAGCATAAAAAACACAAAAACCGACTAAAGCGTAAAAAAAAAACGACGCCAATAAAACAACGGACTAAAACGTGAATTATACGGGCTAAACGTAAAAAAAAAAAACTTCAAAAAACAGACTACCACGTAAAAAAATGCGGATGAAACATACAAAATGATAAAAAACGACAAAACGATAAAAACATACGAAAACGATAAACGAGTAAAAAAACTGACAAAAACTTAAAAAGTGACGAAAAGTAAATGAGGGACTAACGTTGCAAAAAATATTACAGATGGACTAACGGGAAATTTATTTACACATAACTGGTAAACTAACGCACTTTAGTGCTCATGGATGAATTATTGCTAAACTTTGTGGCTTGGGGGATGTTAATGCTGAAGGTTTGAGATAGTGCATGATTCTGCACAATACCCAAACCCAGGCTTATTTTGCAGTTTACTCTTCCAATCTTTATACAATATTTGGTGCGCAAGGAATTGGTTTTGGGCATCAAAATATAGGTGGCACGTTTTCATTGGCTTATAAATTAATTCCGGTGCTTTAAAATAAAGAATCATCTTTATTAAATATCTGGTGCGCAAGGAATGAATTTTGGGCACTAAAGTGGGGTGACACATTTTCATTGGTGTATAAATTAATTTCGGTGCTTTAAAATAAAGATTCAACTTGTTTAAAAATTTTGGTGCGCAAGGAATGATGCGTGCGCACCACAAATGGCCAAAAATGCTTATATGATTCGAGTACATCCTTTTATGAAAATACTCTAGTAAATACGACCATTTATCCAAATAACTTACAGTTGCTTTCAAAACATTAGAGTGCTAGGTGAGGTGAAAACCTTTAACACGTTATTGGTATCTTAGCATCAGTAGCGCATCATACCCCTCCAATAACACACACCGATAACTAAAACATCTCATAAGCCCTAACCTTGCAAATACATGTTTGTGGGTCCTTTTCATTTTATTTTATTTAAAAACAAACACTTTTTATTACACATAAATTAAATTACAATACATAAAATAAAATTACAATACATAAATTAAATTACAATACATTAAATTACAATACATTAATAAAAAAATACCTTTGGCGTCAGCCATTGAAATGGCGGAAGTGCTTTTGGCGGGACGAAGGCGAGGGTGGTGGTAATGCGTGGCGCCATTGGTATTGATGGTTGCGTTTGGCGTGTTGATAGCATATCTCACCGAGCACTCTTATTGTATATCTTGTTATATATAAGGCCAAAAGTTATCATTTACATAACTTAGAGCATCTTTCAACACATTACTGTATATCTTTGTTATTGTATACAGGGCCATATTCTACAAACAATGCTATCAAACAAAGCTGCCGACACATCCGAATATCACAAACCTTTAAATATCGTACGGAGTAATATTTAATATCCAAGTTTTTCTGCTCTATTTATTGCTTTCGTGTGTGGTTTGGTTGAAAATTGAGTTGAAGCTTACTATGTCTCAATTGATGTTCATTATACATTTATTGATGTATATACTGTATTTTAAAAAGTATGCGCTGTTTCAAGTTGTTTGGGTTATTACGTTAAAAATGGAACCAACGTGTGCAATATCATTTGATTTGGTCATATTTTTTCTACAGTACGATGATATTAATTTTGGTGCTATCTGTATAAGGGCATCTCCAATGCATTGGCTTCAATATGGTATAATACACTCCACATCACCATCTCATGAGTTTATTAGAAACACCTTTACATTGCATTGAACTCATGCATAGTTAAATAAAGTAGAAAAGATGAGAAGTGAAACAGAAAAGTACCCCAAAAGACCCACTTATGTGTATATTGAGAGTATGTTAAGAGAAGAACACCTATTAGACTTTGAAGTCCCACAATTGTATTAAGCTATGAGGTGTCACTTAATCCATTCTATTGCACAATGCCACGTAAGTCAGGGGCGGAGCCATGTTAATACTACCGGGGGAGTTGCCCCCAACAAACCACTCATAGACACACAAAATCCTGTAGGAAAAAAATCAAATTGGTAGAAAAAAAGGTGAGTGCCCTCAGCTTGTTAATCCAAGTGCTCTAGACAATCAATGAGAATTAAAATCACAATGTCAACTAAGCTCTAATGCCCAAAAAACACATTTTCCGATGGATTTGTATAGTCGGAAAATGTGAAAAAGAGAACGTAAGCTGATGAACAGGTAAAAGGAAAGTGAGAGTGCAAGTATTGGGAGTCGGTAAGAAAAAGTCAAAAGTTACTTTTGATTTAGTACTAGTATCTTAACTATATAAAATGGAAAAATTGTCAAAAGTTGAATCTTGACTTTGTTGAATGTTGAAATTGTTGAAGGTTAAAAATGTTTAAAAAAGAAAGAATTGATGTAAAATGTTGAATCCTATATTACTGTGAAATAATCAATTCCATATATAACACATAATCATCATTAATGTAAATTGTTGAAGGTTTAAAATATTTAAAAATGAAAGAATTGAAAATGTTTAAGACTCATTCACGTTATAATTGAGCTAAGAATTTACAATGATTGTGTTGAATGTTGAATGTAGCCATTAACAACCATACGAAATAATTAAGGAAACTAGGCAATTAGCATCGAAATAATTAAGGGAGCTAGGCAATTATTAGCAAATTAGCACAATAAGAACAATATGTCACGGTTTTCACCCAAATACCATAAGGAAAGAAGCATTTTATAATTTTTATAATATATGAAATAATCAATCAAATATTTGGAATCGGTTTTGTAAATGGTATGGCCTCATTACGAATAATTTGTTAATGACCAAGGAGAGCCAAAAAGCAAGTGCCCTTATTGTGCTAAGGAGTATTGTTCAGATACTAAAATTCATGGGACAAGTACTTTGCGAGGTCATTTGAAAATTTGTGGCAAGTTACCTATAAGTGACATCGTGGTTCAAGTCTTACTAGACACATATGTGATATGGTATCTATGAGAGGTTGTAGGTTCAAGTTTTATTTAAAACATATCATATACTATTAATGAAATATGTTGTGTAATTTGTAAAAATTATCGCTTGAACGAAAAAAAAATAAAATAAATAATAATAAGTGCACTGTTTGACTATGTGATACAATTTTTAAATATATTATTATACACGCACGAATGCTATGCGGGAGAAACCACTTGATCTACACTTTTGGAATTTCTGGTAAACTATACATATATCGATATTGTTATGTATGGATATTATTAAATTAGAAAAAATGCGTTAATATATTATTATTACAAATTTTGAATCTTAACGACTATTCTAAATTAAAACTATGCTACCATATTTGTTGAAAAATGTGTATTGTCGGGGCGCCATGCAACCATGCCATAAGAAAAATACTTATCAGAAAAGTATTCTTTAGCGCTACAAATAAAGTTTTTCAAAAGAAATATTCGCCGCCGATATTTTGTCGAAACTAGACACCGCTGCCGCTAGGCGCGGGTACTCGTCTAGTTTACTTATATACTTTGGCTCCTTTTCGTTTAAATACAGTAGTCATTATTTAGTTACTCCACGGTAACTTAGATTTCAAGATTTTGGTAGTATTTGTAACATAATTTTGTTAAAGCTATACGGATTAGGTTTTTTTATTGTACCTTTTAACGTAAGAATTATGTTTAGGATAATGATCATATTCCTTTAAATGCATTAGCTATAAAACCGCTTCAATACAATTTGTGCAATGGTTGTTATGTTCCTTTTTAAGTTCTATGGATATGA
Organism: Chrysanthemum makinoi; assembly: GCA_910596185.1. Lineage (NCBI taxonomy): Eukaryota > Viridiplantae > Streptophyta > Magnoliopsida > Asterales > Asteraceae > Chrysanthemum > Chrysanthemum makinoi. Next base: position 183,748,972 of record OU343222.1, read on the forward strand.
TGTACAATCTACATTAGTTAATCCTAACATAAATTTATAAAAGTTACCAACCATAAGTTATTTGACACCTACATCTTTTATATAGTGTTAATTGCAATGTAACACCATTGTTTTTCCCTTTAAATAAAACCAAATCCGACCCGATTTCAATTACACTAAAAAGGTACATTTCTTAATGTTTTTTTTTTCTTTGCTCGATGCCTCCGGTGATCACTTTTCCTAGCTCCGCCACTGACGTAAGTGCATTGTGGATGGCCTAAATACTAGTTGATCAAACAAACATAATGAGAAACAAACACAATGAGAGGAGAGACAACTTGAGACTACAAACGAAATGCATGTTGTGTTCCATGCAACTGGGAGCAATGTACGTTGTGCTGTCTAATGAGTGGTACTATAAAAAAGGTAGTGATTAGGAAACTCATATTTTTTATTGAGACACTCATTTATATAAGCAGTCAAAGTCATACTGTAAATATTTTACAAATATTTAACATTATATTTAACATTGTAAATATTTTACAAATATGTAACGCACATAGTAAAGTATCCTAATCAAAAGTATGAGTATGCAAATCAATATCTATAAAAAAAATAAAAAATGCTACATCCACAAAATGTTTACAAAAAAAATATTTCACAAAATGACTTGTGACCAATAAAAAATTTATCGTAATCAATTCTCTTCATTCTTTTTAAATTCACATCTTCCTACGAATGTGTATCACATCCTTTTATGAAAAAATTTAAATTTTTTGTTGATGTAGCATCTTTCAGAAAAAACATATAGTAGAACTTAAAACCGATTACAAATAAACAGGCCAAGCCGGATAGGCAAATATCGATCTTGACTAAACTGGCCAAGGCGTGAACAAAATCCAATCATGATTAATTTGTGTCAATGGAATCCTAAAGATATATATATAAAAAAAACGATAATTGGAAGATAAACAAAAGATAGAGAACCAACCGAAATGAGAAGACATCTATGTTGTCGATAATAAGATGCCAGACGAATAAAAGAGCAACAAAGACACAAAGATTTTGGGAATGAGTCTTTTGCGATTTTGAAATGGAGTTGCTATTTTAAGGTTGTTTGAGTGTGCATTATTAACATGATAACATTTGGGCGTGTTTGCTTAGTCAGAATTACAAACTCAAACTTTTTATACAAACTTATTTCAGGTAAAGGTAGTTAAATGTGTGCTTAAACATTTTTGGTGTTATCAGATGTTTGCCAAATTCTAATCACCGAAAAAGCAATGTTTGTTGTGGTTAGTACAGTGAGTTTGTTCAATCCTTAAATAGGAAAGGTAAGTCAATAACTATATATAACCACCTTCATAAACATGCACTTATGGGTAAATGATGGTGTTAGATCTTAGAAAAATAACGAACTAAACAAAAATATTGTCTAGAGACGATAAACATAATCAAAGCAAAAATCGAGCAAGAGCATTTAATAGAAACGGAAACAATACTATAAACACAATATTTTTTTAAGTTGATGCATATAAGAAAATTCAATAGATTTTACAAAAAATATGACTATGCAGCAAAAATCAATAATGCCAAATAAACTTCCGAGACCCACTTTGATTCTGTCGTCCTTATTCATATTTGTTAACTTTATTTGTATTAATTATGCTAGGCATAGGACGATTGATATACTAAACAATCCTTAATTCACTCGTAACACATGTAATAAACATGTTCTTTTAACATATATTTTAGTTATAATTTGAACTTTTGAAGTATATATTATGGATGAGAATTAATTTTACAGTAACAAGATACCCAAGTTTAACTATATAATTAGGTATAATCAGTTTCTTTTAAGACTCCCCTCAATGGAATGATACCAATCACGCGTGATCAACAAGATTTGGAGATGGTTTGGTGATCAGCTTGGCCGAACCAAATTTTATTGTTTATAGTGTGAGAAGTATACTTGTATTTAAGTTAGGTATTTGTGTGATTGGTTTGACGATTCTCACTCTAGATGTTTCTTGATAGGTGTGATGAATAGAGTGAATAATAATGTAAAGATGATGTACAACAACAATACTCAATTTCATATGCACGAAGTATAAAGAATGTGAAGCTCATGTAACTATGATAAATGTAGTTACCATTACGTCCCGTCTTAGTCGTTTCTCTTTTACCAATTATCACATCGTCATTTATTGCCAAACTTTGTTAACATGAATTTTGATTAGTAGGAACAAAAAGTAAAATTTAACTATAAAACGCTCAATATATGCAATATTTCTTCTAAAACAAAAGTTATATCCATTTAATGTTGTTTATTTTGTTCCGACACCAAAAAGCAATTATCATGTGACATAGAACAAAAGAGTAATATTAATAAATACGCAAAATGATAAAAATTGATAAACTTTGTTAATGGATCTCAAGAAAGCCACGTGTGTTATATATAGTAACGTGGGTGGTCCATCCGTTGTCTACCCGTCCCTAAATAATTGGACAACTTTTGTTTTTAACTTTTAAAAGAGCTGAGGAATTTTCAAATGCTTACTCTTATTTTGGTGCTTATTAAGGGATAAATCCTCATCATTTATCTAGTTTAATCTAATGGTAGGGATAAACCTAAGATTTAATATAGAAACCTAAGTCCATGTTTTTTTTTTTCTCATTTTTCTTTGTCTTTTTGTCTTTTTTATTTATTAACATTTTTTTTTCTTTTTTTTTTTAATTCACGTTTTTATTGAAAATCATGTTTTTTTGTTATTTATTATTTTTTAAATTCCGCGTTTTATTTAAGTTTTTTTTCTTTCATCGTTTCATGCGTATTCATATCGTTTTTGATTCGTTTTATATCACGTTTTAAATCCGTGTTCATATGTTTTCGTCCTTTTCACGTTTCTTGATTGAGACGTTTTTAAATCTGTTTTCATCCATTTTGATGGTTTACATCCGTTTCGACATTTTAAATTAGTTTTCATACGTTTTTTAGCGTTTTTCATACGTTTATATATGTTTTCGTCTGTTTTAGACATTCTTGTCCATTTTCGTTTTATTAGTTTTAGAGCATTTTATTATGTTTTAGTTTCGTCCTTTTATACGTTCCGTCTGTTTTCATGCATTTTTAGATATGTTTTGAGCGTTTTAAGTCATTTTTATACGTTTCGTTTCTGTTTTAAATACGTTTTAATCTGACATTTTCTACGTTTTTCGCTTTCGTTTACGTCCGTTTTCATTCGTTTTCGTCTGTTTTCTTACGTTTTCGTTTGTTTTCATACGTTTTTGTTCGTTTTCATACGTTTTCGTCTGTTTTCTTTCGTTTTACATACGTTTTTGAGGCGTGTTTTTATGCTTTCATCGTTTTAAATACGTTTTCTTACATTTTGTCCAGTTTTCTTACGTTTTGGCCATTTTCATACGTTTTTATTACGCTTTTTAGCTTTTCATGTATTTTCGTCCCGTTTTAGGCGTTTAAATGCGTATTATTACGTGTTCATGTATTTTAAATGTGTTTTTATCGTTTTCGTCCGTTTTCAAGCGTTTTCATACATTGTCATCCTTTTTACGTTTTCATCTATTTTTAGGCGTTTTAGATGCGTTTTGAGACGTTTTCATCCGTTTTTGTTCGTTTAATACATTTTCATCCGTTTTTATACGTTTTTGCTATTACGTTTTTATGCGAACATCGTTTTTATTTGATTTAATACGTTTTTGTCCGTTTTAGACGTTTTCATTTTGATATTTGTAAGTGACACTTATTTATCTCTTGTGATATAACAATGTAAGGAAGATGAAAAGTATTACATTTCTTCATCATGTATCGTTATCGGTTGTGATACTCAACCAACAATGTGATGGTTATGTTTTTGAAAATATTTAGGAAGATTTTTGTGTTTTATGATATTATTAAATATTAGAAAAGTTTTCAGTGAAAACAAGAGATGTTATGATACTTTTGTTAGACTTGTGGTGGATTTTTCTATTTAATGGATACATTGTGCATGTTTCGATAGGTTTTATAGCGGGATTTGAAAATATGTATGGTTGAATCAGCAAACTAAATAAGCCATGGTTGAAGATAGCACACATCTTTATAAAGCGAGGAAGCTCAAACACTTGTGATATCACCGTGATATCACCTCACTATGATATCTACGTGATATCATGTGTGATAACACCGTTGATATCACTTGTGATATCATGTGATAAATACCGGTGATAGCATGTGTGATATCATAGTTTATATCACTTGATCACGGTGATATCACTTGTGATATCGATATCATGTGATATCACAATGATATCATGTGATATCACGTGATATCATGTGATATCACAATGATATCATGTGATATTACAAGTGAGTGATATCACATGTCTTTGAAGCTTTCGGTTTGTTTATAAATATGTGTGCTTTCTTCAACCATAACTTCTTTAGTTTGTTGATTCAACCATAGATATTTTTTTAAATTCGTATAAAACCTATCGAATCATGCACAATGTATCAATAAATAAAAATTCCTAAATCTAATAAAAGTTTTATATCTCTTGTTCGGAAAACACAATAATTTTTCATATAACACAAAAAAAATATTTAGAATAAATTCCGCGGTAATATAATAAGTGATGTTTATTTTCATTTCTTTCATATATACTTGGTAAAATACTAAATTCTTATCACATTTGGTATGAATTTAATATTTCACATTTTTAGTTAAGTAGCACAGCTGATAACACATATGAAGAAGAGTGTAATACTCTTCATCTTTCTTCTGATGTTATATCACAAGAGATATAAATAAGTGTCACTTAAAAATATCAAAATGAATAAAAAGGAAGCAAACTATGAAATAGAGACTTGACATATTCTCAAAATCAAACAAGTGTTGCATTAAATTAGCATTTTTTTGAACAAAATAAGAATTCACCTAAAGAGACTTTAACCCTTTTATTTCTACTAAAAGTATAATATCACAAGTGATAGATAACATTGGTTGCATTACAAATATATGCGCTTGTCAATTGCGATGAAAGGCATAAAAACTATCTTATAACTGAAAATTATAAAAATATTAGAAAACACATAGGTGATAATATATAAAATATACATAGCAATGAAATATCTAAGGTTAAAAACATACTTGTTTGTTTATGAAATATCACAAGTGATATTAGACATTAACTTTTTTATAATAAAATATTACAATTGATATTAGACATGTAATATTATAAAGTTTAATAATAATCATGAAAACACATGAAAATAGGCAGCATTATAAAAGCGCAAAAATGGGCGAAAGCGTATGAAAACGGACAAAATCGTATAAAAAAGAATGAAAAGCGTATAAAAACGTATGAAAACGGAAAAAAGGCGTTTGAAAACGGACGACAATATAAAAACGGATGAAAATGAACGAAAACATATGAAAACGGACGAAATCATCGAAAACGGTGGCGTCTAAAATGGGCAGCGTAAAACGAGACGAAAAGCGTTATATAAACCTATGAAACCGATGGCGTAAGAAAACACGGCATTAAAGCGGACGAAAGCGTAAGAAAGCGAGGCGAAAAGGTATGAAAGCGGATGAAAGCGTAAAAACGAAGCGAAAACATAGGAAAGCGGGCGAAAATGTAAGAAAATGAAGCGTAAGAGCGGAGCGTGTAGCGGACAAAGCGTAAGGGGCGAAAACATATGGAAGCGGACAGCGTATAAGCGGGGAAGCGTATGAAAGCGTAAAACGGCAGCGTAAGAAAAGCGGACAAAAGCGTATGAAACGGGGCCAGCGGACAAAAGCGTAAGAAAAGCGGCATTATGAAAGCGGACGAAAGCGTAAGAAAACGGGCCCAGCGTAAGAAAAGCGGTGCTTGAAGAAAAGTAAGAAAAGCGGGCAGCGTAAGAAAGCGAACAAAACATAAGAAAACAAACAAAAGCGTATGAAAATGTAAGAAAAGCCAGCGTGTAAGCGTAAGCAAGCGGCGAAACATATGTAGCGTATAGCGGACAAAAGCGAATGAAAACGTAAGAAAAGCAGGAAAACGTAACAAGATTGACAGCGGACAAAAGTAACAAAATGGGCCAAAGCGTGTAAGCGGATGAAAGCGAGGCGAAAGCGGACGAAACTTATGAAAGCGGGGCAGCGTAAAAATAAGCAGCGGCGTAAGAGAGCGGGCGAAAGCGTATGTGAAAGCGGACAAGCGTAAGCGTGTAAGCAGTGGCGTATAAAGCGAATAAAGCGGACAAAAGCGGGAAGCGAAAGAAAAAGCGATGTAATTAGAAAAAGTGATTAAAAAAAATACAAATAATGAGAAAATAAATATGTTAGGAATTAGAAATTCCAGGTATTAAAGAGTCGGTCACCTCAAGTATATGTAATCGTTAGAAAGCTCGTAGTCATAGTACTTTTATGTTTAGCAGTATTTAGTTTTGTACACGTGGAGGACGAGACGGGTCTTTACCTTTGTATGCGATCCACGACCCGTTGTGTGGCGTTTTATTGTAAGACTATAAATACTCTCTACCTTCCAAGGTAGAGAGTTGGAGCTCATAATAAAATTTTTCTTTCTCTCACTAAGTTCCCTAAACCTCTAACTTTCTCTCTCTAGAATTGCACTTACACGCCTACTTTGTGTTATGGTTTGATGTGTATGTGAAATCCAATATCCTACAATTGGTATCAAGAGCCATGGTTAGATCATATCTTACACATCTTTGGATTTCTAGTGGTTTTTAGGTGGTTTTTGAGCTTGAAAAGTTTAGTGGTTTCTGCATCATTTGGTTGATTTCTAGTGTTAAAGTTTGGATTTTGGTAGTACTTTTGTGTTTAGAATAATCACAAGTGTTTAGGTTTTGATTTAGAAGGTTTGAATCATAGTGGTTGGGTTGTTTTGAATTAAAAGTAGTGTTTATGTGTTTTTCATGCTAGCGACTTGAGCCACGGAAAAGTTTTCCTGGTAGCGACTTGCTTTTCTATTTGGTAGCGAGTTGTAGTTGAAAATCTTAGCGAGTTGGGTTAGCGACTTGTCTAGTGAGACAAGCGACTAAAAGTACGTAGTGGATTCTCCACTACACGTAGCGACTTGGTGTAAGTTAGCGACTTGTACGTTATTTTGTTAGCGACTTGGTCTTAGCGAGTTGGTACCTAGCGAGTTGCTATTTAGCGACTTGACACTTTGGCGACTTGGATCTTAGCGAATTCTTTGTCAAAATTTTCCTAGCGACTTGGATCTTAGCGAGTTGTTTATATAGCGACTTGACTGTGTACTAGCGACTTGGGATTATAGCGACTTGGGTTTAATAGCGACTTAGTAGTTGGCGACTTGGTTCAAGATTTTCTAGCGACTTGGGTGAATTTTAATACGGTTTTCTCTTGATTTAGTAAAATCCGGTGAAAGAATCTATTTCCCGGTTTAATCATAGAGTTATAAAATCCCGTGTAAATTGTTAACATGTCTACCGCGTTCAATATCATCTCCTTGTTTGCTAGGATGTTCAAGCTGGCGGCTGGATCTGCGTCCACCCATGCTTGACAGTGACTATGATTCTTGGGCTCAAGAATCGATTGTATTGTCTTGGAAAGGAAAATGGGGTCAACATTCTCAAATCAATTGATGAAGGACCATATCTAGTTGAGACTACTAGAGACATAATTGATACATCGAAGATGGTACATTGATTTCTGGAATGGGCGGACCAAAGATGTATGATGAACTCAATGATAAGGAGAAGAAGAGATTCGATCACGATATCGGGGCTTCTAACATCATATTGCAAGGTCTTCAAAAGACATATACAAGCTTATTATCAACCACAACAACTGAAGCAAACGTATGGGATAATGTTAAGATGCTTTTCTCGGGTTACGAATTAACCATGGAAGACAGAGAATCTCAACTCTATGATGAATATGAGCACTTCAAGATGAAACCGAGATGAGGCGTCTATGAGTACTATGTGAGATTCCATAAGGCGGTGAATGACATGAGGAACATCGAATGACCATGCCTAACATTAATTTGAACTCAAAGTTTGTTAACAAAATGAATCTGAATGGCACAAGTTTGTCACTTCTGTGAAGCTCACTAAAGGATTGAAGAATAAAAACTATGAGCAAATCTATGCCTTCCTTCTTGAGATGAGAGACATGCCATGTTTGAAAAGAGGATTCTTGAACAATTCAAAACAAATCCAGGAGAGACAATCTCATCAAATGATTCAGCGCCTTCTACTCAAACATTGGAATCACCACCAAAGCATCTCAAGTTATACCCATGAGTGATGGCAATCACAAACTCATTCATGATCCAAGATTCAAACAATTTGATCTTTGATGCACCGTGGGACACTTCATTACTCAACTGGCCCTTATGGTTAAACAAAACTTGACACTTTCTCCACATACCAACCGTCTTCACACAATGAACTCAGCTGCTTCCAATCTTCACATCATGCTCTAGTCGGAGATGGGAAAGTCATGGTGCAACGAGTTCAAGAAAGGCGATATGAACAAGGAAGAGGTGGAGTGGTAGAGAATATGTAACCGTCGAGTCGAGGGAAGGAATGGAAATCAAGGTCAAGCTAAGCCGATCAAATGCTATAACCGTGGTGGTGAGGGACACATTTCAAGGCGCACATCTCCAAGCGTCCACGAGAATCTTTGAGTACTTGAGGATAAGATGCTACTAGTACAAGCTCAAGACAATGGAGCGCTTTGGATGAAGGTTACTATTTCTTCTTTGAAGGAAATGCCAAAACCTATGATGTTGATGTTGATGAACGGCCGATTCAGAGATAGGTCACAATCATCAGTGCCTTTCAAGTAGGCTGATTGTGATGCATGCATCGACTCGATGTTGATGATGGACCTTACGCCCAAACAATTTTCATGGCTAGCATTTCTCCAATGGTCACTCCTAAGATCTCATCTCCACCACAAGGTGGTCCAAAAGACAAACTCATTTACGAGGTACTAAAGTATATGATGATCTTTGATATGGAAAAGATGCATGACAAAGTACAATCAGCTGAAACTATTGAGTCAAATATTGAAGATATGGGTAATATCAATGTTGTCCCATATGATCAATATGTGAAACAAAGTGAAAGTGAAGTTGTGCCAAGTGATGCATCTTCATATCAACGATGACTATGTTTTTGATGAATACACCACATGTGCCTCTGATGATTCTGTTATCTCTGAACTTAATGCCTATAAAGAACGTGTTATTTATGAACAACGTGCTAAATTTGAGTTGACCACCGTGGCGAGAAATGGATGACCAAATGCGTACAACTATTAGAAAAAGTAGGTTTAGAAAAGAAGTATTAAAACAAGAGTTAAACTCCTTGCAAGAAAAGTTTTCTAAAAGCGAAAGCAAAACAAGAACTTCAAGAAAATGTTAAATTGCTTAAGCAAGAATTACGGCATTAAGGAATCTAAACTTTTGAATGATTTTTCTAATCTAAAAACCTTTAAAAACAAGCTTGAAAATAAGTTATGCGTGCAAGGAAATACCATTGGTTGCTCACTTAATCACTAAGCATAGAGTTTTGAGTGATAAGCATAGTACTCCACTTGTTGAGGAACCAAATCGAAGTTGTTAAAAGGCTAGAGTTGCTCATAAGGTTCTTTATGATGGCAAGGAAATCCTTAAACCTAGACGAAAACCTAGTTCTTGTTGAGTGCCGGAGGATGATAAGAAATCAGATGAAATCACTAGGGAAAAGTTAAACAAGAAACTAACTGATCCAAAATGTAAAGAAAAGAAAGTAATCATCACACCCCATGATTACAAAAAGGAGAATTGGATTGCCTTAAACAAGTTTAAGCCTTAGACATTGTTAACTCGAACAAGTGTTACGGAAAATGGATTTAGATATCTGAAAATTTGAAAATATTGTTGAAACCAACCCCCCTTTGGAAAATGCCTAGAAGCGTATGTATCCTCCAAATACACCAATGCATCTTGTTCCTAGAACAATTGCCACTAAAAGCAAGACCTTCATCAATATATTTATCTTTCAACTATTTGTTGATTTTGAGAAAACTTGCAAGAAAAGGATCACACCTCTTGGTATAACGAAGGAGAAAGAGGTTTTGAGCAAACTAAAGAATGTTATTTAACTGAAGTCATGCCTTTCTTTAAACAATTAAAAGATCACTTTGAGAGTCTTAAAAAGGGAATGAATTGAGACATTAAAGAAATGGAAAAGGAATTTGATGCTATGATAGTTGAGGTTAGTGACTATGGGCGAGCATTAAAATATAATGAGATTGAAAGGAAGAACTTGCATACCTTGAATGAGAATCTTATTTCATAATGTATTGCTCAAGGCGTGTTTTACACGCTACGAATTGCTCCATTAATGCTTCTCAATTTCATGAATTATCACATTTGCTCGAAAGTCTCTCATGATCGTGTCATTGAGCTTGAAAAGATAATTGAAACTTAATGAGAAAATTTATCGGGATGATCTGATAATTTGGTAAAGCATCTTTCTAAACTAGAAGTTGAACATTTTGATTTACAACTAAATTATCAACATCTAAAAGAAAATGTTAAAACCTCAAATTTCAAGACATCCTTGGATGCTCACGAATTTGATCGATCTTGAAATTAGCAAGCGTGATGAAACGGTTCGAGCTCATTGTAACCGCGATCAAAAAGTTGAAAGCCCAAATCTCTCAATTGAAGGGTGAAAGAACAATGTATTTGGATCCCAAATGCCTCCTCCTTTAGATTCTCAGTACTCTCAAACTTTTCATCTTCAAAACTTGGTAAATGCCTTAGATAAGGAAAACGAGAGTTTTCTAGAAAAAAAATGAAAAAGTTAAGCGACACTTTAAAGAGTTATATGATTCAATGAAAGTCACTCGTGACCAAAACAACGAAAAAATAGCGTCTTTACAAAAGGAAATTGAGAATCAGAAGTCGGGGAAAATGGGAAGCTGCCACTTGTTTTTAATAAGAATGTTGTTTCAAAGTCACCCTTAGGCTGCAAATACCTTTGTGACGTTAAATATATTCCTCCTCATCTTAGGAATAATGAAACTGCGTTTCATGACTATTGTGCTCACCTTAAAGATAGTCTAGAATGTCTCAGTGAGATTGTTGAAGAGGACTTCATTAATAAACCTCTTGATAGAGAAATTAGGTTTGCTTCCAGGCCAAAGCGATCTCGAAGGCTTGAATGTGTAATTGCAACATGTCCAAAATCCTTAGGTGAAAAAGGCAATTTGTGAAGCCTTGTTCTATGCCTAGTGCCAAGCAGGAAATCCGTTCTATGCCCAGTCTTAAGAAAGTAAACACTAATATTCCTTCAAGTAGTTGATTCGGATATGTTAGTGCTAAGAAGGTGAACTTTAGTGTGCACGCAAATAGCTCAAATCACGGTCTTAAAAAGTATACACTAATGTGCCTTCTAGTAGTTAGGATCCTTGCACATCAAGTTCGGGAATGCAAAATTAGATCAACCAACTAATGTTCCCATTCCTCTCTGGGGAGTAATCAGTGACTTTAAAGCGGCGGTCAAAGTCTCAAGACAATACAAGGAATGATAGGACCTTGCAAGCTAAGAATGTGCATTGGAAGAAGACCAATCTAGGAACTTTAAGCTTGAGTTTAATAAAATGAATCGTGTTGATTCTAGTATTAGCCTTAGCGTCATGGTAATTAATTACGATACTATTTGCAAACCTTGTAATGATATGTAGCTTGATTCTGTGCTAATCATGAATGTGGTGTGAATGCTTTGTCTAATCTTTGTCAAATGCCCGGTTAAAATTGTTAAGGCTAATAATGCGTGCAAAGAAGACAAAGGCAAAAGCGAAGATTGTTAGAAAGCGGTGGAAGCCCACAGGAAGAACATTTATAAAGATAGGTTATTATTGGATACCTTTTGGTCATAAGAATAATCAGTTTTACTCTCAAACTGCTAAGACTATGTGATGAGTGTCTAAATACTCATCATTTTTGTACCAATTAAGTGCAAAAACATCCGAAAACACTTTCGAAATGCATCAAAATGATAAAAATATCACAAATAAGTGTTTTATATGTTTTAAATGCAAAAATATCAAAATCTGGTGAAAAGCGTATCAAGTTTGCATAATTGGCGAGTTTAGTCCAAGTTTCAAAAGTTGTCAAAAACAGTCCACGGTAAATCTAAATAAAGAAAAATATCATTTCAAGTCCCTAGGGAGTCATGAGTTGTCAAAATTGGTCCTTGAGATTTAAATTTGCAAAATTACAACTTAGGTCCATAAACTTTGTAAATTGTCAAAAATAGTCCTTGGAAATTTGAAAATGTCAAAACTAGTCCTTGTACTATTGAAGTTTGTCAGTTTTGGCCCTTGTGTTAACTTTGGAGAAATTACAGGTTTGGTCCCTTTAGTTTGGCAGAATTACAAAATGGCCCTTGTGTTATATATTAATCCAAGCCTTGTCAAAAACATTATGGACCCCTGCCTTTTATACCATGTGACCCCTGCCAACCAGTGACCCTTTCCTTTTGGACTGCCATGTCAACCCACCAGTCAAACACCTCCCTCCCCTGGGTTTGCTCTCCAAGCACTGCAAATCCTCTGCACACTCACCTTTTCCACCACCACCCTTATCCACCGCACCCTTATCACACCTCAACCCCTCATCATCATACCTCTCCACCCCCTAGTTGCTGCTTTGAGACCCTACACTCAAACTACCATTTCCTTAAAATTGACAAAGTGGCAAAAAGTCCACAAAAAGTTATCCAAAGGCACTTTGGAACCAAGTGGGAAGTGGTCAGGAGGAAGAGAGAGAGACATTTTTGGAGCTATAAAAGAGGAAGAAGAAGGAGAGAATGAGAGTAGTTAGTTTTTAATATTTCTTGTATGTCGTTTTTAGTAGTGATGTTTTAATTTAAGCTTGAAGTTGTAATTTTCTGTTTCAATGTACTCAAATCTAGTTGTCCTATCAATATAATACACTTTCTAACATAAATTCAAGGTTTTAATTTAGCTTCAAGTTTTATGCCCTTTGTTGAAAAACTTCAGTTTCAAGTTCTTTTATCAAGTCATTAGAAGCTCATTTTCAATACAAACAAGCTTGTACAAACTCTTGATAGTTTTTATAAGCTCATAATGCAATTTTAAGCAAGTTTGGTCTGGCCAATGAAAGTCAACAAAAGCAGTTTCATGGGTTCTATGGTTACTGCTTCTTGATCTAGCTTGGATTTGGTTGAAATGAATTGAAATTGGGGTTGATAATGGTTTAGGTTTAGTGGTTCTTTATGCGGTTTTCAAGCCAAATTGGCTGGACTCTTGTAAGTATAAGCATAATCTCATTTCTAGCTTAAAATAAAGTAGCAAGTATCATCTCTATTAGATCATTTATAGCACTAATATTTCTTTGTCTTATTAGCTTAGTTGTAGTGTATTGAATCTGTTTTGATGATTAGCATTAAATTTGTCTTTGTATTTGAGCTTAGTAGATTACCGTCGAGTCTATATAAAGTGTTTGGTTTAAGCTGATTTTTGGCTTTGCAGTATTTAAAAGTGGTTAAACTCAGTTTGGTAAGTCCCCTTTAGGCATATTAGACTCATTTGAGTCATTTATTTGTACATCAAATAAGTGAAAGTCAAAATACTCCTTAAGCTGTCTTACATGCTTCTTTGTTGGATTTTACAAATTCAAAAGTTTGTTTTGTGTTCCAAATTCATAGGTCTAGCTTGCATTAGTTCAATTTCATCATAATACATTGATATCAGTCCATAAATTGTCTTCAAATCTCAATTTGGTCAACATTTCCATTTTTATATCAAAGTCAAACTTGAAAATCCAGTTTTGGCCAATCTAGGGAGATTTTTCTTGGACTCATTTCTGAGTCAATTTCAATGAAATTTGTGGTTTTAAAAATTCCTACTGGTCTAGTTTCTTATCTACATTTTAGTATATTTTTGTGAATTTTATAGAAGCTTCATCTTGGCTTGTCAATATGGGATCATTTCCTGTACAGTACTTCGATGAAGGCGAGTGCATCAGTTTTCTGAAACTTGTACAAAGCTCATTTGAGCTTATCTAAGTCTGGATTTTGGTTCATAAGCTCTCACCCAGGTCTAGTGTAGGATACAAGTCTTGGTTTCATGTTTCCAGCTTATTCTAGTGCTTATTTTTAAGCTTAAAGTAGGCATCAAAATCTGTTTTTAGCACATTAATCAAATCATCAAGATCATAGCAGTGTGTAATCCAGAGGTTAAGGCTTATTGTTTCTTGCTTCATTTTAGTAGTTTTAGCATATTAATGCTTTTGTTTCAGTTTGGTAGCTTGTGGTGATCATTTGGCTTATTCAAGTGCTTATTACATAAGCACTTGTATTGCAGATTCAATTTCCTCCACACAACACCATGTTTTTCTATTTTTCCTAGATCCATAATATCATTTTAGAGTTTTCCTGAATTTTTCACATTTTTCCAAGTCAGTTTTCTATTTTTCTTAATTTAAAAGCAGTTTTAGGATTATTTAAATAGCTTTTAATACAATTAATTAAGAAAAGTTCAAAAAATAATTTTTCATTTTTCTTAGGTTTAGATAAATATAAAAAGTAAAAAAGTAATTTTCCAGATTTTTCATAGTTTATTTTGTAATTTTTAGCATTTTAATTAGTTTTAAATAGTTTAAAATTCATAAAAAATAGAAAAATAATCAGAAAAATATAAAAATAGTTTTGAAAATTCTATTTTGATATTTTAGATTTTTCTAAGTCATAATTTTATTTTTCTAGCTTTATTTCCTATTTTCTTGTAATTTAGGTTATTATTAAATAGTTAAAAATAGTTTTTAATTAATAATAATTAGATAAATAGTTATAAAAATAATTTTCCTTTTCTATAAATTTTATTTTATCATTAGGTTTGTAAAAATGTCATTTTCATATTTTTAGGTCTTTTATTTCTTAGATCTCACTTTTTATTTTGTACGTTCACGTAAGTTTTAAGTTTTAAACGTTCATCATTTTAAATATAGTGATAGCGTTTATTTAATATTTTTTATCTTTTTAAATTTCCTTTAATTTGCATTTAAGCCCCTGTAGTTTATGGGCTTTTTCCTTAGTTATAATCAATCATATCTCCTTATCCGTTCAAATCTTCCGATCACTTCACGTTTGACTATTCTCGCATACGGCTCGTTGGGACTTAGCGACACGGGAAACACTATACTCTCTCGATCTTCATTGCATTGCTTACGAGCTGTTTTAAGTTTGTTACGGTCGCCATTCACAAGTGGCGAGGCTTGAGTGATAAAACTTGGCGGTTTGGGCGGATCAAATTTTGGCCCGGCTAGCGGGGACGAGTGCTAATAGTCTTACGTTTAGCAGATTAGTGATTTGAATAATCACTCCTTGTTTATACCATCTATATATTTAAAGTCAAAAACCCAAAAAGATTTTCATCCTTTGTTTTACAAAATGTTTATCAAAACCCAAAAATATTCCTCTTTACCCTCTTACCCTTTTTAATTCTTTATCCCTTTACCCTCTATCCATTTGATTCTAACTTCTTCTCATGGAATCTCTTTGCGATGAATGCAGGGGCGAAAATTTGAAAAACTTGAGACTTTATCACAAATGTCAAGAATTAGGTAATGGTTAATGATCCATTAATTAAAAGGAAATGGAAAAGCGAAGGTGACAAAGGACCGGTACTTCCCTCTAATAAAGGAAGTGCTAAATCACGTCCAACCTACGGTTATCCAAAGATCTAATCCCTCAATTGCTCCTAAGCCGTCTAGAATTGATTCTAAACTTTCACGATTTACGGTTAAAAGCAAACATGCAGAATGTAGACCGATGACTAGCAAGAATGACTCTAATCTTCCGTTTCTCAAGAACGAGGCAGGAGACCATAGCGAGTGGTGGAAATTGCTAGCTCTCGAGCACCCACTTGTCCCACCTCGGATTTTTCAAAATGTTCTTGAGACTTGATAGTCATTCGGTCACCATGTTGGTTTTGTTGATTCTTTGAATAAGCGATTCCTTCTCATAACTCTCAAATGCAATCGTTTATTCCTTGTGTCGGTTGTGGTGAGCCTCTTTTGGTTCACCACTGCGTTGGTGTCGCGTGTTATGCGATTTGGTAATGATATTGAGCGGGAGTTGTTTGTTTTGTGGTTCGAAATTCATTTGATTATGATCCTAATCGAACTCATGTAATGACCCTCAAACTTTTCAATTACCCCACGGCGGCTCATCTTCATATAATCAACATAGCTGCTTGTGAATTTTGTGGAGGTCCTCACCAGGATTTGAGTGTCAATCGGAAACCGCGTTTGTCTCTGAGCGATCTTACGGTAATACTCGAGGACTTTGGAAATGACCAAATTCCATATTATTCACATGACGACCACAACAATCATTTTGTTGTGAGCGTGGAGGTCCCCATTTCAGCTCGATTGTCAACCACGGAATCCATTTCCTTGTAACAATTACGACTATCCATATCACGACCAACCTCCACGGTGCCAAATGACTCAAACTCCTCAGCAAACCCAACAAGACACTTATCTAGAGCTTACGGAGTTCTTGAAAGAGGTGAGGAGTTCAATAAGGCGCATTTCATAATGTTCCCAGTTTTTCTTGTGTATATTGTGGGGTCCTCATGATGATTATCAATGTCAACCTTCCGGTTTTGACAAATCTCCACTCCCACAATGTCGATCATTAAAATTCACATGAAATCCATGGAAGAATTGCTATTTGAAGAAGCGGCTGCTAAAATAAATTCCCAATTGCCTTTGAAAAAGCTATTAAGGAATCAATTGCAAAAGCGACCGAGATCTAGCTCTCAATTTCGTTTTATTCACGATGGCGGTGATGATGAGGATACACTTGAAGACTCATCAAATTCATCGAATGATATCGGCGGTTGAGATTCATTCTCAAACAGCTGCTATCACACGAGCTCCCACTCACTCGAACATGGGGGATGAGCTTCGACTTGTTCACGAAAAATCGACGAATTAATAAAGTCTAGTGTTGAGAACCTTGTCCCAATCCCAAGAGTCCGAGGAATTCTTGATCATGTGTGATATCCCTCCTCCTCTTGTCTTCAAAGTAATCATGTTGAGATGTGCTCAGATTCTATTGATGGCGATTAGTTATCTTGTGGAGACATCGGTTATATGGAAGAATTACCTTCGAGCTTGTTAGCTTAGAAGAAGAGAATGATGAATTCTTACGACGAAATCAAAGATGAAGCACTTCGTGCAACATTCTTGAATGTCGGTCTTCTCATTTCTAAAATCGAGGCTTTCAATGAAAAACCTATTTCATCTCCTATCCCCATTAAGGGTAGTGACATTCTTTCCAGATGATTCTATTAGAATGGAAGCCTTCTGTTTTGATAATATGGGAGAAGATTAGTGGTATTACCTTTTCATTCTCATAATTCTCTCCCCGATTATGAATCATTTACATTGGATGAGTTCACGGTGAACCCACTGATACCAATTCGAATATGATTCATTTACAGCCGAGGAGTTCTCCTGAACTTACTCATATCATATCTCGCGGGAGTATGATAACTACTTTGATCTAGACACACCCGATAATATGTCTAATCCAATTGAGAAAAAGATGAAATTCATGCTATCATGAATTCTCCTATTGGATGATGATGAGTTAGTCAAGATTTTTATCATGACTTTCTTTCTCTTCTTCATATATCCGTGGCTTCTTCTCCTGTTCTTCACTTGGGAATGAAGACATTATTTTTGATCGGCATTTTCATTTATCATCTTTGAGTAGGTTCATGTATATCTCATCGATTGTGTGGAACTTTCCGTACTTCAATGTTTATCCAAACATCTTGAATGAAAGTCCGATGGAGATTGTCTCTTCCACTTACTTCCCCATGAACAAATTAATTCGGAGTCGAGTCAAGCTAGCGACTCGGTAATCAAAACAGTAGTTAAACATGGGTTTTCACCCGTGTGTACCACCCTAGTGTGGGGAGATGCCCCACATGTTGTATATAGATCTTAAAAATGAATGAAAATTGTAAATATTAAAAAGAGAATAATTGTTGTGTTTCTACACTTAGCTAGTAATGTTATCCTTTTTATGTTCAAAGTTCGGCATAGCGGGACTTTGAATATTGAGGACAATATTCATTTCTAAGTGTGGGGGGGAATTCTGGCGAATTTGATCATAAATGTACCCTTTTAGTCCATTTTTCCCTCAAAATGGCCAAATTTAAAAATTTAGTGGAAGTACTATGTACTAAACACAACAAATGGTAATCAGTCCACCATGTCTAACCCACATAAGGATTGGCTAATCTAGGAGCAAACGGATCTTGGTAAAGATATCTCAAATCCGTTGGCGGCTTGCAATTTGCCCAAAATTGTATGGTATTCAGCTCACCATATCCTTAAAAGTGAAGAGTTGGCTAGCCCATAAGTTTATGGCTTGTGGTAAAGGCAATGGAAAAACCATAATTGGTAATCAGCTCACCAAAGATAATATTGATAATTTATCTAAGAGTTGGCTAGTCCAGAAGCAAGCGGCTTACGGTAAAGACAAATCAAAAGTTGAAAATTTGGTGGTTTGCTCAAAATCACTTGGTTATCGTTGTACCAAGGTTCTTACTTGAAGCTGAAACATTTGGCTACTCAGAGTAATGGCTTTTGGTAAAGAGATAAAATCCATTAATTTTTCTCAAAACATTGCTAGGGACTAGCAATATCTTAGTGTGGGGATTGATGAGTGTCTAAATACTCATCATTTTTGTACCAATTAAACGCAAAAACATGCGAAAACACTTTCGAAATGCATCAAAATGATAAAAATATCACAAATAAGTGTTTTATGTGTTTTAGAAGCAAAAATATCAAAATCGGTGAAAAGCATTATCAAGTTTGCATAATTGGCAGTTTTAGTCCCCAAGTTTCAAAAGTTGTCAAAAACAGTCCCTGGTAAATCTAAATAAAGAAAAATATCATTTCAAGTCCCTAGGGAGTCATGAGTTGTCAAAATTGGTCCTTGAGATTTAAATTTGCAAAATTACAACTTAGGTCCCTAAACTTTGTAAATTGTCAAAAATAGTCCTTGGAAATTTGAAAATGTCAAAACTAGTCCTTGTACTATTGAAGTTTGTCAGTTTTGGCCCTTGTGTTAACTTTGGAGATGCGAGGTTTGGTCCTTTAGTTTGGCGAGATTACAAAATGGCCCTTGTGTTATATATTAATCCAAGCCTTGTCAAAAACATTATGGACCCCTGCCTTTTATACCATGTGACCCCTGTCCCGATGACCTTTCCACTTTGAACGCCATGTCAACCCACCCGGTCAAACAAACCACCTTCTCCCGTCGGTTTTGCTCTCAACTTGCCGCAAATCCTGCACCTTTCACCTTTTCACCACCGCATCTGCACCTTATCCCTCCAACCCACCATCATCATACTCTCACCCCTAGTTGCGATTTGAGCCCTACACTCAAACTACCATTTCCCGCCAAAATTGACAAAGTGGCAAAAGTCCACAAAAGTTATCCAAAGGCACTGGAACCAAGTGGGAAGTGGTCAGAGGAGAGAGAGAGAGACATTTTGGAGCTATAAAAGAGGAAGAAGAAGGAGAGAATGAGAGTAGTTAGTTTTTAATATTTCTTGTATGTCGTTTTTAGTAGTGATGTTTTAATTTAAGCTTGAAGTTGTAATTTTCTGTTTCAATGTACTCAAATCTAGTTGTCCTATCAATATAATACACTTTCTAACATAAATTCAAGGTTTTAATTTAGCTTCAAGTTTTTATGCCACTGTTGAAAACTTCAGGTTTCAAGTTCTTTTATCAAGTCATTAGAAGCTCATTTTCCAATACAAACAAGCTTGTACAAATCTTGATAGTTTTATAAGCTCATAATGCAATTTTAAGCAAGTTTGGTTATGGCCAATGAAAGTCAACAAAGCAGATTTCTGGGTTCTATGGTTACATTACTTCTTGATCTAGCTTGGATTTGGATTTGAAATATGAATTGAAATTGGGGTTGATAATGGTTTTAGGTTTAGTGGTTCTTTATGTTGGTTTGCAAAGCGAATTGGTTTGGACTCTTGTAGTATAAGCATAATCTCATTTCTAGCTTAAAATAAAGTAGCAAGTATCATCTCTATTAGATGCATTTATAGCTTTTAATTTCTTTGTCTTATTAGCTTAGTTGTAGTGTATTGAATCATTTTGATGATTAGCATTAAAACTGTCTTTGTATTTGAGCTTGAGTAGATTACCAAATCATTCTAAAAGGAAGTGTTTGGTTTAAGGCGATTTTTGGCTTTGCGATGTTAAAAGTGGTTAAGCTTCGGTTTAAGTCCTTTAGGCATATTAGACTCATTTGAGTCATTTATTTGTACATCAAATAAGTGAAAGTCAAAATACTCCTTAAGCTGTCTTACATGCTTCTTGTTGGATTTTACAAATTCAAAAGTTTGTTTTGTGTTTAAATTCATAGGTCTAGCTTGCATTAGTTCAATTTCATCACAATACATTGATATCAGTCCATAAATTGTCTTCAAATCTCAATTTGGTCAACATTTCCATTTTTATATCAAAAGTCAAACTTGCAAAATCCAGTTTTGGCCAATCTAGGGAGAATTTTCATGGACTCATTTCTGAGTCAATTTCAATGAAAATTTGTGGTTTTTAAAATTCCTATCTTGGTCTAGTTTCTTATCTACATTTTAGTATATTTTTTGTGAATTTTATAGAAGCTTCATCTTGGCTTGTCAATATGGGATCATTTCCATATTTTTGGCTGACTCATTGAAAATTTGAGTGCCGCAGAGGGTTTTCTTGAAACTTGTACAAAGCTCATTTGAGCTTATCTAAGTCTGGATTTTGGTTCATAAGCTCTCACCCAGGTCTAGTGTAGGATACAAGTCTTGGTTTCATGTTTCCAGCTTATTCTAGTGCTTATTTTTAAGCTTAAAGTAGGCATCAAAATCTGTTTTTAGCACATTAATCAAATCATCAAGATCATAGCGATTAATGTAATCCAGAGGTTAAGGCTTATTGTTTCTTGCTTCATTTTAGTAGTTTTAGCATATTAATGCTTTTGTTTCAGTTTGGTAGCTTGTGGTGATCATTTGGCTTATTCAAGTGCTTAATACATAAGCACTTGTATTCTTGATCAATTTCCTCCACACAACACCATGTTTTTCTATTTTCCTAGATCCATAATATCATTTTAGAGTTTTCCTGAATTTTTCACATTTTTTTCCAAGTCGGTTGCTATTTTTCTTAATTTAAAGCAGTTTTAGGATTATTTAAATAGCTTTTAATATAATTAATTAAGAAAAAGTTCAAAAAAATTTTTCATTTTTCTTAGGTTTAGATAAATATAAAAAGTAAAAAAAGTAATTTTCTAGATTTTTCATAGTTTATTTTGTTTGCATTTTAATTAGTTTTAAATAGTTTAAAATTCATAAAAATAGAAAAATAATCAGAAAAATATAAAAATAGTTTTGAAAATTCTATTTTGTTATTTTAGATTTTTCCAAGTCATAATTTTATTTTCTAGCTTTATTTCCTATTTTCTTGTAATTTAGGTTATTATTAAATAGTTAAAATAGTTTTTAATTAATAATAATTAGATAAATAGTTATAAAATAATTTTCTTTTTCTATAAATTTTATTTTATCATTAGGTTTGTAAAAATGTCATTTCATATTTTTAGG
>OU343222.1:183770754-183932769 GCA_910596185.1 Chrysanthemum makinoi
GATCCTCCCATCTTTCAGCAAGACCAGCCATGAAAAGAATTGGCTCAGGGAATGTTTGGCAATCTGCTGGATGACGAGCCAAACGCTGATACAAAGGATTCCTCCACACAGTATAGGGCAAGGGATCGTTGAACCTTTTTTCATCATATTGAAACTCTGGGTTTAACAATGCAGGGAAAGTTGTAGGGATAATGGTGTTTTGGATATAAAAGAACTTTCCTTTCCAGTTCCTGATGTTTGTAAACGGCCTATCTATGAGAATGGACACATCCCTCTCACCCCTTTTTCAGGTCAACCAATCTCCTCCAGGGTACAAGTTCAGAAACCCTCTAAGCACAATTAATGATGGTTCAAACCCATAAGCTTTACACATCACAATATATGTCGTAAGCTTGGCTAGGCCAAACGGGTTAAACCTAGATATGTATACCTCATAGTACTGGAGGAGTTCTAAAATTAAAGGGTGCAAGGGTATCCTAAGGTTGGAGGTGGTGAATGCATGGGTGTATAAGCCTACATAGTTTTCTGGGGCATCAAAAATACCTTGATTTTTACCAGGTAACATGATTTTATGCTCTTTGGGAATTGGATAATCGGTGAGGAACGCTTTGAGCTCCTCCCTTTTCAAGGTGCAACCTTGTTGTTTGATTACAAATTTCTTATTTGTAGACTGATGATGTACCCTCCGAGTAGCTCGAAGGACACACCTCCGAGACGTGTCGAAGCCCTTCCATACGAAGACCCAAGTTAGGATTCCAAAATATCCATAGGCGTCAAACCATTCATTGGCACGAAGTTTACCTAAGGGGAACTCGCCATCCGAAGCCCTAAGCCCCTTGGGGTATGGCTGACGAAGGACAATGGATAAGGGAACCTCCTGACTTGGTCAAACCCACGATCTCCCTCTCTCTCTTGGCTTCCCCGTCAAGTTTGAGAACATGGGTCACTAAGCCCTAGCGGTTACCCACAATCATGGAACGCCCCCATGATCTCCGACATTCATGCAGAAGTGCTCTCAACCCTATTTCATTCACTATAAATAGGTTGGATGGGCAATGGATTATGGTATGTGATGAGTGTCTAAATACTCATCATTTTTGTACAATATAAACTGCAAAATCATCTGAAAACACTCAAAAATGCTTCAAAATGATAAAAATATCACAAATCAGTGTTTTATATGTTTTAAATGCAAAAATATCAAAATCAGATGAAAAACATATCAAATTTGCAAAATTGCGTTTGATCCCCCAAGTTTCTAAAGTTGTCAAAAACAGTCCCTGAGCACATAATTTCAAAAGTAAAGTCACCAAAGGTCTTTTTAAAATCATAAGTTGTCAAATTTAGTCCTTTGGTGAAAAATATAAAAGTTTGAAAAATTGCATGTTTAGTCCTTCAACTTTGAATTTTGGCGTGAATGGCCTGGAAAATTGCAAGTGGCAATTTTGGTCCTTGTTCTATAGAATCTTGTCAGTTTTGGTCCCTTGAAATAACTTTGATGAATTGGCAGAAAAGGTCCCTTAATTTTCAGAAATTGCAATAAGGTCCTTATGTTATTAATACCCTTTTACACACCTTTGGACCTATCATATACCCAATTGGACCACCTTTAGTCATTTGGACCCCGTCAAAAGCCTTTTGGACCCCTGGTTTATTAATAAAACCAAACCACCCAACTTGCCCGCCAAAGTCTCATCTTCTCAAGCTGCTTTGCACAACCAAGCTATCCCCATCCCTCCTCACCAATCACTCAAACCTGTTCCCCACTCCACAACTAACATCCAAGGTTCATTTAATGCTCCCCTAACCCTTCACTCAACCCCCAAGTGGCAGATATGAAGTTTGGCGCCAAAATCCATTTAAACGGCCATGATCATTTTGAAGCTATCCAAGGGCTAGGATTGGTGGGATTTCATCAGAGCAGAGAGAGAATGCATTTGGGTATAAAAGAAAGGCAAAAGAAGAAGAGAGAAGTTTTTTTTAGTTTTATAAAATTTAGTTAAATGTCGTTTGTAGTTTAAAAGTTTTATTTAAGTTGTAACATTGTTATCTTTTGTTAAACTGTACTTTATTAAGTTGCTTTATCAATATTAATCAATTTCAAGTTCTAATTTTCAGTTATAATATCATTTCATTTTGTTAGGTCACACATTTGTTACAAATTTTATTCTCAAAGTCTTGTATCCAAGCTTCATAAAGCTTCTTTTCAAGTTTAAATAAGCTTATACAAGCTCCTTATAGCTTGCTATAAGCTCAAGTTTAAGTTTTAGACACTTTTGAAATTTGGTCAACCAAAGTCAACTGGAGGGCTAAAATTGGAAATGGAGCTAGAAATGGGTTGATGCAGTGGAAATGGGTTGGATTTAGTGCCTGTGGGTTGAAACTTAGGGTAGTGGTTCATGGTTCTTGGTTGCAAGCTATAGTAGCTTTGGATTTTTGTAAGTGTTTTTCAAGTTTTTTTATGCATATTCAGTGATTGTAGTTAAATCTGGTTCCAATCTGTCTTTACAGTAGTGTTTAGGTTAAATAAACTTAGATTGATCACAATTACAAGTTGGTTAAGAGTTTTGGTCAGTTTGCACTTAAAACAGTAGTTATAGGGGTGTTTGGATCAGTGACTCAAACTGTCATTTAGGCTAGTTCAGTGATAGCTTTTTGTTGTTTCATGCTTGTTTGACTATAAGTAACTGAATTCAAGTCTTGGTTTGGTCTGCAACACCACAAAAGTCAAAATCTAACTTAAATAATCTCAACAGTTCATCATTGAGATTTTTGGAAGTCCAAACCATTGTTTTGTGTTTAGAATCATTAAATGTTGCTTGCATTAGGTTTATAACATCATATAACACCTAGATCAGTGATAAAATTGGATCCAAAGTTCACCAAAGTCAAACTTGCTCATTTGCTTTAAAAGTCAAAAACATAAAATCAGGTTTTGAGCCAAAATAAAAGATTTTTCTTGGATTCAATTTTAAGCCTCAATCAGTGAAACTTGTTGATTTGAAAACTTCAACTGGTCCTCTTTCTTATGATCATTTTTGTATAATTTTACCAAATCTTTAAAAGCTTCAAACAAGCTTGTGAACTTAGGCCTAGTTGCCCTGCTCCACTGAGCTCGATCTTTGAGCTTTTTTCTGATTTTGTGCAGCTTGTGGAGGGCTCAAAAGAGCTTTTCATGGTTTGCTTTTGGTACAATTAATCTCCCGAGTCTACTTTAGGTTGCAAGTGGTAGTTTTCATTTTGAGCTTAATTTGAAGCTTGTGCTTGTATCAACAGTTGGTACCCAAACCTGTGTTTTAAGCAAAAATCTCAAAACATCAAATCTAATCTAGCTTGTGATTCAGAGGGTTTAGCTTGTTGAAACTCATTGCATTTTAGTTAAATTAGCTTATTTAGGCTTGTGTATCAGTTTGGTAGCCTTTGGTGAGCTTTTGGCTTATTTAAGTGCTTATTATTAAGATCATTCCACATCAGTTTCATAATCTTGTACACAAGCACCTGTTTTTATATTTTTCTCAGATTTAGAATATAATTTTAGAGTTTTCCTGAATTTTTCATATTTTTCTAAGTCATTTTGCTATTTTTCTTGATTTTTATTAGTTTTTAAGCACTTTTAATTAGCTTTTAATACAAAAAATTCAGAAAAGGTCCAAAAATATAAGTTTTCAATTTTATTAGGTTTAGATAAATATAAGTAGTGAAAAAAGTAATTTTCCAGATTTTTCATAGTTCATTTTGTAATTTAATTAGTTTTTAATAGTTTAAACTTCCTAGAAAATAGAAAAATAATCAGAAAAATACAAAAAATAGTTTTGAAAATTCTATTTTGATATTTTAGATTTTTCTAAGTCTTAATTTTATTTTTCTAGCTTTATTTCACATTTTCTTGTATTTTAGGTAATTATTTAATAGTTAAAAATAGTTTTTAATTAATAATAATTAATTAATTAGTTGAAAAAATAGTTTTATTTTTCTAAAAAGTTTCTTTTATTATTAGGTTTGTAAAAATATCATTTTCATATTTTTAGGATTAATATTGCTTTAGTTTCGCTTTTTAATTTGTACGTCGCGTAGTTTTTAATTTCAGTTTTGTAAAAACATAAAAACAAAAACATCATTTTAATTATAGTGATAGCGTTTATTTAATAGATTTTATCTTTTTAATTTCCTTTAATTTGCATTTAAGCCATTGTAATTTGTTGGCTTTTCCTTAGTTATAATCATAATTCATAATCCCTTTTTCATTCAAACTTCTCGATCACTAGACATTGATTGATCCATTGCATAGCTCGCTGGGACATAACGACCCGGGGAGACCCTATACTCCTCAGATCTTCATTGATTTCGTGCTTAAGCAGTTTTAAGCTGGTTACGGTCCGCCATTCACAAGTGGCGGGCTTGTGTGATTTAGCTTGACTGTTTGGCGCGCATCAGTATGCTCATTTCACACTCATTTCATTACTTACACACACTTATAAAACCATAACTCATACTTACTCTCACGTCGGAGGTGGGTCGCAGGGTCCTACCCCTGTGCAATCACTTAACGTAGTGTTTCATATTTCTTATTCTCAGGTTACAGGCAAGTCTTGGCTGGAACATACACCCCTCATTACTTTGATCCTCATCGAAGCCTGGTAGTGCAATCTTTTGTACAATCAGTGGCGCCATCCGTGGGACCACTACTATTAGTCTCGTAATCACCCAGTCCTAATACCTCAACCAACTACACTATTTTTCCGGCATGGAACCAGGAAGAGAAGATACACCTCCACCAGGTTTCTCTACCCTGGTCTCACTCAACATAACTAACACCGATAACCTCGCCCCATAATGCCTCAACCTTTACCCCACGATCTCGTTTGGAAACTACTCCCGTACATCACGCCTCAACATCCGCTAACCCTATTCCAGATATTAGTCCGCCCGTTGAGGCAAACTTTGAGGCCTTAGATTCTTTGCTAAGGGCTCATAAGAGACAGGTTCAAACAACCCGAAATGCGGAGGGAGTTGGAATACTCCATTGAGGAGTATGACGAGGAGATTGAAGCAGAGGATAGACCTCAACCTGTTAGCAGGGGGCGCTCGGCCCTGCGAAATGGTTCTCCTTCCATCAGAAGGCCAAATGGAAGGACTGTGGGTTTTGAAGAAGGACCCGGAGGAAATCCGGGAAGAAGGGAAAGAATGCATGGTGAAAGGAGGAGCGAGAACTCCAACGGAGGAAGCAACCCGGTAGGAAGCGGAGGGGTAAACCTACCCCCTCTCCTAGCTGCCCATTTAGGAAGAGAAGGGACGGGGGCTCCATAGACCCCCCCTCTTATGTTTGAGTGTCGGAGACCCACCTCCATACTCGGCATGAATCACCCTCCGGGAATGAACCCCTACCTACCTACTCAAACCTACAACACTTACCTTCCGAATGGTTCACTCCCCAACCAGAATTACCAGCAAATGCCATATGGACAGGTTCCTACGCAATCGATGGGTGTATACCCTTCGTACCAACCCTCTACTGTTTACCCTACCTACTCACAGTTATTTCCTAACCTGTATAACCCTACACCTGTTTATCCACCTCCATACAACCCTTACTGTGTCGAAGCCTCTGGAGCTTGCACACCTTTCGTGAAGTGGATCGAAGACTACCCCTTACCTGACGGTGTAAAGATGCCTACTCATATAGGAACCTATGATGGGAAAGGCGATCCTGATAACTTCCTCCACTTATTCGAAGGCACTATCAAGATTCAAAAGTGGGTCATGTCGGTAGCATGCCACATGTTCACTTACACGCTCAGAGACTCCGCAAGAATATGGTGGAACGGACAGAAGTTGGGGAGCATTATGAGTCTTGACGACCTTAAGGCTAAGTTCCAGTTACACTTTAGCTTGGCAGAAGAAGTACACCAAAACTCACCTAACTGTGTACACCATCAAGCAGAGGGACAATGAAAGCACAAGGCCTTTCGTTTCCAGATATACTGATGAAACCTTGCAAATTCTAGGGTTGCACGAAGATCAGAGGATCTTTGGTTTCGTACATGGCCTTCGGACTCGAAGCTTGGTGGAATTCCTGTCCACCGACCTTCCCAACACATACAAGGCCTTGATCGAGAAGGCTTACACCTGGATTGAGTCCAAGGAGGTAGCGACAGAACGGGCCCGATAGAGCAAAAGGAAGCGTCTGACAAATTTTCTAGAGGGTCCTCCTCGGAAGGATCCAAAAACAAGAAGAAGAACAGAGACCGCTTCACCCCCTACAACAAAGGTTCGAACCATGGACTCTTGACGAACTTGGTCAAATCTCCCCGAGAGATCCTAGCTACCGAGAAAGCTGCAAAGTCCTTCGATCCACCACCTCGGATGATAGCACGAAGCAAAGCCAGAGACATGTCCAAGTATTTCCATTTTCATGAAGATCATGGACATGACACGAACAACTACAGGGAACTAAAGAAGCAGATCGAAGAGGCGGTACGGTCCGAACAGTTAGCACATCTGGTCAAAGGCATCAAGAAGGGAAAAGACAAGTTCTCCGACACTCAACTGGGTGAATGGAAGGGGAACAAGAAGGAAGCTACGCCCGCAGAAGCTCCTATACTAATGGTACACAGGCACGATGCAACCTTGAAAAGAAAGGAAGCAGATGGAAAGCTGGGAAGTATAGGGGAAATAACCTCCCCTTACATATCAGGGCAGACACCTTCGACTGATACCATGATCATCAAGGTACGAATCTGAAACAGGGAGGTGAACCGAGCATATATGGATTGTGGAAGCTCCTGCGAGATCATCTATGAGCATTGTTTCCTAAATCTCAAGTCATCCATACGCTCACGAAGGGTGGACTCGAAAGCACCCCTGGTAGGGTTCTCCGGCGAACACTCGTGGCCCCTGGGAGAAGTACCGTTGGAAGTCAACATAGGCGAAGGCCCCTTATCCCGCACGAAAACACTCATCTTCATCATAGTAAGGTCAGATTCTCCTTATAATTTGTTAATAGGGAGAACAACTATGCAAAAAATGGGAATTGTTGTTTCCACCATACATGCTGCTATTAAGTTCCAAACCCCTTCGAGTAGGAACTGCTTCATTCTAGTTATGGGACGGATAAGGGTGTATATGGTGTCAAAAAGATCAAAGAAGAATCGGAGGAGTCTCCTATGGCAATTCTAAGCTGTACAGATGTAGAGGAACGAGTTGTAGTTAACCCTAGCTACCTTGCACAAACGGTGGTAGTAGGAAAGCAGCTCCCTGCAAATTTCAAGGCGAAGCTCATGGAACTGTTGCGGACTAACCTTGATGTTTTTTCTTGGAAATATTCTGACATGAAAGGTGTACCAAGAACATTGTTGATAGACGGACAGTCCTTCGGAGCGGAGCATAAACTCAATGAGTACAAACACATTGAGCCAATAAAGCAGAAAAGGAGAAGGCTAGCCCAGAAAGAAATGTTGCAGCCTGCAAAGAAGTTGACGAACTCACGCAAGCGGGCATCACGAGGAGGTCAAGTACCAAACTTGGGTGGCCAATCCAGTCTTTGGTCAAAAGAGCGACGGAGGTTGGCGCATGTGTGTTGACTTCACTGACATCAACAAAGCATGCCCGAAGGATTGCTACCCCCTACCAGAAATTGACTGGAAGGTAGAGTCCTTGGTAGGCTTTCGGTTAAAATGCATCATAGATGCCTATAAAGGGTATCATCAGATCCAGATGGTGAAGGAGGACGAGGAAAAGACAGCTTTCTACACAAGCAAAGGTGTCTACTGTTACAGAAAGATGCCCTTTGGTTTGAAGAATACAGGGGCGACTTATCAACGTCTCGTAGATAAAGCCTTCAACAAACAAATAGGCAGAAATCTCGAAGCCTACGTTGATGACATGGTTATCAAGAGCAAGGCAGAGGAGGACCTACTCCTCGATGTACAGGAAACATTTGACCAGCTTCGGGCGATTAACATGAAGCTGAACCCTAAGAAATGCTCCTTCGGTGTCGAAGAGGGACAATTCCTAGGGCATTTGATCACTAAGCAGGGGATAAAAGCTAATCCTTCCAAGGTCAAGGCAATTTCCGATCTCCAAGCCCCCAAGTGTCTAAAAGATGTGCAGAGCCTGAATGGGAAGCTGGCAGCCTTAAGCCGGTTTTTGTCGAAGGGAGCTGAGAGGTCCCTACCATTCTTCAAAACACTCAAAGGATGCAAGGACAAGAAAACTTTTCAATGGAGCCAGGATGCTTGAAGTGCCCTTTCAGAAGATGAAGGAGTTCATCGAAATCCTTCCAACACTTACAACCCCAATCAAAGGCGGAGTGTTGTTCATGTATTTAGCAACCTCAATGGAGAGTGTTGGCGCAGTCCTCATGGCGGAACGAGACAAGCGACAGATCCCCATTTACTTTGTTAGCAGGGTCCTACAGGCGAGATCAACTATCCAACATTGGAGAAGTTAATACTACGCCTTAATCTACGCAGACAAGGAGACTCGGCTATTTCGAGCCCATCCGCAAGAATCTTAACCGACAAGCCGCTAAAACAGATCTTGTTGAAGCCTGAAAAGTCTAGGAGGGTGGCTAAATGGGCTATTGAGCTTGGAGAACATGAAATAGAGTTCAAAGGACGAAACTCTATTAAAGGGCAAATTCTCGCAGACTTCTTGGCAGAAACACCTTCCGAGCCCGACATAGGAAAGGAAGAGCTCAAAACTAACCTCTCTCAAGTGCAGGGCTGAATGGAAACTTTATACAGACGGAGCATCCAGCTCCGACGGCTCTGGAGCAGGTCTAATGTTGGTCAATCCTGAAGGGAAGGAGCATACATATGCTCTTCGGTTTGAGTTCGAAGCCACAAACAACGAAGCGGAATATGAAGCGTTGCTAGCAGGACTCCGATTGGCTAAGGATATGGAGGTCAAAGCCCTCATGTTTTCAGTAGACTCCCAATTGGTTGCAAACCAAGTGACAGAGCTCCTCTGAAGCAAGGCGCCGTCATCAAACAATACTTGGAAAAACAAAGGAGATCTTTGGAAAACTTCAACTCCTACACCATTCAAAGCATGTTAGTAGGAATCGAGAATAAGAAGGGACGCACTAAGCAAGCTAGCTTCAATGGCCTTCGCTCATCTCACTAAAGAAGTACTCGTGGAAGTCCTTCCTGAAAGATCCATTGTTCGCAAAGAAGTTACCGATGTGATTCACGAAGAAGGAGAGACATGGATGACTCCTATAAGGGAATATTTGATAAGTGGTCTTCTCCCTGAAGATCCAAAGCTAGCAAGGAAGGTTCGGGTTAAGTCCCCGCAATACCGGCTAATAGGGGAAACCCTATACGAGGAGGTCATTTTGTCACCCAGTTACGATGTGTAGGCCCCAAGCAAGCTTCGAGCATCATCTCCAAGTCCACGAAGGATCTGCGGTCTTCACGTAGGACCCTCGGTTGTCTCGAAGATAATGAAGTTGGGCTATTATTGGCCTTCGATGCAGGGGCGGCGAAATCATTCTCAAATATGAAGCTTGTCAGATACACTCAAATGTTCCAAAGATGCCGAATCAAGACATGACAAGTGTGACATCCACATGGCCCTTCTCTCAGTGGGGCATCGATATCGTAGGGCCTATGCCTATAGCGCCCGGAGGAGTCAAATTCTTGCTGGTTGCAATCGATTACTTCACTAAGTGGGTGGAAACTAAACCCCTAGCCTTCGTCACAGGGAGACAGATCGAGAATTTTGTATGGGAGCACATTGTGTGCAGATTCGGAGTGCCTCATATAATCATATCGACAGCGGGAAGCGGTTTGCGAAGGAGTCTTCTACGACTTACGTCAGGGCTCAACATAAAGCAATCCTGGACATCCGTCTACCATCCGCAAGGTAATGGACAAGTGAAGGTTACAAACAGAGACATCATCAAAGGGATCGAGAAAAGGCTGGGGCGAACTCATCATGGATGGGTGGACGAGCTCCCTCAAGTCTTATGGGCTCACAGGGGCGCATCCTAAGTCAAGAAATGGTGAAACTCCCTTCACCTAACATACGAACGAAGCGGTCATCCCTTAGGAACTAATTGTACACACGGAGCGTGTGGCAACGTATGATGCCTCCCAAAATGACGAAAGAATCAGGGAAAACCTTGATCTACTAGAAGAAAGGCAAGAAATAGCCTCCATCCGAGAAGCAATGCACAAACATAAGATCGAAGGCTACTATAACAAAAGGGTCATACCTTCCACTTTCAAACCTAGAGAATATGTGCTCGCCTCAACGGTGCAAGCAAAGCGAGTATCGGGGAAAGCTGGGACCAACTTGGGAAGGACCCTACATGGTAGCTGAGGCCTACGACAGCGAGAGCCTACAAGCTGGCTACTCTTCTCGGAGAACCCATCGACAGGACATGGAATGGTACGAACCTTCGAAAGTTCTATGTTTAAGAAGTATTTTTACTTTTTTCTTGTAATTAGAAACTTCTCAAGGGAAAGCACACATTATTGGTAGTTGTCTTAGTTTTCATTTCAAGAATGATGTAATCCTCCCTACCAATTCAATGATAAATAAGACATTTCCCACAAATCTCTTGCTTTGTTTCTTAAACATAAAGATTTGTTCAGCCAAGTCGTTAATGAGTTTCAATGTCGAATGGCTTGAGGTGTAATACATGCCTTATCATTTAAGCCAACTTAAACATTCACATTAACTCTCCTAGTAGTTTTTGGCGCTTGTAAAAAATTTTTTTTACAAAGTCATACTATGTAAAGGATTTGAGATATAATGGGTCGCGACCCTCTGTCAATGATCAAAGTTGGTCATTATATTCTTGGTGTTGCAATTTACACACAATGAGGTTGTTTAACCTTAGGTTGTAAAATTTAAGCGTCGAAAAAATGGCGTACGAGAAGTTAACAAAACGAATATAAACTAAGTGTGTAGAGGTATCTCCCCTACACCATCACATTCAAAATGAGGGCTAATGCCCTTATACCTGCATGAGGAACCTAAGCTCTAGTTAAATTATCCTTGGCCCATGGCCATACATCAAAAGCATCTAAATTGTTTGGAATATAAGACAAATATTGTTAAATAAGATAAATTGTTTTAAGGGTACATGCCACCCTTTGAAACCAAATTACTGCCGACATGGCAGCCTTCATTCCTATTTTTTGAGATGGAGTGGGAGATGCTTGCACTGAGACAGGCTTGGTAGACTTGGTCTTCTTGGTGGGAGTGGTAGGCTTCAGCTTTTGAGGTTTCTTGGAAAGGAGGTCTTCGAGGGGTGCCATAGAATCTTTGGTAGCCTCAGCAAGGAAGGAGTACTCTGCACTTGCGAATGCATTTCCTGCCTCATCATACTCAGCCTTTGAAGTGGGACGGTAGCATTCAATCTTGGAAAGGTCCACGGGCTTTCCTGTTTTGGCAGCCTCCTCCAATGCTAAGCACCGTCCATGAAATATGGCTGATTTGATGACCTTCCACATCTGAGCTCCCAATTCATCACTGTGATAGAGCTCCATGGCTATGTAAGGCACCACCTTCGAAACAACCTCCGCACGATCCTTTTGCAGCATCTTATACCTCATCTGCAAGCCATCGATCTCCTCCCTCAACTTCACCTCTACCTATCTGAGCCTAGCCTTCTCACTTTCCAACCCAGCACATTTTGCCTCAAGAGCAGCATTCTGACATGTAAGAGTGATGACCTTGGCTTTTTCCAACTTAAGATTGCCACGTTCCACGGTCAACTGGGCTACCTTTTCACGAAGGTCTTGGACGACGGGGTTCTTCTCAACATTCCCCTCAATCTCGTCACACTTAGCCTCCAGCTTGGCCACAGTTCTGAGCAACTCTCTGGTCTTGGCATTCAAATGATTATCCATTACTGCCTGCCTCGCAACCCCATTGTCATGCATGTCACAGAACCTTTCATTGGACATGCTGTCCAAACCAAAGAGCTCAACCGATAAAATCCAAACGAGTGCAACTGCACTTGATCCTGAGGAAGAAGATCTTATCATGATCGTCATCATGATTTTCCTTCTTTTCTTCACCTACCTGGTGACTTCCTCTCTTCTTCACTCCTTCGGGAATGAAGACACTATCTTTGACCCCGGCATTTTCATTTATTATTTGTGATCCGGATCTATGTATACCTCATCGGTGTGGAACTTTCATGTACTTCAATGTTTATACAAACATCTTGAATGAAAGTCCGATGGAGATTGTCTCTTCCACTTACTTCCCATGAACAAATTAATTCGGGTCGAGTCAAGCTAGCGACTCGGTAATCAAAAACAGTAGTTAAACATGGGTTTTCACCCGTGTGTACCACCCTAGTGTGGGGGAGTTGCCCCCCGCTGTTGTATATAAGTTTTCTAAAAAAAAGAAAATAAATAAAAAAATAAAAAAGAAAAAAATAATAAAAATTTTCAAATAATGGCCGTAGTATTTCCCTTTTACGTTCTCAGTTTTGGCATAACAGCCGGTACTTTGAATATTGAGGGCAATATTCATTTCTAGTGTGGGGGGAATTCTCACGAATTTTATCATGTAATTATACCACCCAATTCCC
Source organism: Chrysanthemum makinoi (assembly GCA_910596185.1). Classification (NCBI taxonomy): domain Eukaryota; kingdom Viridiplantae; phylum Streptophyta; class Magnoliopsida; order Asterales; family Asteraceae; genus Chrysanthemum; species Chrysanthemum makinoi. Next base: position 183,783,311 of record OU343222.1, read on the forward strand.
CCATTTTTGGCCAAAAATTTTTTTTTTTTGGAGTAAGTGTCTTGCACTTACTCAGCTTATGGTTATCAGTCCGTCATGTCTAATAAACAAAAGGATTGGCTAATCCAGGAGCAAACGGCTCTTGGTAAAGATATCTCAAATCCATTGACGGCTTGCAATTTGCCCAAAATTGTATGGTGTTCAGCTCACCATATCTTTAATTAGTGAAGAGTTGGCTAGCCCGCAAGTTTATGGCTTGTGGTAAAGGCTGTTGGAAAACCATAATTGGTAATCGACTCACCAAAGATATTTTATCTAAGAGTTGGCTAGTCGAGAAGCAAACGGCTTCTGGTAAAGACAAATCAAATCCGTTGGAAGCTGGTGATTTGCTCAAAATCATATGGTTATCAGTGTACCATAGTTCTTACTTGAACTGAAACATTTGGCTACTCCAGAAGTATTGGCTTTTGGTAAAGAGATTCAAATCCATTAAGTTTTCTCAAAAGATTGCTAGGGACTAGCAATGTTTTAGTGTGGGGGATTGATGAGTGTCTAAATACTCATCATTTTTGTTCCTTCTACACTGCAAAAACATTTAAAAACACTCGGAAATGCTTCAAAATATGTTAAAAATATCCTCGGAGTCTGTTTTGTGTCTTGCAGGTACAAAAGGATTGAAAACAGAGAAAAAACGGACAAAATCGAGCAAAAATCATAAAAGTGCTGAGAAGCCGATGCCGGGTTGTGATTTTCTACTATTGTTGATCAATTTAAGACCCGAACACGTTTTTAGAGTGGGAAAAGCAACCGTCCTTAAACCTAAACCAAAACCAAAATCACCATTTTACCCATCCCCGATACCCAAATAAACCTTTCTTTTTCTACTTATAACCATTATCCAATAAATAAACCTTACCCTTCCCATTACCCTTCCCATTACCCTTCCCATTATCCACAAAAAAAAATATATAAATAAACCCATTAACCCACCAGACACCCACGACCCCTGCCCACCTTTCCCTCCTTTTTCTTTCCTGCTTTCCCTCTTCCCCACTCAACCTGCAACACTCAACAACCCATTCCCTGTCATCACCAAACCCTCTCACCCACTACTTGCCCTCACAGATGAAGCACAAAAGCACACTCAAGCATTTGAAGAGAAGACCCCTAGAGCACTTAGTATAAATAGATGTCTTGTAGCCATTGATAAGGCAACCCTAGTTTTAGTTTTAATTTAGTTTCTTTCTTTTAAAACCTCTAGTTTTTATTTTAAAAATCAGTTTTCTTTCCTGTAACATTACCTTTTATTAATGAAAAGTTGTCTTCTTCTTTTTTTTTCTGTCTCTTTAATGCTTATTGGTTAGTTGTTACTTTGGGAATTTAGTTGTGTTTCTTAGCAGTAAAAGTTCTTAATTTGAAAGCTTGTCTAAATCTAAAGTTTTATTGGAAATCAGTTTTAAGTAAAAACAAGGGAGTGTTTGGTTTGAGCAGTCTTGGGTCTCATAACAACATTTTTACCCGTTTGACTTGATTGGGGCAAGTTCCTTTTCACCAGCTTAGTAATTTTAGGATGTTAGTTTCTTTTTACAAAGTGTTCTGAAGGTTTTGAGTAGTAAAAAAAAATGTTGTATTTCTGCCTTTTGGGTACTGCACAGGACAGCAGCACAGGTTGTTGTTCTTGTGGAATTTCCTTGGCTAATTTGAGAGTAAAGTTGTTTTCTTAACTATTTTTCAGTCCAACTTAATGTGGTTTGAGTTTAGTGAATCAAAGAAGCTTTTATCTTGTTGAAATTTAGCTTCCAAATCTGTCCATTTCACTCAGTGGTTCTGTATCAGCATAGGCCCAAAACAGTAGAATAATAGCTTATTTTTAAGCTGTTATAATGCTCTTTTCACCCCATAAATCAGTTTTTCAGAATATTTGCTATACTAACTTTCTGATGCAGCATGTTTCTGGATTGAGACTAGTCACTTGAGCTCAAAAAGAAGCTCTCAACATCTCTTCGTAAGTTGTTGGTCGGGACTGCTTAAACGAAAAGAACAAGTTAGCTTCCTCCCTTTTAGCTTATTTTGTAGTGTAGCCTAGCTTAGTTAATTTGTTAAATACTTTATCAGTAGATTTAGCTTAAATCATAGTTAGCTTATTAGTGTTTATAAACAGCCATAGTGCTTAATTCCGTTTGGTTATTTGCTATTTGTCCATTTGATTACTTGCTTATTAGCTTCTTAGGACTCTCCTTAGTTAGTTTAAGCCAAATGCTTATTCCCTTGTTTCCTTAGTTTATTTCATTTTTATTTTGCTTATTTTAGATTTGTACTGCTTATTTACTATTTGTTGCATTACCGAACTGCTTTTTGGTTTATCAGTTGCTTATTTTGCTTAAATAGTGTAAACAGGGGTGTTTGGGTGTGTCTGGTTGGGTTCTGTCCAAACAGCCCCCTTAGTAGCAGCAACCAAACAGTCCCCTTTGTCCCTTTAACAGCTTCTACTGTAAGTTACAGCTAGTTCCCGCTTATTTTTAGCTTTTCAAGTTTTCCAAGTTTAAAATTTTGTCAAAAAGCTTATTTTGATCACATGTTCAGTGTCCAATAGAAAAACTCAAAAAGAAAATATTAAAAAATTGTGCCAAGACCAGGATTCGAACTCCGGTATTCTCGTCCATCCCACACGCACAAGCAACACCACATGACCATTTGTGCTCAAAACCTGCTAAGGGGTGTTTGGTTATTGTTTTTGCAACGTGATTTTTGCCAAACTTTGTGGAATTTTCATAGATTCATTATAAGTCCATTTGAGCTAAAATTTGGGATACAAGATCTTTGGTTGGTGATCTACAGCTAGGTATTTTTAGTTTATTTTTGTGATTTTTCTAGATAGCTTAATATAGTGCTTAAAGTAGGGCCTTAGAGGCCGTTTGGCATATAGTTATTAAAATCTGGTCGCGAGTTTTTTTTTCTGTAGCTTGTGCTTTTTACTTCCCAATCAGTTGCATTAGCTCATTTTAGGTTAGATTTAGGCTTTAGTAGCTTATGGTAGCTTATAGTTAGCTTTTAGCTTATTTCAAGTGCTTATTCAAACTGCTTATTTGCCCAATTCAGCTTATTAGTGGGCTTATCTAACTTTTTATATTTTTCCAAGGCTTAGAATAATATTTTAGATTTTCCTGTGAAGTCTCATAATTTTTACTGTTCATTTGTTATTTTTCTTAATTTTAATTAGTTTAAATTAGTTTTTAATTAATAATAAATATTTAAAAAGTCTAAAAAAATATATTTTCAGTTTTAACATTAGTTTTATAATATTTTAGATTTTTCCAATTTATAATTTCATTTTTTAGGTTAATTTTCTATTTTCTTGTATTTTAATGTATTTTTAAATAGTTAAAAATAGTTTTTAATTAATAATAATTAAATAAATAGTCATAAAAATAATTTTCTTTTTCCAATAATTTTCTTGCATCATTAGGATTGTAAAAAAATGTATTTTCCATATCCGTAGGTATTTTACTTCTTTATTTTTACGTTTTATTTCGTACATTACGTAGTTTTTAATTTAAACATACGTACGTTTTAGGTTTTAAACGTTAATCGATTTTAAATATAGAATTAAAATGACTTCAAAGTCTTTATTAGATTTAATTTCCTTAGTGTAATCAATCATACCCCTTTCCTGTTCAATATCACCCGATCACTATACGTTTGATTATTCAGTCGCACAGCTCGTTGGGACTTAACGACCTGGGGAAACACTATACTCCTCTAGATCTTCATTGCATTGTTTCTGAGCTATTTGAAGTTTATTACGGTTGACCATTCACAAGTGGTTAGCTTGTGTGATAAACTTGACGGTTCAGCACCGATCAAATTTTGGCGCCGCTGCCGGGGAGCTGTGCTAATAATCTTACGTTTAGCAGATCAGTGATTGTTGAATATACATCCATTGTATATTTTCCATCCTTGTTCATATTTTCTTATTATTATTATATAAAAACAAAACGGTTCCCGAAAACATTTTAAAATCAGTTTTCAACAAACACAAAAACCCAAAAAAAATTTTCTTTCTTATTTTTACAAAATGTTTTTCAAAAATACCAAAAATATTCCTCTTTACCCTCTTACCCTTTTTGATTCTTTATCCCTTTACCCTCTATCCATTTGATTCTAACTTCTTCTATTCTCATGGAATCTCTCGACTACGACGAATTCGAACGAATTTGAAAAAACTTCATACTTTATCACAAATGTCAAGAATTCGTGTTGTTCGTGATGATCCATTAATTCTGCGTAGGGAAATGGAACGAGAACCCGGGGTGACAAAGGACCAGGTACTTCCCTCTGATAATGGAAGTGCTAAATACGTCCAACCTTCGGTTATCCAAAGATCTAACCCCTCAATTGCTCCTAAGCCGTCTAAAATTGATCCTAAACTTTCACGATTTACGGTTAAAAGCAATCATGCAGAATTTAGACCGGTGACTAGCAAGAATGACTTGCCTAAACTTCATGTTTCTCAAAAACCAGAACCAGAGACCATAACGGAAGTGGTGGAAATTGCTAGCTCTCAGAGCACACCACTTGTCCCACCTCCGGATTTTTCAAAATGTTCTTCGAGATTTGATAGTCATTCAGATCACCATATTGGTTTTGTTGATTCTTTGAATGAACCGATTCCTTCTCATAACTCTCAAATGGAATCGTTTATTCCTTGTGTCGGTTGTGGTGAGCCTCTTTTTGGTTCACCATGTCGCTGGTGTACGTGTGTACAGTGTGGTAATGATATTCGGAACGGGAGTTGTTTGTTTTGTGGTTCGAGGAATTCATTTGATTATGATCCTAATCCGAACTCATTTAACGACCCCTCAAATTTTTCCAACTACCCACCACAGCCCGACTTATCTTCATATAATCAACATAACTGCTGTGAATTTTGTGGAGGTCCTCACCAAGGATTTGAGTGTCAATCCGGAAACACGTTTGTCTATGAACAGTTTTCCAGTGATGCTCAGAACTTTGGTTATGACCAATATCCATATAATTCGCCAATCCAGCTCAACAGTTTTCTTGTTGTGAGAATTGTGGAGATCCTCACGATAATTTTCAATGTCAACCGTGGAATCAAAATTACTATACTTCAGGTTTTGACAATTTCCAACCTCCACAGCACCATACGGTTCAAACTCCACCTGAGCCGTTGCCTAAAGAAATTTCCCAAGATTTTGAAACCGCAATGAAAACACTTGATGATATGATTCAAAACTTTAAGAATCAAGTGAGTGGTGAGAAAACCATAGGAGAATTGCTAGCCGAAGAACGAGAGGCTCGCAAATCTAGGGAAGAATTATTAATCCTAGAGCATGCAGCTCTAAGGCGTTCCCAATTTCTTAAGGAAGCTCTATATGATGATGACGAGGAGAGTTTTTATCCTTTTAAAGATAATATTTCTCAACTCCCTCAGTCTGTTTTTATCACACCCGATATTCCCACTCACTCTCACGAACATGGGGACGAGCTTCTTGACACTGTTCCTGAAAAGGAATCGGAAGAATTCATAAAGTCTAGTGATGAGAACCTTGTCCCAATCCCGAGAGAGTCGCAGGGAATTTCTGATCATATGTGTGATTCTTCTTCCCCTCTTGAGTGTTCAAAAGATCAATTTGAGACTTTCTCCGATGGTAGCGAAGACTGTGCTTCTTATGGAAACATTGAGTATGTTGAGGCATCACTTCCACAGTCTGATGCTAATCATCTTCTTGAGGAGTTCACCGATGAACTCACTCACATCAATCCACTTTCATCGGAAAGATTGGGAGAGACTGAAAGTCTCTTTGATTTCAAAGCCGATCTGGGAGAGACTGAAAGTCTCCTTGATAATGATCGTTCACTCACTTCTTATCCCAACAGTCCAATAGAGAATGTTGATCACTTTGTTCCTGAAACATTCAAAGCTACTTTCACCAATCCTCTATTTGAATTCGACTCTGAATTCACTTTAATTTCTGAGAATCCACTCTTTGATACTCAGATTGAGGATAGTAATGAGTCCACAATGGAACAAGAGTTCACAAATTCACATCATGTGAATGATTCTCTTCATGAGAAGTTCGCCGGTGAACTCACTCGTATCATGACTCCGCCGGAGTATGATCGCTTGGATGGCAAAAATCATGATCGGGGGGAAAAGTTCTCAATCATGAGAGTTTGTATTTCTATGACAAATTTTCCAACCCTCCATCCCGAGATGCTGTCCAAACCAAAGAGCTCAACCGATAAAATCCAAACGAGTGCAACTGCACTTGATCCTGAGGAAGAAGATCTTATCATGATCGTCATCATGATTTTCCTTCTTTTCTTCACCTACCGGGTGACTTCCTCTCTTCTTCACTCCTTCGGGAATGAAGACATTATCTTTGACCCCGGCATTTTCATTTATTATTTGTGAGCCGGATCTATGTATACCTCATCGGTGTGGAACTTTCACGTACTTCAATGTTTATACAAACATCTTGAATGAAAGTCCGATGGAGATTGTCTCTTCCACTTACTTCCCCATGAACAAATTAATTCGGGGTCGAGTCAAGCTAGCGACTCGGTAATCAAAAACAGTAGTTAAACATGGGTTTTCACCCGTGTGTACCACCCTAGTGTGGGGGAGTTGCCCCCCGCTGTTGTATATAAGTTTTCTAAAAAAAAAATAAAAAAAATAAATAAATAAATAAAAAATAAAAAATATTTTCAAATAATGGCCGTAGTATTTCCCTTTTACGTTCTCAAGTTTCGGCATAACAGCCGGTACTTTGAATATTGAGGGCAATATTCATTTCTAGTGTGGGGGGGAATTCTCACGAATTTTATCATGTAATTATACAACCCAATTCCCCCATTTTTGGCCAAAAAAATTTTTTTTTTTTGGAGTAAGTGTCTTGCACTTACTCAGCTTATGGTTATCAGTCCGCCATGTCTAATAAACAAAAGGATTGGCTAATCCAGGAGCAAACGGCTCTTGGTAAAGATATCTCAAATCCATTGACGGCTTGCAATTTGCCCAAAATTGTATGGTGTTCAGCTCACCATATCTTTAATTAGTGAAGAGTTGGCTAGCCCGCAAGTTTATGGCTTGTGGTAAAGGCGGTTGGAAAACCATAATTGGTAATCGACTCACCAAAGATATTTTATCTAAGATTTGGCTAGTCCAGAAGCAAACGGCTTTTGGTAAAGACAAATCAAATCCGTTGGAAGCTGGTGATTTGCTCAAAATCATATGGTTATCGGTGTACCATAGTTCTTACTTGAACTGAAACATTTGGCTACTCCAGAAGTATTGGCTTTTGGTAAAGAGATTCAAATCCATTAAGTTTTCTCAAAAGATTGCTAGGGACTAGCAATGTTTTAGTGTGGGGGATTGATGAGTGTCTAAATACTCATCATTTTTGTTCCTTCTACACTGCAAAAACATTTAAAAACACTCAGAAATGCTTCAAAATATGTTAAAAATATCCTCGGAGTCTGTTTTGTGTCTTGCAGGTACAAAAGGATTGAAAACAGAGAAAAAACGGACAAAATCGAGCAAAAATCAGAAAAGTGCTGAGAAGCCGATGCCGGGTTGTGATTTTCTACTATTGTTGATCAATTTAAGACCCGAACACGTTTTTAGAGTGGGAAAAGCAACCGTCCTTAAACCTAAACCAAAACCAAAATCACCATTTTACCTGTACCCGATACCCAAATAAACCTTTCTTTTTCTACTTATAACCATTATCCAATAAATAAACCTTACCCTTCCCATTACCCTTCCCATTACCCTTCCCATTATCCACAAAAAAAAATATATAAATAAACCCATTAACCCACCAGACACCCACGACCCCTGCCCACCTTTCCCTCCTTTTTCTTTCCTGCTTTCCCTCTTCCCCACTCAACCTGCAACACTCAACAACCCATTCCCTGTCATCACCAAACCCTCTCACCCACTACTTGCCCTCACAGATGAAGCACAAAAGCACACTCAAGCATTTGAAGAGAAGACCCCTAGAGCACTTAGTATAAATAGATGTCTTGTAGCCATTGATAAGGCAACCCTAGTTTTAGTTTTAATTTAGTTTCTTTCTTTTAAAACCCCTAGTTTTTATTTTAAAAATCAGTTTTCTTTCCTGTAACATTACCTTTTATTAATGAAAAGTTGTCTTCTTCTTTTTTTTTCTGTCTCTTTAATGCTTATTGGTTAGTTGTTACTTTGGGAATTTAGTTGTGTTTCTTAGCAGTAAAAGTTCTTAATTTGAAAGCTTGTCTAAATCTAAAGTTTTATTGGAAATCAGTTTTAAGTAAAAACAAGGGAGTGTTTGGTTTGAGTAGTCTTGGGTCTCATAACAACATTTTTACCCGTTTGACTTGATTGGGTCAAGTTCCTTTTCACCAGCTTAGTAATTTTAGGATGTTAGTTTCTTTTTACAAAGTGTTCTGAAGGTTTTGAGTAGTAAAAAAAAATGTTGTATTTCTGCCTTTTGGGTACTGCACAGGACAGCAGCACAGGTTGTTGTTCTTGTGGAATTTCCTTGGCTAATTTGAGAGTAAAGTTGTTTTCTTAACTATTTTTCAGTCCAACTTAATGTGGTTTGAGTTTAGTGCATCAAAGAAGCTTTTATCTTGTTGAAATTTAGCTTCCAAATCTGTCCATTTCACTCAGTGGTTCTGTATCAGCATAGGCCCAAAACAGTAGAATAATAGCTTATTTTTAAGCTGTTATAATGCTCTTTTCACCCCATAAATCAGTTTTTCAGAATATTTGCTATACTAACTTTCTGATGCAGCATGTTTCTGGATTGAGACTAGTCACTTGAGCTCAAAAAGAAGCTCTCAACATCTCTTCGTAAGCTGTTGGTCGGGGACTGCTTACAACGAAAGAACAAGTTAGCTTCCTCCCTTTTAGCTTATTTTGTAGTGTAGCCTAGCTTAGTTAATTTGTTAAATACTTTATCAGTAGATTTAGCTTAAATCATAGTTAGCTTATTAGTGTTTATAAACAGCCATAGTGCTTAATTCCGTTTGGTTATTTGCTATTTGTCCATTTGATTACTTGCTTATTAGCTTCTTAGGACTCTCCTTAGTTAGTTTAAGCCAAATACTTATTCCCTTGTTTCCTTAGTTTATTTCATTTTTATTTTGCTTATTTTAGATTTGTACTGCTTATTTACTATTTGTTGCATTACCGAACTGCTTTTTGGCTTATCAGTTGCTTATTTTGCTTAAATAGTGTAAACAGGGGTGTTTGGGTGTGTCGGTTGGGTTCGTCCAAACAGCCCCCTTAGTAGCAACAACCAAACAGTCCCCTTTGTCCCTTTAACAACTTCTCTGTAAGTTACAGATAGTTCCCGCTTATTTTTAGCTTTTCAAGTTTTCCAAGTTTAAAATTTTGTCAAAAAGCTTATTTTGATCACATGTTCAGTGTCCAATAGAAAAACTCAAAAAGAAAATATTAAAAAATTGTGCCAAGACCAGGATTCGAACTCCGGTATTCTGTCCATCCACACGCACAAGCAACACCACATGACCATTTGTGCTCAAAACCTGCTAAGGGGTGTTTGGTTATTGTTTTTGCAACGTGATTTTTGCCAAACTTTGTGGAATTTTCATAGATTCATTATAAGTCCATTTGAGCTGAAATTTGGGATACAAGATCTTTGGTTGGTGATCTACAGCTAGGTATTTTTAGTTTATTTTTGTGATTTTTCTAGATAGCTTAATATAGTGCTTAAAGTAGGGCCTTAGAGGCCGTTTGACATATAGTTATTAAAATCTGGTCGAGTTTTTTTCAGTAGCTTGTGCTTTTTACTTTCCAATCAGTTGCATTAGCTCATTTTAGGTTAGATTTAGGCTTTAGTAGCTTATGGTAGCTTATAGTTAGCTTTTAGCTTATTTCAAGTGCTTATTCAAACTGCTTATTTGCCCAATTCAGCTTATTAGTGGGCTTATCTAACTTTTATATTTTTCCAAGGCTTAGAATAATATTTTAGATTTTCCTGTGAAGTCTCATAATTTTTACTGTTCATTTGTTATTTTTCTTAATTTTAATTAGTTTAAATTAGTTTTAAATTAATAATAATTATTTAAAAAGTCTAAAAAATATATTTTCAGTTTTAACATTAGTTTTATAATATTTTAGATTTTTCCAATTTATAATTTCATTTTTTAGGTTAATTTTCTATTTTCTTGTATTTTAATGTATTTTTAAATAGTTAAAAATAGTTTTTAATTAATAATAATTAAATAAATAGTCATAAAATAATTTTCTTTTTCCAATAATTTTCTTGCATCATTAGGATTGTAAAAATGTATTTTCCATATCCGTAGGTATTTTACTTCTTTATTTTTACGTTTTATTTCGTACATTACGTAGTTTTTAATTTAAACATACGTACGTTTTAGGTTTTAAACGTTAATCGATTTTAAATATAGAATTAAAATGACTTCAAAGTCTTTATTAGATTTAATTTCCTTAGTGTAATCAATCATACCCCTTTCCTGTTCAATATCACCCGATCACTATACGTTTGATTATTCAGTCGCACAGCTCGTTGGGACTTAACGACCTGGGGAAACACTATACTCCTCTAGATCTTCATTGCATTGTTTCGAAATGTTTGAAGTTTATTACGGTTGATCATTCACAAGTGGTTAGCTTGTGTGATAAACTTGACGGTTCAGCACCGATCAGCAACATTCTCCACCAGTTGGGATGGACCTCCAACAGATGCAATAGGCTCTTTGGAGTATCTACCTCGTTGTTATTCACGATGTCGAAGGGAGCCAACACCATAAGACTCTTCAGCCTTCTCATGCATAAAATTAAATCTTCATCCAAGTCTTGGAACATGAAGTTTCTGAACGACATCTCTGCAAAATAGAAACAAGAAGAAATAAATATCAGTGCTACATTGGTCCTACTTAAATAAACGTAAATAAACATACTTTGTCCTTGGTATATGATCACAGGCTTCTTGGGAGACCCCTCCCAACTCTGGGCAATCCCAGCCATGTATAAGATAGCTTCAGGGAACACTTGCACATCCACAGGATATCTGGCAAAACGCTGATAACAGGGATCCCTTCAAACCTCATATGGCAGGGGGGGTTAAATCTAGAGATGTGAACCTTGTAGTATTGCATAAACTCTAATATCAATGGGTGCAGGGGAATCCTAAGGTTCGAGTGGCTAAATGCATGTGTGTACAGCCCTACGAAACCTGGAGGTGCATCAAAGATACCCTGAGTAGGTTTGGGTAACATCACTTTGTGTTCTAGTGGGATGGGATAATCGGCTAAGTGATCATGTAGATCTTTTGCAGACAATGTACACTTTTGCTGCTTTATAATAAACTTGGAATCCATTTTTTAAAGAAAAAACAACAAGCTATCAGTGAGAAAGAAGGATTACCTTTGTTTTCGGAGTGATGGCGATGGCGTTTTACTGCGTGTGAAAATAGACGGAGAGAGTAAAATGAGTTAGGGTTTCATCTACCCTCTTTTTATACTCTCTTTGGCATCTATTATGCACCGCACACGTGTCCCAACAATTACTCTTATCCGGTGTCAATTTTTAAATTTTAAAATAAAGAAGACTTTTGGTCTCCGGGTATTATGGGAAGTTGTGAGTCCTGTAGCGGGCAGTGGTAATGATTAATTAGCATTAAATACGCTTAGTTAGTTGCGTATTTCTCTCCCAACTAGTATGTTTAGCAGCAGGATGGTATTTTTTCGCAGCATGAAGTCGAAAGCAATGTCTCCTCGCTCATATACATCACTTTCGACTGGGGGGCTTGATGACGTACCCTCCGAGTAGCTCGAAGGACACACCTCCGAGACGTGTCGAAGCCCTTCCATAAGAAGGCCCAAGTTAGGATTCCAAAATATCCATAGGCGTCAAACCATTCGTTGGCACGAAGGTTACCTAAGGGAAACTCGCCATCCGAAGCCCTAAGCCCCTTGGGGTATGGCTGACGAAGGACAATGGATAAGGGAACCTCCTGACTTGGTCAAACCCACGATCTCCCTCTCTCTCTTGGCTTCCCCGTCAAGTTTGAGAACGTGGGTCACTAAGCCCTAGCGGTTACCCACAATCATGGAACGCCCCCATCATCTCCGACATTCATGCAGAAGTGCTCTCAACCCTATTTCATTCACTATAAATAGGTTGGACGGGCAATGGATTATGGTATGCTCATTTCACACTCATTTCATTACTTACACACACTTATACAACCATAACTCATACTTACTCTCACGCCGGAGGTGGTTCGCAGGGTCCTACCCCTGCGCAATCACTTAACGTAGTGTTTCATATTTCTTATTCTCAGGTTACAGGCAAGTCTTGGCTGGAACATACACCCCTCATTACTTTGATCCTCATCGAAGCCTAGTAGTGCAATCTTTTGTACAATCATAGACATTGATCCTCCTAAATCGACAATAAAGTATTTGAAAACGTAACAGATACGAAGGAGTACTTTACCTGTTTGTTCGAAAGCCTGATCGGAAGAGGATTTAGTAGGTTAAAAATTGGGCGTGAGATAAAATGGTGTTAGGGTTTTACTGTTTTTCACTTTAAATACCCTCACATATGTTCAATCTCGACCCTACACATGTCCTAAGTTATCCCCTTACCTCCGAATTTCAAACTCTTTTTTAAATTTTGAAATGACGTTTTATTTTACCGGGGAAAAGGGGTAGTTAGGACAAATGTAAGCATTAATTACGGTCAATAGTTTCTAGACTTTTCATCTTCGTTCGTTTTTTGTGACGAATGGGAGGTTTCGTTTCTATTTCTGAGTCGTAGGCAATATTTCTTGTTCGTACATATCACTTTCGACCGGGGGGCTTGATGACGTACCCTCCGATCAGGTCGAAGGACCCCCCTTCGGCCTCAGTCGAATGTGCATTACGAAGACCCAAGTCTTTCTTCATAAGTCATTGGTGGCGTAAAACCATTCATCATTGATATGGTTACCAGTTGGGAATTCGCCATCCGAAGGCCTATGCCCTTTAGAGTCTTCTCTTGAAGGCACCAAGACAAAGGAGAACCTTGACTTGGTCTTCCCCCACGTTCCCACTATTTCCTTAGCTTCCCCGCCAAGGCAGAGATAATGGGGATGAAGCCCTAGCGGTTACCACAAATCAGGGGACGCCCCCCATGATCTCCTAAACATGTGCTAACACCCTCCAAGCTTATTTCTTCACCTATAAATAGGTTGGATGAGTCATTTCACTGGTATGTTCACTCAACACAGTATTTCACATACTTCATATTATTTACAACACATACTTACTCTCACGCCGGAGGTGGTTCGCAGGGCCCAACCCCTGCGCAATCACTTAACGAAGTGTCTACTATTTCTTATTGCAGATTGGCTACAAGTTTGGCGCAAGCATATCACCTCTCATACCCTTCGATCACCATCGAAGGCCTGGTCGTACAAATTATTGTACAATCAATATCTTTCTAATAATAAAACAAAACAAAAATCTCAAAAATTCCTCCTTCCCCATAAATATCCCTTCCGTTCATCTAAACTCCACCAAACCCTCATTTTTCAAATCTTCCACTGTCAAAAATTACCTCTCATTCAAACTTCATCTTCCTTCTCATCTCATCCCATCTCAAATCCAAACCAAGGAAGAACTTCATCATCATGGTGTACATCGCCTTCGTACTCATCGTCTTTGCACTCATCGCTCTCGTGTTCCCCATGATTAAGTTTTCTTATGGAGACATGTACTTTGTGTTGTTAATCTACATTGGTGTTATATACCCAATCCTTTGTATCGTTCTTAGCATTGAAATGAAATATTACTAATGTTTTAGTTTATCTAGTTCATTTTTCATAATGTGTTTGTCATTTTTTTTACTCTTTGTCTTTCGTACTTTTGGTCCTAAGATACTCTAGAAACCGACAATGCATGCTAAAGTAAACATTGGCTAAAATACATATCTTTGTATAAACCTATAAGATGCAAAAATCTATTTTTCATCAAAAACCTTTTTCTGTCACTACAGATCCACGGATCCCTGTAGTTCAACTAGTCGGATCCCTCATGGAAGGGAACCGTGAGAACCGTTCTTCTGGAAAACAGTTTCTCATGCAATATAAAAACCGTTTTCTTCCTAAAAGAAATTTTTCACTAGAATGTTAAATACTAAGTGAGATAATTGTCATTGTTAATAGATATCAAGTAAAAACGTTAGGTGATCATCTTTTTGTTTTAATGCGTCTCATCTTATTCTTTTTACTTCCATAGGTCACATCATGTCTCATGAGTCTGAGTTCGACTTTTCACTCACTTATGTCTACATTCCTAACATCTCTCTTGAGCCCACCACACCTGGTAATCATGTCCGTGGGTTCAATAATCTCGAAACTCGTCACTTCCATGAAGGACGTATTGTCGACACTCCTCTACAATACGAAGAAGGAATCAATACCTCTTTCCGAACCATAGGACTGGAATGTCTTCTCGGAATTAACGAGAAAATCTGTCCGAGGTTTGTATTGGAATTCTTCCGTCAAGTTGAACTCGTTCGTAACGAGGATCGATCTCTATCTCTTTGGATTTGGATAAAAAACCAAAAGTTTGTTTTAACCCTTGGGCAATTTGCTCACATTCTCCGAATTCCAAATCATGGAAAATGTGCCTTCACTGAAGATTGGTCTCTTGATTCTCTCTTCAACCATCATGAAGAAAATAGTCCATATTGTTCACACATACCTTCCCCTCAAGACTTGACTCGTATGTTATGAAAACCTCGACCCTATTACTATGATCCAAACATTATCTATACACGGGATATCCGAGATGAGTACAATCCTCTCGCACTCATCCTACATGAAAATATTTGGAGTCTTAGGGGAAATCGAGAAATTCTTCCCGCTTGTTGTGCTCACATAATGTATTGTTTGCTAACACAAAAACCATACAATCTTGCCTATTTCTTCACAAGGAGAATTATAAACCTTCAAGGCAACAAGAACAAACTAATCCCTTATGGAATGTTCTTGACACGCCTTTATCATCACATCATGTACTTCCACCCTCAATTTCAAAGTCCGTTGTACGTACTTGTGAATAAGATGATGGAACCTTTAAACACATCTCTCATGAAGTCCTTCTTCATTCCTGAATCAGCAAATACTCATTAACCATTTGACGATCCATCTAGTGAAAACGCTCAAGAAACTTAGTTCCTTCTCAAAATAGGGTCAATCCTTAGTACTAATGCTTTATCATTGTAATGTAATTTCTCTCATGAAATAAAACATTTAACATTTGATGTCTCAACTATACTATTGTTCAAACTTCTTAGAAAACACTAGTTTTGAAATATGATGCCTTGTGCAACCCTTGCATACCTTTTGTAAAGGTATTGTTTAGCAGGAGACGGATCCCTCAGTTTGTGCTAGACGGATCCCTTCACTTAGGGAACCGTGGGATCCGGGCAAATAGAAATGTAGTTGCAGTCTTTATACTTCAAACCATGTCCTTAGATCACTTCACACTAGCTAAACATAGTTCCTTAGGACCAATTAAGTCTTTCTCAATCTTAGTAAAGTTTCATACTCACTTCGGATCACACTCAAGGCGCTTCTCGATTTATCGTTTCACCATAACTCATTACTCTACCGCTATTATACTCACACATCATCTCTCACATATCAATACATCTAGTTTTATAAATCTCTCAATTTTAGCAAATTGATTTTAGTCATCCTTACCTCAAAATGGGTCAAATTCTAGTTTTTTCATTTCCTATAACTTTTAAGATATTTTCCAAAATTATCTTAAGTTACTATCTGGTCTTTAGGATCATTTAGCTCCACTTGACACTTCAAAATTTTCTAGTGTCATCTTTAGTCATTCATTGGTACTCATAAAAGTTTCATTTTCTTCCATAAAAGGCAATCATTAGCTACATCACTCATTGCCCTTGATCATTTAAGTACTCTTTCATTTAAGATACTTAGGAAGACTGAAACACTCAAGAGGTATAGGTATTAGACTTCACAAACATCATTTTCCTCTTTTCTTAGCTGCTGAGAGCCGGATCCCTAGGATTAGCCTAGACGGATCCCTCATTGGAGGGAACCGTGGGATCCAGGTGACATATTCATCTTAACTCTAGCTCATCTTGTTAACTTGAACACTCCATCTCATCTTAATTATGTTCCTAGATCAGTGCAACTCTGAAGTTGACTCTTATGCATGTCAATAATCACATTCCAAAGGATCTTAGTGGCTTAAGTCTTGAATGCACTTGCCAAATCTCCTTCTTTATAAACCACCTTGCTAAGACTTCTAAAGTCATCATCTACATCCTCATTCTCAGCACTTAGAAACTTTCACAAACCTCTTTTAATCATCTCATCATGAGGAAAGCTCCTAGTGGTAACTCATCCACCAAAGGACCACCCAAGAAACTTGCTGGTGTTATTCACGAAATTTCTTCAACCGAATCATCTCCCGTTAAATCCACAAATGGTAGGATCTCCCCTTCACCTATCAAACCAATCCCCAAAAGGATTGTTCCCACAAAAATACCAATGCCAAACACCACCATACCTCCTAAACCAAACAACCCCATTTCCACTAAACCGTCACCCTTAGTGCCTATAGCCATATCATTCACCACCCCACTCTCATCACCACACCTTTACAATCAAGAGGACTTGCCTCCTAGGCCGTCCCATCCTCCACCACCACCAACATTATCCTCTTTAGGAGGAATAGCGGAACAAAATCAAGGTGTTGAGTCAACACTAGCTCCGGCTTCTTTTTCTCCGTCACCCTCAAATAATCCCTTTTGGATTATGAGAAATCATCAAAGTCAACCACCCGACCACATGGAAGTTGACACATCTCTACCGCCACCATCATTCTTAGTTGAGCCATATTCGAATGCGCCTCCGCCAATCCCTCCTTCTTTTGAGGCTCCTCAACCCTCTTCACTTGATCCTTCACATCAAGTCATTTCCTTTCTTCCATCACCACTACCGAGCCATGACAAATATTGTTATCATTGTCAACATGTTGAAATTTTGATACATGAAGTACGTGAAGATCAACATTTCATGTTTTATCACCTCCTCGAACGTTTTGACGAGATCAAACCTAAACAAACTTGAGTTAGAGGATTCAAGTGGTGTCCTAGTATCAAGCGAGACTTAGAAAGTCTAGTAATCCAAAGTCATGTATTTTTCATTTTCTTACTTTTTAGAGTCATGTACATCATATCTCTAGTTTTATTAAATGAAATTACATAATATTTGCCATATTGTTCTGAGTATATGCTTGTTGTTCTAATACATATCTCACTTTGATGTTAACATCATTTGTTACATCACCTTTTCTGTATTTTGTTTACAGATAGACGGATCCCTCCAAGGAGGGAACCGTAGGATCCGTGCAACAGAAGACTAGTTTTCTACTAACTTGAGTCTTATTTGCAGGAAATTATGTATTATATACTTGTTTTCTAACATTTGTTTTGTAGATTTTCAATATTCACATGAAGACTTTGACACCCTAAGCTAGGGGAGCTTTGTGTCAAAGCAATACATTGAAAAATTATTTGCAATATAATTATCATTAGTATTACGTTACATGACGTCCCTTTGCAAAGTTGCAATCATCAAGGGGAAGCATTATCGTCACAAATACGAAACCATTTGCAAACATTGATTACAATGCATTAGCTTAGTAGTTTTTCTTACTTGACGCCCTCACAAAAGGGATGAACTCGTCAAGGGGTAGTTAAGACGAGAACTCTTCCCGTCACTTGCTCTATATATATATATATATATATATATATATATATATATATATATATTTCTTCTTATTACATGTTTTTCTTAAAGCAATGTGTTAGTAGTTTTTCTCTTTATTTCTTTTCGACGCTCTTTTTGTTTCGACAAAAAGGGGGAGAAGAGAGTAAAAACTCCAATTCAAACTTTTACGAATTTTAGTTTTTCCTTAAAATAATTTTATGTTTTGTCATCAACAAAAAGGGGGAGATTGTTAATACAAGTAAGCCGTAAAAACGTTTATTTATATTTTACGATCTTCTAATGTTTTGTCGATAACAAACGTAAAATCATTTTAACGAAACAAATAAAATACGTAAATGGTTTGAGCCAATAGTTTACTAGCACACTTACGTTTTCACATAAAACACTAAACAAGTAAAAGTGATTTTATGCTTTAGTAATACATATACATAACTAGTATGTATTATAATGGGTAATACAATGGGTAGAAGTTTAAGTATTTGACCCATTGACTAAATACATTGAATGTGGTTGGGTAAAACCCAAAGTCCATGACCCATACCCATGGAGCATAACCCATAACCCATTGCATGACATCATGCATAAGTCATAAATGGGTATTATCCATGACCCATAGTTTTAACCCATGACCCATGGACTAGATGCATTGCATCTTGTAGATACATTGTATCTACTTGGATACCCATGGTCCAAAGTCTAGGACCCATGACCCATAACCCATGACCCATGACCCAAAACCCATGGGCAAAGAGGAGCGTCCCACGGATCCCCAGGAATACACTGGACGGATCCCTCAAGTGAAGGATCCGTGGAAAAGTAGCACTTTTTCCTCTATAAATAGTGAGCCATTTATTCATTGCACCTCACCCCATTCACATAGATTTTCTCTTTGAGTTGTAAACTCTCTAACCACAGATCCAAGCGATCTTTGTATGTAGTTTTGTTTTTGTGTGATTCTCTAGGTTCCTCTTAAAGGCGAGATCACCACCTTTTTGAAGTCGAGCAAGCTCAAGTCCATGAGTTTCCATGCTTCGTCATCATCAAGACTACTGAGGTTCTCTTGTTGATAGTTCTCTTCTTTCTCATTAGAAGTGTAGTGTCAAAGACATAAGTGAAAGATGTCTAAAGGGTCAAGACGAAGACATTAGTGAAAGGTGTCGAACGTCCCTATTGAAAGCACTAGTGAAGGGTGCTTAGAAGTCAAGGCTAAAGGCATTAGTGAAGGGTGCCTAGAAGCCAAGTCTCAATGCATTAGTGAAGGGTGCTTAGAAGTCGAGTCAAAGGCATTAGTGAAAGGTGCCTAATGTGTACATTCGATATGGTGTGTTCGATGTACAAGATAGATTTGTATTGGGTCAAAGGATATTGATATCCTTGTTGATGTTGTCATAAGGAGTGGATCTCCTTAAGGATAGGATTTGTGTAGTGTTGGGTAATAGTTCCTCCTTTGTAATGGAACTCGGTATCTAGCCTTGTACCGGATAAAGGGAAGGCGCCGTTGTGATAGGTTTGGTTCTACCTTGTGGAAGAACCCGTTATCTAGCCTTGTACCGGATAAAGAGTAGGCAACGTTGTGAAGGCTTCTCCGCCACAAGGAGTTGGTGTTGTGTAGTAATTACGAACTCTCGAGTAGGTGACTCGGGGTGTGGAGTAGGGCAAGGAAGGTGTCCTTGTAGCCGAACCACTATAAACACTTGCGTTGTGGTTTTGTGCTTCTTACTCTTTGTCTTAGTTCTTATTTATCTATTTTGCTTGTCTATCAACATCCAACACACACATTCGAATAGATTGACATAAGTCGATCTAAATAGTTTAAAACTAAGTTTTAATTGGTAAAACTATTCAATCCCCCTCCCTTCTAGTTTTCCACAATGCCTATACAATTTTATTTTTATTTTTTTATTAATGATTTATCTGTAAGGCAATTGCTTTTCACATCACTGCTAAAAGTATGTTTAATCAATGGGAATCATGGGTGCATAAATTTTTCATATTCAATCAATGACTACTCACGCTTAATCTTAATCGAGTCATTGATTGAGGGGGAGAGTTATGTTCAAAATTTATGAGTATCAGTCAAGCTGCCTCAACTCATTGAATTCTATCCCGGCTTTCATACCTGATGGGGTATCACTCTTGAATTTAGTCCGATATGGTCTCATGTGCTGATTATGTGTTATATTTAGGATATTGATTGCTATCTGCTAATTGTTACCTAGATATTCGTGTAAATATGGTCATGCCATTCATTAACCTAACTTGCTCTCCCGTGTAGTTTTGTATCTCTAAATGTTCATAAAATAGATTTTAATGTTCAATCTGAAAAGATCATGATAAATGTACACCTTTAGGAAAGTAAAGGGACAAATTGGATAATGCATGAAAATATTTAGGATTAAGAGTGCAATTTATCAAAATTAAGGGTTAAAAAATGAAAGTGATGATAATCATGAAGGTTGAGAGTGCGATTTGTCAAAGAGAAGGACTAATAATGTCAATTTAGGATAAACATTATGATTTGTCTATCACAAGGACCATTTCTGTCATTTTCTGAAACTTGTGTGAGTGGGTATAAAAAGGGATGCGTTTTGTCAAGTCAAACTTTTTCAAAATCCTAGTCAAACCTCATCACGCGTTTTTTTCTCTCTCTCACTCAATTTCACTCTGCGATTTGATCCTTTGTGTTTACAATCTAGGTATAAATTGAATTAAAATGCTCATTTCACTAAAATGATAACTATTATTTCATCATACATCTAACTACTGATCTAATTGCATTGTTTAGGTTGATTTTGTACCGATCCCCTCTCACAATATAGGTTTGTCATCTTCTTTACATTTGATTGTTGGATTTAGGTTTTGAATTATTTGTAGTTACTTATTATTGATATAATTTTGGTCCCCTTGGATTACGTACCCTGATTATGAAATTATAGGTTTTTTGTTGTTTGCGTTTAGCGCATCATTGTGGTGTATGATTGAATCTGTTGAATTAGTTTAGTGTGTTAGTGATTGTGTTCTGACCTTAGTTTTAATTTGTTAATGTGTGTGTTCTTGCCTGAGATTTGGTAGAAAAGTTCTTGAATGCGTTTTGGATAAATGTTCTTAGATGCGTTTTGATTTTGGTATGCTTGGATGCGTTTTGAATAGATGTGCCTGGTTGCGGTTTGATGAAATTTTCTTGAATGCGTTTTGGATAAAGCTTCTTAGATGCGTTTTGATGAAAGTGTTTCTGGATGCGTTTTGTTAAAATTATATTCTTGGTTGCGATTTGCTTAAGATTCTTGGATGCGTTTTGTCAATACATGCTTGTCTGCGTTTTGGTTAAAATATTATTGGGTGCGATTTGATGTAATATTCAAGGATGCGACTTGACCATAGTTTCTTGACTGCGTTTTGTATGTTTAGAATCTTATGCGATTTGTTTCAAAAACTCAGGTCTTGCATTTTGACAATAAAAGATTATTTTATTATAAAATGTAGGACCTACCATGCCTATATTTTAATCTCACTGCGATTTGTCATCCTAGACTACGTTTTGTCTCATGCAACTTGGGTCGTTGCGTTTTGTCAGATTTATGCGTTTTGACCTAGTGAAAACAAGCCTTGAAGCCCTCTCCTAGACGAATTCTTGTCGAGGAAACCCTAAAACAGCACTACGACCCATTTTGGACGTGTAAGCCCTCTCCACTAGTTCTATAATCTCTATTTTAGTTTCATGGTGTTTATAAGCTGTATTAGATCATGCATGAACCCTTATTTAAGCCTTGATCCTTTAAACCTACATGTTTTCTTTTTAAAACCCTAATTTCCCATTTTTTGATATTTTGGTTATAAGCACTTTTCATAAGCAATAAGCTAGTTAAAGCTACTTACATAAGCTTATACTAATAATCCATAAGCTATAAAACTCTTTTGTATCATAAAAATACACTTTGCGTGGTTTTTGGACTAGTTTTGTAACGCTTTCCATGCATAGGGGTATATATTGTAACTTTTGAAAACTATCAAGTTTAAGGGTTGTTTTTACCATTTCTCTAAGGTTATAAGTATAAGGACCTATTTTTTAAAGTTTTAAAGCTTAAGAATTAGTATATATATAGTTATTTTATAAAGGACTAGTTTTGTAAAAGTTTATAACCCAAGGGTATATATTGCCAATTTGAAAACTTAAGGGTATTAATAAGATATTTTCTTATAAATCCAAAACCCTGTCTTTTTATGTAACAACGTATCACAATACTAGGGAGCTTCATGTGAGGGGTTTCATTTGGGTATTCGTTTTGACGAGTTTGCTGGGTTTACGATTTAAAGTGCCCGGGCTCCTCAAACGTTTACTACATGACCTCTGGATTATGATGGCTCGAACGATGTTACATTATATCTAAATCTATTAAATTATAGAAACACTTACTTCAGAAATAGAGTTTGAAACGTAGACAAACCAACTAAGACTTGGCATACACACTACCTCAGGTTGCGTAAGTAGGCCGTCTAATATCTGAGTCACTTTTGACATCAATCAGATTTTCCTAATCTAAGGTGAGTTCATAGCCTCACTTTTAAATGCTTTATAAACCCATGAGGGGGATGCATGCTATAAAGTCGAATACAAGTATTTTTCTCCTGGCTGATTATTGCACGAGTACCACCTCTACCACTATTACACACAAATTTCATGAACGATAATCACTTGCGATTGAATGCCAGTATAGTGGATATATCTATCTGGAGTTTGACAACTCCTGTTGGTGTGCCCCTGTCGGGTTCCAATTAGCACTATATTTGAGAGCAAAGAGGTTAACCTTTGCAAGTTAACCTTACGTCTAGTCATTGATTGGTCTGCAATGCCCTCACTGGACTTGGACACGTTAACGTGGGGTGTCATGAGCTTAGATGCAATAATACTATACTACCATACTTTTTTCTTGATGGGTGTAACAACTGAACCTAGTGGAACTTGTATTCAAACTATTACTATCTAAACCTATAAATTTCACTCAACCTTTCTGTTGACTTTTAAGCATGTTATCCCAGGTAATTGAGCCCTTTAGGACTTATGGCATGGAGTGACTGGACATGAGGACGTCCAGACCTGTTATCATTCATCCTCTTTTGTTTTAAAACGTATCTTCGGGACCTCTTTTGTAAAAGTTTATCTTTTACTGTATAAACTCTGATGAATAAATGAATGATAACTTATCTTTTTTAAAAATGTCTCTTTTCGAGTCATTTTCTATTAGTGTGACTGTTGTATCATGAAGTAATACCAAGATCTAGCTTCCGCTGCTATCTGTGAAAATGGGGGTGTTACATAACATGTTATTAGTACATGTAGGTCCCACAAAACACCCCACCGAAAACAACCCACTTACTCAACAAAAAAAGAAGGAAGAATGGCACCAGCCATTGCAACAACTAAGGCTAGACGCAATGGACCAGAATAAATCGGTCAAGGCAATAGGGTGACCGATATTTTAGTCGACCACATCCACTGTGGAGCTTTGGTCAAATATCGGTCAAGGAACCTAAAAAAAACAATCGGTCGAATTTATGACCGATTATTTGCACACAAAAACTATCTTCGTTTGATATTTAATAAAAAAAAACTCGGTCATCGACTATGGCAACATGTCTGGTCAGGAGAGAAAGATGATGTGGCAGCCGGTGACCCAGGTCACGACTGTGGGCAGCCTAAGGGATGAATAACACATTTGGACGGTGCAGTATGACACTTTGTTGGTGGGTCATTGGGCAAAAAATACCTAATGGCGTGTCAATGGCACACCATTAGGGGTGAAAACGAGCCGAGCCGAGCCCGAGCCTGCCAGAGCTCGAGCTCGGCTAGTTTAAGTTTTAAAAAGCTCGAGCTCGGCTCGTTTCGAGCCTAAAATTTTAAGCTCGAGCTCGGCTCATGATATGTTATATAGGCTCGGCTCGTCTATAGGATTTGGCAAAGAAAAGTTAAAGTTGGGCTCGAGTTCGAGCTCGACTCGTAATATATCTTTATTTAGCTCGTTAATAAGCTCGAGCTCGGGCTCGTATATATGTTTAAAAATTAAAATACCATAATGTCGTTTAGGCTCGCAAGCCCAAACGAGCTTTGTATGTAAAGCTCGGGCTCGAGCTCGATTAATAAACGAGCTGCAACTTAGGCTCGAGCTCGGGCTCGAGCTCGTTTAGGCTCGGCTCGTTCGAGCTTTTCACCGATCCGATCTCGAGCTTTTCACGAGCGGCTCGGCTCATTTCCACCCCTACGCACCATACCAAGCTCTCTTAGGATATACGAACCACGGGAATGCTGGTCTTGAGGTCTATCGAAAACCATACCAACTTCTCGTCACCTCCAAGGCAAAATTTGCCGAGAACTTTCAGCTTCAGGATACATTTACTTGCAAATGGAATACACGAGTTCCTGGAGGAAGAAGTGGCCGATCCGTTAAGGAACATATGTAACATTTTATACTAATTTCTTTTTTATCATGTAAGGTTTGTTAGTCCCGAACCAAACACCCACACACATATAGGTAGAACCGACAGGTAAACACTCATCAGGCACTTGGCCTATAAAAGAAATTTACCGTATTTAAAGCAGTGTTAGCAGGCGACAACATTTGAAATAGTGACGAAAACAGTTCCGTGATTATGGTGTTGACAAGATTTCTTGTGTCAGTGGCATCAACAACGGATACATGGATAGTGGCAGTGACGGTAGTTACAGTGGTGTCGACAACATATAAACTTACTAAACAATTGTATTCAACCAAGAAAAACGAGTGCATGCACAAACATCCATTAAATTTATAATTCACAAGTGGCGCAATTAACTTAAATAAACTGTACAAAAACTAAAAGAAAGCAGCTTTCAAGTTAGGGGTACAAACTTGTGTTTAACACTGGGATTGTCATTTGTCATCGTCATCGTCATCGTCATCGTCATCATCTTCATCACCATCTTCTTCTTCAGCAGCACCAATGCCTTTAAGTAAAGCATCCACGTCTTCTCCCAATTCCAATAATCGTTCACTCAGCTTCTCGACTTTACTCTGTTCTTGGCCAAGACAAACAAGCAAATCACCGAGTTCTGCTTCACTCTCCTTCTGAGCTTCTTCCTTTGCTTCTGCTTTTATAGCCTCTATGTCCACACTTGGTATGGCCCCACCCTTCTTCAATGCTTTGATTTCATTTTCTAAATGGAAGTTGGCCTGTTCCAGACTATTGTAGGCATCTGACAAGCTCTCTAGGTCATTTTCTGTTTTTGTGGATAAGGTTTTGTAAGAAGAAGCCTCACTTTCGATCTTGGATTTTTCTACTTTAAGAATCTCAATCCGTTGGGATGCTTCTTGGAGATCTCTTCGTAGTGTCTCTATTTGGACACGTTCTGAGCCACCATTAGGTCTAGGTTCAGTTTGAGATGAACCGCCACCACCCGTGTTGGCTAAATCCTCAGCTAATGTCGCATTTCTATTAAGAAGGTCCTGTTTCAAGAATGCGAACCAGAAAATCTCATAATTTGGGATGGGGATTATTTAGATGGGAAAATTGCAGAAACAGACAATGAAGTTTGATCTGATTTACGTATTGGGTGAAGCACTTTATTTGCACTTACAAAATGGGAAGGGATCCAGTAAGAAGAAAAGTTAAAATGAGAAGAATAAGAAGGATTTCTAGCCACACATTTCAAATGAGGGGGAGATTTTTAAGGGGAGATGCATCTATTTTTGTAGGTGCATCTGAAATGTGTGGTTGTGGTTTCTTCTTACCCTTCTTATCTTTATTATTCTTCCTATTTGATCCTAACTCCTTACAAAATTACTCATGTTTATTTTTTGGTGTCGGGTAACAAACATTACTGTTAGCGTAAATAAAGTGCATCAGCGTCACGTTAAAGTCAGCATGGTCAAAGTTACAGACATGTATCAGTTGCCATGTCATCGTTTTCTGACACGGCATCGGTGTCAGTTGATCTTAAATCAGAATTTTTTGAAGTCTGGTCACCTTGTTGCAGTTTATGCAATTTGCCATACTATACACCAGATAACTATCCAACCTGTTGGTATAAGATTGAGCACGTAGAGGATAACAATATTTACCTGTATCTCCAAGCATTGTTTCCCCAAAAATGCTTTGAGTCGCTTGATATAGTCAACATCAGCTTCATCTTTCCTCTGTTCTATTTCTGCTGGAATGACAGAAACATCGCCTTTTGGGTTACTGTATAATCTTACAATACCGTCTCTAATACCAATTTCCAAATTATTGATGAAGTCGACAAACTGAGAGTCAAAAATTTCAGCAAGTATAGGGTGGTCCTCATTCTTATGCTCACTAGCCTCATCATCCTCTACGTCTTCCATTTCTGCCATACTATTAGCATTTGTTGCTGTCAATGATTGGTGGGACTGAGCGGGTTTCGCGGATGAGAACACAAAGCTTTTCTTCATCTCATCTAGCCTTGTAAAGTATGCAGTTAGTCCTATTTTTTGACTTATGATGTCTACTATGCTAAAAGCATCTTTTCCTGACTCAATCGATTTATTAAATATAGCACACTCCCCTAAAAGCATGGCCGCTAATCCTCTTACACAAACTGTTGCATCACCATTTAATACTAATTCAACTAAAAATGTTATATGAGGACTGGAAGCCAGAAATGAATGCACTGCATTTGGGCAATCAGAGAGCCAGGTGACAAGCAGTTTTAATATTATTAGTTGAACGTACGAATTTGTCGGAGTAGTTGATTTTCCATCTTTGCCTTTCTTGGAAGATGCAACAGCCAAGTATCTTAGCATACAGTGCAATAGGGGTTCAGGGGCTCCCAGTGAAGGCATTGGTGACTCAAGTTCAATTTTCAAAACCTACATAAATTGAAATAGTATGTCAAACTTTTAACATTCTTCTTGAGCAGCAAGACATGTCGTATATCAGCATATGTACATAATGAAATTAAATACCTTTTCCTTGCAATGAATATTATCCTTCAAGACATAAGAAAGAACACTAGCAGCTCTGCAACTAGTCTGCAATATAACACTTTCTTTAATGAGGTTGCATAGATTATGAGTAAAAGCAAAATACAACATTCACAGCATCTTTCGCTTCATGAGCATCACAAACCGATATGCCAAATAGGGTGGTTCGGGAAGGTTACATAACGGGTCAAAACAGGTGAGTTTTGGTGCATGTCAGACAGGTCGGCCTGACCCAAAACACATTTTGTCCAAAAAATTGATTTGATTTTTAAAAAATCAGTGTGTGTGTCAACTATGATTACAATAACTATATCATTTCAATAATAATCTATTTTTAGAGGTTTTACGCATGTATAAAAATACACTTTGGGCTAATTTCAACCACTTCAATCCATGTTGTATCTAACCCTTACTATTTATTTTAGCAGTTTACCCAATAGAGTTAAGACTTAACCCGGTCCATTATAAGTAAATGTGCCAAAAGTTGCTCTAAAAAAAGATTTTATAGGTTTTAAAGGTTCACGTTACCTCAAGGTCACCATCATGTTCACTCAAGGCAAGACCATGCAATAACATGCTGCAAAGAAAGATGTGTAAGCAAGAGGGTACATGTATTCAGTAAGAAGCTTCTACAATCCTCATAAAGAAAATCTTAGCATGAAGATGTAAAAAATGTATACCTTCCAAATGAAATGTTCAAATCCTCCTCAAACGGAGCATGGGTCATTGACAGCGGCTGGGGAATTAGGGTAGATGCTAGCATGCTTTGACCATCAGCGTTTTGCTGTTCAAGCCAAATGTAGCAAGTGAGTTCATTTTGACATTAATATTGAAGCCAGCTTATATATTTCAGCCCAATAAAAAACTCAAATAGTACTTAGAGATTCAGAATAAGAACCTCACAAAAGCTCTTGAAAACATAGTCAGCTGCAATAAATTCTTGCATGCTAATAGTCCTTAAGATAATTCGCAGTATCGAATTCAGTGCTGGTTCAACATGTGGCTCATCACCAAGAAATTTGCTTGCAAGGATGTCAAGATTCTGGCTGTGTCCGAATATTAGATCACCTATGCATCGAAAAGCCTGATAATGTGATTAAAGTAACACATGTTAATCGCCGTCTTGTATTAAAATGTAATATTAATGCTTAACAAACCAACTAAAAAAAGTAATCTTACTGCACATCGGACAGCAACTGGAGCCCGCTGACTTTCAACTCCCAGCATAAGTAGATGGTCCAAAACTTTTCTCTGATATTAAAAAGAGGAAAACAACTGAGCATAATGCAAAAAATCAATTGCGTAGGTAACTGATACGAGGTTTGAAATTAACCTGAACCAGTGCAGTCTTGTTAGTTGTTCTATTAATGTCTTTTGCTGGATCAGCATCAGACCCTCCATTCAGCAGTAACCTGATTGTTTCTAAAATGCATAGTAGATTTATCGTCTACTGGCATCAATATTTTTTAAAAGAAAACAATAAGTAACCAGTTAGCCTTCTAAAATAAGCAAAACTAAAAGAGCATAACAGAAGTCGTGAACAAGCATATAATTTTTTTTGAATGGCAAATACTCACACACACATGTCGAAAAAGGGACTTAAACCCACAACTCTTGATGGTGTGGGCCACCCTTAATACCACTTTGCTAAACGTTTGTTAGCTGACAGAAGACTTAAATATGTGTTTAAAGTCTAACCTTTTGTTGACTGAACTTGGTGCTCCCTTGAATTTTCACTATCGATACCAATGAGTCAAAGCCTATAGTCTCCCTCAGCAACACCTATGGCATGTTTAAAAATCCACATCATAAATACAAAGCTTCAACCTACCAAGTACATATAATATATAAAGTAAATCGAACCTGATTGGATGAATTACTGCGGATGAGATTATTCAACAATTCAAGACAATCCTGTGGGGTAACAAACGTCATTAGTTTTCCATATTATACATGCAACTAACCAGTTTAAATGTTAAAACACATTCCAAATAGAGAAAAACTATAGCTTGCATCCTTAATAGTAGTTAATACTGATAAGGAATCAGAAAGTAGAAGTCAAGCAATCACCTGGACAACAACACCACCGTCTGAACCTCCCTCTTCATTAATAATACTGAAAATCTTCTCAAAAGCCCCTTCAAAGACCAAAATCTTTTGGATTTCCTCGGCTTCACGGGTTAAATAGGTGAGAAGTAACAACGCCTCATTCCGTATGACCTAAAAGGAAACCAATACTGTGTTTAAACTTTTAAGATAAATTAACAGCACATATCACACATATGATGACTTTAGCTTTGTCAGTTCATACCTCCCGCTCCATAAGCATATCCACAAGCGTAGTTATACCACGAGGTATTGTGAGAATGGCTTCCTGTAACCTGGAAATAACCACAGTATAACTTTGGACATCATTACTATGAAAGAGAAAATTTAAGTACAACCAGGAAAATGTGGCCAGAAAAAATACCTAACGTGAGAGTTCGTTAACAGTGCTGTTAAAAGTTGCAGAGTGTAATATCGTACATAGAAGTCATCCTCCGACTGCCAAAATAGTGAATTAGCGATTGTAGGAATACAGAAAATCTAGAGTATATTTTTCTTTCAAGCCTTACCAACAGGTTTAAAAGAAGAGATATATTCTGCTCGTCTCTTGATAAAAGATCCGCGTTCATCACAGCTGGTTGAACCTCATTCGAGTGTGATTTTGCCTGTCTAGTTGGGGTTAAGGCACTCAGAAGAGTTTCAACGGCCCCGCGCACCTTCAATAATCCATTGATACACAATATTAGTAATTTAAAGAGAGCACCCTTAATATGATAGAAAGATATAAGAAACAATGAAAGAAGATATATAGTCAATTATATTATTAACTAGTCGATTAGGTGATTAGGTCTAGGAGTGCTTTTTGATTATGAATCCAATCTGTACTCCAGTTAAAAAAGAAATCACAAAGATTTTTAATTTCTAAAATTTAAGAGAAGCCTGAAAACTATATTGGTAAAAGATTTATAAAAAAAAAAAAAAAAAAAAAAAAAAAAAACTGTTAAAAGAAGCCTCAAACCATTTCGACATCATCACGTTCCTTGAGGACTCCAAAAAGTACAGGAAATCCTGCAATAAAAAAAAAACTATTATGTTGTTAATTAAACATGAAATACCAAAGCATTTAACCAATTAGTACGCACCCATTGTTCCAAAAGCCAGCTGTGCAGAATGACTTTCTGCAACAATAGCCTGAAGTTCAGCCAATGCATTTCTTTTATCTTCTGCCAGCTTACCATTACTTATACAATCTAGCAAGCGCTCAACATAACTATAATGCAAACAATAAAGTATTTCAGTCATCGAAGAGAAGAAAGAGCTAGCCAGAACCGCACCAGATAGTAATAAAACCAATGTCCCATAAAACAATGTCTCTTTTCTATAGGAATCAAAATCATTATTATTTAATATCTTTGCTAATAAGAGAAGAATGAATTAAAACTCTCATCGATGAATAAGTTTAACGTAACTGGCTGAAAAAAACAGCAGTATGCCAGTTTACCAACGCTATGCAGCAAATACCAAAGTTTCTAGGCGAATATTAATTATAATAATTACTTCATTTTTAGTGTTTATCTACGATATATGCTTGCAAGACTTTTTAATGATTAGTATATTTCTTATATAGCTCAAACTTAACTTTGTTGCATCGGGGAATATATTCACTGTAATATGATACCAAATACAGCTTGATCTTTAACTCTTATCCTAAGATGTCTCAAATCAAAAAGTTTTACATGATATTCGATATAGTATAGAATAAATAAAACCAAACAAAACTCGGAAACAAACAATAACAGCACAACGCCTAACCCCTTAAGAGTCGGAATAACGATCCAAAGTAATGGCTGGGTAAAATCACAGCAATCGTACAACAAACAATCCAACAACTTTTTATCCAATTGGGTGTTTAGGATTGCTTATTATTTCTAACTAACTACTTATATAGTGATATGCTTATTCATACTCGGTTTGAAGTGTTTAGATCATCCAAATGCTTCTGCTAGTAGTTGAAGTGTCCTTATTTCAAAATGCTTATTCGAAATGTAACTACAATCACTTTTTTAGCAAACGTATCTAAATTAAAAGAGATCATAAACAGATGAGATTAACTATTGCCTGAAGTGCTTATTTATAAGCAGACGCATAACTGCAAAAGCAATCCCAAACACATTCCTAAGGGGTATTTGTTTAAGCTTATTTTTGGGCTTATGAGCTTAAAGCCCCATTTTCCAGCTTATTTTGTCACTTATAGGCTTATATAAGCTTATTATGATATAGCAATCTTAGATAATCCGATAAGTTTCAAAATAAGGAAGAAAAATGGAGCTTATGAAATATAAACCGAAATGAGATAAGCTCATAAGACCAAAGATACGCGTAAACCAAGTTATCTAGAGCAATGAGCTAGGAATGGAAATACCTAAATATATAGTTACGATTCGCGTTAATAGTCAACGGTCGAAAAATTAAACACTAACCTATCATCATTGGAATCTTCATTCCCAAACACAAGTCCAACAACTCCCTACACAAACATCAACGACATTAAACTCAACAAACAAAAGTCAAAATCATGATCTTTTTGAAACATAGATATAAATAAACTGAATAATAATAATAATAATAATAATGACCTTATAACCAGATACTAAATCCATCTTCTTCATCATTTCAATCAAACACTATAAACACAACAACTTCTTATCAATCTGTAAAATCAATCAATCAATTAATCAATCAATGCATGTTAACTGTTTAACTTAATAATGAATTGAAATAATTTATAATACGATTTTTTGTTACCTTAATGATCAATTTAACAACTGAAAGAAGAGCCCTAATTTAATTTGCAGAAATGGAAAAGGTTGTTGTATAGCCAAGGGGTAAAATGGTCAAATGGTTTTTTTTTTTTTTTTTTTTTATAAAAGAGTAAATTACACCATCGGTCCCCAAACTCAAGCCAATTATTGGGTTTAGTCCTGAAATCGCCGAAATTACATTGGTAGTCCCCAATATCCTTATTTTGCTTCGGTGGGATCCAAATTTCTAACGCTCGTTAAAAATCTCGCTAGTTACAAGAGCGTTTTTGTCTTTTCGTCATTTCTTATCCAGAAACCCATTAGCATCTTTTTTAACACTCTACACGTCACATCTAAATATTAACCTAAGTACCCCTTTCTTTCACCTCATCATTCTTCTTTAACCTCCAACCCTCATACCCAACGCCACCACCATACCCACCACCACCATCACTGTTACCATAAAAAAGATCACATCATCTTCCACTTATATATAACCCACTTATAAAATTAAAACACTAATAATTATAAATTATAACATTGATTAATTACAAGATGTGAACTAATTATGAAATAAATTTTATGGTTTCTTCGACCAAGCATATTTTGTGCAAAACATAGAGGGGGTGAATACTTTTTCGTTTAAAAACTTATATCTTTTGTATCAAACAGCCGATCAAGTGTGACGTAATATGAAAGGTGGCAATGATGGTTCTATGACTATAACAGTTATCAAGTAAATCATATCACCTCAACAAAAACATAAACATACCACAAAGACATAGCATAAACATATACGCAATGCAAGTATAAAGCGATAAATGCAAATATAAATGTAAAACGATAAGTAAAAGAAAATGCAAGTTGGAGACGGTGATTTATAAGCCGTTCGGTCACAAAGCTCCTTTTCACCTTACTCCACTCCCCGAGTACCCAACTAGAGAGTTACTTCACTATATTAACAAGCTCCCTTCTTGACGGAGAAAACCTTACACGCGTCGCTTACAATGTGTACCGATACTAAGCTCAGTATCGAGTCCTTCTTCGAGTACCACCAAACCCGTTATGTTTTATGGCCCAACATAACAAACCTTGTGTTTCATGGCCTAAACACATAAACCGCCTAACCGCTTACAAGTTTACAGATACTAAGCTACGTATCGAGCTCTCCTTCGGGTACAACAAAACCCGTTATGTTTTGTGGCCCAACATAACAAACGTTGTGTTTTATGGCCTAAACACATAAACCATCTAACCTAGTTTGGTGTATAGTTGGTTATACAAGATGTTGTTAATGATACATGGTGGTGTATGATGATGATCCAAGACAAAAGTGTCTAGTGTATGTGAGTTCCTAATCTATGTGAACTTCTTGTCATAAGAAGCCTTCAATGAATGAAGATCACAAGTGCTCCAATGTTGTTGTGATTGATTTTCATATGTTAATGTGCTTGTGCTGGATGTGGATAGCAAAATTGATTCGTTGAGTTTTAGGGGTGTGTGTGTATGGATAAAACCACAATATCGATATCAAAAATAACCACAAGTAATGATTTAAAATCCCTTTAGGAAAAAGGATAATGAATCAAAACCCGTGAGTGATAGTGATACGGATTAGGAAATCCGAGTCGTTTCCCAACGAGGTGTGAATGGGCAACGTCGTTATTGGTTCGTTATTAAAATGCTCGATGTTTTGGATATTTGAATATATTCTAAACTACGAGAAATAGGAAAACAATTAAGAGAAATTACACTACGGGAAATCCTAAATACGCGAATTATACTAAAACGTATAAAAAGAAACGTAAATAAAATGCAACTACGTCTAATCTAAGTCCTAAAAATAATCTAAAATTACTTTCTAACTAAAAATGATATTAGAAAATTAACTAAGAATTAAAACTAATTTTTATGATTTTTCTGGAATTTATTTGAATTAAAAACTAATTAAAACTAATTTAAATTCTAAAAATTACAAATTAAAGTAGGAAAAATCTAGAAAAATATTTTTTTTGGCTTTTTATAATTTTATTAATCTAGGAAAATTGAAAAATTATTTTTTGGAGCCTTTTCTGATTTAATTGAATTAAATGATATTTAAAAAGTATTAAAAACTAGTTTAAACCAAGAAAAATAGCAAAAAAAGTTGAAAAATTAAGAAAAATTCAGGGAAATTCTAAATTATTATTCTAAATCTATGAAAAATATAAAAACTATGGCTTATGTGAGAAATATAGAGGCTGATGTGTAAACTGCTTCCTAATAAGCTATTAAGAAAAAGCTATAAGCTGCTAGAGTGAACCAATTAACTACAGAAGCTATATTATGCTAAAACTACTCTAAAGCAGCTTATTACAACTACTTTTAACCTTTAATAAGCAATCTACCAAGTTATGAGCTAATCAACTAATAAAGCCCAAAAGTCCTAACCTCCTACTATCAACTGTTGCACAAGCTTATCCAGAAAGCTGGAATAGAAACCATGAATTGGAAACTAGAAACCACCAACCAGAGAACCACTAAACCAAATCTCAGACCTTAACAAGCTATATTGAGTCCTGTGCAAGAGCTACAAGAAGGCCTGATCACACTCAGTTTGATGGGTGTGAACAGGGGAAAACTAGCTTAATGCACAGCTGATTTAATGCTTATAGAAAAATCACAAAATTCCACAAAATTGAATTTTCAAAACTTGACCAACTGAAGATTTATATCCCAAAATTATACTAGAATTGGACCAGAGATGAGTCTATTAAAAATCCACAAAGTTTTATAAAAACTGAGATTCTCACTTTTTGACTTTTGAACATAGAATTGAGTTTTGACTTTTGTGAGATTTGAATCCAAATTATTTAATGCTAGTGATGTTTTAAGCTAAACCTAATCTAGATTAAGCTACTCTATCATTATCTAGACACAGATCAAGCATTTGATCTTCAAATATCCAACAGATATGCAATTTAGAGCAGATTTAAGGTGATTTTGACTAAATGAGTTCTATAGTGCAAAGTAATGACTGATATGAATATAACTAACCTAAATTAGACTGCAGTATCAGGACTTAAGTAACTTCTAACCTCTAATCACTAATTTAACTACTAATACCAAACACTCTTTTCAATACTGTTTTGCAAATTATCTCAACTAACTAATTGAACTAGCTTATACTAATACTTAAACTGAATCAAATAATCAATCTAACACCTAAATGATGCCATATCACCAACAAATACTATCAAATTATCAATAAGCTTAATAGGGAGATTATAACAGATTTGAGATTTTCAGAACTTACTTATGTCCTAGCCACAATGGCTTGCCAAAGAACAAATAGCCACTATCCTAAACCATAATTCAACCCAAATTCAACTCATAATCAACCCAATTCCAAAGAAATCGGATGAACATAACCACTGCAATTTGACTTCGTTGGACTGTTGAGAGTTTTGAGAGTGAATTGATTGTAGAACTGAGTAGTAGAATAAGCTAGCACTGATTAAGCTATAGGTGAGCTTAAGAGAGCTTAAGGAAACATAAACATAAGCTGATTGCAGCTTATGAGCAGATTTGAGATATTTTTTATTTCTTTTGTATTTTTCTTATTTTTTTTTTGTGATTTTTGTTTTGTAAAACAAATAAGCTGAAATTGATAAAATATAAGCTAAAATGATTAAATGAAACAGTAATAAGCTTATTCTAAGCACTTAAACAATAATTTGAAATTAAATGAGAATTTAGGCTAAAATTTCTTTTATTAATGGAAACTGAATACAAAGTAAGATTGAAAACAGAAATGAACTAAAATATTTAAAACAATTATAAGCTATAACTACTATTAAATTCTACATCTTCATACAAGTGAAATAAGAGGGCCTTATATAGGCGAGCTTGAGGCCAAGGAAGGATCTAGAACTTGCAAATGTGTGCTTCTTTGAGTCGTTTAGAACCATTGATCATTCCTCTACGTATCCCAAATGATTTCAACCCTTGGATTGTTGCTTCCACGTTTCATCAGCCAATGAGAGAGCAGTATTTGAGGTGTGGCACACGGATAGCTGACCTGGCAACCCCCATGTGTCAGATGTGTCATAAAGTGTCAGCAGAAAGTACCAATTTGTCCTTAAGTTGTGTTGATTTTGTGAATTGAAACGCGGGGTATTTTAGGGTTCTTGAGCTGGGTTTGGATTGGGGGGGTTTTTTGGCGCGTGATGGTTGTTTATATTATTTTGATATGTTTGACCGGGTTTAAAGAGCAGTTGACTGGGGTCCAAATGGTATTCGGGTAAGTTATAAACCGGGTGTAGTGTTTTTGGATTGGACCGGGTATAATTGGTTTTGGACTTGGGCTATTAATGGGCTAAAGGTTGGACTTGGACTAAGGATGAATATAATGTGTTATTCAAGGACCAAAGTTGCACATGCTGAAAATCCAGGGACCAAACTTGTAAATTCTGAAAGTGTTATCCAAGGACTGAACTTGTCTTTCTCAAATAAACCAAGGACTGAATTAGCAACTTTTGAAACTTGAGGGGTCTATTCTGCCAAAAACTCAAAGTTCAGGGACTGAATCTGACAATTCTTCAAACTTGATCGTATCTTTCAAATATCATCCTCTGAGCAATAAAATCTTCACAGATGCTTAATTTAGACCTTCCGGCTCAGCTTTAGCTCTCTTAATCTCTCGTGCTCGGATTTTCGTCTGATTTGGCTTCTTTATGTGTGTTTTATCGTATCCGTACCTGCACAAGAAAAAACTCAAGAAACACGCAAATGTTAACAATAAACGGCTCTTTCTTGGTTATTTTGGGTCAGTTTTGATAATGAAATTATATGTGTTTAAGCACATATCAAAAATCTATAGGCTTGCAAGGATGGAAGATCAAGTGGAAACATGCTTACAACAAATGAAAGTTAGAAGCATCATGATCAAGATTTGGTGAGGATTAAAAGACTAGAGAATGTGTGTTATGACATTGAAAAAGCTTGGTTATGATGGTGACTTAAGTGTATGAAAATATGCAAGAGAAAATATTGAAAAAGATTGACTAAAAGTGTGAGAAATAAGTTTCTTTTATAGGCTACAAATATGCCCAAAACTGGCACCGGCGCAAATCCGCGGATCCGTATCCATACAAAATACGGATCTGTGGGTGTCATAAGATAACTTTTTGTCTAGTGTGTTTTTCACTTCCTTTTCCTAAAATCATTTTAAATTAAATTTCTTCTAGAGTAACTTTGTGACTAAGGGTCTTAATAAAATTTATTTATTTAATTAATTACATAATTAAAAATGTATGGATACTTTTGATTAAATGTAATTAGTGATAAACATTTGTTTAAAATGTGTTTAAAAATATTTATTCACTTGGGTTCTTTGATCACTCGACGAGTTTTATAAAGCGTTTTCATATGTTGTATGAAATGAAAGTCGGTGTTTCAAAATACTATTGACTCTAGAAAGTATTTTAAACATTCTCAATGGTTTGTTAAACGGTTTGATCATAATGCAACTTAACAAACATATTCGAACCTGTTGTTGAAGCATGTCGAGAGGTGTTGATGAATGTATGCTTTGATGATTTGTGTAACTGGATAACTTATACATTTTACATTATGCATAAAAAGTTGCATGGTCATCACTAAAACATAAGAGACCGTTTAGATTAAATATCGTAATATTTGCACTAACAATCTCCCCATTTTTTATGATGACATATGATGTAAATCGTAACACATAGTAAAATGTAAAGTTACTTGTTTACACTTCCTTCTCCCCCTTTTATCAAAGCAAAAAGGTGGGTGCTCTGATGTCTCCACTACAATCGTTTTATCTATTGTCTCCTCACAAAGTCGAGCTTGCATCATCTCTGTGAAGTTATATCTCCGTCTTTCTAGCTCCCCTAGCTCATTGCTTCCCTATGATAATTGCATCCCCATGTTTATTGACCCTCGTTGCTAGCGAATCCATGAATCAAATTACTTACTAAGGCTTTCCTACATCAAGGGTTAGTCCGTGCAACATAATATATTGATAATTATAAGAGCAATATCATATGGATGAAATGCACATAACAAATATTCTAAGCTATACATAGCACAATAAATGATGAAAGCTTTAATATATGCACAAGATACATCTAGTAAGACAATATCGGGGAATAATCTAAGTTAATCTTAGATTCTTAGGAAGCATGAGTGACTAGGAGATTTATATGATCCAAAAAAAATATAGACTCTTAAGAAGAGTGAATGCTATGGAGTATGACTATTTTAAGGTATCTTAAAAGCTGGCCTGATGCAATCGTTATTTTAAGTACACAACGTAAATGATGAAAGGAAAATAGTGAGATGAGTTGAATAACAATATACGAGGTGTTGAGCTAAGGTTGGCAATGATGATTTTGATTAAAATATTGTATGCATTGACAATGATATGAAAGGTGTGTTTCAAACGTGATGAAGATGCACATGTGATCCTATCGTGAGAGAATTTTTCTAATGAAGTTGAGACAATGGAGTTGTGTGGTGTTAGTTGGATTATCCTAGACTCCATTAGTTCCTAAAATCCACAAAGTGGGAAAATGTGAGGGATTACATTATTCTATCAATAATGAAATCAAGTTGTGTCTCACGATTGGGGATAATGTCGCAAGTTGCACTATTCCAATTGTGAACGGATGACAAAATTTATGTTTCTAGTTGTGTGTTAGAGATAATTTCAGTATATGAAGGATTTCGGGTGATTGTGTACTTATATACTTTGAGTATGTTGATCGAAGGTTCTCAAACTAACTATCACTTTCAAGAGTGAAGTATTGTTGAAGGTTTGAGAGAACAGTTCTAGGGTTTGTACATCATTGATGTATGGGTTGAAGATTCTTAAGCTAACTATAACTGTCAAGAGTTAAGTGTAGCTATAGAGTTTGAGTGTACGGTTTTGGGTACGATTTATGAAAGGGTTGAAGGTTCTTGTGATAAGACTCAATACATAAGAGAGAATAAGTAGTGAAGTGATCATAAAGATTTTTTAAACACATGATGTGTTTTTCTCTTGATGAGGGGTTTAAGAGGCTCGAACCAATTGTGAGGATGTAGATCCAATTGTGGATTTGTGAACGTGGTTTTTTCAAGCAATGTGTACTCATGTATTAGAGTAAAATGTGTGTTCTTGAGTGTTTGGTAAAATACAATACGTGTATGAGTGTGTTTTCCCTCCCCTTAATCGGTGACCATTCTATATAATGTTTTGAATGAAAAATGAAGAATAAAACAAACGTTGACGGAAGCAATGAACTTAGTAGTGACCGATGGTGGTTAGCATACAATTAACTTTATCCGTGAAGTCATGTTGCTCTTCTCACACATTATCAATATTCACATGATGAGGCATGTGGTTACTTTAGAGGAGGTAAAGTATATGGTGAATATGAGAATTGTATCATCTAAATGGTGGTGGAGGTATGAGTGAGACTCGAAAATCACGCTAAGATGACCCAAAAGCACGGTAAGACTGTTGGTCGCGATCATGCCTAGACCTCTGATTGTAGTCACCCCACTTATCTAAACCATGTCGATCAGAATTTTCCTGCTCATACCTACCCCGTTTATCTGAACCATAACGGTCATAACCCCTTGCACCATGGCGGTCATAACTTCCCTGCTCATCCTTCTTCCGAGTATCCACTTGCCATATCTTGTCTCCGTCCCTACTCCTCTTGTTACTCTTCGACATCTCCCAAAGAATCTCTATATTTCTTGCAGCATTGGCCACCTGGGCCACATCAATGAAGTCCATGTTCACTATCCCATCCAAGATTGGTTCACAAAGAGCCCACTTGAAGTGCTTCGCTTGATCTTCCTGTGTACCTGCTCTTGCTCCCAAGAAAGCAACTAACCTAAGGAACCGCTTCATAAACTATATGCAGCTCTCTCATTCCTTCTGGTGGATGGTGTGATATTCTCTCTCGAACTTCTGCTGTTCGGACATTGGAAAATACTGCAGAAAAAAGGCTTCACGGAACTCGATCCAAGTTAGAGCAACTGCATACGCGTCGCCTCCCTTAGCTTGCTTGTGTTCCTTCCACCAACAAGGCATCTCCCTCAAACTTGTAGCTAGCCAGCCTAGCCTTGAACTCGTCCGCACAACCCAGTACCTCAAAAATCTTCTCCATATGAGCAATCCAGTTCTCAGCAACGACTGGAGTATTGGCAGAGCTAAACGATTTAGGCTTCTGCTTTTCAAATCTTTCCAACTAAGTGTGGATGTCGGTGGGTTGAGCATCACCACCAGAACCACCACCACCATTACTACTAGCTGCGTTTCTACGAACCTCCTCAATGATCCGGGTAGTGAGGTCAGGGAGGATTCGGGCAATCTCCCTTGCAGCAGCAGCTTGAAAGCAGCATCACCTTCAGGTTTAGAAGAACACGTGTTCACCATCTAAAAGATCAATAAACAAAACAATAGAGATAAATCAGAGGTTAATACCAAAGTATGAAAGAAAAACGGATAACTCAGAAGGAAGCCTAATCTCTACCCAATCCTCACAGGTCATAACCTAAGCTCTACAAGGCAAAACCTAAAGCTCTGATACCATAATTGTAACACCCCAACCCGACAAGGGTCCAAGCGTCACATTATGGGGTCATATCAGAACATACATGCAAGCGGAAGACTTACAAATAATAAATAAAAATATACCAAGTCACGAAACCATGACTCCCAAAATACAAACCCAAAAGAATTACAAATGAAAAAGAAACAAAAAGGAAATCAAAGTACAAAGGTGTTGAACTCATAATTCCAAATAGTGGGGTAGCTAACGGGTTGGTCTCTAAAATCTCCTACTCTCCTCTCTCAATCCCAGCATCCCACTAAAATACCTGCCGCAGAGAAAAGAAAATGCGGGCTGAGCTTAAAAAGCCCAGTGAACAGATATAATGAAAGAAAAATTAAACGTGAACAAACATGCGAAATGGATCATAAGGAAGATATGAAACTAAATGGCAAATATGAATACGCAAAATGAAATCCAAGTGGACCTGCAGAACAAATGTCATCTGAAGCAAAGAAGGAATATGAAATCAAAAGAATAACAATAGTAATCAAGGTTGCCCAAGTGCCTACCCATGCTACATGAATAGACCGAAACATCACATCAAACTTACATATAATATCATATGATAATTCATATCAAATGGAGATGATCTGTTACGCCCCGATTCCCGATTTGACCAGAAATTTACTTGATTTTTAAAACTTTGACGCGGAACGTTTGACTATTACTTTTCCTCATTAAACTATTGACAAAACTATGACATTTAACCTTTGACAATTCTTATATAGCATTGTGATGCAGGTTTTACTGACCAGGTCTTAATATTTATAGTGTCTCGCTATACCTATGGTCTACCCTAGTGCACTAACGGGCAGTGTACCCAGTCGCGTGTAGTGTAGTAAATGGTAAAGCCGAGGTCGTCCCAAGAGCTATGTATGTTGGATTATTACTAAGTCTAATTGTCACAGAATAATAATGGTTTTGATAGGGATTTAATTAATTAAACTACTAATGCAGAATAAAATAAAAGCAGATAAATGGATAAAGGGAAATCAATAGAGAAATAGTGGTGCTAACCTAGTCAATCTTCCTAGCTAGTTATGTCTACGTCTACCTACTTCCAATTACTTCAGGTGGGGTCAAATTCGAGAGGACAACATTTGGTCAATTCGCCCTAACCCATCAGCAAAGATGCCACCACAGGAGAAATCAAGCACACCGTCATAAGTCCTGTTGTTTCTGGTCCCCTAAGCCAAGTCATTAAGTACCGCTACATGCTAGATTCAAAATAGTGAGTTCCCGGCCGTTAGGAACTTAGACACTACACCCCCCAATTCTTAAGTTCATCCAAATGATAGGTGATCATTTGGTCAAATCGCACAAGTAGAAAGGGTCGTCATTTGGTCATATCTTACCCTTCCTGTCTCAGTCTGCTTACCTAGGGTCAG
The DNA here is from genome assembly GCA_910596185.1 of Chrysanthemum makinoi. Taxonomy (NCBI): domain Eukaryota; kingdom Viridiplantae; phylum Streptophyta; class Magnoliopsida; order Asterales; family Asteraceae; genus Chrysanthemum; species Chrysanthemum makinoi. The sequence continues at coordinate 183,824,946 of OU343222.1, forward strand.
TTGGTCATATCTCCTAGGCAATTGGCCTCTACCGCCATTCAAAACTACCGAACCAAGGGTAAATACCAATGAACTATGCATGCATACACTTAGAAATAATTGTACGGAAGTAAAGGTAAACGCAAACAAAACAATTAAGGAATCATAACTAGGCTAGCACCAAAGGGTGCTTAGCCGCTCATATTAATCATGCAAATCAATTCAATATTCAATGGTACGAAATACATGAATTGAAAGTAAAAGAAATATAAAACGCTAAAGCTTATCGTAATGGAGTGACTTCTCCCTTGGAAACAACTCCGTATGCTCCCCTAAACCTGTCTTAAGCTTTTTCCCACGTTCTCAGAGTGTTGTGTGTGGAATGGGATGCTTAGAAATGCTGGAATTCGTGGGGTATTTATAGGCTAGGTCTGGGTTACGGCGTAACCAATATAGGAGTTACGCCGTAACCTTCTATTTCTTCATAAATGCACTAGATCTGCTAGTTACGGCATAACCATATTAGAGGTTACGCCGTAGTCTTCAATAAACTCGGTTACGTCGTAAGTGATGCAGTAGTTACGGCGTAAGTATCAGCGGCGTGGAACCTCTTTTGACCTAATGGAGTTACGTCGTAACCTTAGGGAAGAGTTATGCCATAACCTCTTGATAAGTTGGTATTCTGGGTCACGCAATAGTTACGGCGTAATGTGAGAGAGGAGTTACGCCGTAACTTCTTCAAAATAGGCATCCTGTGATAAATCTTTAGTAATGTTTCCATTTTCGCGTCTCTTTAGCTCCAATGCTCGTAATTTACCTGAAAGTGGAAAAAAATGGAAAACAAGCGTAAATCCATATAAATGATATAAATAACGAGCATTATTGGGGGAAATTGACACTTAATATTCAGGACTATTTGATGTTATCAAATATCCCCCCACTTAAACTCTACTTGCCCTCAAGTAGACCTTGTTAGATAGATTCCTAAAAAGATATCTCCCAAAACCTGAAAATTATGAGTTTACAAATCCCTTATGCTAGAATAAAACAAAGCCGAACACCTCACGAAAGGGGAACAAACACTCAAATCTCTCAACTATTCTAAGTGTCAATTTCGGGGTGATCACTCAATCGCACAGTCATAACATGTATTCTATCATAAGCTTGGCGGTTACACAAATCTCCACCACTAGAGTTAAGGGCTAAACAATTCTCGAAGGCAATATGGATAGACACGACAAAGGTTAAGGGGTGACTCATCATTACTAACATGTCACGGCGAAGTGGACAAAATCAATGATACATGACCAAATCCATGGCCAAGACACCAAAGATTGCTCGTTGCATCACCTAGACACGCTTCATGACTAAAGGGTAGGATAAGACATGAGATATATAATTGGTGTAAAATGAAAAACAAGCAGGTAGTTTAAATCTATAACCAAGTCATCACCACTTACCGTCTGCCCAAAGTTCAAGCTTAGAAGTCTAGAGACCGGATCATGAAATGCGAGGTAGTTGTGTCATCAGAGGACGTCGTGATGGGGCACACTACCTTTTCTTCTTCTGTTGGCATAACTATCAACTCCAATCTTCAAATGTGACCGAGGTGGCCTCCTCGATACTAATCAATAAAGCTCATACAATAGTGCTTATAACATCGCACTTTACAATATCATAACTCAATCAACCTTTTTTTTTCAACATAACATAATAGCATAACATCCCCCCACTTGAGATGAACAATGGGAATTCGGGGGGTCTTCAATGATCTTCATAAATGTTGTCGATGAAAGCGTGATTTCCAAACCTTTCCACTCGAACCTTGAACTTAGGCAAATGATGACTTCCCAATCACAAATAAAGACTACAGGGTAGGCTAAGGTGTATAGGTGTAACGAAACAATATATTGGGTTGACAAAATGAAAGGAATGGCTCAGAAGGGTTTATCTAGGGGTATCTTGCACTAAAGGTGAGTGCAACAAAAGGGTTTCACATGGGGGTCGAGAAGTCAAGGTGACTAATCAATAGACTCACAATGGTAGGCTGTTTGGGTGATAATCCTATAATATTGCCTTCTAAAACTGAAAAGTCCAAATACATCGAGCTAACTCAACATACCTCGTCTATGGTCTCGAAATGATGCAAAGGCCAAGTTTTAAAGTTTACAAGCTATCGACACACTCATAATTTGGTGGATTTGGGGTAAAATATAGGAAACGGATAAGGCTAATCTCACCATGTAATGTCAAGGGTTGTATCTGCTCGGCAAAGGTCTAATCTAGTTAGGTTCGGAAAAACATGTCAAAATTTTAAAAATGGCATAGTTTTTCAAAATAAACTAGAAAAATGAGGGAGAAATAAAGTTCAAGAGATAATTCTACTCCCGTCCCCCCACTTGAATTGTACAAAGTCCCTTTTGTACTAGGCATTAAAATAAAGGTGAAGAGAAAGGTAGAATTAGAGCGAGAACTTCCCTGAAATTTGCTCCAAAAAGAAGAAGGCCCACGAAAAAGAACCGTGCCTTCGTTTAAGCGTCATGAACAAACTTCAATCCCTGAAATCACAATACCGACAAGCATAATTCTAAAAAGAAAAAATGAAAGAAAAAAAACAAACCTAACTCACTTTCGTAAGAATCACGCTTGCATTTAGCATTTAGCATATGTAACAAGCCTTTTAAACCACTTGGTGTCCCAAGTGGATGAGTGAAGTCTCATGAGGGTTTACAGGGAACACACCCACAAAGTTCATTTAAAAACTAATACAAGGTTACTTTGTTTTAAAATGAAAGATTAAAGGAGGAAAGTTCTGACGTAACTACTATGAGAGAGTTACGCCGTAATGGCGGCAAACCCCGGTATGAGCTGTCAAGCGAGTAGTTATGGCGTAACCACTGAGATGGTATTACGCCGTAATTGGTAATGCGTCAAGAATTATGCTGCTAAAATGTTGGTTACGGCGTAATCACCAAGATGAGTTACGCCGTAACTCTGTTCAGATCAGCAACTGCAGCAGCAATTAGTTCCTCGTTTCCTACAAAAAACGGTTAGAAAACACAAAACCCAACAGAAAGGAAATAAAAACAAAAGAAAGGGATACTTCGGGTTGTCTCCGGAAAGAGCACTTTTCTTTATTAACGAGTCTTTAAGTTAGACTTAGAGCCGCGGGGCTTCTATGGGGGCCTTTGGGCTTGCCCTACTTCTTCAATATCTTTCATCAAATTATGCCTCATCCATGCAACATTCGAGGCAGTTCGGAGGTATTCAATGGTTTCGATTTTTCAGACTTTACAAAATTTCTCTTCCGGTCCCAGGTGGTAGCGAGTGAATTCATATTTTTCGACAATAATTGGAGGTGGTCTTTTGTAGGGAATCCCCAGGAGTTTGCACCTCCTTTGTTCGTAAGCTTCGTCATCGGGATCAGTGAACTCCTCATTTCCTTGCAACTCAAGGTAATCTAGGATCCCTTCAATATCATCGTCATCAGAAGCTGTGTCCTTGAACCATTCTTCATCGAGCAGATTCTCCACTAGAACGCGCTTGCATTCTTCTTTATCATTACTAAACAACTCTTTGTCATTGTCAATTGTCATTTCACTCATGTTGTTGAGACATTTGTCGTTTGAATTTTCTCGATCCATGTATTCCTTCCAGATCTTCTCTTTGGTTAATGTGTCCACATGTCCATACTTAATCTTCACCCAACTATCGAATCCTAGGTTGTCAAGCCAAGGTAAACTCGTTATCTCCTCATCATTGGTCGAGGACCAAAAGAATTCATCTTTTCCTATTCTTCCAGAGCTGCTTCCCCCGTTACACATGTCATCATACGGGTTTCCCAAGAGATTTTACTCTTTCACACCAGTGACTGCGTAATTTCTTGTTGTCAGTTTCACTTAAATGCTTATCCGTTCAGTTTATATCATCATTAGCCTCTTCCTTTTTCTGAATGTGCTATTCGTAATCAATTTTTAGCTTCTTAAGAAGATTTGGATCGAACTTGGCATCCCCAAATTGAATTGCGTACCAATCTTTAAAGGCTAAATCACCGAATTTTATACAATGTCTTTCACGCTCATGAGGGCATGTCCATTCTTCCTTCCTTTCATTGTCTCCGCCATTGCAATACTCGTGGAAGGGGCTGCATGTAGGCCATGCTCTTGTGGACTCTTCATTGGTAATGATGACAGGATCACACCAGTGACTTATAAGTAGCTCTTTTTCATCTTCAAGGGAGAGTTTTTCGAGTCTTTCATCATCAGTGTAAGCAGTCCATAAAAACTTGTAATTCTTGATTCTCTCTTTGTCAGTACCTCCATCACAAGTTTTGTTTCTAGGATCACATGAAGCCCATAGGTCAAATGAGTCCCCCTTAGTTACTGGTATGGCCTTGCACCTTTGATATCTTTTTTTTGATGGTGATAAAGGAAATAGGTTAATATCATGGGACCAATCACCAGTATTCTGAGTTTTTGATTCACCTATATCAAGGAAGCTGTCTGCCCATGTATCCCAGTTACGCCGTAACTGAGATTCTTGGTTATGGCGTAATTCGTTAGAGAGGATTTCCTTAGTGTTCTTCACAACCCCATTGTCGCTGTCAAACACATAGTTATGCCGTAACTCATTAGGAATGTTACGGCGTAACTCAGATCTGTCGATGAAATCATCCCCTAAATCCGTATCATTGACCTGAACCTTTGAGTTATCATAAGAAAAAATCACCTTACATTCCATAGCTGGTTTAGATCCTTCAGGTTTATCATTATTCCTCCTTACTTTTTCACTGAGCTTCATTACTATGGATTCTAGGTTTTTCAGAGTTGAGTCGTGCTTGGAAAGGTTTCTGCCAGTGTTTTCCTGGAATTCCTTCAATCACTCATCTTGCTCTTTTTGTCTTTGGGCTAAATTTTCTAGGAACTTATTAATTGTTTCTTCAAGACTGGGCTTTCTTTCTCCATAAGGCCCACGGTTGTAATTTCCAGGATAACCATTACTATTTCGATTATCTCCGTAAAATGGTCGATTTTCTACATACTTAGCTTCTTCAATATTCTCTTCGTCCAAATGAGGACAATTTTTCGTAAGATGTCCTCCTCCACAGATTTCACAACCTACTTGGATGGCATGAACGGTTTCTCTGACTTTCAGCATATCTCGACTGAGATTTTTAATTTTACTAGCTATTGCTGCAATTCCCTCAAAACTTCCGCCTTGGTTTCTTTTGCTCCCACCGTCGTGCCATTTTTTAGAGTGGTCCGCCATTTTTTGAATGGCTTCAATTGCAGCGGTAGGAGTCATGTTTGGGATAGGTCCTTGATAGTCCAGCATTTTCCTTGTAGTTACGTTTATTCCTTTGTAGAAAATATTGACCTTCTGCTGGTTATTCAGATCATTGGTAGGACACTTATACAGAAGATCGTTGTATCTGTCCCAAGCTTGATATAGAGTTTCGTCGTCTTCTTGTTTGAAATTATGGATCTCCAAAAGCTGGTTTGAAATCTTCGATGGCGGGCAATATCTTTGAATAAAGTGTTTCTTTAGTAGCGCCCAAGTATTAACTGCCCCGTGGGCAACCTTTGATCCATCTTCGGCTGCTCCAGTAAGAGTCATTGGGAATACCCTAAGCATAACAACATCATGAGACACGGGAAATATTGAAAAGGCTGGCGATGTATAGGACATTTTCAACGTGCTCATATGCGTCTTCGTCCCTGTTTCCTAAAAAAGGGTTAGCGCGAAGCTCCCTCATAAATTGGTCTTTAATTTCGAAACGAACATCCGCTCCGATTGCCGGTCTTACGAGACCCGACCCTTGTTCCGCTCTTGTCAACGCCAAGTATTCCTCAAGAGTGAGGTCATCGATGTTAACAACTTCCATGGTACCTGAAAACTTGAAATATGATCGTGAGAAAAGTTTAAAACGAAATGAAAGACTTAATATCAATCCTAATATAACTCCCCGGCAGCGGCGCCAAAAACTTGATGCAGGTTTTACTGACCAGGTATTAATATTTATAGTGTCTCGCTATACCTATGGTCTACCCTAGTGCACTAACGGGCAGTGTACCCGGTCGCGTGTAGTGTAGTAAATGGTAAAGCCGAGGTCGTCCCAAGAGCTATGTGTGTTGGATTATTACTAAGTCTAATTGTCACAGAATAATAATGGTTTTGATAGGGATTTAATTAATTAAACTACTAATGCAGAATAAAATAAAAGCAGATAAATGGATAAAGGAAATCAATAGAGGAATAGTGGTGCTAACCTAGTCAATCTTCCTAGCTAGTTATGTCTACATCTACCTACTTCCAATTACTTCAGGTGGGGTCAAATTCGAGAGGACAACATTTGGTCAATTCGCCCTAACCTATCAGCAAAGATGCCACCACAGGAGAAATCAGGCGCACCGTCATAAGTCCTGTTGTTCCTGGTCCCCTAAGCCAAGTCATTAAGTACCGCTACATGCTAGATTCAAAATAGTGAGTGCCCGGCCATTAGGAACTTAGACACTACACCCCCCAATTCTTAAGTTCATCCAAACGATAGGTGATCAGTTGGTCAAATCGCACAAGTAGAAAGGGTCGTCAGTTGGTCATATCTTACCCTTCCCGTCTCAGTCCGCTCACCTAGGGTCAGTTGGTCATATCTCCTAGGCAATTGGCCTCTACCGCCATTCAAAACTACCGAACCAAGGGTGACTACCAATGAACTATGCATGCATACACTTAGAAATAATTTTACGGAAGTAAAGGTAAATGCAAACAAAACAATTAAGGAATCATAACTAGGCTAGCACCAAAGGGTGCTTAGCCGCTCATATTAATCATGCAAATCAATTCAATATTCAATGGTACAAAATACATGAATTGAAAGTAAAAGAAATATAAAACGCTAAAGCTTATAGTAATGGAGTGACTTCTCCCTTGGAAACAGCTCCGTATGCTCCCCTAGACCTGTCTTGAGCTTTTTCCCACGTTCTTAGAGTGTTGTGTGTGGAATGGGATGCTTAGAAATGTTAGAATTCGTGGGGTATTTATAGGCCAGGTTCTAGTTACAGCGTAACCAATATAGGAGTTACGCCGTAACCTTCTATTTCTTCGTAAATGCACTAGATCTGCTAGTTACGGCGTAACCATATTAGTGGTTACGCCGTAGTCTTCAATAAACTCGGTTACGTCGTAAGTGATGCAGTAGTTACGGCGTAAGTATCAGCGGCGTGGAACCTCTTTTGACCTAATGGAGTTACGTCGTAACCTTAGGGAAGAGTTACGCCGTAACCTCTTGATAAGTTGGTATTCTGGGTTACGCAATAGTTACGGCGTAATGTGAGAGAGGAGTTACGCCGTAACTTCTTCAAAATAGGCATACTGTGATAAATCTTTAGTAATGTTTCCATTTCTGCGTCTCTTTAGCTCCAATGCTCGTAATTTACCTTAAAGTGGAAAACAATGGAAAACAAGCGTAAATGCATATAAATGATATAAATAACGAGCATTATCGGGGGAAATTGACACTTAATATTCAGGACTATTTGATGTTATCACATTGTACTCGATACCTTCTTTAATCAATAACATTTTACTTTAACAAAACAATCATTTTGAAGCTGTATAGCGGGCTGACGCTGTCGCCTTTTAAGCTGCGATGCCGTCACCCTTTAACAGTGACCCAAAACACTTTAAAAAATTAACACACGATGGTTCAGAGGGTTTTAAACCCGACGCCGTCTCAATTGGGTCTGACGTCTTTCGTAACGCCGTTAGGTCTACAGACCTGCACATTTCATAGCAAAACTGCACAATACCAAATTAACCCATTTCGACACAAATGATCATTTGACCCTTACAACTTTAACAAAATGTCATAGAATCTATGACAAGCATGCTTTAATATACAAAAAGATCACTTGACCCATTTGACCTATCAAAATACTATAACGGCTATGACCTGCACTTGTCGATTGACGATACATTTACAAAACTATAAAAGACTCACGGGGGTACAAACTCATCACATGAGCTTGGTGTCTACCTAGCTCCTAATATCATATATTACCAAACTTCCTTGATCAAACCATTATCCAACATCCAATCCAAGCCATAACACTTCCGATACACATGAACCTACAAGAACATGGCAACTATAACATGTAAGCGATTACGCTTAGTAAGTAATTGGCTAATACATGTTCAATATATTCATCGCTATATATGCATCAAAACTATATAACTAAAATCTGTAACTGTTCACAATTAGCACATAAGACATCTAACACATACATTGGCCCTTCCATAATTCAAAGTCATATTGATAACAATCCAATATCAAGTATCAAGGTCAACACACCTTTAAAGTATATATAACTACTTAGCACAACATTGCAATCACATACTATAACAATTTCATATTAGACACATAGTAACCAAGTTACTTACCTTATCATCCAAGCTAAGCTAAACACAATATCACCAATCATCATCATCATCATCGATCCTCGTCCAAGGTTGATAACCTTAAACACATAATTAAATATACACTTAATACATCATCAAATAACTATAGCCATGGTTTACATAACCATTTGGCTTACATAAACAACCTTTAATCATCATATAATCATATATTGATTATGTAGTGATCCAACCGATAAATTATCCAACTTTTACCCATACTAAGATTCTTCCAAGATTACTATAACTCTTTTTAATCAAACCTTATGATCATAACATGATCATATTCAATTTACCCATTTACTTCAATTTAATCAAAGGGGTTTTCACCGAATTACGTTATAACATCTCAATTAGTGTTAAAAACATAATTACCCAAAACCCCTAACTTTGGTACATGAACCCTAAATCCTCAATTAACAATTAACAATCAATTAAGTATACTTACTTGAAAGGATTATAGATACTAGCTTGTATCATGACTAGGAACACAAATTCCTTCACTATTTGATCATCTAGACAATTCCCCTATTTCCCTCCTTTTCTCTATCACGACATACAACCACAGAAATACAATTTCTAGAAATATATTGAGGATAGTAGAATTATCCAAACACTTGTAGTTGGTGTCTTAGGCTATTTGACACAAATGGTCCCTCAAGTCCCATTCTTTCTATTTTGGCCACAAGACGTTTATATTAAGTTTACAATGTGGCAACTTAGGTCTCCCTCATTTCTATAACTATAACATAACATTTGTTAATTATTAGTTTGACTATCGGGTTGGCTAGTCAATCCCGTTAAGTCCTTAGACCATATTCAACCACGGTGGGACCTATTGGTATTTCCGGGATAGGGGTGTAACAATTCTACCCCCTTATTTAGAATTCGTCCCCGAAATCTATCGTCTATTGCCATCTAACACTTAATTCCACCTTACATCATGTCACATAAATAATCATTTAATCAATTTATTTAGAAGATTTCCTTAATCTCGCAATTCAAGGCCCACTATAACTATAACCGATCTTCAAACATATTCCATTATCCATTTATCTTCTATAACAAACACATTATTAAGTCATCCGAGACATAATGTATTCAAAACTCAACACTTCAATTAATCAATTCTATTACTATCTCAACATATACTTGATCACTATTGTATTGTTTTGACTTTACATAAGTCAAATTCAATCAACAATACCGTATTTTACCATAATCATTTTATAATTTCAATAACATTAAACTATAACATATTGTTATTTCTATAACATCCTCGTATATTTTCACAATTCTTATAACCGCAAGGGTCTTATTCGAATTACCACATGCCCCCAAGGCATACTATAACTCATTCAAGTTTTTAAATTCCAATTTATGATTTCCACGATCATTTACGCAATACATCACATCATCAAATAACGTTTTCATTTATTTTACTTAGGTTTCAATTTCCTAAAATGTAAGTTTTACATAACGACTCTTACTTAGGGTTCGACACGGAACTCCTATTCCCTTTATTCTTATTTCCTTAAGGCGTCTAGTTAGTTTTAGACTTTTATTTTCTATTCCAACACCCGAATCATGCTATGTCGGAAACACATAAGCCTAATCATTTATACTTCTTCATTTACATGGAGAGGCGTCCCAAACAATGTAAATCAAGAAATATAAACTCGTAGTTTGGTGAATCATAATTTCTTTACTTAAATGAAAAGGCGTCCCAATCCACTTAAATAAAGGAATTATAAATCATCCTACTTACACACTTTCGACATAACACTAATACATATCTGTGGCACACTTAAACTTTCCAAAATTTTCATTTCTTAGCATTGGATCCTTTTTTACTATCACAATTCCCGAAGGGGCGATCTCATATGCCTAGGATATAGGCAATCCTTGCCGGTGAAGGCAATTTAATTTATCCCGAAGGACTTCTATAACTTTCTCTTGCTAACTCGTACTATAACACATCCCGTAGGATTCACTATAACATATCCCGAAGGATTACTATTATATATACCGTAGGATTTTATAACAATAACTGTAACATCCTTTGAGTGGCCTGTAACATCACACTATAACAGCTTATAGGATCCAAGCTATTATTATTTTATCATACACACAATTTCATCATTTCCATTTAGCCAATACAAATTTATAGGGCTTATGAGCCCGTTTTCCATAGGTACACATTTACCATGTGTTAAATCATTTCATTTTCTCATTGACCCGTCAACCCTCGTTGACTATTTTCACACTTTTACTTTTACAAGTTTTAGTCTATTTGACTTTATTCATATGTAAACCTTTATAGGTTTATTCCAAATCACACTCATTATCTTTCAATTATATCCTCATATACATTCTATAACATTATCACGACCTCGTCGTGTTTTATGATATCACTAACCTCCACAATCTCTTTCGTATATTTTAGCTTATTGATTTTTCTTTAATTAGCATTTGGCTTTACCATTTTATTTCGCATTTCGACCCTACATAGGTCATCAACTATAAGCATTCTTCTCTACATTTTTCCACATGTCTCATTTTATTTATTGGCAAATAAGCTATTTCATTCTCATCTTTCAATATCATTCTATAACTTTTACATTCTTAGACACTTAACTATTATGTGTCAAATTTCCACTTCACATTTACTCGTGTGCTACAACACACCTTAATATTATACTATAACTCGTTTATTATCAATCATCATCATGATTAATTATTACATTCTATAACATACAATTATCCCATCTCTAATACCACACTATTGGCTATCCTTTAGCCATTCACATAATAAGACTATAAGTTGGTCATTAACACAACACGAGTCATACCTCATCTTATTCATAATTATAACTCTAATTATTATAATCTCAAATCATGCCTTCTATAGTCATTCACACCTTAACTCATCTATTCAATTCTCATTATAATTTCTATAACAAATAAGCACACAATCATTTCACACCTATCGTCATCATCCGCGGTGCACGGATTATAATTATCTGTCGCATCAATACTATAACGTATAATTTATAAAATCACATATATTCACTGACACTCCATAGTGTGCGGTATTCTATAACTTAACACATTTAGTCCGTTATGGGCTCTCGTCACATATACAATACCAATTCCATTCCCGTAAATACACAATCATAAAATATTCATGGTGATTTATCCACCTATACTCATATGGTTTGCCATGGACCTACATCAATTACACAATAGCACTATAACATATAAAACATTTTCACATAGGTTTCACATAGCACGAAGGCATAATTAATTCTATAACTTACACGTATACATTTCCGCTACTTAATTCCGCAACTAATAGCAGTTTAAGACTAGGCAACCTATAGTGGAAACCTAATTCACTTAAACTGAAGCTCTGATACCAAGTTGTTACGCCTCGATTTTCGGTTTGAGCAGAAATTTACTCGATTTTTAAAACTTTGACGCAGAATGTTTGACTATTACTTTTCCTCATTAAAATCTTGAAAAAACTATGACATTTAACCTTTGACAATTCTTATATATCATTGTACTCGATAACGTTTTTAATCAATAACATTTGACTTTAACAAAACAATCATTTTGAAGCTGTATAGCGGGCTGACGTCGTCGCCTTTTAAGCTGCGACGCCGTCACCCTTTAACAGTGACCCAAAACACTTTACAAAATTAACACACGACGGTTCAGAGGTGTCTCAATTGGGTCTGACGTCGTCACTCACAATTTCGTGACGCCGTCAGGTCTACAGACCTGCACCTTTGACAACAAAACTGCACAATACCAAATTAATCCCATTTCGACACAAATGATCATTTGACCCTTACAACTTTAACAAAATGTCATAGAATCTATGACAAGCATGCTTTAATATACAAAAAGATCACTTGACCCATTTGACCTTTCAAAATACTATAACGACTATGACCTGTACTTTTCGATTGACGATACATTTACAAAACTATAAAAGACTCACGGGGGTACAAACTCATCACATGAGCTTGGTGTCTACCTAGCTCCTAATATCATATATTACCAAACTTCCTTGATCAAACCATTATCCAACATCCAATCCAAGCCATTACACTTCCGATACACATGAACCTACAAAACATGGCAACTATAACATGTAAGCGATTACGCTGAGTAAGTAATTGGCTAATACATGTTCAATATATTCATCGCTATACATGCATCACAACTATATAACTACAATACGTAACTATTCACAATTAGCACATAAGACATCTAACACGTGCCTTGTCCATTTAATAATTCCAAGTCATATTGATAACAATCCTGTTAGGATTTAGAAAATCCATGTAGAAGTGTCAGTCACCCCGACAATTGTTTAGCATATTATGGCTCGTAGACATTACGTTATATTAGTTAGTTTATTAGTAGTATAAGTAATACCGTGGAAGAAGGACGGGTCTTTACCCACTGTATGCCTGATCCACAGCCCGAAGGAGGGCGTAGTCATTTGTATAAATAGCCCTCTCCTCACAAGGGAGAGGGTTGGATGTTCACTTGCCAATCTAACCTTTCATTTGAATTTTATCTCTCTAGAACATGTCATCTTTCTCTCTCTAAACTTACTTAATTCGACCCAACTTGTGTTTATGTGTGTGATTGTGAAAACCAATATGTTACAATTGGTATCAAGAGCCATGGTTTGATCATCTATCTTACATGTTCTTGGATTTCTAGTGGTTTTCATAAGGTTTTTGGGTTTGAATGAGTTTTGAGTAGTTCTCATCATTTGGATCACTTTTGGTGTTAAAGTTTGAATTTTGATAGTACTTTTGTGTTTATAATCATCATAAGTGTTTAGGTTTTGAATTAGAAAGTCTCAATCATCTTGGTTGTAGTGTTTTGGTGTGAGAAAGTTTGGTTTTTTTGAAAGTTTCTTTAAAGCGGGTTTCTCACACGTAAAGTTGTTCTTTGAAGCGGTTTGACAGCCAAATCAAGCGTTTTGTCTCAATTTTAAGCGGTTTGTCTCATTTCTTTGAAGCGGTTTGTCAGAGAAGCGGTTTGTCTATTGAGACAAAAAGAAAAGAAATGTCAAAGTAGTGGAAGTAGTGGGTGTACTTGTGTTCCCCAGCGGTTTGAGTATTAAGCGGTTTGTCAATTTAGGCGGTTTGTGTGTTAAGCGATTTGTCTCTTAAGTGATTTGTCAAGTAAGCGGTTTGACACTTAAGAGTTTTGACACTTAAGCGATTTGTCAGGAAAGCGATTTGAATAGGAAGCGATTTGACTGAAGCAGTTTGTCATCTGTGGGATTTGTCAAAAGCGGTTTGTCAAAAAGGGCTGTCAGAAGTGATTTGTCTGAAGAGGCTTGAGAGAAGCGGTTTGTGTTTAATGGTTTGCTATTTTTGTTGAAAAATGAGACTTGACATCTGATATTAACACAATGTCTTACACTACTGATCCTGTAATTTCAAATGTGCTAAAATTATATGATGCTGTGGACAACAAAGAAAGTATTAGTTACTCTGAAAGGTTAAACATGATTGAATCAATCAATGATGATTTGAGATCTTCATGCTCAGAGTCCAATGAGAGAGAATTGCACCTGTTCAAGCGACAGAATGCCTTGCAAAAGGAATACTGCATTGTACCCTATCAGCAACTTCACTCTCATCTCATGCTACTTCTACCCATAAGAATGGAACTAACATGTAATGCCCTCTTCCGTCAAGACTTATCCACATTAACGGGAACATTGCTGTTAAACTTAGAACAATTGGAACAACAACTTGACAAAGAGAAGGTTCAAAAGGATAGTTCCAGAAGGTTCAAAAGGATATTCATCATATTATGATCAACACATGAGTGAAATGTCTTTCAAAAGACACAATAGAATAGAAATCAATGAGTTCATTGAGACACTTATCCATCTTATGGTCAATGTAAAGAAGTACATTGAGGAAGCTACCCAGAATAGTGATAACATGAATGAATGTTGGGTGCAGTCAATAGAGAGTTGTGATGAGTTGGGTAACTAACCATCGGGTATTGATGAAGTCAGAATGACAAACACATCAAAAATGGATGCAACAAGATGTTCAGAAACTCTTGTCTCACAGAAGGTGGATACCGAGTGCAGAATGGTGAATGAACAAGCATCGGGTGCAGAACCTTTGGTAACTATTATTAATGATGCATCTGTGATTACTTCTATGCAAACTGATGACTTTACAGAACAGAATGTTGATAAATGTTCTGTAACTGAGGCTGAGTCAAAGATAAAGCATATCATGACTAACAATGTGGTTGATAAGAAAATTTTTGATGAACTTTCAAACAAATACTCAATTCTTGAAAAATACTGCCTTTCTCTGGAAATTGCAATACAAAGAAAAGAAGAAAGTTTTCAAGCTACAAACCATTAATAAATCAGGAATTCCTAGAATTTCATGAATTTTTTGAAATCAATCAGTTAAAATCTCAGCTTCAGGACAAAGACTCAACCATATGTAATTTGAAAAAACACATTTCTGACATGCATAAGGAAAGCAATTTGGGTGTGAACAAACTTGATATAGAGGTCAGTGATGCCATTAAAGCTAGGAATGATGAATTAGCGTTATGTGTGGCCAAATTATTAAGGGAGAATGAGTCTCTGAGAAAGATTCACATAGAACAATGTGTCCCTGCTAAAGAAGATAGAACTAAGTCTTTAGATCAAACAAGCTCTTTGTTAGCAGACATTGAAGTTCTCAAAGCTCAACTTTAAGATAGGAGTTTTGCAATAGTTGCCTTAAAAAATAAGCTTAGAAAAACTATAGGGAAGAGTGTGAACACTAAGTTTGCAAAACCATCAACCTTGGGGAAGCCAGTTTCTAATATCACTGAAGAACGGTCTGTAGTTAGGCAGCCTAATGCATTTATGTCAGAAAGATCTAAACCTTCAAAATTAAGGCTTGCCTCCCAAGTTGATAAGAACATAGTTTTGTCAAAAACAGTCACTTCACTACCTCATTCCGATAAAATGAAAGATAATGCTCAAGTTAAAATTCAAACTTCTAAGACCAGGGATGTAAGAAGATCATCTAGTGCACTTAAGAAGTCTCAAAAGGTTGACCACTCCCCTAAGAAACCAGTTAACAGCAAAACGTCTAAAATTAGGAATATGGAAATGGTTACATTTTCTACTGTGACTAAGGGATCTAACACTCCTAGTTCTTGTCTTAAGTGGATGTCTACTGGTAGAATTTTTAAGAACATTGAATCCAAATGGAATAACACTCCTAGCTCTTGCCTTAAGTGGATGCCTACTGGAAAAATCTTTAAGAATGTTGGATTCAAATGGATTCCCATCAGAATACTGGCCACTAATGACATCACAAAGGCTGACTGTAAATCATCCAAAGGACATGATACTACTGCTACTAACCCATCTGAATACAATTCTACATGTGCTATTAGTGCAGATACTCCTCATTCTTTTACATGTACAATGCTCAATTCAATCATGAACATCATGACTTGGTTTCCAACAGAAATGAAGCCTCTTCATTCAGGAGCTTCAGCATGTCAGCATTGATATGCACGTACTATGACTCCTGATCACCTCAGCTCAGGACTCGTACCTCATCACTTGATGGTTAATCCAATCTTGATAAAAATAAAAATAAAAACTTTCTTTAAAACTTTTATATACATATACAAGATATTTCATTAAAATTCTTAAAAATCCATAAAAAAAGGAAAAAATCAGAAAATTACAAAAATAAATTCAAAGGCATGTCTTCTGGTATCGATAACATCTACGATCCTAAAAATGTCATTCACGGGTCTTTAGATGAAGTTCGAACAGAAGTTCAACTGTTTTTAAAACATGTCTATTGTTCATCTACACTTACGTACCTATGAAACTTTGGGTTCATAAATAGGCTTACCTCAATCAATGATCACTCATGTCTTTTCGTGTCACTGATTGAGGGGGAGAATTAATCTCATACTGCTATTCATGTATGTCAATTTGTCTCTGCATGATTGCCTCTATATGATTTCTTGTGATATGCATGTGTTTCTGAGTAACTAATTGGTGCAAAGATATTCGTTCAATACATGTCATCATGCTTCCTGCATTATATGTATTGTTTGAATTGGCTTGTGTATCTCTTGTATGCATTCTTCATGAGTGATATGTCCTATTAGGATTTTTTATGGTCTTAGAAAAGTTGCTGGCTGATTGCTTGTTACTTATAAGGATAGAATCTGCCAAATAATGTTCAGATAGGTGTTGTGTGTATAAGGTTTGTCTAAATCAATATGTGGTATGCGGTTTGTCAAGTCCAAGTGTAGCATGCGACTTGTCTAAATCAATATGTTGTATGCGGTTTGTCAAGTCCAAGTGTTGCATGCGATTTGTCAATCGCAGGGACTAAATGTTTCAAAATTGAAAACTTGTTCTTTGGTATAAAAGATGCGTTTTGTCTTCCTTGGTCAAACCTATCCAAATCCTAGTCAAACGAAGTGTTTTTTTTCTCTCTAAACATTCATAGAAGCGATTTGAAATTCTTGTGCTCTCGTGGTAGGTTAAATAACTAAGATCTGCATATTTTTGCTAATAACCTATCACGAATTACACATCTAATTATCATTTCTTTACAGATTCTCTCTTTCTAATTCCACTCGAAAAATCCTCACCTAGGCTTGTTCTCGTTATTGTGTCTAATTTATGGGTTTTGATTGGATATTGTAGAGGTATTATTGTTATATATAGGCTTAGTTTATTTGTGATGGTTCCCCTTAAGATCTCGTGCCCCTCGTAATGAATTGATTTAGTTGGAGGGTAGTGGTTTGGATGATGTTTGTGCTAATTGTGTGCGTTTAATAAATATGTCTATAATGCATATTGAAGTTTTTATATGCCTAATGAGTGTGTTTGTTAAAATCTGTTTGTAGAAATTGTTTCACAAGTTGTATGCTTGAAAGCGGTTTGGGAGTTATGCTTGTAAGCGATTTGTCATTTCAAAATTTTGAAAGCGGTTTGTCTGTGTATAAATCTAATACGTTTTGCTATATGCGACTTGTCCATAGCGTTTTGACCTATGCGATTTGATATATGCGGTTTGACCCATGCGATTTGATGTGTGCAGTTTGACCCATGCGACTTGACCATAGCGTTTTGACCTATGCGATTTGACATATGCGATTTGACCAAAACCTTGACCAATGCGGTTTGATGCATGCGATTTGACCCATGCGACTTGTCTGCTTTAACTATGCGATTTGACCCATGCGGTTTGATTGCCATGCGACTTGTCCCTATACGGTTTGATCCTAAGCGGTTTGTCCATATATAGGTTGATCTTATGCGATTTGTCTTATATGCTGATTGCTATGTGACTTATCCATCATTATATTTCTTTGGTCATGTGTGTTGTTCGTATACTTGCTATGTCTTTGTGCACTTAACCTGATCATCATTTACTGTCAATACTCTGTGGTGTTTATGAGATTCCATTACTTGATGTGCCTTTGCCTCATTGATATCATGTTCACTACTATGTGTATGCTATGTCATAAACATGAATTAATAATTTAGTGACTAAGATACTTTGTTGCAAATGAGGTTATTCTGCTGTCCTTGTCTAACATAACAAATTTCCAAATATTGTTGTTGAATGTGTGCTCTATAGAAATACAATGGCAGGCACCACATCTTCTGAGAATCAAGCTACCGCTGCACCACCCACTGTACTTACTGATGAGGAAATTCTTCCTTTTGAGGAATGGGTTAATATTGCTAGAAGCAATTGCTTTGTGGACGTAGAAAGAAATCAACCAAATCCCATCTACAGAATGGCAATCGATCTTCTGAAGAACACCAACTTCTTTGGTGCCTTAACTATACGGTATACAATTCCCTCAATATACCTGCAACAATTCTGGAATACAGTAACATGGGACAAGATCACAGCTGTATACACTTGTCAACTGGAAGACAAGTGGTATGACATAACCGCAGACACTCTCAGGGAGGCTCTCCAAATCACTCCAAGAGACCCCGCAAATCCATTCATCACTCCACCTACAGCTGAAGAGCTAATGGAATTTGTTGAAGAATTGGGGTACCCAGGCAAGATCACAAAGATCTCGGGAATCATCACCAATGAAATGTATCAACCCTGGAGAGCTATTATCACTATACTCAACCTTTGCTTAACGGGTAGGACTTCTGGGTTCGAGAGAGTGAGGGCTCCAATTTTACAAATTCTGTGGGGAGTAGTGAAAAGGGTAAACATTGACTTTGCGGAATGCATTTGGGAAGAATTCTCCTTAGCTATGGACACCTTCATTACTGATAAACAAAACTTTCTTAATCAAGTCAAGGGAAAGAAATCCAAAGACAAAAGGGTGATTCCCAGCATAAGGTTCTCAAAGCTCATTGTCCAGCACCTGCAGCAAAAACATCAATTTACTCCAAGAAGCGAGTCTGCTCTCCATGAAGCCGGTGATGAATTTCTTCTTGGAAGTTTGAAGTTTGTAGCCAAAGGATCGAACAAAGAGATCTTTGGAATGCCGATCCCTGAAACACTTCTCACTGATAGAATCAAGAAAGCCGACTACTTCAAGAAATATATGAAAAAGGCTTCAGGCACAACTGTTGATGACACACCCAATCCTACTCCCACACCATCCAAATCAACAAAATCATCCTCAAAGTCATTTTATGCCAACCTCCCTAAGAAAAGACAAGAAAGGTTAAAATCTACTGACTCACCCTCACAGAAGCAGAAAAAAAAAGGGTGACACAGGGAAGGGGAAAGGTAAAGGGTCCAAGGAACCCGAGAAAGATATGACCTTGATGGATGAAGACGATGCTGCACTCCAACAAGGCATTGAAGAAAGCTTGCAGAGTCTAGAAGTGTCTCAGAGACAGCCAAGGAAGGGGGTTACAATACATGAACCAGAATCTATACAATGACAAACCCCTCC
Source organism: Chrysanthemum makinoi (assembly GCA_910596185.1). Lineage (NCBI taxonomy): Eukaryota > Viridiplantae > Streptophyta > Magnoliopsida > Asterales > Asteraceae > Chrysanthemum > Chrysanthemum makinoi. The sequence continues at coordinate 183,844,365 of OU343222.1, forward strand.
GGTTGATCAAGGCAAAGGAAAGGGGAAAGCTAGTGAAGAAGTGGAGCAAGCTGCTCAGATGTTGTTAAATATCTCCACTCCAACTCCAAAGACTACAAACCAATTCGAGCTCAAGAAAAGAAATGTTGAATCATCTTCTGCACAAGAGCAAATTAAAGCGGAAGGTGAAGAATCTGGTACACAGGAGGACACTCTTGACTCCAGTGATACCTAGTCAGAGACTTACGAATCTAAGCTTCTGACAAAGGTGCAGACAGAGACTATTACGGGAACTGTACCTGAACCAGAACCGGAAACTGAACAAACTGATGCTAATAGACAAGGTACATAGTTAGGTGGGAATGAACTGTTGCAAGTAACACACTCAAATATTCAAGAAACTCCAAACGCAACATCTGAAGAACAAGTGTGTCTTGAAGAAGCAAACGTTTCAACGGGATCCCTATCTTCTTTGAAGAACCTTGATACGGACATAACCTATGGTGACCAATTCCTCAAGGATAGACCCTCAGATGCTGAGTCGGACAAACAGAATGATGAAAAGGAAGAGGTTGAATCCATGTTCTCAGTCACTATTTAGCAGGATACATCAACTGTCCCTCCTATGTCGGCACCAATAGTCTCTGTATCAACAACAGCTCCAGCAACAACACTTCCACCACCTGTACCCGTCTTGTCAACCGCACTTCCACCACCCATGCTTTCTGATACAACAACAACAGCTATCTCACCAAAGGTCATCAATGTCAGTGACTCTGCTACACCACCAGCATCACCACCTCCTAGCAAAACCACTGAACAATTACTTGATGAGGCATTAAAATGAATTGATGCTCTCGAGAAGCACCGCCTGCCCGAATCAGTCAATCATCTTAAACGTCGTCTATCTAAGTTGGAGGGTTTCAATTTTAATACTGAAGTAATAAATGCCATTGAAGCAGAAGTCAAGGATGCAGTTGAATGGGCAATGAAAGCTCCGCTACATAAGAGGTTCAAAGACTTACCTACTTCGGATATGAGATCAATCCTCCTCGATAGAATGTTTGAAACAGATGAGCATAAGGAGGACGAAGTTCACATGAAGTTGTATGAAGCTCTCCAGAACTCTATCGATCATGATAATCATTTGCAGTTCTTGGTAGACATTCGTGAAAGGGAGGGTAAGAAGAAAAGGAGAGTGGTGATGCTTGAATCTAAGTCCGGAACTCCTATACCACCACCTCCTCCTCCTCTAACTGGTGGAGCTGGTTCTTCAGGTACAGGTGGATCATCAGGTGCTGCGGAAACTCAAAAGGGTAATCCACCTACTCCACCTCCTAAGCCTTCAAACCAACTTGGTTCCTCAGCTGGACAAGGGTCACAGAAGACCTCAAAAACCTCGTCCTATGCTGCATGGACCACGGTTGATTCCCAGTTTACACCCACTTTCACCTCCATTCCAGAAGAGCAGGTGATGAATGAAGAATCATACATTGTTCATGAATCAGATTCAGAGGATGAAGAAGCTTCCACGAAACACATTCCTAAGCCTTCTGATGATGAAGATTGGTGGAATGCATACATAGGGGGAAACGCATTAAATCATCTAGGACTGCACCTACTAAAGATATGACTCAAAGCTGGTGGCCTGAGGAAAGACCCGAATCTCCTGAACCTACATGGGCCATTCCAGAATCTGACTTGATTGTTCCTGACAACAACTGGGCAAACACCATTGCTGCCAACCATGAAGCACCTTCGGAAGAATAACTCCTGCATATTACTGGTGACATGGGAAGCTTTATTAAATGGTACTGTGAAAAGCAGGGAATCTCATCAATCACTCCAAAGGATCTTGAAGGCCCAGCTTATGAAATTGTCAAAGTCTTCCATTCTGATGCCGCTCATCTACAATACCAAATGGAAGAATGCCACAAGCTGTTGACAGATCAAGTAGATGAGAATATCAGTCGATTCAACATCAACAATTCTCTTCCTCTTGGTGGTGAACCCGGACAGAAGACTATTCAGTCAGATTTCTTCTTCAACAGAGATCTGGATTATCTACGTGCTGGTACTCAAGGAAGAAGACCAGCCTTATCTATTTCTAAGATGAAGGATGCAACTTATTCAGATCTAGGTCTTGAGCAGATGGTACCAGATCAATTTTGGACAGACAAGGAATACGTTTATGACATTGTTGCCTCATACGGCATCTCTCATTGGTGGTTCAAAAAGAAGAAATTCTACATTGAAAGACATGGTGCAGAAAAGAAGCGCAGAGCTGTTCGTTCTAAACTGCGTATTCTAAGTGTGGTCAGCGTGGAAATCTTTCCAATATATGGATACGATTATCTGAATAAGATCATCCTTAGAAGAGCTGATCTGAAAGACCATGTAATTGAAGAAAACGACTTCAAAAATCTGTTTCCAAGTGATTTTGAAGATCTGTACTTATTGAACCTCCAAGGCCACCTTGATCACCTGCCAACTCGCGAAAAGAAGTCTCTCGCTGCAGCAGTCAATGGATAATAGGATTAGTGATAAGACAAAGAGTGGGTGACTTTCAGCTTGGCATGGAAAGCTATCAGACTCAAGTCAATCTCAGCAAGCCTCAATGGGAAGCCACATGGTATGAATTCAGACACGACTACTCAGTGATTGACACTCCAAGAGCAGTTGTCTTTATAGACAAATATGGATCAAGTATGCTATTGAGACTGTGTGAGCTATACAAGTTCAGTGATGGTACGCTAAAAGTTGTTGAAGAAGAATTGGATTCAAGGGTCAAGGAGTTTAAGCTCGAGATGAGACCGGGGAACAATACAAGGTTTTGGACAGAACATGATGTAAAAAGGTGTGAAGATTTCATTGCTGCTATTGGACGAAGACTCAAGACTAGAAAGATATTCCGTAGCCTTGAAAGTTTTGTGGGAGGAAGAGTTCGTGAAGGTCATTACAAGCTACTACAGAGAACAGAATGATTATATCTTCTCATAGTAGTTACTTTTGTTTGACTCTCATGTGTGATGTGGTGATTGTAATATAAACAATAATAACTATAATATATATAGTAGTGATAGGTTTATGGCTTGTGGCTTCCCTCTCTGTCTTAAGAGGGGGCATTGTAGTGTTTCTTTTCAGATCAAATAAAACAGGACACATTTTTCTCCAAAAGGTTTTATACAAATTTAAATCACCTGAGATCCAAAATCTCAAAGGATTTGAAATTTTTGATCGAGGGAGAAAATGTGATATAAATATGAAATCTGATAAAATGTAATCTTCAAGTCTCAATACATAGGCATCTCTCCCCATATGTGCTAAACCTTTTCGTATATTGAAGAACATATTGAAGGGGAGTATTTCAAAAAATCATCCTAAAACTATCAAAGTACTAAAGCAGCATTATTCTTTTTCAAGAAGTACCTTGATTGAAATTTTAAATGGTTTCCTTGGCTATTGTGATCGTGTAATTTGCTTCAAAACACCCCGTCGTATGCTCTAAACAATCTTCAAAACTCTTTCAAATATCGATGCACATATTGAGGGGGAGCAATCAAAAGAAAACCTCATCCTTTCTCAAAATATTCTGTCCGAAGTATTTAAAATACTAGATTTGATCGGGAAAGTGATGATGATAATTTTAGAAAATGTTAATCAAAGATTGAATCTTTCATTCTTAATCTAAGATTTCAAAGTCCTCTTGCCTCCATGTACTAAAACAATTTCTAACACTTGAAGCACATGTTGAGGGGGTGCATTTCTAAAAATATCAAAAACAATTAAGGCTCAAAACGCTTTGATTTTATATCACAATTACCTTGATTGATTTTCAAATGGTTTTCAATTGGTTTCGAGAAGGAATGAACAATACCAAAAGACCGACCAATTTATTTTATTCATGGAGATATAAGGATGGTTAGGTTAGGTATTCGTTCCCACGATCCCGCCAGAGCCGGAGGGATATACCCAGGGACAATCCACTAGATAGTGTAGAAGTCCTTAGGTATGATGAAAAAAGGAGAAAAATAAGAATATGGGAAGAGTGCGGACTGAGACAGAACTAGTACTGGAATAAACCCAACAAGGTTCTAGTTATGAAGTCTCGGTAAGCACTGAAGGGGTTGAAGAATGAAAAAGAATTGAATGTGAAAAGAGTGAAAAGAAATAGCCCTCCATTAATTCAACCTTAGGGCAGAAGCCGGGTACAATTCATATGCTACTGGTTGTTACCAAGGTAACACCGATATTGAAGACAAGACGTCATGGACCCAGTGACGCACTACACTAAACTTCCCAAGCTACTCAAGTTCCTCTTAAAAGGACTTGTTTCATTTTCACGGGGAACCTACATAATCTATCGAATTTTTCTTAGAGATTTTTGATATTGAAGAAGGAGATCCTCTCCCTAGTCTCCGGCATAGGAAACCAAAAGTGAACTATTGAGTCTAGAGCCAAGAGATCATCAATAAATCTCATTAGGAAACAATTAACGAAGACTCAAAGTTTCACACAATGTGGAATTTGAGAATATATTTTAAGAGTCCTACGCATTATCCTTGTGGTATTGCCAGAACATCCGAGTGATATGTAAAAATATTCACAATGAAGATGGAAAGCCTTCTAGAGCCAACATCAAACAAGCTCTTGGTGGGTGGCATGTGAGATCTATCCAATAGATCAATCACGTGACAACTGGACAGAAACGATGGGCGATTCACTATTGAATCAATCCTAGTTCAGGAAATGGATTGACGGATACCTTTGAAAAACCGATCGTTGTGCTCAAAGTCTTTTCTCTAGCACATCGACTGTGTATTAAGTTTTCAAAATTAAAAGGGTATTTATGATTGAAAATTAATTTTTCTTATAAAACCTTCGTCGTATTGCAAAAATTATTTCTATTAAGCAATACACGATTGTTTTTCAAATCATTTTCTTCAATCAGCAAATCTCAATTTGCTGGTTCACTCACTACGCGTTGTCTTATTTGAGACGTTCCGGTTTGAGAACTGCTAGAGCAGCTGCGAAACCCTGTCAAGGAAATTCTTCGGAATTATACCTGATCACAGGAAGTACTTGTACTGATCAATGGGGAACCGTGGTTCTTGCAACCTATTCAACGAAGGTGAGCAAAGACACTTTTCATGCGCTTTATTGCTAACTGTTGTTTGCAGGGACACCCAACGGTTGCAGCTGATCATAATTGAGGAGTCAATCCATAGCCGCATGCTCACACAATACGTTCATTTCCAAAGAAATCATGATAAGTGCAAATCTTCATCAAATGGGTCTGATAGTTTCAATCCATGCTTCTGCTACGCTGCTGCAAATATCATGAATCATCAAAAGCTTCCGCAACTCTGATGAGAAGACATCATGATCCAAAATGTGAGCATGTCGGTCTTAAAGTCACAACATCACATGGTGGCAATTCTACAATCAGATGATCCGGAGATTTATGTACTGCAGAAGATCTCAATGAAAACTCCTGATCACTTATCAAAGAAACACTCAAAGCCAAAGAATCACTACGACAATACAAAGTTAAAGTTTATGAAGCTTCAAAGTCTACGAGCTCGAGCATTAAAGATTATTGATAAAGTGCTAGGATTTTCAATATAACAATTGAGGTGACCTCCCTTAGGGGGAGATTGTTAGGATTTAGAAAATCCATGTAGAAGTGTCGGTTACCCCGACAATTGTTTAGCAAATTATGGCTCGTAGACATAACGTTATATTAGTTAGTTTATTAGTAGTATAAGTAATATCGTGGAAGAAGGACGGGTCTTTACCCACTGTATGCCTGATCCACAGCCCGAAGGAGGGCGTAGTCATTTGTATAAATAGCCCTCTCCTCACAAGGGAGAGGGTTGGATGTTCACTTGCTAATCTAACTTTTCATTTAGATTTTATCTCTCTAGAACATCTCATCTTTCTCTCTCTAAACTTACTTAATTCGACCCAACTTGTGTTTATGTGTGTGATTGTGAAAACCAATATGTTACAAACCCAATATCAAGTATCAAGGTCAACATACCTTTAAAGTATCTATAACCACTTAGCCGAACATTGCAATCACATACTATAACAATTTCATATTAAACACATAGTAACCAAGTTACTTACCTTATCATCCAAGCTAAGCTAAACACAATATCACCAATCATCATCATCATCATCATCATCATCATCCATCTTCATCCAAGGTTGATACCCTTAAACACATAATTACATATACACTTAATACATCATCAAATAACTATAGCCATGGTTTACATAACCATTTGGCTTAGATAAACAACCTTTAATCGTCATATAATCATATATTGATTATGTAATGATCCAACCCATAAATTATCCAACCTTTACTCATACTAAGATTCTTCCAACATTACTATAACTCTTTTTAATCAAACCTTATGGTCATAACATGATCATATTCAATTTACCCATTTACTTCAATTTAATCAAAGGGGTTTTCACCCAATTACTTTATAACATCTCAATCAGTGTTAAAAACATAATTACCCAAAACCCCTAACTTGGGTACATGAACCCTAACTCTTCAACTAATAATTAACACGTCAATTAAGTATACTGACTTGCAAGGATTATAGATACTAGCTTGTATCATGACTAGGAACATAAATTCCTTCACTATTTAATCATCTAGACAATTCCCCTCTTTCCTTCCTTTTCTCTATCATGACATACAACCACAGAAATACAATTTCTGGAAATATATTCAGGATAGTAGAGTTATCCAGACACTTGTAGTTGGTGTCTTAGGCTATTTGACACAAATGGTCCCTCAAGTCCCATTCTTTCTATTTTGGCCACAAGACACTTATATTAAGTTTACAATGTGGCAACTTAGGCCCCCCTCATTTCTATAACTATAACATAAAATTTGTTAATTATTAGTTTAACTATCGGGTTGGCTAGTCAATCCCGTCAAGTCCTTAAACCACATTCAACCACGGTGGGACCTATTGGTATTTACGGGATAGGGGTGTAACATGATCGGTGTCCCAAACATGTATAGCACACACATATATCTGAATTGAGTACCTAGGATGCACCCATACGCCCCCTGTAAAAAATAAAACACCACGTCCCTACTACATCTGCTTTCGGCAAATATATAGGCATGTGGAATTAGTCATACAATAATCATAATCAAATGCATGCACAAAAGGGAACACTGTGGACAAAAGCACACCTTCACAGATAGCGTCATGCCACTGGTGCCTCAGTGACATGGCCATAGTACCTCTATGGCTAGTTAGTACCTTGGGAAATGGATTAGGTCAAACGATATAAATAAACATGGGGTAACGATCAAGGGTTATTCATCAAAGATAGTGTATATAAAGGAAATAAAATGGATAAGCATCAAATGGCATAATCAAATGATTATCGTATCGAAGGAATCATATCAAATGGAATAAAAAACAAATATCATAACAAATGAAACAAAATTAAAGATCAAAGAGTCATGAGAAACCCTTACTGATAAAGGGCAGAATATCTGTACCTTAGCAAATGAAATGAAAGCAAATAGAAAAGTGAGCACAAGGAAACAACGTCACGCCTTCTTCAACGAATCTACATGGATTAGGGATTATTTAATACTTACATGTTCATTTAATGTCATAACGGATTTTTAATACTTATTATTAACCACATTATCATATTAGGGTTTACTTAGATTAAGTGATCAAAACATAGGTTTAAGGTTGCATAACTTAATTAGGTTAAATGTCTTCTTACTTAATCCCCGACCAAATTAGGGTTAATGTACCAATTTAGAAACTTTTCATTTTTAGTAAGTTTTCATAATTAGTAACTTCAGGGTGGTATTCATTAATTAGCAAAACTTAGGGTTTATAAATGATAATAGGTTAACTTAGAGGCTTAATATGACAAATATCATAGTTTAGGGTCTTTAAATGACATTATAGCAAAGTATAGGTTTTAATGTGTCAATTATCAAATTTAAAGGTTAAATGTGAAAATAAACTAAAGATATAATATAACTCAATTATTAGATCATACACTGATTTTAGAATTACCATATGGCGCTATTACAAACCATTTTCATGTTTATGCTCGTTATACATTCACCCTTACTCGCGACTAAAGAAACATACAATTACGACTAAGTAAACATGCCTATCGACTAACACATGACTCATCTTCCCCGACACACTTTCAAAATACCAAACGACTCAACCATTAACTCTGTGATCTCTCTCAAACTTACACCTACAAGAACATGTACATACCGCATCTCTTTTAGAAATAATTTTCACCCAAAACCCCTTTTTACCCCATTTGACCCAAACCAAGTATTCACATACAAGAAAACACGCATAACACTATTGGTTGACACAAACTAAACATGCATACATTCACTCGATATACGAGACACCAACATGCAAACAACGAACATGCAATATCAGCCCCGACAACCCTTGATAGATTGATACTTACTCATACATATACCCACCCATTATCATGTAATTTCGACAAAACAATAACGATAAACGAGCCCCTGATTCACGCATAAACACCACCATAACAACACCTCTTTATGGTTTAAGACGACCTACAAAGACAGGCTTTACAGCCCCCTACACGAGACACACTTACACATAAACTAACGAGTTACACATCACATACGATCACACCTTACGGGCCTTATTTTTATGATAGAAGATTCATAGGGTTTCCAGACCTTTCAAGACTCATTAAATTCGTGTTGTATATTAGGTTTAATGTTAAATATATGTGGATTGATCAAGACAGGAACCATGGTCGGCTAGAACGGTTGGACATGTTATTGTTTTATGCGACTTTTAAACACATGTTTTAGCAGATTAACGAGACAACCAAAAGGGCATGCTATATAATATTAGTTAGATATTACATCGGGTTATGTACACATGATCTAGGTCTTTACTAGAAATGAAACAAGTGAAGGGCTTGTGGTACCTGCTGCCTAACAAAATCAAGAAGGAAGAGAACCAGAACACGATCACCACTCCACAAATTCAATATCACAGCAACCCAACTTTCACTTTCACGCCTTTGAATGAAGAGGACAACTAGGTTTCTGTGTTTAAGTTTTTGTTTAGAATGAAAAAAGAATGGGGATGATATAAGGGATGGGGAGAGCGTGCTTCTAATTTGTCAAAAAGATAAGGCCCAATATTTTCTAAGAATATGTGTCAAGGGTTAGCTTAGGCAAAGAGCAAAAGATCTTTTTTCTGTGATATCCATAATTTACTTTGGCTCTATCTTCTTTTATTGCAAAAAAATATGATGGGTCGTATATTTACAAGGAAAACGCATGGGGGCTTTAGACAAAAGAAAACAAGTCAATTTAAATGCTCAGAAGACAAATTAGACAAGTTACAATTTAATTATTAGATAATCTTAGGTTAAATGACATATTAGTTTTAATTATTACATTACATAAGGTTTTAGGCTTTCTTTAATAATTACGTGACTTAGAAAAAATTCAAATTAGACATAAAATTATGAATTCAAAATTTAGGGTTTTACATGAACTATGTAGACAGACTAATTTGATCAGTGATGCTGAACATGGATGTTCAGTGGGTTTAGTCTTGTGACTGATTATCAATTTGTTAAGTAGGAACTGATTCAATATTGAACATTCTTAGTTCTGCGATCACCTTTTAAAGGTTGGCTCTTCAAGTGGTTTGGTGAATATGTCAGGAATTGATACTTAGTAGGGATAAAGTGAAGTTCAATATCCCCTTTCATGATATGATCTCTGATGAAATGATATCTGATATCAATGTGCTTTGCTCTTAAGTGAAGGACTCGATTGTTTGATATTGCAATAGCACTAGTGTTATCACAAAATATTGGTACCTTCTCATATACTATGTCATAGTTATTGAGCTGACTTTTCATCCATAGTATATTGGCACAACATCCAACATCAGCCACATATTCAGCTTCTGTTGAAGACATGGCAACTGATTGCTGCTTTTTAGCACTCTAACACACAAGTTACCTCCAAGCAACTGGTAAGCACTTAAGGTGCTTTTTCTATCCATATTTCATCTAGCATAGTTTGAATCTCAATACCCTTTTAGATCAAATTCAGAACATTTAGAATACCAGAGTCCTGTACCTGAATATTCTTTTCACAACAACCAAGTGTGATTCCTTGAGTTTTGCATGATATCTTGCACAGAGGCAAGTAGAATTGAATACTAGGTGTATTGGTTGTTAAGTACATCAATGACCTAATCATACCCCTGAACTGAGTCTCATTGATAGGTTTGCCCTCAAGATCAGGTCCTAAGTTATTAGGAGCTACCATTGAAGTTTTCACTAATGAGCATCTAGAAATATCATATTTCTTTAGCATCTCCTTAACATATTTTTTGTGGGAGATAGAAACACCTTTAGTTAATTGCTTTATTTGGAAACGAAGGAAGTAAGTGAGTTCTCCCATCATAGTTATTTCATACTTCTTTGTCATCAGCCTGGAAAACTGTTTACAGACTTTCTTGTTTGTTGACCCAAAAATGATGTCATCTACATACACTTGTACTAGAAGGATATCATTTTTGATCTTGTAAACAAACATAATGTTGTCAATCTTTCCTCTAACAAATTTTTTATTTGTAAGAAAAGTTGACAATTCCTCATACCATGCTCTTGGGGCTTGTTTCAGCCCATTCAGAGCTTTGTCCAATTTACAAACATGGTTAGGAAACTAACTACTCTGGAAGCCTAGGGGTGGGGTTGCTGAACATAAACTTCTTTTGGTTTACCATTTAGGAATTTGATTTTAACATCCATTTGGTAAAATGTGAAGTTCATGTAGGAAGCATAGGCAAAGAAGATTCTTATAGCTTCAAGTCTTGCAACTGGAGAAAATGTTTCATCATAATCTATGCCTTCTTCTTGCCTATAACCTTGGGCAACCAACCTGACTTTATTTCTAATGACAGTTCCATTTTAATCCTTTTTATTCCTGAATATCCATTTGAGACAAATGGTGGTCTTTCCAGCTGGCGCAAGAACTAAACTCCAGACTTCATTTTTGGTGAATTGATTTAGTTCAACCTGCATAGCATTAACCCAACTAGGAGATGTCGGTGCTTCAGTAAAGGTCTTAGGATCAACATCAGAAATGAAGTCTACAAGTAGACATTCATTAGCTGAAACAACAGGTCTTAGGCTCAACATCAGAAATGAAGTCTACAAATAGACATTCATTAGCTAAAACAACACTTATTTCTTTAGTCTGTTGCCTGGTAAGCATACCAGCTGAAGGATCTCCAATTATGTTAACCAGCTCAATGTGTTTGTCTCTGGACCAACGGTATTGAGGAGCTAGAGAAGCTTATGCTATTGGAAATGATGGAGGGATGATGAAACTGGATGGGTTTGTGGTGTTAGTTTGTTCAATGGGATTTGTTGGAGGTGTGGTGCTTGGGTTTTGTAAAGTTTATTATGTTGGGATTGTTGTTGATGCTGCTGAAGTATCTTTAGTTGATGAGGAAGCATGTTCAAGAGAGGGAGATATCCTTTCATCTATTTAAACATGATCAGCATGATCATTTACATCCAAGCTCATTTGTATTGTGAATTGTTTGTTCAGTATGAACATTCTCATCAATATATGGAAGAGTTTGCTTGTATGGTGGAACATAATGAAGTATGTCACCATTGTTTTGGTAGCTAGAGGAGGGGTTTTGTGGCTGTGTAAATTCATCAACTGGGTATATTTCATATTCAAGGATGTTTATTTCATCATCTAATGAATATGTAAATCTGATTGCTTCCATGCTTTCACCAAAGTTGATGTGGAAAGTCTCTTCTGTTTTTTGTCTTCTTGTGTTGAAGACTCTAAAGGCTTTGGATACCAGTGAGTATCCAAGGAAATATCCATCATCAACTTTGGCATCAAACTTGCCTAAATGGTCCTTGTGATTGTGTATATACATAGGACAGCTAAATATATGCAAGTATATGAAATTAGGAAGTCTCTCATGAAAGATTTCATAGGGAGTTTTGTGATGTCTTTTGACAATTATGGACCTGTTTTGTGTAAAACATATTATGGTTACACCTTCAGTCTAGAATTGTTTTGGTAGAACTGAACCATTCAACATGGTTCTTGCAACTTCTATAAGGGTTATGTTTCTTCTTTTAACAACTCCATTTTGTTCTAGAGTATATGCTAAAGAGAAATTTTGTGAGATCCCTTTTTCATCACAGAAGTTGTATAGGGTGTTGAATCTGAATTTAGTTTCGTTGTCAGTTTTAAGCTGTTTGACTTTTGTGTTATTTTGATTTTCAACTCTTCTTATGAACGACATGATTGTTTCAGCTACTTCACTTTTCTTTCTTAAGAAATATACCCATGTATATCTTGAGTATTCATCAACAATAACCAAGGTATATTTCTCATGATTGATGGATCTTGGACTGACTGGTCCAAAGAGGTCTATGTGAAGCAGTTGAAGACATTTGGTGATTGATAAGGTTTGTTTTGTTTCGAAGGAGGTCCTTTTGTGTTTCTCTTTTTCACATGTTGAGCATGGTTTGTCCTTTGTGTAGACAAGAGAGGACAATCTTTCACAAGGTTCTGTTTGGCCAAGTGATGATGTTTTTGAATTTTAGGTGTAATAGCCTTTTGTGCCAAAGTCAGTTTACACTTTTAGATGCTTTGGCAAAGAAACATGCCTCATTTTGAGTGGATGAAGAAAAGTCTAAGACATATACACCCCTGACTCTTGGGGCTATCATCACCACTTCTTTGTTGGAATTAAAGATAATTCCTTGCTTGTCATTGAACTAAACTATGTATTTAGCATCACAAAGCTCACTAATGCTAATCAAGTTATATTTTAGCTCATTCAAAAAAGAAACTGTAGGATCTTACATATGCTGTGTTATGATGATTCGGGTGGCCTTGGATGGTGATAAAACAAGAAAGCCATGGTTTTAGAGAGATGAAGAGAGGAGAGGGTGATTCTAGAGAGATAAACAAAAGGAGAAGGTTAGATTAAGAATGAAGCACCACCCCTTCCAAGGATGGAAGGGGTATTTATACTTACAAAGACTACGTTCTCCTGACGGACTGTGGATCAGGCATACAGTGGGTAAAGACCCGTCCTTCCTCCATGGTGTTACTCTAAACTAAACTACACTAATAAATACGTAAATAACGATATGTCTACGAGCTAACTTATGCTAGATAATAGTTGGGGTAACCGACTCTTCACTATGGATTTTCTGAATCCTAACAATCTCCCCCTAAGGAAGGTCACCCCATGAAATACATTTTGCATCCTAGCATTCTTTCTTTGTCTTTAGTTCCAAGCTCGTAGACTTCAATTCTTCACTTCCGTAATCTTTGTGCTTTAGCGGTGACTCTTCATAGTCCGCATAGTTTTGTACTTTCAGTGGAGGTCTTTGAACTGATCCACATCATGATGATCTTCGAGCTTTCATTGAGATCATCAGCCACAGTAAATCTCTGGATCACCCTTTGTTGTGTTGCCATCATGTGAAGTTGTGACTTTCGGACCGACATGCTCACACTTTCTGGATCATGACATTTTTTCATCAGAGTAGCGGAAGTTTTACTGGTTCATGATATTTGCATCTATCAGAGCCAGGTTATGTATATTAGCACTTGTCATGATTTCTTTAATTAAGTGTGGATGCTGTGAGCATGCGGCTATGAATTAACTTCTCAATATCGATCAGATGCAACCGTCCAAATGTACCTGCAAACAACAGTTAGCAATAAAACACACGAAAGTGTCTTTGACCACTTTCGTTGAATTGAGGTACACGGCCCACGGTTCCCCGTTGATCAGTACAAGTACTGCCTGTGATCAGGTAGAATTCCAAAGAATCTCCTTGACAGGGTTTCGCAGCTAGATCAAGCCGTTCTCAAACCGGAACGTCTCAAAGAAGACAACACGGAGTGAGTGAACCAGTGAATTAAGATTCATTGATTGATGAAAATGATTTGAAAACAATCATGTATTGCTTAATAGAAAGTGTTTTGCACTACAACGAAGGTTTTATGGAAAATCAATTATCAATCATAAATACCCTTTAATTTTGAAACATTAATACACAGTCGATGTGCTATGGAAAAGAACTTTTAAGCACAACGACCGGTTTTTCAAAGGTATCAGTCAATTCATTTTCCTGGACCAGGATTGATTCAATAATGAATTGCCCCATCGTTTCTATCCAGTTGTCACAAGCTTGATCTTTTGGAAGATATCACATGTCACCCACCAAGAGCTTGTATGATATTGGCTCTAGAAGGATTTCCATCTTCATCGTGAATATTTAGTATATCACTCAGATGTTCTGGCAATACCACAAGGATAATGCGTAGGACTCATAAGATGTAATCTCTCTTTCCACATTGTGTGAAACAGAGAGTCTTCATAGACAGTGTCCTAATGAGATTTATTGATGATCTCGAGGCTCTAGACTCAATTTGTGCATATTTGGATCCTATATCGGAGACTAGGGAGAGGGTCTCCTTCTTCAATATCAACAATCTCTAAGAGAAAGTCGATAGATAATGTCGGCTCCCCGTGAGAATGAAACAAGCCCTTTTAAGAGGAACTTGAGTAGCTTGGGAAGTTTTAGTGCAGTGCGTCACTGGGTCCATGACGTCTTGTCTTCAATACCGGCGTTACCTTAGTAACCACCAGTAGCATATGTATTGAACCCGGTTTCTGCCCTAAGGTTGAATTATTGGAGGGCTATTTCTTTTCACCCTTTTCTCATTCAATTCTTTTTCATTCTTCAACCCCTTCAGTGCTTACCGAGACTTCATAGCTAGAACCTTGTTGGGTTAATTCCAGTATTAGCTCAGTCTCAGTCCGCACTCTTCCCATATCTCATTTTTCTCCTTTTCTCAATATACCTAAGGACTCTACACTATCTAGTGGATTGTCCCTGGGTAGATCCCTCTGGCTCTGGCGGGATCGTGGGAACGAATACCTAACCTAACCATCCTTATAACACCATGCATAAAGTAAATTGGTCGGTCTTTTGGTATTGTTCTTTCCTTCGTGAAACCAATTGAAAAATCATTTGGAAAATCAATCAAGGTACTTGTGATACGAGATCAAAGCATTTTGTACCTTAACTGTTTTTGATCTTTTAGAAATGCTCCCCCTCAACATATGCATATGATTTTGAAATTGTTTCGCACATGGAGGCAAGAGTTCTTTGAAATATATTCTTGATCACAATTTTCATAGAAAAAGCCATTTGATTTTCTTGGTAAATTATCCCCCTCAATATGTGCGTAGGATATTTTAAAACATTTTATCACATCGAGGAAAGAGTTCTTATAAGTACTTTCACGATCACACATGCCATAGAGAAAACCATTTTCTCCCCCTCAATATGTTCCTCGAGATTTGAAAGAGTTTAGCACATATTAGAGAGAACTTGCAATTTGAATCAAAACGATCACCTTTTATCAAATTCCATTATTAAATCACAAATTCTCCCCCGATCAAAAATATCAAACCCTTTGAGATTTTAGATCCCAAGTGATTTAATAAGGTTTATAAAACATGGGAGAACTTGTGGCTTGGTTTAGTTTTGAAAAATGACAGATAAGGACCATTTTAAGACATTAACGATTGTTAGTGTGAGGTATGATTATTTTAAGATATCTTTTAGTAAAATAAAACAGTTTCACAATCAAACAAGAACAGAAAAAATTTCATTTTGACAGATCTTTGAGTTTTAAAGAAAATCATACCATGACATAACATTAAATCTTTAGATCACCACTTATTTTGTACAAACGGACTTGATAGATGAAATATTGCTTGAAAATATTTAATTTGAAATCACTCTCCCCCTCAATCCATGACATTAGTCGTTGATTGAGTGACTTTAGTTTGAAATGAAGTCCAGTTGATTTCCAAAAATTTAGTTCAATTATTTTCAAAACAATATTTTTCCATTTTCAAAAACAATTTTATTCAAAGTTTTAGAAAATGTTTAAAAAATGGTATCCTGCACAAAGATACATTAGTGGTTGAGAAGCTTCCGTTGTTGTTGCTGTAGGGTTTGGAAGAAAAACCATCTGCTGATGCAGTGAGACTTCTTCTTACGTTGCATTTTGAATGCCAACTGAGGTCAAATTAAGCTCAGTTTCTTCAATCACTTAGAAGAAAACCATCTGCCGATGCAGTGAGACCTCTTACGTTGCATTTATGCCAACTCTCCTTGGAAGTCCAATTAAGCTCCGTTTCTTCATTTGTCAACCCAAGATATAGTTACCCTTTCCTTTCGGCATCCAATCATCTTCATTTGTGGGATCCGGATTTGGAACATTCTTATATCCATGATATCTGCATACGTTGGTGAACATACATACAGATATATGGTGGTCGACATCACCCAAACAGCAATCGACTAATAAAATTCAATCCAACATATCAATCTGATCATATAAGGTATGGGAATAAAGTGTTTATCTGTAACACCCCAACCCGACAAGGGTAAAGATATCACAATACGGTTTCATATCAGAACTTTAAATACTATACAAAAGCAGAAGCCTTTACAAACTTACAAAAGATAATATAAATAAACTTAATATCAAAATAAATCTAAGATCTCTATCTCAAATCTTGCTCTCATCTCTACTCTCAACCCAGATCAGCTATCCCATAAGCTCATCTTAAATGCTTAAAACCTGCCGCAGGAAAAGAAAATGCGGCTGAGCTTACAAATCCCAGTGAACAGATATAACGAAACAAAAGCTAAACAAAAAAAATATACAAATAACGAAATCAAAATGAAAAGATGATGAGGGATCTTTTAGGATTCTGCGGAAGCACAAATATACAGAAATCCAAACAACCATGTAACAATTTAAAAGCATCTCATAGCACATTAATGACACAAACACAACCACATCAGAACAGCCAAAACTTAACATATCAAGAATAACAGATTACTTATAAGCCAAACGAAGAGTCTAATGACTAACGGAAACAGTTACCAGCAAATAATCATGGCATTCATACAAATCAATTAATCTACACGTAACACACTCAAACAACATCGCAGCAACGGAAATAGCATTCAAATCATGGCAGTCTCACAAGCAATTTGAAAACATATTAAACAAACTATAATTAACTAGACCAGACAAAACATAGCATAACCATTAACAATTATCAAAGCAGCTATCATAAACTAAACCAGTTCTCAAATCAAACCCTAACATCGGCAGAGTTAAAACATGGCAGGTCACATGTACAGATAAAAAAAACACTAACGTATAAGCAAGGTTCACAAAATTAACTGAACAAATCATGCATACTAAACTTATAGAATACTCACTTTCACACTAGCACATTCATCTTACAGATCAACGACTTCACATAACGAGAAACTAACATGACATCGATGACAAGCATGTGAATCCCATTTAAACATATTAATCATAACCTAGCATTGTAAACGTAATCACATAAACATACAAAAGCATACACATATATAATAACATATAATAAGCCCAACACATAATCATAAACACTTGAACATACCGAATCATAATCGAATACTTAACATAGAATTAATAGATAAAGATCTAGTTAACTACCACGAGCCCAGAACATATCATATCAAAAACATCATAACTATATAGAAACAATCTCAAAATAATCCGGAGTAGCTAGCTCCCAGAGTTTTATGAAGACGCGCAATGCACACGACATCATTCACCTAGACAAATCATATCGGACAACAGATCAGATCTAGGATGCATCCATACGCCCCACAAACATACATTGATAATATAATATAACTTGAGCTCATAACAAATAATAGATAAGGGACGTGGCAGAACTTCACTCTACTGCCCTAGAGTCATGTCAGAAGTGCATTACTGACACGGACATGGAACCCCCATGACTAGTTAATAATTGGCTCGGGTGTCAAACTAACTTAGGTCAAACAAAATTTCAGTTATGACACAAGTCGTAATCAAACACAAGGTTCAACAAATATGCATATCAAAGTCTTCCTAACATAAAGTTCAAATCAGGTATCGCATGGTTCAATAAAACATAAATTCAGAAAAGCAACATGTCAAACAATCAGGAAAGGGTTCATAGCAATGGCATTGGAAACCCTAATAAGTAAAATAGGAAAGCTAACGAAAAGAACATCATAAGGAACCTTTACTAAAAAGGTCAGAATATCTGTACCTTAAAGCAATGAGAGAAAAGCAAACGAATAAGTGAATCACGAAGATGTAACGTCGCGTCTCCTTCAACGAATCTACACGGATTATAATTTATTTAATACTTATTAGTATCATTAATGTCATAACGGATTAATCTCATTTATACTTTTAGAGCTGTCAGAATATTCTTATTTTTAGTGACGGACGTAATTACAACATTTTAGAGTATCCATCATTAATTTGCCAAACTTATGGGTTACAAATGATAAATGGTAAACTTAAGGGTTTAATATGATAAATATCTTATTTGAGGACTTATATGATCATCATTCAAAGTATAAGGTTTATAAATGTCAAGGACGGATTTTAGGACTCTCTTTCAAAATATTTTACAAAATCTTTTATAACTTACATGATTAACCAAGACTTACCATTCTCACATGAAATAACGAATTTGCACACTTAGCTTTTAACCCTAATCGACTTCCTATTTACGTCCTAGGGTTTCCCATACTTTTAATATCATTTATTACGAATTTAATTTACATGTCACCTCTTTTAATGATTTCCTCTTTGACCTAGAACGTATATGAAAAACAAACCGAAGTTACCTCAAAACTCATGCATGTCTCTACACAACTAACTCATACTTGTCGACTCATAATTACTCAGAATTACATATTACACCCTTAACATATTTAATTATACGATCTAACCTTATATTATCAGATTTTACATTTTAGCCCAAAGGTTTTAGAATTTACAAAACATACCCTTTTAAGTTAATAACAATTCGAATGGCCCTCTAAATATCAAAAATTACACGTTTAACCCTCATACCTATTTTTATACGTTTAGTACCTTTATTTTTCTGTTTACAAAAATAACCTTTAAGTTTCATAATTTACAAAACCAACCCAAAACTTTTATTTAAAACCGAATCATGCATAATTCAAGTACAAACCCTAAACCTAGGTTTAACCCATCATTAATTCATCATTATTACTGCACTAATTACCCTTAATTATAACAAACGAACCCTAATCCTTATAAACCCTAATCGTTCCTTTATCATTATCTTCCTTTTTTCATACGCGATCGAACAAAACAAATCCATAACAATTCACACAAGCTTCGAATTCATGAACATGTATTTTATGCAGGTCATATATCATATAAGAGTCTCCAGAAAATTTAGATCATGGTCCCAAAATTTATTATGTGCTCGTTCTCTATTTTATACTGCGTTTTAGGGTTTTAATTCAAAACAATTCCATACAACTTGTTAAATATGCATGACTAATTTTTACAGGTTCTACATGACTTGTAGGACTGAAAATAATATTGGAAACATACCCTTGATTAGATTTGGACGTTAGAACAAAAGAACACAAAAACTCTATTCGGCGAAACCCTAATCGACCAAGAAACTAACCACGATCAAACCAGCACCTTAGGACCTCGAACCAGATTTTTAACACCTTCTTTAACTTCAAACTCGTCCAAGAAAAATAGCTTTAAGCCTTGGAAACTGAATGTCGAATTATGTAGGGTTTTCTTAGGTCGGTTTAGGTATAATCGGCTTTTAGGGTTGTTAGGAATAAAATATAAACCGTATAATGTGTTTATATATGGTTTTAAAATTTTTATATGGGCTATATAATGTATTGGACTCATAATAAATGGGATCTTAATTTTATAAAATTTGTATTGGGCTTTTATTAACTTTATTCTTTTATAAAACTTAATAAATATATTCGGCCATATGTATAAAACACAAAACGAATTTTATAAGGTTATAAACTATAAAAATTAACTTTACAAAGTCTTTAAAATTTATTTGGATCATATGTGATATTTCTTGAAAATTTTCTGAATTTACATAGCTTATTTGGTACTCTTTAAATTAATTATTCATACTTTTTTTTTATTATAGGGGTATTTTGGTCTTTTTGTGAATTTTAGAAATTCAGGTATTACATTATCAAACTCAAGTCATCTAATCCTAACAATCACATCCTAGAAACCTAGTCCTTCAACATAGGCAATTGTATTTTATAGATAAGCACGTAGGATGATTAAGATAATCTCGTTAGATGATACAGATTTGAAAACATTCTCCCCCTCAATCAATGACTCATTTTCTAAAAGGTTTAAACGCGCTGAAGTCATTGATTGAGTTTTCAATTTTTACGAAAACTCTGAATCAGATAGATTTACAAGAAACTTATTTTCCACCATTTTGAATACAACAAATATTTTTCTGAAGAATTATAGACGGAAAAACATTTGTGTAGGAACAGTAGTCCTTCGACATACTTTCCTCATTTTGATTTTAGGATAAGTGCACGAAATATTTGAAAATTGGTTTAGCGCAACACTTTCCTTTCTTGAAGAGTGGGTTGCTATCTGAAATAATAGCAAACCATAGTTTTAGTGCGGGTTACAGTCTGAAATAACTGCAAGCCATATTTTTTTAGACATGTTTAGAAAAGAATATTTACACCTCCTGCTCGAACTTCATCTATGGTCCCGTGCCATTGTTGAATGACATTTCTAAGACCGTAGATGTTATCGATACCAGAAGACATGTCTTGAGAAAAACATATTTTTGGTATTTTTAATTTTCTGATTTTTATGGATTTTTGAAGGTTTTATATTTTTCTATTTTGTTTTGTTGGTTTTCTATTTTTGTATTTGGTTTTTGAAAAATATTTACAAAGATAGATTAGATGATATAGTTAAAGAAGATGATGATACGAGTACCGAGATAAGGATATCGAGCAGCACGTCGTAGAAGATAGAAGTCATCAACTCTTAAACATTCACCACCAAAGCTTCCAGGGCTCTTGAATCGAAGAAAGAAATTGAACCATCTGAAAGTGAGACTTTGGCAGCTTCCCCCCAAACCGAAAATCCTTTAGCTGAGCAGATTCGAAGCTCTATTTCACGCTTGCCTAAGCCAGGTGCACCGATAAGCACACCATTATCATAAGTCCCGCTGCTCCTTTTAAGAATGATAATCGAGGATCTCCATTCGGGGTTATATCATCAAGTAGAAGAACAGCAACGTATCATCCCACATTTGAATACCTCTTATCAAATTCCTTTTCCACTGAAGTCAGAAGCAATCCATTCCGAAAGGTGTCAAGAGAACACTTCCCCCGAGTAGTTGAATTGATGCAGTCAATCTCTTAGACTAGAGCTCACGAACCCGAATACACATACCCGAAGACAAAGAAACTTATACCATCGAAGTAGCTGATTAAGTCCAATAGCCAAAGAATAACCTCGATTTATACTTTTCTCTCCCCCTGAAGACAGTGCATGAAGCTCAAGAACCCGAAGCAACCCGATTGCCCAAAGAGAGAATAACCGATAACATTGAAGAAGCAAGCCGAATCACTGATTATCTCTACGGATTTTCAACTTCGGAATAAGTGATTATACCTCTGAATCACTGATTAAGCACTCAAGTGAAACAGCTGAGCGTCCCCAATGTACACAATCCTCTCTCCCCTGATGATTGCAATAACATCGAAATCATCACACACTTGTGTACCTCTTTCATCTTCAGAAACTAACTCTTCCATCACTTCCCCCACATAGTTGGAATAAGAACACTAAACGCCTTGATGAGTAAAACCTTGAGTTTCTCTGCGGTCATGACATTTTTTTTCCCGGGATAACTTCAATCACTTAGAAGTATTAAGTTCATCAAGTTTACTTGCCATGAGTCAAACCTTGAGTTTCTCTGCGGTAATAACATTTGTCTTCCCGGGATATCTTCAATTACTTAGAAGTATTAAGTTCATCAAGTTTGCTCGCGTTTAGGTACGTGTCTCCTTCCCCCTTGCTGGTTTTGATACTTCAGAATCAACAAAACATTATAAGCCCAAATACTTGAAATCTGTTGAGAAGATCGCTTGAAGTCTTTGTGAGAATCAACTTGCTGAAGAAAGTGAGCAAGTCTAATTGGGGAATAAATCTGACTTGTCACTTTCCCCCAATCAGTGCTCTCCCCTAAACCGAAAATCTGTTTAATAAATGCCCAGATTAAGAAGAAGTCTTTAGATAATCAAATGCAACTCGTCTTTAGTCTTCTAACATGTAGCAGAGAATGTAGAACTGACTGTAGACTCGACCTTCTTCAATATTTTCCGAATGGGGAATAGAGTGTTAACATCTTCAACTCACACCAAAAGGCATCCCACCAAAAAGCATCCCAATTAACTTACATCTTGCAAATCCCCTTAATTAAAATCCCTCCCAATCAAACAAGAACAGAAAGATGTTCATCAAGGAAATCAGCAATCAGGCCGCAACGAACACACAAGATGGTAACACCAAACTACCAATCACATCAAACAAGAACAGAGAGATTGTTCGGAATCATCATGTTGATGTATACGTGAAGCATTAACCGGAAGCACTTTATCGATAAACTCATCAATCCTAGTGAAGATGTCAACCAACGGCTCTTAGAAGAACAACTCCATGTGAAGATGAACCGATAAGAAGAAGCTCGGTTCTTACATGAGTTTGGAGCCGTTTGACCATTTATTCTCAGAAATCAATCAACCATGCAGTAAATTCACACTTCTTCTCCCCCTCAAGAATTGCATACGGAGTTGCCATTCTTGATTAAACAAGTGAATAACTTCAACAAATGTATTCTATTCACACTTCTCCCCCGCAAAATTAGCACAGGATGTCGCCATAGTCATTATAGTTGAGCAAGACGAATAAGAAAACAATCAACAGTAGCCCGGTTCACTTGATGACTGAAGCGCATGGAAAAAGCATGAAGCATGTTGATGAGAATGGTCATAATTGAGAAGATTTCTCTTCTTCAGAAGATAAAGCGCACTGAAACGTACACTTTTCTTTTCTTTAGAGAACGAGGCTTGAACTGATGTGTTCAAACGTCATAATCTCTCTCTTTTCAACTCTTTTGGAAAACTTGTAATCAACCCCATTATCATTCAGTAGGCTCTTTGTACTGACAGCTGATGGAGAAAATCCAATATGATGAATTTGACCCTGAAGTAAACTAACCCGAACTTGTGACTTAAACTTGCACATATGTAACAAAGAGCGGTGCCGATTTCCATTAGCATCTCTAAGTACTCTCTATGTACTCTATACTCTTCAACCAACCAACCATCAAGTATAAGACGTACATTACCTCTTGAAAATCCACAATTGAATGTGACACTGAGCACTACAACGTAACTCCTTAAAGTGATAGTTATTTTGTGGTGGTATGAGCCCAATTCCCCCAAGTGGTAAAAGAAAAGGAAAAAGTCACCCAAAAATAACTAGAATTCCAAGTCTTCGTTTTTGATTAAGCTCGAACAAGGATCTCGAAGAATCTTCATCCAACCATCCCCGATACCTTCAGATACTAAGTACACTCGCCCGTGATATTTCACTTCAACCTCAAATAAATAATATTGAATTAACGCCGTTGTCACATCTTCTGATTAAAAGCTTAAATCTAGCATCCTTTGACGTTTTAAGTGAACTATGATAATGGTTTCATCCCGACCATGTTTAGAAGCACATAACCCCGTAAAACCATGTAATAACCAAACTGTCATGACGAATATCCAAACACACATCCAATTCATGAAGTACACCCTTTTATCCCTTCTTCGAAGTAGAAACCGTAGCACCAGCATCAGAAAAGATCCCGAAATACACTTTCCTATCTCCAGGATGGTTCCATGATCACGGGATTTTACAATTCTATGGTTTAAACCGAGAAATGGTTTCTTTCGCGGGATTTTACAAAACCAAGAATAAACCGCAAGACAGATCCGGAAATGCTCATTACTTTAACCAGGATGTTTCCATTGTTACGGGATTTTACAAGTCTATGATTTAAACCGAGAAATAGTTTCTTTCGCGGGATTTTACAAAATCAAGACAAAACCGTAAACAATGTCAGCTTGAATGTGTTATGACAACTTTGGTTTTGGTGAATATTTGTTTTAGGGGAACATGCATTGGTTCTTCGGCTAATAGTAATGACCGCATATGAAGATAACGTCACTTTAATAAAACCGTACTCAAACCCCGTAGTCATTTTTCACTTTTTCGATCAAGCCGTGAATTTGTATCCTTCCGTGAAAATTCACCATGACCAAAAATACCACTCTTAAGCACTATATCACAAGTGTATCCAAAATTTTTGTAAACACAAAAAAAATTCGGATCATAATTTTGACCAGCATATTCACCAAGTTAATAAACAATCAACCCAAGGTAATTATAACAGCCCATGATCGACATAAATCCAAAGCCGAAGTTCATGTAAAAGACTATTAACGAATCACACGGCCCAATCCAACATTATGTTGAGGCCCGGTTCAAAGCAAGCCCACACACACACATGTAGAAAGCAGTAATAACAACACCTCATTTTGCCCTAATATTCGGAGTATAAAAGCGCACTTAACCACTCAAACAAACCCTAATCCCAAATCAAAACTCTGTCCGCCCCCATCTTTTACCAAACCGTAAATCTCTCTCACCTTATTAATCAGCCTCCCTCTTCTCACTTGTTAAAAAATCTGCTACTCCTAACCAAAAACACATCCGCCTCTAATCCACACACTCATTCTTCACATCGTTGAACATGATTCAAACCATTTATCCTAAGTTAGAGGATGCCACAGGGATGGCATTGGTTTGAGATTCTGATTTGCCACAGGGATGGCTTTATTTTAGAGATGTCCATGAGAACAAACAAAAGCTTCAAGGTAAGTTTTAATATTTCCCTTTTGTTTGTGTTTCCGATTTTGTTTCATTATGAACGAACCAATGAAAAAGAAGTAACATAATTGTTGTATTCTTTTCATTTTCTGTTTCGGATAGTGTAAGATGAGACTTTAATCTTAGATCAATGATGATATCGTGTTGGTCCTAAATGATGTTGGCTTTTAGTCATTACCACGAGTCTGAGATCAATTTGATGTTAATTTTTATGTGTCGAGACTGAGATCAGTGATGATGTAAATTCGTGTGTGAGACCTTTGAGGTTTTGATAAATCAAGTAAAAACACGAATAGATCTGAGATCTTTGTTGTATTAATGTTTTCATTTCGTATGATTTGAGTCAAGATCTGTGAGGATATGATGTTCGAGTAATTTGGATATGTAAGCTGATCTCGACATGTACTTTATGTACCCGAACAAGAATCTGAGGTCGATGTTATTATTGGTATTTGGTAGTGGTCAGGTCAAGTTTACGCTTAAGACTTCTTTCTTTTCTTACTCATAACTTTTGTATCATTTTTACGCGTAAACTGTCATGGTCTTACGCGTAAGTCTTCTTCTCTTAGGCGTATGCCTTTCTTGCTTATGCGTAGACGCTTTCGACTTATGCGTAAGCCAGGTCAAGTTTATGCGTAATCATACGCGTAACATTCTCTTACGCGTAACTTCACAGCTACGCGTAACAACTCTGTAGATCCTCCTTATGCGTAAGAATAGGGTTTTGACCCTTTGACTTTTACGCGTAACTATTCCTTACGCATAACTTCACAGCTATGCGTAAATAACACTGTAGATGGCTCCTTATGCGTAAGATTAGGGTTTTGACCCTCCTTGACTTTTTCCGATGAGTTTTCCGACAATGTTTTCCGACCATCTTCATAGCAAACCTAGAAAAACTGCATAAAAATGCATCTTGTTACCCATTTTTACCCATAAAACAGCATAAGAAAGACTTTTTGTTTACTCGTTTAGACCATGTTTGACTATAAAAACTGACCAGATTCATTTAACCTAGAAAAAGTGATATGAAGCGTCAGTTTGACCCAGTTTGACCACGAGACTTTCACGAATATTGGTAAACAAAAACTCTTATAATGATGTTATAACACTGTTTGGACCAGAAAAGATAACACAAAACAGATAAGGACAGTTTTGGACCAAAATAAGGATACAAAAAACATGTTTTAAAAAAAAACTGTTTTCCACAATAATAATCAACACAAAGTTTCAGATCCGAAAAACATGGGTAAAAAACAGCTTCAAAACATAACACGAAAACCACAAAAAATCAACACAACACAATAACCTTGGCTCTGGTACCATTTGTAGGATCTTACATATGTTGTGTTATGATGATTCGGGTGGCCTTGGATGGTGATAAAACAAGAAAGCCATGGTTTTAGAGAGATGAAGAGAGGAGAGGGTGATTCTAGAGAGATAAACAAAAGAAGAAGGTTAGATTAAGAATGAAGCACCACCCCTTCCAAGGATGGAAGGGGTATTTATACTTACAAAGACTACGTCCTCCTGACGGACTGTGGATCAAGCATACAGTGGGTAAAGACCCGTCCTTCCTCCACGGTGTTACTCTAAACTAAACTACACTAATAAATACGTAAATAACGATATGTCTACGAGCTAACTTATGCTAGATAATAGTTGGGTGACCGACTCTTCACTATGGATTTTCTGAATCCTAACAGAAACGTTAGAGAAAACTATACCTTTGCATTTTATGGAACCATATCCTTCAGTGACACATGATGAGTTATCACCAAATAGCACTTGGGGTCCTGGTTGTTCCATATACTTGTGCAGGTAGCTTTTGACACCAGTCATATGTCTCGAGCATCCACTGTCCAGGTACTAGTACTTTGGAGCCCACCATCTGGTGGGAGTTTTGAACCTGGATGTCCAGAGTCTTTCACTTCTTTCAAACCATTCTATTTGATCATGGTTAGAGGTAGTGTGAACTGTGCTTCCACAGACTGTACATGGTTGTCCATGTTCAGTTTTGGGTCCTCTTCTACAGTGAATTATCTTGTCATGTCCAGAGGTATCATGGTCATCACTACCACAAATTTCACATTGTAGGTAGTTCTGGTAACTTAACATAACCCTTATTTAAAAATAAGCATAGGCTAGTAAAGACTTTAAAATACGGAATATCCCAAACATTGGTTCTTTGTTAAACGTTGGTCACTGACGTGACATTGGTTGTTGATGAACATTTAGTGCAAGTGATTAGTTGGGTTGTTAACGGTTGGTCACTGATGAGCATTGTTACTAATGGTTCTTTGACCCTAAAAATTGTAGTCTCTTTGACCCCCTAGTCTATCAGATATCGTTCAAGCTAGGACGGATTCCATAACTAGTTTTTAACTCCTAGTAATCACATGCAATCAATCAAAGAATCAACAAGTAAGAATTATACACTAATAAGTTTCATGCAATTCTAGATAAATACTAAAGGAATGTTTGGTAAAGAGAAATTCAAATAAATGAAATGAATCAGAGAAAATGAAATCAGTAAAGAATTTTAATGAATTCTTGTATTTGGTAACAATAGAGACTTGATTCAAGTATAAAGACTTGATTCGAGAAATGAAAAATAAGCATTTATTTTTGTTAGAAAAACAAAAAAAATATGAAACAATTTACATAGCACATTTGGTACCATTAAAAAATTAATCCAAAAATTAAATAAAAACACTTGGAAAGTAGATAAAAAAAATGCAACTTGAATAACTTCCTAAATCAAGAAAAATATTAAAAAATTCTATCATTTTTCAAACACTTATAATTAATTATAAAATCAAACTTAACCAAAATAGAAAGTCATTTTCTTTCATTTATCAAGCATATTAAAAAAAATTCCAACATGAAATTTGATTATATTAAACATATACGTAAATTTGTTTGCAACTAAAACACAAATAACAAAATAAAATATTACAAAATAGTCTTATTTCTCTTATTTCCCAACTAAAAGTATTTTAAATGAAACTTTAAAATTTGCACTACTAATTCTCCATTAATTCTCGACTATTCTCCACCTTTTTATTTCTCTAAGCTACCGAACAAAGGAATCTAATCCATTCCATGTCTCCATTCTCATTTCCCTCTATAAAACATCACCTAAGTGGTTTAGCCTATCAATGCAATCAAAGACAAAGCAAACATATAATCAAAACAAACAAGCATAAACATGATTGAATGATTAAAGGAATAACTTATCTTTATGTTAAGTACGGTTTACAATGTAGACAAATAGAGAAAATTGCATCTAGAAACGGCTAGGGTTTGGTTCCCAAAAGCTGGAATTATGAAAACAATACAAAAGTATATATAGAAAATTGACTCTAACGACGTTAGCTTATAGGTGTGATGCCGTCAGCTCGCCTTCTTCGATGTAGGGTTTTTTTTACCAACGACTTCATGTGACAAGTCATGTTGTAGGTTGCGACGACATCACTTTGGGGTTTTTACGCCGTCACCAAGGCCGTCTTCATGCACTGATCGGTCACGAATTGCAAAAATCAACTTTCTTGGCACTTCTAGTGATGGCGTTAAACATGCCAATCACAACTTTGAAACTTGTCTTTTTTTTTTCCAATCTTCGAAAAAATGAGCCAAAATCATATACTTTTTCAGCGAATGCATAACAAAAGACCTAAAAGCCAAATAGAAATTATTTTAAGCAATAAATAATACAAATTGCATGAAATTTAGGGTTAAATGACCTATAAAAATAGTATAATTTTGCACCTCATCAATATTATTAAGAATAATTGCAAACCCTAAAATTCCCTCTCCTCCTTCCTCATCTCTTGGTTCGGACGAACACAAAACCGAACAACCTTAATGTTTTGTTGATTGATTTAATCAAGAATTTTTTTCGTGGTACGAAGGTAATTTAAGCCTAGCAGCTATAGGAGATTCTTGGAGTGTTAATGTGGATTAGTGACTGATCTGATCAGACTATTGATCAGAAGTTTGTTGTGCTGTCAAGATCTACAAGGTTCGTGTTTGTGGGTTTGCTACAAGGTATGTAATTTACGATTACTTTCATGATTGATTAAATAGTTATGTATAAGGGTTATTGGGGAATAACCTTTTTGTGTAAATTAAAGTTTTAATTAAGTCTTTCGTTGTGCATGTTAATTTGATTATATTGCTTATTTAATTGTTAAATAAAAAATTTAAATTTGCCATTTGTTATAATGTTTTCCATTAGAAGGGTATGTTTTAAAACAACTAATGGGCTTATTGGATGCGGCCTAGCAAACGCTAGTCACCCTTTCTCTTTACCTTTGTTGAGGGGTGTAAACTAGTCGAATTGAGTCGAACTTTGGCATAGCTCGACTCAACTCGGCAATATTATGTTCGGCTCAAGCTCGGTTTGATAGCTTGACGTGCTTTCATGCGGAAGCGAGCTCGGCTCAAGAAAGTTTGAATTCAACTCGAACCTGGCTCGAAAGCTTGATTTATTGGTAATGATGTATTTTTTTAAACAAAATAAAGTTAAATTTAAGTTAAGATTTAGGTTCGTCTCGAGCTCAGCTCGAAAAGCTCGACACGTTTGTAAAACATATTTTCACTTTAGTGTATTTGCATATAAAAAACTTTAAAATATACACAATATATATAAAAAAACATATATATCACTTAAAAGCTTGAAAAACTCGATAATAATTCGAGTCAAGCCTATATAAGCTCGAGCTCAACTTGTTAAATATATCGAGCTCATCTTTTGGACTCGAGACTCGATAAAAGCTTAACTCGTTTATGCCCCACGTTGCGATTAAAATCCTTCTCAATAAATCAAAAGTCTTAGTGTACGTGGCTTGCACTACAACATCAAAGTACATAGACCAGGTTGGTACAAGATGAACCCGGCCCCCAAATAAATCACTTGCCAGTGACCTTTTTTACATTCCACACAACATATTATGACACAGTCTTAAGACCTTTCAGTTTGATAAGATATTTATTTTGGACAATAGTATTTTCTAATTTTTATTTTTATAAATTGTATATGAAATAGAACCGAGAGAATAAACACATTTGTCTTGCAATTTCATCTAGAGTTTTGCACGATTTAGAGATTAGCATCTTTTATATTTTGTTCACTGAGCTATTTCAGCTTTTATCAATTTCAAACAATGTAAGTGAATCATTATGATCAACCAAATACGACAACTAAATGTAGTTACTTCTTCACTTGACTACTTCATGCACTTGTTATTTCATTTCATTTAGGCAGACAAACTTTAATCCGAAAAAATAAAAATAAATAAATAAATAAATAAAATAAAATAAAAATTATTGCTTTCTTAATGATTGGAAACATTTTGAGTTTATGCTCGGATCTTCTACTATATCTTTTTACAATTATAGCTGGTGTAAATTGTCATTTTGCGAGGCTAAAACCAGTGGTTCATTTCCTGCTATTTTACCATTGCATAGAACCTTCAAATGCTTTGTTGCAGCAAGAAATTATCTAACTATGTTAAACCGTACAAGTATATAAAAATCGATATATTTAAAGGACTAGGGACAGATATGTTACTTGCATCAATATTGAATAAACCAGCATAATACACATACATAGAATTAGCTACTTTATATAGTCATACAGATTATGTCATTGTTTCATATTGGATTCGTTATCATGCAAATATATGTTAACCAAAATGGAATATGCGTATTATATTACATGAGAATCGGGAGTGTTCATGTTGTGTTTCTTTAGGAGTAAAGACGCCATGATTTCGCAATTGATGATGCCTTCACCATCCCTATTTCCATTTTAAGGTTGTGTTTACGTATTTACTTAAAAAGACGAGATATATGATTGTTAGATCGAGCTAGGAGTTAACCTATTTCTATGCACACATACTTCAAGTTCTATATCTAAAAAGGTGATTATTAATTACACGTTTTCCTTCATTTGCTGCACGAAAAGCGAACAAGAAAACACATTAAATGATGAAAAATATCGGTTGTCTTTCATATGAAAAACGAAACATGTAGAGGGACCACGATGATAAACTAGTGATCGACGAAATGAAATAAGAACCTTTACTTTGAAATATCTTGTCCTAATCTTTGAAAAATTAAAACCCTAACAGATTTTTCTTGCTCAATTTAATATTCACAAACAAAATTCAATAATACATACATATTATATTTTTTGTTTTCTGTATTCAATGTGCATATGCCCCTAAGAAATTGGAACTCCTTTGATGTAAACTTCAACCACAAAAGGCTGGATCAGTTAGCTTGTGCTTTCATATGAATTGACTCATGTTTTAAGTCTTGCCTTTCCATCAATGAAAGAAATAAAATAGAAAAATCATTTTGTTATGTTAATATCTTTGAAAAAAGCGACAAAGGGTTCATGTATAAGTTTTTATCAGGAAAACCTTAGTAACCAATATGACACATCTTTTTCATAACAACGAAAGGTTTTCATGTGAAATGTAAATGATTGTTTTCGAAAATTCCTATAAGGTAAAAGAGTGGGAAAATCTAAATGCCCAAAAGAGCTAGTAGGATCGAAGTTGCTTATTCTTGCAACAAAGCAAAGGAAAATTTTCCATAATTGATTTTCTGGTCTAACATGCAGCAAGGAAAATTAACTTAAACAAGGCTTTAAAAGCTTTACTAGCAATTGAAGTTCTAAATTTGAATGTAAATCTAAAGCCACTTGAGGTATACCCTTAAGCTAGATGAAACCTAGAAATACAAAATTATAACCCCAACATCTTTTTAGTTTAAATATTTATATAGAACTAGAGCTAATTAAATATATAATAGTAGTTCTTAACCAGCCAAATCATGAAGAAGTTGTGCACCCATCAAGTTTCTGTAAGGCAAATTCTGTACTTGATCACCTTCCAATAGAGAAGAATACTGGACGGAGGGTTGACAGTCATCATTATTGTCACGAGGGTACAATAGTGCACTCTGAGAAGTAGACGAGAACGCTAAACTCACCCCAGCACCAGCTCCAACACTACCATCACCAGCACCATTACCACCATTTTGTTGTAACCCTAATGTCAAAGAAACGCCTCCGCTACCATCACCACCACCAAAGCTATGATTGTTGTAGGTCGAAAAGTCTAGCTCTACTGCCCCAAATGAGCTTGTAATCCTAGGATAGTTGTGGTGAAAGTCACGATGATCCTGGGTTTTTGAGTGGCTAATATGGTCCATTTTTTCAGGATGGTTGATGATGGATGAAAGACACTCCGAATCTATACGAACAAGCTCATCAATAGTTGGTTTTTGGTCTATTTGTGAGTTCGGGTTGAACCCATCAGAAGTGCTTTCCATAGTTTCTTGGCTTGCTTTTGTTTCTTCCACGTACATTTCCTCTACCATGGGCTTCCATAGCCTCACCCTTGCATTAATGAACCAATTTGACACCTACACAAAAAAAATACAGTTACTTCATGGTGTGTTACTGTTGAGCATTATTTTTATGTATAAAGAAAATTTGCACTGAATAAATGAGTTTTTTCAAGAAATATTTTTAGCTTGTACACTTATGAATAAAAGGGCCTTTGCCATCGACGAGGTATCATATAAACTACAAAATTTTTCCATAGAAAAGTCTAAAACAAATTATTTATTGTCGATTACAGTCATGTAATAAGAAATCGATATGGAGATATATACCTGGCTTCTAGAAAGACCGGTTTGTCGTGCAAGAATGTGTTTATCAACGTCATTAGGGTACCTGTAATGTTTCGAAGAAATTAGAGATAATATAACTTAATTATTGTGGTATACATAAATTCATTGGAGCATAGTTAACTTTATGTTTCACTTGAATAATCCAAAACTAGCATATAAAGATTGTGTGGATCATGAGACTTGAGGGAGATGCATATGAATACATGTATTTATGGGACCTATATGAAAGTTGTAATTAGAATCAAATCCACAGAAAATTATAACAGCAAGGCCCCAAAGGCCAAGATAAAACTAAATATATTTATGATGGGAGAGACAATATGACAAACTAAATATTGGAATCAAATTGAAGGTAGATGAAAACAACCAAAATACCAAGTTGTCTTTGAAAAACATATGATTGAGGGTTAAAACATGTTTGAAAAACATTTGTGTATGATTTTTGTTTTGTAATAAAAGAGAAATATATACGATAAGAAATATCGTTCACAGATTATAGAGGCTTACGGATGAAGAAAGTGTTCGAATAGCCAAGCACGAAGAACCGAAACAGAACGCTCAGGCAACCCACGTTGAGGTCTCCACGGATGGTTATCCATCATGGTCATTTGTTGAAAAGCCCTTTGTTGCCTTAGGGTTTGATCAAGAACCCTAAGTCTTGGAGTCTCCCCTCGACTCGAGCCAGGGGCAGAAACATCTTTTTCTCCCATGGCAACTTTCGTCGACTTGATCTGATTAACAATCCCATCTCTTAGACACCTAAAATGTCTTGACATTGCCTTTGAAGCTAAAGATGAGTAAACTTTTGCAGCACCATTACCAGCCACTGCTTCAAATGATGACACAACAGCTTTCATTTGATCACAATAGTGCTTGTATCTTCTATCAACCTAAATTCAAAAAATAAAAACATAATAAAAAACAGATTCTTATTCATGAGTTTTCTTTTTATTTTTTTATAAAAAGATAAAGTGATAAACACAAACATTAAAAGTGAGTAATAAGTAAAAACAAAAAACTGAGTGATGAACAAGAATGGAGGTTTCTTATATTAAATGAAGCATCCAACTTGTCATCATATGGGCATTTGTGGGAAGGTTTACAGTCCTTAAAATGGTTTAAGATCACAATATATTTTTAAAGAAATCAAATTCTACAACTAAAAAAGGGAATCTTTAATTTATGGGAAAGAAAAAAGAAATATACTTTAAAAGAATATGATCAAAACATTTTGTATGTATACCTAAAGCATGAAATACATGATCTAAATATCTAGAAATTAATTTAAATAACAACACCAAAAAATGAGAAAAAAAAATATACCTCTTCTAGCATTTGAAGGAGTTTGGTTTTTCTTTTTTGTAACTCCATAAATTCAACAGAAGATAAAGATTTGCTTTTTGAAGCACTAGCATTATTCAAGTAATCATGATCTTGCCACTGATTTGAAGTTGTAGATGCTGCCTTTGCTTTTGATGAATGATCACTTTGCTTTGAACCAAGATTGCAAAACTCATTAAGTAGTTCTTGTGCCGGAAACAAGTATCTTGAGCTTCTTATGTTGAACTGTGCACCTTGATGGTGGTTATAACCACCATCGTCATCACTAACTTGATTCATCATGTCTTGATGATGATGATGATGATGGTCTTGATCCATACTCACGGATTTCCCAAAATACCCCGGGTGGTTTTGATAATGGTGTTCTTGTGGTCTTACAAGCTCAAATTGTTGTAATCCTATAGTGGAAGGATTAGCTGATGAGAGAGAAAGAGAAAGGCCTTGGCTTGGTCTTTCATTTGGTTCACAAGGAAACACACATCTTTGAAGAGACGACTCATCGAAGTTATAGAAATCGGCGTTGTGACTCACTGAGTTGTGTGCTTCAAAGTTGAACATCCCCAAAGGGCTTGTTTCAAAGCTAGTTGTAGCATTAGGGTTACTTGATGAATTCACATGATGATTATGGTCATCATCATCATGAGGGTAACAATTGTAATTACCTGTAGAGCTATCCATCAAAATATTATTTCCTCTTATGATCTTCTCTTGTTGTGTCCTTTCACTTCATATATGATGATGGTAGTAAATATGGTAGTGATGATAATGAAGAAGACACAAAAAGCAAACAATATACTATCTTCTTTTAATCTTAGAATATAAAGTGCTTCCTTTTGTAGTCACATAAACTCATCAAGATCTAAAAAGAACTCATCTTTTTTATGGAACACATGTGGGAATCCAACAAGAACAAAAAGCAAATTTAAAAGCTTCACCTTTATGCCATGAAAAAGTGGAAAAAAAAGAACTTCTAGAGAGAGAGAGAGAGAGTGAGAGAGATGGCTTGATTAGGGGTGGTTGCTAGTGGTGATGACGACGGTGGAGGGTGGTAGTGATGGTGGAGAAAATGAAACAAGAAGTGTCAAAAAAAGGATGGTTCCATGAAAACCAAACCTAGGATAAAGAAGCTTGGATATATATGTGATGATGACAATGATTTTCATGGTATGTTCATCACTATTTCACAAATATGCATACAAAAGATTTATCTATTATATGCTCTCTCTTTGTAAAAGGCTATGGGGGGTCAATGCACACAGATATAAATACATCCAAAATAGACTTCATAGAAAATCAAGTCTTCGTACGTACCACTTATTTCATTATTACCCCCTCATCAATAATAAAATGATTTAACAAACAACACCAACTTTTTATATAATAAAAATATATAGATGTTGGTATACCAAATACTTGTAGTATCTAAATTGATAGATATTTTATATTTCTAGCTTTCAGTTAGTGACATACTAATTACTACTAGTTGTATTCTTCAGAGTGATTGAAGGGATAAAGTCTCTAGACGTAACTAAATATAAGCATATGGTGAAAATTAATCATGCATGTATTGATAATCCTGTTAAAAAGTTAAGATGTTTATAGAATAACTGATTTTATCTATGTGTACAATTAGTTGCACACTGCATTTATTTCAGCATAAGGGCATCGCAAGCATGGTAATTAATTGCGTGTTCAAATTATATCCACAACATATAAAAGCATGCATACTTCTAGTATATGTCGTCTTTGCCCTTTGATTATTACAAATACTAAATAAATGTCATAAGCAGACCATTTAATTTCTAATTTTCTATGTGTTTTATAAGTCAAAAATCATGTTGTTCGTTTTATTTTATTTTGTTGGTCTAAGTTAATACAAAAAAAGGATCGTCTTTTTGTGAAATTGAAAGAATTAAATGACAATATTATAAAGTTGCGAAATCGAAAATAGTTTAGTCAGCATTATGTTTAGATTAAATACTAGTATTATAACACCTAATTTATATAAGTCAGGAATAAAATATTTTAATATGAACACGTATAGAGAACGTAACAAGATTACATGATAAAATAACAATCAATGCTACTGGCGCATTGATTAAGGGTTTTAAGCAACGAACCCTAAAGCTAGGCATAGTGCATGAGATCGCCATTTGACATGCTTACAAAAATAACTTGCACACATATGAAACAAACGCGTAAATATAATAAATAATAAATTTAAAAAAGTAAAAATAAAAATAAAAATAAAAATAAAATAAAATAAAATAAAATAAACCTTCTCTAGCATACTTCTATAAATCATGTAATATATTTATTTTGCTCAAGCTCTTGCAAGTATCTTTTAATGAATTTATTGATAAAGAAAATTTGTTACAGCATGTTTCTTCTTTAACAAGTTCATAAATGCGATGACATTTTTGGTTATTTTTTTTTTGGGTTAAACCGATGAAAATATATTATATCAATCAAAGATTACAAAACAAAGCATTCGAAAAGGAGAAAGAACAATTTCAAACACTCTTTAAAAAGCTAAAATGTCTCTCTATATTCCAAATACAACCTTAGACATACTTATTGAAAGTCTAGTCATTAAACCATATACATCTTCCTTAGCTCATTTTGAAAAATCTCCCAAACCCTAAAACCGACCCCCCATGGCGATCTCTTCACCCTAATTCAACCTTCATTCTGATCGTTTCCAGCACCTTTAATCTCATCACATGCCTGTTCTACTAATCTTGATTCTACTCTTGGGTTCTATCTTGATTCTTTAACACGTTTGTTATCAGGTTAGGGTGCCAGTCGATTGTTTTTTAGGTTTTTTAGGGTTTCTGCGATCGATCTTTTTCTTTAGGGTTCTTCAGCGTTTGTTCTTAATTGCCTATTACTGCTACTGATTTCGACTTGTTTATGGGTTAGCTGCTTGGTTTTTTACGTTTTATAAACCCTAGTTTATCGACTAGGGTTATACTGGGTATTGTTTCGAACATCAGACCATATTGTTCATTGTTTGCCTTCGGGTTTTCCGTTGGGTGTCTGTCTTAATTGTTGTTACGTTTGTTTATGCTGGATTGCATGGGAGAGGAGAACATTACTTCGTCGATTCTTGTTGATGACATGGATGCTTGCCCTTCCCCGATTAACGAGGGGATTAGTTCGCGTACTGATGGACAAGTGGAGCCGGTTTCACTTGGTTCGAGCCCTAGTCATGATGCACCTACCCATGACACGCCTGAGGGTCATGATACTTTATTGAAAATTCATGCTATTGAAAAACAAATATTTGAGGAAAAACTTGTTTTTGTAGGTGACGATGGGCAACCATTAAAACCAGCTGTGCCAGTGGATGCTACTACTTCTATTGGGGCTAATCCATTTGAGCATCTTAAGGTGCCGCAGTCACAGAAGGAGCTAGAGGAGATGCTTACTACTATTGGTTATTATTCGAAACCTCCTCAAGATACGAGTGTTCCTATGGCTTCTACTGTTAATGCTACTAGTAGTCCTAATAATGTTAATGTTAAGGTTGATTCAAATGCACATGGGGCTATTGGTATTGAGAAGGTTGGTGTTTTGAAACAACCTTCTACATCGTATGTTGGTGTTACTTCTACTGAACCTAAGAAACACACGTCAAACTTTCGTAGGTTGGAGTGTAATAAGAAAGCTACTGGTGTGGATCTTTCTGTCCCGATGAAAGTGGTTGAAGAGGTGAACTCTAGGTTTGAGAATACTTTGTATGGGTATTTCCTTGGTCAACGACTTGCTTTTCCTGTTGTTGATTACTTTGTACGCAATGCGTGGGCTAAGTTTGGTATACAAAAGGTAATGATGAATGCAAAGGGGTTCTTCCTTTTTAAGTTCAATTCGAAGAAAGGTGTTGATGATGTTCTTGAAAACGGTCCTTGGTTGATTAGAAATGTACCTATTATTCTTAAACCATGTACATTGAACACCAACTTACTTAAAGAGGATTTGACCAACATCCCAGTGTGGGTTAAATTCCACGATGTTCCTCTTACTATGTTTTCTGATGAAGGCCTTAGTCTCCTTGCCACACTAATAGACACGCCCAAAAGGTTAGATGCTTTCACTAGCCAAATGTGCAAGGACTCATGGGGCCGTAGTAGTTTTGCTCGATGCATGATTGAAATGAAGTCGGATGAGGTGCTTAGGGACAGCCTTACTGTTGAGATATCGTTACTTGATGGGTCGGGTTCGACTATTGAGAAGATACGGGTTGAATATGAGTGGAAACCACCTCATTGTGATACATGTAAGATTTTTGGTCATACTCTTATTGAATGTCCTAATGTTGTTGAACCTCCTGCTCAGCTTACTAAGCGTGTTAATGATGGTTTCAAGACGGTTAACAACAAGAAGAAGGGTAAACAAGGTGGGTCTACTATTCCGGGTCAAGGACGGTTTACTAAACCTGTTGTGGGTAAGCAGTTTCAATATCAACCCAAAAAGACTCCTCCTGAACCTAAGAAAGTGGAAGTCACTAAGAAGAATGCTTTTGATGTGGCTAGTTCAAGTGGAACAAAGATCTCTACATCTAACCAATTTGATGCTCTTAATATGGAATATACGGATGCGTTTGGTACTCCTTCTAATGACACCAACAAGGATGTGGATTTTGGTCGTACAATGGAAGTTAATGAAGATAAGTCTACTAAGACAGGTACTGCATCACAAGAACCCCTTGTGAGTGAATTGAAAGAGGTGGAGTCGGGTGTGGCTCCTAATACTAGAGATTCTTGTAATCCGCCCGCCACTTCTACTAAGAGAGTTAACCCTTTTTCTAAAGTGGGAGAGATCGTGGTTTCTGATTCTGAAGATGAGGTGGTTGCTAACCCATTTGATGAGTCTGCTAATCTATTCGGTGGTGGCCAAGAGTTTGAAGATGAGTATGATGACTATGACTATGATGACTATGCGAATCAGGTTCATGATCTTCCTGGGAATTTGGATGCCTTTAATGCCATGTATGGCACCAAGCTTCAAGGTCCTAGGAAGTAATTTTCTTTTGTTATGTCCTATGTTATCATTTGAGTAGTGGTTTGTTTTCTTGTTTAGAAAATAGGAAGTATCTTGTTATGTAAGCTTTATGCCTATATAACGGGCTGAGATATGGGATTTCACTCATATCCATTGTACTTAAACGTTTCTTTGGTTAATATATTTACCAGGGTGCAGGATTACTCCCCTTTACCCAAAAAAATCTTCCTTAGCTCATATGGTCACTCATTATTCTATTTTGCTTCACATTGTTCTTTGTGGTGCTCAAACATTCTTCGATATCGTAGCTTTGATTCTTCAATTGTAGGTAGCCTCTAATTATTCATAAATGTATCAACAATTTCCATCACCTTCTACCATTGTATGATAATTTCAGAAACTTTCATTATGTTATCTCTATTCAAACCTCGTTTATGTGTATATGTATTGTTTAATTAGAGTATAACGAATTTAAGTGATTCATTTTAAAGTAGGGTAGCATCGTTAGTACCCCCTTACTCCTCATACTATCTATACCCACTTTATTGACAAGATAACAGTGTTTTTTTTCTTGTTCTTCATATCTTTTGTCTTCTATTATTTTTTAATTTTCTAATTCTATATTTTATGTTACGTATCTTTTTCGAAAGTTTTACCCACTTTATTAATATGATAACACAACTTTTATGGTTTTTTGCTTCATATATTTTTTTACTACAACTTTATATTTTCTGTTCCGTATTTTTTGTTTCACAATTTTATAATAGAGAAAACTGCAAAAAAATGTCCCTAAGGTTTGTCATTTTTGCAAAACATTTCCTTGAAAAATAAATGGGAAAGTTGTGTACCTGTGGTCAAGGTTTTCAAGATCGAGATCCTACCCAGGATCGTTTCTTCTTTGCAAGATCTTGATCATAAGATCGGATCAGGATCTTAAGATCCTACTCTAATATTATTTTTTAATAGTTTTTGTAATATCATAGAAATCTACAAATTATTATACATTATACACACAAAATACTATTAATGTTTTATAGAAATGTTGTCTTAAATTATGATTATGAAATGTTTAAAAAGATTAACATGTTGTTTTTGAATTCTACAAAAAAAATAACTCATAAATTTGTAGTTTTTTAGTTTATAATCCGAGAAAAGGAAGATCGGATTGGATAAGATCTTAAGATCGTATGGTCAAGATCGGGATCCTATAAGATCTTAAGCTTGAAAAGATCCTATGTAGGATCCGGATCATTTTTGCTTTGCAGTATCGTAAAATCGTAAGATCATAAGATCATGATTGGGATCCTAACAACTATGCATGTGGTTTGTAATTTTTGCGAACAATGCCCCTTAACAAGCCAGTTTGTTGCAAATTTGTGATTTTGGCTAACGAGCGTTAAATTTCCCATTACTGGCCATGTGAAATAACTAATTTACCCTCCTCTTCTTCTCACAATTACTTTTTTTTGAATTTGCAACTATTATCCCTGCATTATCCTCCATCACCACCCTCTACCACCACACGACCAGCACCACCACCCCCCTCTACCACCACAAACATTTAACAAAAAAAATAAAGATTTACTACAACCCACATGGACATTAGTAAGAGTTAAAGAGTTTCCGACTTGAACTTGTCTACTGAGTTGATTTATTCATCTACTACTTGTAAAGGGTCAAGTCGGTAAATTCTTAAATAAGTGTAAAAACTAGAGCGGGTTGAATGGGTCAAAAGTGGTTGTAGTGTATAAGTGTATTTAAGTGCCTACCTTTTATATAAAAAAATCGGAGTTAGTATTATAATTATATAGTTAACTTAATACTCCCTCCATCCCAAATTATAAGTCCATATTAGTATTTTTGGTTGTCCCAAAATACTTGTCCACTTTTATTTTCAACCAATCAAAAGTGTCTTTAGTGGAGAAAGATGACATTTGATTGGTTAATAGAATAGTTAGTAGAAATTTTTTAAACTTTGTGCAAAGTGGAAGTGGACTTATAATTTGAGACGGAGGGAGTAGTATATAATAATATGATCAGATATAAAGTTGAAGAGGGACAAAAAAGGTCTTTGCAGCTCAACCCGACTTGGTCTGTTTGGACCCATATTAGAAATAATTTTATTTTGACTCGGACTTGTTTTGAAAGTTTGACCCATTACCCAACGCTCCCTACCCACCCATTTCCACCATCTTTTGCGACTTTTGCTCTTTAACGGGATAATCAATTGGTTTTCTTTCTTTCTTGGTGACTGAGTAGCGAGACCCAGAATCTCAAGGCAGGTATCCAAAGCAGTAGCCGCCGCCACCACCAGTAATGAAAGATGATGACAACGAGTTGGATGATGAACATGGTGAAACTTTATGTGGGTCATGTGGTGAAAGTTGCGCGTCTGATGAGTTCTGGATATGCTGCGACATTTGTGAGAGGTGGTTTCATTGTAAGTGTGTGAAGATAACTCCAGTTAGAGCCAAACACATCAAGCAGTACAAGTACCCAGCATGCAGCAACAAAAGAGCCCATATTTGATGATTTGTTTAAAGTGAAAATTACTGTAGTACCCATATTAAATACGGTGTGTCTGCACAGACCCACGTTTCTTCTCAATATCAAAACTACCCATCCATGTCTTGTATTTATCATCACTATATACACGACATGGACGTGTATGGCTAGGAATGGTCTTAGCAATTAAATTTTTAGCAATGTCGGGCACAAAATCCCATGTA
This sequence comes from Chrysanthemum makinoi, assembly GCA_910596185.1. NCBI lineage: Eukaryota > Viridiplantae > Streptophyta > Magnoliopsida > Asterales > Asteraceae > Chrysanthemum > Chrysanthemum makinoi. The sequence goes on from OU343222.1 coordinate 183,886,170, forward strand.
TACACGACATGGGTTTTTTTATTGTTTTTCACAACTACCTATGCCCATATAGTGTATACAATTACACGACATGGACTTTCTTACACGACATGGGAAAAAGTAAAACTAAATGTCGGGTATAGAGGACTAATATACATGACATGGGGTACTGTTGGAATTTATTTCTAGTCTGTGGACTTTTGAAATCTGTGGACTTTTTCAAAAGTACCTTAACTCTTATGAATTCTTTAGAATTGTTTTAAGTAAATGTTTATATTGTGTATTGTTTAATGAATTGAGGAGAGATTGTGAGGAAAATGTAGCTTTTATGATTGTTTCCTAAGTCTTAAATTATAATTACACAATGTATAACTTAAATCTATTTATTGTTATTACATGCATCATAAGAGTTTTTATTTTATTTTGTATCTTATACAAGTATTTTTTTAGTTTTTGTCTAGTTTTGGTCTTGTATCTGTACTAATCTTTTGCATGGGTAATTTACTTAAGAGAAATAATTTGGATGACTATAAACATGCATAATCTTATGACTAAACTGACGTGTCAGCATTTTATTGGTTGCAACAGAAAGACTTACTTCTTAACAGATCAATAAACTATTTTCACACAATTTAAAACTTCTCAAACTTGTAGTTTATTTTCTGAATTCTTTAAAGTAATTGCTCTATCTGAAATAACTTTAATATTCTGAGAGTAAATCTCCTATTAAAGTTTCTACTAGTCTATCATTTAGATGTACTAACCAACGATATAAGTAATTTTTAGCATGTACTTCTTCATTTAAACGCTTGTAAAACTATGGCAAAGGTTTCGTTCTATGGGCAAACATCGACACATCGTTTGTTGTGTTGTGCACATCCCGAGACGTCATGGAACTCTTTGGGTGGAGCTTGTAGACTTTATAACGATAGTTAGTCAAATGTGACATCCAGTAATCATAATCAAACAATCACTAAAAATTAAATAATAAGAAGAAATAAACGTATTAAATCAATTTTACATTGACTTTAAAAATTAGTTACACTATATCAACACATGTCTATTGATCTACAAGACTATAACTATCATATGTCATAATTAAAATTTAGCTACACTAAAACTTCATATGTCATAATCAAACATTACCATGTGATTTCCCCATGTCGTGTATTTTCATCCTCTATACCCGACATGCCCTAAACTTTTTCCCATGTCGTATATTTACTCACCATGTCGTGTAATTCTATACACTAGATGAGCTTGGGTAAGCGTGAACAACAATAAAAAACCCATGTCGTGCATACATGGGATTTTGTACCCGACATTGCTTAAAATTTAACTGCAAAGACCATTCCTAGCCATACGCGTCCATGTCGTGTATATAGTGATGATTAATACACGACATGTATGGGTAGTTTTGATATTGAGAAGAAACGTGGGTCTGTGCAGACACACCGTATTTAATATGGGTACTACAGTAATTTTCTCTTGTTTAAAATCACTTAATATATGTTTGTTTAACTGAAAAGATGGTTTGTTTTTATAAGAAAAAGAAAGTAAGAATTTTAGCAGTATGCTACAAATTAGCTAATTAAAGTTTTACAAAATGATGAGCCATCTTAAATGTTGAATAAGCAAACAAATGGTATATGAGTAAACAAATTAGATGTGACAAATTTGTAACACCCTCAATTTCATGATAGTAGCGGAATTCAAACTGGATATTACTTCAAGGTATAACAGTCATAATAATGGAAAACGAACTCTAGTTGAGTCATTTTAAAACATTTATCATTCGAATAGTTGAAATATCAGAGTTTACAAAAGAGAGGTCCCAGTAGTTTCACGATTACATATTACATCAAATAAGTTTTTTCGAATGATAATACAAAATATAGCCTTCTTAATATCCGTGATTCTCCGTGCCAGTCGCGTACCTTATGGACCTGAGATAAAACATGCTTAAAAAAGTCAACACAAAGGTTGAGTGAAATCCATAGGTTTATAGTTAAACAGTTCAACACAAGATTTCAGTGTGGGTTACGTTATTATATACCCATAATTCGAAAACAGTTAATATTGCACTAAGCTCATGACAATCAAAATGTTAACCTTGTACCAATAAAAATTGATATAATCGTTGCAATAGTGGCCCTAGTAGGTATTTTGTCATTATACCCAGTGTTCTCAAATATAGTGCTTGCCTTAACTGGGTCAACACAAACGGGATTCGTCAATCCCAATTGGTCTATTAATAATATTCGCGCTCACTCAGTAGTGATTAATGGTTCATAATATAGGGACTTAAGTATGGCAATAGTGGTACTTAGTACCAATAAAACATTCAGATAAGTATACAGTTTCAAAGTACTTGTGTTCGTATAAAATTAGCTTGTATCTCCCCCAAAGGTTTGTAAAATAATTAAATGATAAAAATTATGGCTATGAACTCACCGTAAGTAAATGATCTCAAGTGTGCAACGAAAACGATGGATATGCCGAGAAAACTTTTACTAGCAACCTAAAATATTATGTCGAGTCTTAGGTTCTAAAATAACATTTTTAATTATACTAGCATGCTTTATATAGTTATTACATTAATTAAGCTTGGGTACTTAATGTTTGTAAAGTAAAACAAGTGTTTAGATTTAGTTTTTACACTTTAAAACTAATTACGGTTTCTAATTTACAAGTTATTCGGTAATTGAGTTTTATGTCATTTTTATGTGTCTATAAGTCCGAATTGTTATTTCGGGGTCAATTAATCTATGAAAGAGTAAACGAGTACGTTTTTCCGATAGTGAGTCCTGCCACTTTGGTTTGTAAGAACAAGTGGTCAAGTAATACTAAACGTTACGTTTAAAGTTTTTTATTTATTTATTTTAGTTTTCCTGTCTTAGTTTACACGTTATTTCTAAACCGTAAACCGGGTTATGATTTGGTTCTTATGTAATCGGAAAGGTTTTTGAATGAAATTTACAGATTTTTAGGTCCCACGGTCTCTAAAGTTACTTAGCCAAAGTGAAATTACCAATTTATCCCTATATATACATGCTGATTTCAATAAGCAACTTACCATCTCACGGTTTTGGCTATTACTTGAGTCCTACAACTCCATTTTATGTACGGTATTCGGCTACGTTCAAGTTATGGTGTTAGCTACAACTTTTCTTCTTTTACCAATAGGAGGTTATATAAAAATATTATGAGCTTTACCAGTTTGAAAACTGTTACTTAGATTTTGACACTTCTCGCGAAAACATTTTTATTTAATTTATCGGGTAATGTTAATAGATGTTCTAGCCATTGAAACGACCGAAAGAAATAGATCTAACTCTTTATATTTTTAGCTAAGGTCCAAATTCCACTGATTTTTCCCAGTAATTCTGTTTATACCCCCTGTCCAGAAACTGTATTGCAAACAAGGTCCTTTCGATGTTCCTAGCGATTTAGACCAATTTACCAAATATTTACACTAAAAAATTAAAAATATAGAGGTTTCCTAACAATCCTTGTGAAGAACAAATTAAGAAACAAGGACTAGAACACTAACTTAAATCTTTTCAACAAAACCCTAGCTTCCAATAATTCAACCATTAAAACCCTTGATAACCTTGATCTAACCTTTGTAAAAACCATATTATCACAACCCTTCATCCCTTGTATAACTTTCAATTAACCAATGGATGAAGAAATAAACACTATAATCATGTAGAGAATACTAAAGCCTTTAACTTATGTGTATAACTTGAAGTTTGAAAATCAAAGTATGATGGTGACTGGTGATTGATGGTGGAAGAAAAAAAAGGAGGAAAAGGAAAGAGTTTGTATGAGTTTTTTTGGTCTTGCTTTATGTTATTGTGAGTTGGTTCAAGAGATATCTTCTAAGTGTAAGACTTTGTCACTAAGTAACTACACATGTAATCATCCTAATGCAAGATCAATCCTTACCAAGCCAATTGGCTTGGTGACTCTTATAAAACACCACCTAGGGCTAAGGTGGGATAAGTATGCATTTTTTATATTAATTTACGGAAGGTAGTTTGATCCCGGAAATTGCTATTGTTAAGTATTTAAGTCACGAAACTTAAAACCGGTAACGTAAAAATATGAAACTTGTAAAAATGTTAAAACTTATCAATATACTCTATCCAAGCATATTAAATGAGTGATAAGTTTAAGAGAGCGCGTAAACGTTGTTAAAACCTAGAAACATAGGTTTTAATTCGCGTAAACGTAAAACGTACATGGTTTACGTGAAAATGGTAAAATTCAAATTTGACATTTAAAATATGATTATAAGGAACTTAAAAGGCATAAAATGTGTAGAATGAGCCTATTCTAGTGTCGGTTTGTGTTAAATGTACGTTAAGTCTAAAACCGGAAGTGTTAAATCTCGTTTGGTGACACTGTTTCTTGATCAAAGTAACGTAAACTGTAAAAATAATCTGACATGCCTAAAACTAACTTTATATCATGAAAATAATATAAAACGTTTAGAATTGTGTAGAGTGACTATTTCTCACGTTTGGTTCAAGTTTAATGCACGCATGCGAGTGAGCTTATCCGGCTACTCGTAAAACTAAATGTATTTAAAATAAAAATATTTAAATGACGTAATAAATCAAATAATGCCATCATAAATTGAGTGTGGTTACAAAATTGATCTCTACATTTAATTTTTAAATGTGAAGCATGTATTTTTGACAAAAATGGTGGTAGAGGAGGGTGGTGGTGCAGGTCGTGTGGTGGGATAGAGGAAAGATGTGACAACACGTATTTTCAGGTCATTCCTCAAAACAATTCACGTTTCACAATTTCATCATTTATCGTAAACTAGGTTTACGTGTTCCAAATTCGCGTAACCTTAATGGTTTAGCGGCGAATTCATGATCATATCATCACGAACATTTCATATAGACTAAGTTTAGTCTACATTTCATTAGCATCATTTTCATCATGTTAGTTCATTCATGACTTTGCATTTCACATTAAACGCGTAAATTTCATATTAAATAAACGCTATCGCGTAAGTTATTATTTTGAACATTTAACCCGATACTTCCAAAAATTATCCCGATATATTTTTATACTTATATTAAGTTTATAAAAATTATATTATTAGCTTACCCGGTGTTTTAGATTTATTTCGTATATAAATTGTTATATTTATATAATTACGACGTTTTTCTTAAATTCGACACGATTATTATTATTTCACTCAAATTTTGCAAGAAATGTATTTTTATAATTTTTATGACCTCAATATATTTTTATATTGACCCGTGAAAATTTATTTTTATCCAACGCTACCCTAAATATTCAAAAGTGACTACAACTTATCATTTAAATTTACAAATATCTTACAAAATCTTACACTTATTCAAAGTTAAAAAAAAAAAAAAAAAAAACTAGCTAACCCCCACACCCCACCCATCAACTCCCCTAAAATATGGATCTTGTCTTGCATATATTATACAAAAAAATACTTTTCACTTATTACTTTCATTTCAAACCAAACTAGATCAAATAATTCCATCTTTTTCTCTCAATATATACGGCAGCCAAGGGACCAAGGAAGAAGCTTTCCAAGTTTTCAAGTCATTTAATTAAACACTAGTATCATTTGTTGCAAGGTTTTGTAATATAAACCTCAAGTGATTAGGAAAACCTTTTGTCCATTAACCTCATCATATCACTAGTCATTTTCAAGATTCACGCTACATTTCGGTGTACTCACTTTTGCCATCGCATCATTGTCCAAGTGAGTTTTCATAGCCCCATTTTCAATTGTTTGGAACTATTTTGGGGGAGATACATGCTTAACTATTTTTCACAAGTACTTAGAGTTTTTAAGGATAACTTCTATCATGATCACCATTGTTTCTAAATCAAATGTTGTACTATATCAATTGTTCTTGTTTTGCGTTATAGTTCTACGTCAGATAAGCGTTCTAAATCGTTGACTACTGATACCTCGTCGAATAAAGTACTATGTCAGTTGACTACTGATACATTGAGTTAGGTGCTATTGATTATGTGCTACGCTTCTACGTCAGATAATGTTCTAAATCAGTTGACTACTGATACATTGAGTCTAGTCCTATTGATTAAGTGTTATTGTTCTAATCGAAGTTAGGTACTATTGTGAATTCATTTGACATCATGTGTTGCACATAAACTATATACATTTTTAAGTGGTTGTTGAACACACAAAGTTGCAAGTTTTGTATGGGCGAACTTGAACTGAGTGGATTTACAATGCCTTTGATGCATAAACGATTTTGAAAGGCTTTACATTTCAACACAAACTCTATGAACTCACTCAACCATTGTGTTGACATTTTAGCATGTTTTATCTCAGGTATCTAAGGCATTCACTTCATGGCATGCATGTGGACATATCATAGAGTCGCGGTGACGACGCGTCTCACATGGGTTTTATACACTTTAAAAACATCGTTTGACTTGTACTAAACTTACTTTCCGCACATAGTAACTTTCATTTGGGACCTATACTTTGTAACTCTGATTATTTTATTAAATCAAACGATGTATTTTCCAAACGACACTTTAGGTCGCTCAATATAACTGTGATTGTGATGCTATGACAGTCAACCGTGAATTCCATTCCTACGCAAAACGTAATTTGGGGTGTGACAATTGGCATCGAGCGGTTATAGAGAACTAAGTTGCATCATTGACCCTAGACTATAACTACATCATCATAGCATCTCATCATTTCATCATAAGTGCATACTCATTGTACATGCGGGTTTATGACTTAATACCAAACATCATATGAGTCGATTAGTCCAAGCATTGCATAGTTACTCCTAAATTATACATAGCCTGATCACCTATGTCTAATTCGCAGAATCATGCAATGAAGCGGAGTAAGGATATGTGTAAGTTATTCTATGACCGAGCCAAATTTTCAAAAGACTCATACTCAAACCGATTTTGCCTAATCTCATGACAGTTCTTGTTTGATGAGTTGTGAGATTAAGTAAAAATCGGTTACTAAAAAGTCTTTTGAGGGTTTTGCTCGAGAATGGGAAAGCTTGCCTCATCAAACCTAAACCGAGAGACCAACACGAATGAATTCGTGGACTCCCCTTTGGATGGGCGAATGTGACAACTCGTATTTCGGTCATTCCTCAAAACAATTCACGTTTCACAATTTCATCATTTATCGTAAACTAGGTTTACGTGTTCCAAATTCCCGTAACCTTAATGGTTTAGCGGCGAATTCATGATCATATCATCACGAACATTTCATATAGACTAAGTTTAGTCTACATTTCATTAGCATCATTTTCATCATGTTAGTTCATTCATGACTTTGCATTTCACATTAAACGCGTAAAATTTCATATTAAATAAACGCTATCGCTGTAGTTATTATTTTGAACAATTGATCCGATACTTCCAAAAATTATCCCGATATATTTTTATACTTATATTAAGTTTATAAAATTATATTAGCTTGCATGTGTTTTAGATTTATTTCGTATATAAATTGTTATATTTATATAATTACTTTTTCAAACACGATTATTATTATTTCACTCAAATTTTGCAAGAAATGCATTTTTATAATTTTTATGACCTCAATATATTTTATATTGACCCGTGAAAATTTATTTTTATCCAACGCTACCCTAAATATTCAAAAGTGACTACAACTTATCATTTAAATTTACAAATATCTTACAAAATCTTACACTTATTCAAAGTTAAAAAAAAAACAAAAAAAAAAAAAATTAACCCCCACACCCCCACCCATCAACTCCCCTAAAATATGGATCTTGTCTTGCATATATTATACAAAAAAATACTTTTCACTTATTACTTTCATTTCAAACCAAACTAGATCAAATAATTCCATCTTTTTTCTCTCAATATATACGCACCAAGGGACCAAGGAAGAAGCTTTCCAAGTTTTCAAGTCATTTAATTAAACACTAGTATCATTTGTTGCAAGGTTTTGTAATATAAACCTCAAGTGATTAGGAAAACCTTTTGTCCATTAACCTCATCATATCACTAGTCATTTTCAAGATTCACGCTACATTTCGGTGTACTCACTTTTGCCATCGCATCATTGTCCAAGTGAGTTTTCATAGCCCCATTTTCAATTGTTTGGAACTATTTTGGGGGAGATACATGCTTAACTATTTTTCACAAGTACTTAGAGTTTTTAAGGATAACTTCTATCATGATCACCATTGTTTCTAAATCAAATGTTGTACTATATCAATTGTTCTTGTTTGCGTGCTATAGTTCTACGTCGTATAACGTTCTAAATCAGTTGACTACTGATACATCGTCGAATAAAGTACTATGTCGTTGACTACATACATTGAGTTAGGTGCTATTGATTATGTGCTACGCTTCTACGTCAGATAATGTTCTAAATCAGTTGACTACTGATACATTGAGTCTAGTCCTATTGATTAAGTGTTATTGTTCTACGTCGAGTTAGGTACTATTGTGAATTCATTTGACATCATGTGTTGCACATAAACTATATACATTTTGGCAGTATTGGGAACACACAAAGGCAAGTTTTGTATGCGGAACTTGAACTGAGTGGATTTTCAATACCTTTGCTGCATAAACGATTTTGAAAGGCTTTACATTTCAACACAAACTCTATGAACTCACTCAACCATTGTGTTGACATTTTTAGCATGTTTTATCTCAGGTATCTAAGGCATTCACTTCATGGCATGCATGTGGACATATCATAGAGTCGCGGTGACGACGCTGCCTCACATGGGTTTTATACACTTTAAAAACATCGTTTGACTTGTACTAAACTTACTTTCCGCACATAGTAACTTTCATTTGGGACCTATACTTTGTAACTCTGATTATTTTATTAAATCAAACGGTGTATTTTCCAAACGACACTTTAGGTCGTTCAATATAACTGTGATTGTGATGCTATGACAGTCAATCCCCAGGAATTCCATTCCGCTGCAAAACAGGTAATTTGGGGGTGTGACAAAAGAAGAGGGATAATAATTGTAAATTCAAAAATCGTAATTGTTGGAAGAAGACGAGGGTAAATTAGTCATTTCACATGGCCACTGATAAGGATTTAATACGTACGCTTTTACGGGGTCATTTAAGCCCTAAATTGACCACTTTTATATCCGTTACTGCTTAATTTCGTTCCTTTTCACTTTTTAGGTCTCTTGGAAGCAAAATGCTGGAATGAAGCATATTTGGACGAAAAGGAGCAAATACATGAAGAAAATGGCAAAGTAAAGATCGAAGCCACTCAAAGCTGATCAACAGTACCTAACGGCGTCCCAAACAAAGGGTGACGCCGTCCCTCTATGATGACTTGATCAAAACATCCCCAGACGGCTCAGTGAAAATTTTGTTCACATAACATAACGGCGTCACGCCTTAAAGAAGAAGGGCGTCACTCACAGTTTTCAACTTAGACGGCCCAGATCAAGAATCAAGATGACGTCCCAACTGAAGACCGACGACGTCACAACTCTAAGGTGACGTCGTCCCATCGATGACTTGGCCCAGACGAAACCCTAATGACGGCGAGCTGACGCCGTCACATTTGTAAATCTATATATAGAATTCGATTTTTTTGCATTTAGGGAGGTAGACTTTTGGAGAAAAATTCCCTAAATTGTTTGTAGTCCGATTTGGACAGTATCTTAGGGTCCCATACCCTATTTTACACATCGAGATAAGTCTTTTAATCCAAAGTATCATTATGTCTATCCCTTATTCGATTGATTGTGTGTATGCTTGCTTGTTTACCATGTCTAGCTAAATTTCTTGTGTGTTTGCTTAGATCTATGAAACCTAGTTATTGATTGTTGTTAGGTTGTTTCTTATCTGTTGAAATAAACAGACCTTGATAGATCTTGAGCTCGTGGATCGTTATATATGCCTATGTAATCACAAGCACAATAAAAGACAATCTCTACTACTTATATTTATCAGCGGAATATAAACACAAGTAACAAATAACTAAGAACTTCGTGATCCTCTATGGATCTTTATATTAACTAAAACTAAATTTTTCAATCGTCCTTTCATTCATTCTCATGTGTTCCTTTTATAGATAAGGAACCCTAAACAAAATCGCTAAACCGTTTCCCAAGAAACGTATAAACTTAAACTAAATAAGATATACACAATCACTTCCTAATAAAGCTCATGTATATCCAAACTAAATATACTAAACACGGAATAAACACTTCCTTAAACAAACTAATAACTATTACTCTTTAGTAGATTATGTCTTCAGCAGAATCCACTCTTCTTCAGCAGAAACACTTCGGCATTAAGTTCAGCATAATCCATACTTCACATAATTCCCAACATTATCTTAATTGTAAATTGGCTTAGGAGTGCAACTAGGCATCATTCGTTGTATTTATTGCTTGAGTATGCTTTATGAGGATATGGTCTATGGATGAAATAGCCAAGGCTTTCCGATTCTGTAGGTTGTATAAGAGAGATAACCTCAAAGAAATAGGGACTACGCATACCCTACGACCTTAGGAATACAATGCGTTAAGATAAGGTGTGACAATTCAACCGACCAATAAAAGATAACTAGGGAGTAATAGTATCTAGGTAAACACATTTTTAATCATCATACGAGCACACATCAAATAGACATAGCTACCCGTAGTAATTAGATAAACTAGATAATTAGATTAGTAGAGTAATCGGTAGAAGTACCACCCCCCAAGCAATTGCCCCGAGATATTTACCTTAGATTTATAAAAAACATAAAAAGATAACACAAAGAATCATCCTCAACCCCCACCTTCTCGTCATACATTTCTTACTAGCATTTTTATTCCCCTAGAGAACGATATCAACCTCCGACGCTTACCCAATACTACACTACAACGATTAGGTTCACTGCCTAGGTGGTTGAAAAACTTGCTCGAAGAAAAGGAAGTTCCTTTGACCCCGAACGCGCTTCGTACGCGCATCAAGTTTTCGGCGCCGCTGCCGGGGAATAAAATAACTAGATTTCTATCTCGTTTAGGTTCCCTTACTTAATTCCTATCAAGTAAGATTTTTTCTCATTTTCATTAGCTTCTTTGTATTCTATCCCCCTTCTTCGTAACTTTGTTCATAGCCCCATCACTTTTCATCATGGAAGGTGATAACCCACCACCAAATCAACCACTTCCCATCGACTCACCACCAATTGACCTGCCAAGAGGCCGTACTCTTTGTGAATACTCTAGACCAAGCCACCAAGGCTATAGGAACACCATTGAGCTCCGCGATCAAGCTCAATCTACGGACCTGCGATCCGACACCATCCGGTTGGTGCAAAACGGATGTGCATTCCATGGACTTCTTTTCGAAGATCCTAATCAGCATCTCAAGGACTTCCTTAAAATTGTTGACTCCATCGACCTTGATGCTACCACACGGGAGACCACGCGCTTGCGTCTCTTCCAATTCTCTCTACGGAACCAAGCTAGTAATTGGCTTGGCGACTTCTGCCGAATCCATCTCAAGTTGGGATGATCTCACCACTCGCTCTTCTAATTTTTCCCACCAGGGAGAACTACCAAACTAAGGAATGACATCTTGATGTTCCAACAACGTCAAGGCGAAACTCTCTACGAGGCATGGACTCGATTCAAGGACTTACTCCATAAAGTCCCTCATCACGGCATCGATCTTTGGCTTCAAGTCCAAATCTTTTACGATCATGTCAACTTCTCAACTAGGCAAACCATCGACCAAGCGGCCGGTGGCAAACTTAGTGAACTCACCGCTGAAGAATCGTGGTACAATAGAGGACCTTGCCCTTTATGACAACGAATGTTGGAATGACCCCCGTGAGTTGCCCAAAACCGTCAAGGCAATCTCCTTGCCTCCCATTGACTCACAACCTTCCAATCGTAGGATAACTTGAAGATCAAGTCAAATTCCTAATGAGCTCCTACGGGAATCCTAAGTCTTCACGTCAAGTGAACAAGGTCTTTTCCTTTTGTGAGATATGTAGTGGTCCCCATGACACTCGTACTTGCACGAGACTCCCCGAATAAGCTTCCGTGGACTACGCATCCTCGCGTACCAATGGAATGGGAGGGAGATTCCCCACAACACCCGGACCTAGGACTTTAAACGATGCCCGAGAAGCATGGAGGGGTAAACCCGACTATAATTGGGGACAAACCAAAGAATTCACCTCTAACGATTCCCCATGGTCCCACTCTCACAACCCTAGTCAACAAAACATAGAAGGGATGATGCAACACCTAGTTACATCCCAAGAAGCTTAAATAGCCAAGATTTCGGACCACTTTAACCAACAACAAGCCAAGATGGATAGGAAGATATATAACCTTTTGAAAGCCATAACCAATAGTGAGTGGAAGACCACCGAAAAGGTTAATGCCATCTCGACTCATTCTCCCAAAGCCCCTGGTATTAAGATTAAGGACCCAAGCAAGTACTTCGAAACTAGGGATTCATCTTCATCCAAGCATGTTCAATTCGTCAATACCATCACCCTAGTAAAACCAAATAGGAATAATGACGAAGAGAACAATGAGACAATACTTGAGGTTAGTGAGAATCCTAAGGATGAATCGACCAACGAAGTAGACGAAGTAGGTGATGAATACTTCAATAAGTTTCCTACGGAAGAGGAACTCTTAACATACCATGTTGCATAGGACATATTTTCATGGAAAAGGCCTACATTGATCGTAAATCCCCAATAAGCATCATGACTAACACATACTATAATTGGGTGATGAAGAAACCTATCCCAAATAGGCAAGACCCCGATGATCCTAGAGTTAGTTGTAATTTCCTTGGTAGAGTTAAAGGATTGCCCGTCTATGTGGGTAGCTTCACGTACCTTTACGGATTTCGTGATTCTGGAGGATATTAGTTGTTAGGATTTAGTAAATCTAGGTATTAAAGTGTCGGTCACCTCAAGTATTTGTAATCGTTAGAAAGCTCGTAGTCGTAGTTATTTAATGTCATGTAGTATTTAGTTAAGTAATACCGTGGAGGACGGACGGGTCTTTACCCACTGTATGCCTGATCCACGCCGCTCGTGCGTTTATTGTAAGACTATAAATACCTCCCAAGGTAGAGAGTTGGAGCTCATAATAAGATTTTTCTTTCTCTCACTAAAGTTCCCAAACCTCTAACTTCTCTCTTTTAAAACTCATCTTATACGCCTACTTTATTTAGTGATTTGATGTGTATGTGAAATCCATCATGTTACAAATGGTATCAAGAGCCATGGTTAGATCATCTCATTCATATCCTTGGATTTCTAGTGGTTTTTAGATGGTTTTTGAGTTTGAAAAAGTGTAGTGGTTTTTGCATCATTTGGTTCATTTCTAGTGTTAAAGTTTGAATTTTGGGTGTACTTTTGTGTTTAGGATCATTGTATATGCTTGGGTTTTGATTTGGTAAGCTTGAATCACTGTGGTTGAGCTTGTTTTGGATTGAAAAGTGTGTTTTAAAGTTTTTCTTGGTAGCGACTTGGCTCTCGGAGTGAATTTCATCCTAGCTTGCTTGTCAAAGGTAGTGCGAAGTTGTAGTGCATTTTGGTAGCGACTTGGTCCTAGCGACTTGTCTTTTGAGACAAGCCGACAAACAGTACACTTATTGGATTCTCCACTACGGGTAGCGACTTGGTAAGGTAGCGACTTGCTTTCAATTTTGATAACGACTTGTTCTTTAAGTTTCTTAGCGATTTGGTGTTAGCGATTTGGACCTTAGCGAGTTGCTATTTAGCGAATTGACGTCTTAGCGACTTGGTGCATAGCGACTTGCTGTCAAAATTCGTAGCGATTTGGAACTTAGCGACCTGTCTTCTTATTACTTAGCAACGTGGTTCTTAGCGACTTGGTTGAATTATTTGTAATACGTTTTCTTGATTCAAGAAAATCCGTGAAAGAATCTATTTCCCAGTTTAATCATAGAGTTTTAAAATCCCATGTAATCTGTTAACATGTCTACCAACGTACCTACAATCATCTCCACTGTTGCTGAGGATGTTCAAGCAGCTGGTTCATATACTCGTCCACCTATGCTTGACAGAACTGACTACGACTCTTGGGCTCAACGAATTAGATTGTACTGTCTTGGAAAGGAAAATGGGGCCAACATTCTCAAATCGATTGATGAAGGATTGGAAATCAAGTTCAAGAAAAGCAGTATGAACAGGGAAGATGTGGAGTTGGTAGAGGTTATGCTGCAAATCATAATTGGGGAAGGATTGGAAATCAAGGACAAACAAAGCCAATCAAGTGTTACAACTGTGGTGGTGAGGGACATATTGCAAGGAACTGCACATCGCCAAAACGCCCTCAGAATGCAGAGTACTTCAGGGATAAGATGTTGCTTGTGCAAGCTCAGATAATGGTGCGCTTTGGATGAGAGGAGTTGTTGTTTCTGCTGAGGGAAATGCCAAGACATATGATGATGTGGATGAGCGACCAACTCAAGAGATAGGCCATAATCATCAGAATTCCTTTCAAGTCGCTGATTGTGATGCATACGACTCTGACATTGATGATGAACTCATCGCACAAACCATTATCATGGCTAGCATTTCTCCAATGGTCCCTCCTAAAGTCTCTTCATCACCACAAGCTGGTCCATCCAAAGACAAAATCATTTCGGAGGTACTAAAACTATAATGATGAAGTTGATGAGCAAAAGATACATGACGAAGTACAATCAATCGTAATTATTGAGTCGATATTGAAAATATAGGTAATATCAATGTTGTCTCATATGATCAATATGTGAAACAAAGTGAAAGTGAGATTGTACTAAGTGATGTATCTTATGCAACAATGATGACTATGTTGATGAATACACCGCATGTGCCCTTGATAATTTTGTTATCTCTGAACTCAATGCCTATAAAGAACGTGTTGCTATTTATGAACAACGAGCTAAGTTTGAATTAACCACCCGTGAGCAGGAGATGGATGACCAAATGCATACAATTATTAGAAAAAGTAATTTTAGAGAAGAAGTGTTAAAACAAGAGTTAAAATCCTTACAAGAAAAGCTTTAAAAACTGTTAAGCAAAAACAAGAGCTTCAAGATAATGTTAAAGTACTTAAACAAGAATTTCATGCTAAGGAATCAAAACTTTTGAATGATTTTTCCAATCTAAAAACTTTGAAGGACAAGCTTGAAAATAAGTTAAAATACAAAGGAATACCATTCACTTCTCACATGATCACTAAACATAGAGTTCTAAGCGATAAGCTTAGTGTTCCCATTATAGATAAACCCACCGGAGAATGTAGAAGGCAAGGCGGCTCAAAATGTAAACTATGATGGCAATGAGATTCTCAAACCTAGACAGACACCTAGTTGCATTGAGTGCACTGAGGAAGATAGAAAATTAGATGATGCATCTAGGGAGAAAATGGATAAGAAGTTTAATGATCCTGAGTGCAAAAAGAATAACATAATAGTCAAACCCCATGATTACAAAAAGGAAAATTGGATTTCCTTAAACAAATTTAAGCCTAAAACTTTGTTAACACCTGAACAAGTTTTCTGGAAAAAGGACTTAGATAAGCAAAAAGCTGAAAATCTTGTAGAAACAAACCCTCACCCTCCCCTTAGGAAAATGCCTGCAGCGACTGTGTATCCTCCAAATACACCAATGCATTTAGTTCCTACAACTATTGCCACTAAGAGCAAGACCTTAATCAGTTAATATGTTATTTTTCAACTATTTTTCGATTTTGAGAAAACTTGTAAGAAAAGGATCACACCCACTGGGATAACTGAAGGGGAAAGGGGTTTTGGGCAAACAAAAGAATGCTATTTAACTGAGGTCATGCCTGATTCGTTGAGGTTTAGGGGTGTGTGTGTATGGATAAAACCACAATATCGATATCAAAAATAACCACAAGGAATGATTTACAATCCCTTTAGGAAAAAGGATAATGAATCAAAACCCGTGAGTGATAGTGATACGGATTAGGAAATCCGAGTCGTTTCCCAACGAGGTGTGAATGGGCAACGTCGTTTAAGGTTCGTTTTTAAAATGCTCGATGTTTTGGATTTTTGATTATATTAAAACTACGGGGAATGGAAAAACAATTAAGGGAAATTACACTACGGGGAATCCTAAATACGCGAATAAAACTAAAACGTATTAAATGAAACGTAATAAAATGCAACTACGTCTATTCTAAGTCCTAAAAATGATCTAAAACTACTTTCTAACTAAAAATGATATTAAAAAATTAACTAAGAATTAAAACTAATTTTTATGATTTTTCTGGAATTTATTTGAATTAAAAACTAATTAAAACTAATTTAAATGCTAAAAATTACAAATTAAACTAGGAAAAATCTGGAAAAATTATTTTTTTGCTTTTTATAATTTTCTTACTCTAGGAAAATTGAAAAATTATTTTTTGAAACCTTTTCTGAATTAATTGAATTAAATGCTATTTAAAAAGTCCTAAAAAGAGATTTAAATCAAGAAAAATAGTAACCAGTGACTAAAAATTACGAAAAATTCAGGAAAAGTCTAAAATATTATTCTAAATCTATGAAAAATATCAAAACCTAAGCTTATGTGTGAGATTAACAAGCTGTAGTGCAAACTGATTATGAATAAACTATGCAAGATAAGCTAAAAGCTTCCTAAGAGCACCAAATTAACACAGCAGCTTATTTATGCTAAAAATACCTAAAAGCAACTAATTCCAACTACACATAACCTCTAATAAGCAATCAACCAAGATATGAGCTAATTAACCATTAATATCCAAACAGGCCTTATCCCCTATCTTGCAGCTAATGTACTGGCTTAACAAAAGAGCTTTTGTGAAAACTGAAATTGTGACCCTCAAGAAGACCAACCAAACAACAAGTGGACCAAGTTTAAGACCCTAATTATCAAAAGTGAGCACTGTGCATAAGCTGCAAGATGCCTGTTTCACACTCAGTGAATGCTGAGTGTGAACAGGGCATATGGGAGCTTATTGGACAGCTGATTAAGTGCTTAAGACAGTTTCCAAAAATTTGATAAAAATCAGTTTTATAAACTTGAGCAATTGAACTAGAAAAACCCAAAATCTCACTTAATTTGAACCAATAATGAATCAATGAAAATTCCACAAACTTTTGTAAAAACTGTGTTTTCCAACTTTGACTTTTATGACAGATTTAGAACTTTGACCAAATTGAACTTTGAGCTGAATTTAATGACTGAAAATGATATATTAAGCTAAAATAAGCCTGTAATAAGCTACTACACTATAATCTAAGCCTAAATAAAACTTATGGTCCTTAAGCTTTAATCTAATGTACTGATAAGAGCAAGTATAAAGTGATTTTGACTATAGTGCGATGCAGATGCAAACTAAGGTTTATAATGAGTAAACTAATTCTAAACAAGCCTAAAGCAATAACTCTAATCCAAATTACTAACCTCTAATGCTGTGAACAGATTAAAACCAAGCACTAGCTTTTGTAACTGAAATGTAGATTTAACTAACAAACTACTTAACTAGTGCAAACCAATGCTCAATCTAACTGTAACTAGCCTAAGTGAAGCATAATGCACTGATTTAAACAAGTACTTAACACAGGATCAACAAGAATTAGATATTACAGATTTGAGCTTAAAATGACATGAAGTGGATTAAAAACTTACAGCAAACCAGCTTATATGCACCAAACACCTTTATCCTAATCTATTTCAACCCAATTCAGCTTCTGAATCAACCCAAATCCATAGCTATCTCAGCAACACAGATTAATTCACCATTGATTCTGAACCTTTGGCTTTTATTGACCAAGATTGTTTTGAGAGTAAAATCTGAGTATATGACTCAACAAGCAATCAATAAGCTACTGAGAAGCTTTTAAGAGCTTATGAAAACAATTGTAATAATTGAAATCAAACTGAAGACAGATTAACTATATTTATTATATTTTTGAGAGATTTTTTATTTTTTTATTTTTTTATTTTTATTTTTCAGTTAACATGAAACAAAAACTGAAAATATCATTTGATTAAGCTGAAACAGAGATTAATTTGAACTAAACAAGCTTCTAAATAAACTAAAACAGATTTAATGATGAAATTTGGAAACCAAATGAAAACTAAAATTCATTAATTAAAAAGGAATTACAATAACTGAATAAGAAAATACAATATTTGAAGGAAATTAAGCTTAACTAATGCTAAAACTACTCAGATATTACATACATGAGCTTGTGATACAAAGGGGTATATATAGCAGTCGAATGAGCTCTTGGAAGGGTCTAGAATTCTACAATCTATGCTTTCTCATAGCTCTTATCAACCCTTGGATTCGTTTCTAGTATCATCCAATCATTGTTAACCCTTGGATCATGTGCAAATTCTGCGTCGACCAATGAGAGGAGAGGAGTGACACACGGATTGCCAAGCTGACATTCCGTGTGTCAGTCATGTGTAATTCATGCGTCAGTAAAAGTACAAGATTGCCCTTAATTTTAGTAATTGTGCCATTTGGGGTCGGGGGTAAATTAGGGTTCATCATCTGGGTTTTTGGATTTGGGGGGAAATATTTAGGCGCGTTTGTTTTTTTAGTATATTTTGGTTTTGTTAACCGGGTTTTGGTGGGTTGACCGGGTTAATGGGGAATACGGGTTGGGTTATTAAACCGGTTTGGGTGTTGGACCGTGGGTTTGGATTTGGTTTTTGGACCTTTTGTGTTGGGCTTGGATTTAGGATATACTTTGGACCCAAAAATGTGTTTCAAGGACTATTAGGGTACATGCTGAAAATCCAGGGACCAATCTTGTAAATCTGAAAATTTGATCAAGGACTAACTTTGCCAATCTTTAAATAATCCAAGGGCTGAATTTGTAAATTCTAAAACTTGAGGGTATATTCTGCCAGTAACTGAAAGTTCAGGGACTATTTCTGACAATTCTTCAAACTTGATTATATCTTTCAAATATCATCCTCTGAGCATAAAAATCTTCACAGATGCTTAATTCTGACCTTCCGGCTCAGCTTTAGCTCTCTTAATCTCTCGTGCTCGGGTTTTCGTCTGATTTGGCTTCTTTTTGTGTGTTTTGTCATATCCGTACCTGCATATGCAAAAACTCAAGAAACCAATAGATATTAGCAATAAACGGCTCTTTCTTGGTTATTTTGGGTCTGATTTGATAAAGAAATGGTATGTGTTTAAGCACATATCAAAATACCCCAGACGAGACCATTGTCGTGTCCCCACGCAATGCAATCAACTCACGCTTCTAAAACCAAGGATTTCAATCTCTTTCTACTAAACCTATGAAGAAGTAGCAAAGATTCCTCAAAAGAGATTAAGAACCCTTAATTCTAAAAACGCCCCGTTTACCTTTTTATTCACATATAGATATTACGATTAAGCACATTCTGGTTATGAGTGACGGTTTGTTGAACTTTGATGTCGATCAATAACTCCAACATTTTTCAATCAACACGTTAGGATCACGGAGTAGGAAACACAACACAGCGTGAAATGACCATATGGATAGAATACATCGTCCCTAATTTTTCATAAGTCCCCAAACTAAGCGTAAAATCGAAATCATTGTTAAATATGACTCTAGATGCTAACACTACCCATGGAAGTTACTTGTGTAATTACCTTTTGCTCCCATTTTCCTATTTTCCTCTAGATTTTTTATTTTTTTTGTGAGAATTGAATTTCTTAAATTTCTCGTTTTGATAATTCTTATTCCGATAAAGATATAAAGATAAGTCGCTAATTAGTTATCCATCTTCCCTCGAAAACCATTGCACACAAGAATGAGGTCCACATCAAGGTCCTAATTTAACATGATTTAGAGAGATATCTCCCGGATTCAAAGTTTGGCTTAACACTTAATTTAGCACATTTGCATTTTTGCAATTTAGGCCCTTGGTCTTTTCAACCACTAACTCAACGGGATTACCGTTTTATCAGAAGTCTTATTATGACTTTGGATTTTCCTCAACCTTTTTAGAAGTCCATGACAACGGGGGTACCGTCAGACATAGAAAACTTTTATGGCTTTGGATTTTTCAACTTTAATACATTTGGGCTTTATTTCATGTTAATTTTTGTGCCAAACTCCGAATCCTATGGCTTTTATAACAATAGAAACAATAGCAGCAAACTATCAGGAATCAGTTTTCTATTACACCACAACACTGACAGTACCTTGATGTGTACCCAACTCTCATGGGCAAAGATTCTCTAAAGAAGATAAAGAACTAACTATCGTCAAAAACTCAACATCTCTAATTATTTATTAGACATATATGGGGTGAGACAATTTTGTGGGAACAAGAAGGCATAAGTACCTTCGATGGCTCTAAAGAGAACCAACTACTCCACGCTTAGCATCTAAACTCATAAGTAACTCTATCATTTCACGATCTCCGCAAATTTAAAATCCCAAATAATGAGATCCGCGGATGCTTAGCCGATAATTAGATTATCTATGGTTAAGGGAACAAGCTAGGGCTCAACACGCCCGGTCAAGTCAGAATTCTATTCCTACTCTCACCAGCGGAAAGTCAACAAGGTGTCAAAACATATATTAACTTAGCTAATGCTTCGAAAAATAATCTCAAGTCTCGCATTTTTAAAGTAACTTATAAGAAACTAGCAAATTCTTGTTTAAGCTTCGCATATTTAAAATCACTCAGGGAGACTTGCAAATTCTTGGCCTTGTGAGCTATAATCGCATTTTATAGCCTCTTGTCTAAGCAATTAGCAAGGCTATTTCAAGAAAAACGCATATTTAAAGTAACTTCTAAGAGACTCGCAAGAACTTTTCGATCATAAAACTAGCAAAAGCTTACAAAAAATTTAAAATTTTGCTCATTTTTGCATAATTTTTTCATTTTCAAAGGAAAAACGGGGTTGCGAGAGTACACGACAAAAATAAGCAAGTGCGGTCAAATCAAATCGAAGATTACCCTACCCCAGACTAAAACGAAACATTGTCCTCAATGTTTAAAGGCAAGGGTGATAACGAAAATCTAAAAGCCATTTATTAAGTATGCTAAAAGATAAACGTTAGTCGATAAGATTTAGGATATCGGATTTCCATCAGCATCGATCATGAAACTCGAGTAGAGAAAAGACCAACTTCGAGCACGAGAGTCTTCATATCGGGAAAATCCTGGACAACACATCACAAACAACCAAACACGAGAAATCGAAGAGGCTAACCCCTTCACGTCACTTATTAGAAAATAGAAAGAAGATAGAGATAAGCATGGGGTGCCTCCCACGAAGCGCTACTATTTTTGGTCACCGAGTCGCTAGCCTGACTCGTCCCCGAATTCATTTATCCTTGGGGAAGAAAATGGTATAGATACCCGGGTCAAAAACGGTGTCCTCATTCCCGAAAGAATGAGACTGGGTGAGTTGGGAGGGAAAGAAAATGTCGGGCTCAAGCACATAAGAAATAACTCCTCCCAAACTCACATAAGGTATATGAAAGAACGATCCATCATCCGGTGGTTTTGCGGGTGGACGAAGGGATGAAGGATCGATAAGAGAATACTCCAAAGAAGAACGGAGTCCATGGTACAGAGAGGTGTATTTCAAAGACTCAAACATGAAGGCATCCAAGAGAGGATCCTTATCTCGAATGACATTTTTAGCATAAAACTCATCAACGCGTATCTCGGGGTTGAAAATCTTGTCTTCGGAGAGGAAGGAAATCAAAGTATTATCCACGTGAAAAACCTCATGAGAAATGGGATCACTCTCGGATAAAAAATAATATTGGACCTCAGGATCAACAAGTTCATCTGTCGAAATCTTCACTTCCTTATCTTTCCTCGGAAAAAACGGATCATCGTATTCTTCTTCATCCTCAGAAAAAATCGAGTCGGTAAGAGCAAGTTCATCGGTGAACTCCTCGCTTTCTTCGTCAAAGAGTTGATTTTCAAAAATTTGAGTATATTCAGAATCGAATTCAAACAAGGGATTCGTGAATGTCGTTTTGAAAGATTCTGGATCGAAAGATGTCTCAAAAGAAGGTTCCATGATTTCAGAATAAGGAATGGGATTGCCACTCAAAGGAATGTTTATTTTATTAGAAAACGGAGATGGGACAAGTGGTGTGCTCTTAGAGCTAGCATTTTCCACCACTACCGTTGTAGACTCCTTTTCTTGTTTCTTTTTCCGTTCAGCTTGTATTGTCGACATACTCTTAATCGTAAATCTTGAAAGATCAATTCGAGACGTTTTAGGCTCAACTTTCATCACATCATTCGGATCATCCGGAGGGGGGTAAGAAGACGGCTCATTATATAACAACTTTTCAAGTAAAAGAATGTCCCCCTCCGGGTCAAAAGTAACATTATTATTAATCTCAACGGGACCTGAATCATCATTAAGAAAAGCCTCGATCTCTTCCCAAATGGGGTCACTTTCCGTAGTGAGAGACGGGAAAGAGTCGGTCATTATCGGTTTAAACGGTAAAATGGGATCCCCACTTTCTTGAGAAAAATCAATCACACCGATGCTATGAATCGAATGATCATCAGGTGGAGGTTTTGACGTTTTTTCGGCATAAAACACTATTTTTTCATTTCCTTTTTTGATCGTTAACGTTCCTTGGTAATGATCCACAAGGACTTTCGCGGTTCTCAAGAATGGTCTTCCTAAAATGAGAGGGACTCGGGCGTCAACCTCTATATCAACAACGGCGAAATCCACGGGAAAATGGAATTTATCCACTCGTACCATAACATCATTGACTACACCAACCGTGTGAGCAATTGTTCGATTAGCTAATTCAATAGTCATACGAGTCGGTATAAGATTCTTTAATCCAAGCTCATGATATATCGCAAGAGGCATGAGACTTATGCTTGCACCTGAATCGGTTAGGGCATTACATTCCTCAATATCATTCAAAAAGCAAGGAAGGAGAAATTTCCCAAGATCACTAAGCTTCTCGGGAGCTTGGTTCGAGGAAGAATTAGACGGTGTAGGCTCAAGTGAAATCTTTGAAATTTGTTCCAATTTCTCTTCATAAATCTTTTCAGCAGTTTTGATCATATCAGTCGTAAGTTTGAACTTTGTTCCGGAAACAACTTTCATTTTGTCGAACCGTGATTGAATCGATTTGCACGGTGAAAGGTTAGAAATTGGCATTTTGACAGAGATAGAAGGAACTTGGGCAACCAGAGGTTGGACGTATTTGGCTTTTCCATTATCAAGAGGAATTACCGGGTCCTTTGTCACCTCGGTCTCTCGTGCTACACTCATCACCGGAGAGGAAGTAGTCATCGAGGGCCCATCATCTCGAATGGTAACGGATTTCATTTCTCCCTTCGGGTTTGGAATAGTGTTACTTGGGAGAGAACCGGAACCCGAGGGTTGACTCATTTGGCACAAAACAGCATTCAACATATTCTCAAGTTTATTCTGCGAAGCATCCATCTTGTTCTTCTGAAGTCGAATTTCATTCTTAAACTCATTGCTTTGTCTAGTTAATGAAGATTGAAACTCATTTCTCAAGCTTGAAATCTGGGTTTTCATGGTTTGGATGGTAGAATTATTGTGCTGAACGTAATTCGAGAATTCATTAGAAGGCAAAAGCGGAGCTTGATAGCTTGAAGCTTGATATCCTTGATTGTAATTGACCCCTTGATTCGGGTATTGATTTGGTGGGGCTTTGAATTGGTTTTGAACATTTGGTCCACGAACTTGATTTTGATTAAAACGAGTTTGATTGTTCGATTGAGAAAATCCTGGAGGTCCCATTTGATTACTAACACGAGGATTCGTTTCAACTTGAGGACGGTATTGGTTACCTCCGGTTACGACATTAGCTTCAAAAGGATTTCCATCAGTGGAGGTACAATTGTAGTAAGCATGCGGGCCACCACAAGTAGTACAAGTCGATTCCACCGCTTTGACTTGAGCGGGTGGAGAAGAATTAATCTTAGCCGTCTTAATCTTAACCAAAGCCTGGATCATATCCGTAAGCTTATCAATCTTAGCATCGGTGCTAGACGTATTTTCGTAAGACGAGGACGATGGTGTAACACTCACGCGGGCAGCAACCGATTTGCTACGTGAGGTACGAACTTTAGATTTGTTCTCAATAATCAACAAGGCATCTCTCGTTGATCGGGTCAACAAATTACCACCGCGGCGGCATTGAGAGAGTCTTGATCAGTCTCATTCAAACCGTTATAGAACGTATCAAGTTGGTGTAACTCAGAAAAACCATGATGGGGACATTGCCTAAGCAAATCTTTGAATCGATCCCATGCCTCACTAAATGATTCATCAAATCTTTGTGTGAATTTTGTTATTTCATTTTTAAGCTTGTTGTTTTAGACGGTGGGAAGAATTCGTTTACGAATTTTGACACTAAATTCCTCCCTGTGGTTATCGATCGAGGAGTAGTTTTCGAGCCAAATCCGGGCGCCCCCTCAAGTGAAAACGAAGAGTAGTAGCTTTGATAGCCTCTTCCGGAATGTTACGGTATTTGATCGTAGACGTGAGCTTGTTAAACCGTCGGATATGAGAGTGAGGATCGTCCCTCTCAAATCCGTAAAATTGGCTCGACGAAACCAAATTTATCAATCCGTGTTTAAGCTCAAAGTTATCGGCAACGATTGCCGGGACGACGATGGCTTCTCCATAACCCTCGGTGGGTGCTTGTAGTTGCTCTAGCATAGATCGGTTGTCCTCCGCCATTTCGACGATGGGCGGAGTTGGATTAGTTCGAATCTCGGGTTCGACTAATTGAGCACGTCTATTTCGCCTTCTCATAATTGTAGCGGCTTCACGTATCGGTCTGTAGTTATTAGAACGAGTGCGCATGCACTTTCAAAAACTAAGGCAATTAAAACGAACGGTATTCGAAAACAACAATGAACTTGACCAATAATCCCAAGTGAATAAATCACTTCTATAAGACAAACGCACAAGCGAGCGGAGAAGCTTTTTTAGGTCAGCGCGAAGCTTATTAAAAACCCGCCTCTTTTCAGCCGCAATTTAATGTCAGGCCGTCCTTATACCCACCACACAGTTTGTTTATCCAATAGAAATAAATCGACTCACAAGCGACACAAAGGCAAGTTTTTGATCTTTGGTTCGGGAACTTACTAATGATAACACCTCCGTTGAGAATGTTATATAATTGATGTATTCTATTTTAGCTCAAAAACAAAAGAGAAAATCTTTTTTAATATGATATATATATATATATATAAGAAAAAGGAAAATATTTTTTATTATTTTTTTTTATAAAAACAATAACTTCACGAAGGAAGGATCTCGAGTCACTAATCGTCAAACCTTTAACGATATTGTCGCGACACAACCTCCCCGGCAGCGGCGCCAAAATTTGAATCGTTGAGGTTTAGGGGTGTGTGTGTATGGATAAAAATACAATATCGATATCAAAAATAACCACAAGGAATGATTTAAAATCCCTTTAGGAAAAAGGATAATGAATCAAAACCCATGAGTGATAGTGATACGGATTAGGAAATCCGAGTCGTTTCCCAACGAGGTGTGAATGGGCAACGTCGTTTAAGGTTCGTTTTTAAAATGCTCGATGTTTTGGATTTTTGATTATATTAAAACTACGGGGAATGGAAAAACAATTAAGGGAAATTACACTACGGGGAATCCTAAATACGCGAATAAAACTAAAACGTATTAAATGAAACGTAATAAAATGCAACTACGTCTATTCTAAGTCCTAAAAATGATCTAAAATTACTTTCTAACTAAAAATGATATTAAAAAATTAACCAAGAATTAAAACTAATTTTTATGATTTTTCTGGAATTTATTTGAATTAAAAACTAATTAAAACTAATTTAAATGCTAAAAATTACAAATTAAACTAGGAAAAATTTGAAAAATATTTTTGCTTTTATAATTTTCTTAATCTAGGAAAATTGAAAAATTATTTTTTGGAACCTTTTCTGAATTAATTGAATTAAATGCTATTTAAAAAGTCCTAAAAAGAGATTTAAATCAAGAAAAATAGTAACCAGTGACTAAAAATTATGAAAAATTCAGGAAAAGTCTAAAATATTATTCTAAATTTATGAAAAATATCAAAACCTAAGCTTATGTGTGAGATTAACAAGCTGTAGTGCAAACTGATTATGAATAAACTATGCAAGATAAGCTAAAAGCTTCCTAAGAGCACCAAATTAACACAGCAGCTTATTTATGCTAAAAATACCTAAAAGCAACTAATTCCAACTACACATAACCTCTAATAAGCAATCAACCAAGATATGAGCTAATTAACCATTAATATCCAAACAGGCCTTATCCCCTATCTTGCAGCTAATGTACTGGCTTAACAAAAGAGCTTTTGTGAAAACTGAAATTGTGACCTTCAAGAAGACCAACCAAACAACAAGTGGACCAAGTTTAAGACCCTAATTATCAAAAGTGAGAAATGTGCATAAGCTGCAAGATGCATGTTTCACACTCATGAATGCTGAGTGTGAACAGGGCATATGGGAGCTTATGGACAGCTGATTAGTGCTTAAGACAGTTTCCAAAAATTTGATAAAATCAGTTTTATAACTTGAGCAATTGAACTAGAAAAACCCAAAATCTCACTTAATTTGAACCAACAATGAATCAATGAAAATTCCACAAACTTTTGTAAAAACTGTGTTTTCCAACTTTGACTTTTATGATAGATTTAGAACTTTGACCAAATTGAACTTTGAGCTGAATTTAATGATGAAAAGATATATTAAGCTAAAATAAGCCTGTAATAAGCTACTACACTATAATCTAAGCCTAAATAAAACTTATGGTCCTTAAGCTTTAATCTAATGTACTGATAAGAGCAAGTATAAAGTGATTTTGACTATAGTGAGATGCAGATGCAAACTAAGGTTTATAATGAGTAAACTAATTCTAAACAAGCCTAAAGCAATAACTCTAATCCAAATTACTAACCTCTAATGCTGTGAACAGATTAAAACCAAGCACTAGCTTTTGTAACTGAAATGTAGATTTAACTAACAAACTACTTAACTAGTGCAAACCAATGCAATCTAACGTAACTAGCCTAAGTGAAGCATAATGCACTGATTTAAACAAGTACTTAACACAGGATCAACAAGAATTAGATATTACAGATTTGAGCTTAAAATGACATGAAGTGGATTAAAAACTTACAGCAAACCGCTTATATGCACAAACACCTTTATCCTAATCTATTTCAACCCAATTCAGCTTCTGAATCAACCCAAATCCATAGCTATCTCAGCAACACAGATTAATTCACCATTGATTCTGAACCTTTGACTTTTATTGACCAAGATTGTTTTGAGAGTAAAATCTGAGTATATGACTCAACAAGCAATCAATAAGCTACTGAGAAGCTTTTAAGAGCTTATGAAAACAATTGTAATAATTGAAATCAAACTGAAGACAGATTAACTATATTTATTATATTTTTGAGAGATTTTTATTTTTTATTTTTTATTTTTATTTTTCAGTTAACATGAAACAAAAACTGGAAATATCATTTGATTAAGCTGAAACAGAGATTAATTTGAACTAAACAAGCTTCTAAATAAACTAAAACAGATTTAATGATGAAATTTGGAAACCAAATGAAAACTAAAATTCATTAATTAAAAAGGAATTACAAGAACTGAATAAGAAAATAGAATATTTGAAGGAAATTAAGCTTAACTAATGCTAAAACTACTCAGATATTACATACATGAGCTTGTGATACAAAGGGCTATATATAGCAGTCGAAT
This sequence comes from Chrysanthemum makinoi, assembly GCA_910596185.1. Lineage (NCBI taxonomy): Eukaryota > Viridiplantae > Streptophyta > Magnoliopsida > Asterales > Asteraceae > Chrysanthemum > Chrysanthemum makinoi. The sequence continues at coordinate 183,913,945 of OU343222.1, forward strand.
GAGCTCTTGGAAGGGTCTAGAATTCTACAATCTGTGCTTTCTCATAGCTCTTATCAACCCTTGGATTCGTTTCTAGCATCATCCAATCATTGTTAACCCTTGGATCATGTGCAAATTCTGCGTCGACCAATGAGAGGAGAGGAGTGACACACGGATTGCCAAGCTGGCATTCCGTGTGTCAGTCATGTGTCATTCATGCGTCAGTAAAAGTACAAGATTGCCCTTAATTTTAGTAATTGTGCCATTTGGGGTCGGGGGTAAATTAGGGTTCATCATCTGGGTTTTTGGATTTGGGGGGAAATATTTAGGCGCGTTTGTTTTTTTAGTATATTTTGGTTTTGTTACAGGGTTTTGGTGGGGTTGACGGGTTAATGGGGAATACGGGTTGGGTTATTAAACCGGTTTGGGTGTTGGACCGTGGGTTTGGATTTGGTTTTGGACCTTTTGTGTTGGGCTTGGATTTAGGATATACTTTGGACCCAAAAATGTGTTTCAAGGACTATTAGGGTACATGCTGAAAATCCAGGGACCAATCTTGTAAATCTGAAAATTTGATCAAGGACTAACTTTGCCAATCTCCAAATAATCCAAGGGCTGAATTTGTAAATTCTAAAACTTGAGGGTATATTTGCCAATAATGAAAGTTCAGGGACTGTTTCTGACAATTCTTCAAACTTGATTATATCTTTCAAATATCATCCTCTGAGCATAAAAATCTTCACAGATGCTTAATTCTGACCTTCCGGCTCAGCTTTAGCTCTCTTAATCTCTCGTGCTCGGGTTTTCGTCTGATTTGGCTTCTTTTTGTGTGTTTTGTCATATCCGTACCTGCATATGCAAAAACTCAAGAAACCAATAGATATTAGCAATAAACGGCTCTTTCTTGGTTATTTTGGGTCTGATTTGATAAAGAAATGGTATGTGTTTAAGCACATATCAATGCCTTTCTTTAAACAACTAAAAGATCAATTTGAGAGTCTTAAAAAGGGGATGGATTCAGTTATTAAAGGAATGGAAAAGGAATTTGATGCAATGATAGTTGAGGTTAGTGACTATGAGCGAGCATTAAAATATAATGAGATTGAGGGGAAGAACTTGCATACATTGAATGAGACTCTTATTTCTGAATGTATTACTCAAGATGTGTTTTACACTGCTACGAATTGTTCCATTAATTCTTCTCAATTTCATGAATTATCTATTGCTCTGAAAGTCTCCCATGATCGTGTCATTGAGCTTGAAAAGATTAATTCGAAACTTAATGAGAAAAATGATCAGGATGATCACGATAATTTGGTAAAGCATCTTTCTAAACTAGAAGTTGAACATTTTGATTTACAACTAAAATATCAACATCTTAAAGAAAATGTCAAAACTTCAAATATCAAGACATCCTCAGATGTTCCAGTGTTTGATGCAGTTTTTCAGATAAACAAACGTGACGAACAGATTCGAGCTCATTGTAACACGATCAGAAGTTAAAAGCCCAAATTTTCAATTAAATGGTGAAAAGAACAATGTGACTGGTTCTCATATGCCTCCTTCTTTAGATTCTCAGTACTCTCAAAATTTCCATCTTCAAAACTTGGTTAATGTTTTGCAAAAAGAAAATGAGAGTTTTCTAGAAGAAAATGAAAAGGTTAAGCAACACTTTAAAGAGTTATATGATTCAATGAAAGTCACTCGTGACAAAAACAACGAAAAAATAACTTCTTTACAAAAAGAAATTGAGAATCTGAGGAGTCAGGAAAATGGAAAACTGCCACTTGTCTTTAATGAGAATGTTGCATCAAAGTCACCTACAGACTGCAAATATACTGTGATTGTTAAATACATTCCTCCTCATCTTAGAAATAATGAAAGTGCATTTCATGACTATTTTGCTTACCTTAAGGATAGTCTAGAATGTCTCCGTGAGATTGTGGAAGAGGATTTCATTAATAAACCCCTTGATAGAGAAATTAGGTTTGCATGCATTCAGGCCAAACGATTTCAGGAGCTGCTAGAATGTTTAATTGCAACATGCCCTAAATCCTTAGGTGCGAAAGGTAAAGTTGTGATGCCTTGTTCTATGCCTAATGCCAAGCATACAAACCATTCTATGCCCAGTTTTAAGAAAGTGAACACCAATGTGCCTTCTAGTAGTACAGACCCTTGCACATCTAGTTCAGGAATGCAAAAAGTAGATCAACCAACTAATGTTCCCATAATTCCCTCTACAGGAGTAATTAGTGACATTAAAGAAAGCGGGTCAAAGCCTCCAGGCAATACCAAGCAAGATAGCACCTCGCAAGCAAAGAATGTGCATTGGAAGAGAGTAGAAGACCAACCTAGGAACTTTAAGTTTGAGTTGAATAAAACGATTCGTGTTGATTCTAGTATTAGCCATAGGCGTACTGTAATTAATTCGAATTCTGATACTATTTGCAAACCATGTAATGATGTCTGTTTGAATTCTGTTGCTAATCATGAATATGGTGTGAATGCTTTGTCTAATGCTGTCAAATGCCCAGTTAAAATTGCTAATGCTAAAAATCATGCTAAGAAGGCTAAAAGGCAAAGACGAAAGAAAGTTAGAAAATAGTGGAAACCCACAGGAAGAACATTTAGTAAGATAGGTTATCAATGGATACCTTTTGGCCATAAGGATAATCATTTTGCCCTCAATTGGCTAAGACAATGCCCACTAGAAAATGGATGCCTACTGGTAGAACTATTCCTTTAAGAAGTGAACATACTTTGAATAGGTCAAATACAGACACCAGAACTGCATCTATTCCTAATGATTCCATTGCTTCTATTTCTGATATGAGTGTTTCTATTTCTGATGTGGGTGTTCCAATCACTGTTACTAACCAAGTGGAACCCATTATTGCATGGGGTTCCCAATTATCCAGTTATCCATTCTTGTCTGTGTTCAACTGCAGATCGTTCAAATCGTTCTGTGGTACCTGAACTCAGACTGTTCCAAGCATATGACTGGTGACCGGTCGCGGCTCATGAACTTCGTGAGCAAATTCATCGGGACAGTTAGATTAGGGAACGATCATTTCAGTGCAATTATGGGTTATGGAGATTATGTTGTCGGTGATAGTGTTATCTCCAGGGTATATTATACGGAAGGTCTTGGTCATAACCTATTCTCTGTTGGTCAATTCTGTGATTCTGATCTAGAAGTAGCCTTCAGAAAACATACTTGTTTCGTTAGAGAACTTGATGGTAAAGAACTTCTCAGAGGAACTCGTGGTTCAAACCTATACACCATTTCTATCGATGACATGATGAAGTCTTCTCCAATCTGCTTGCTGTCAAAGGCTTCTAAAACAAAGTCTTGGTAATGGCATCGTCGTCTCAATCACTTGAACTTCGGCACCATTAATAACCTTTCCAGAAAGGATCTTGTCAGAGGCTTACCCAGATTAAAATATGAAAAAGATCATCTTTGTTCAGCTTGCCAATTGGGTAAAAGCACGAAATATGCCCACAAACCAAAACCCACAAATTCAGTAATGGAAGTTCTTCATACCCTTCATATGGATCTGTGCGGACCAATGAGAGTGCAAACGATAAATGGGAAGAAATACATTCTAGTAGTTGTTGATGACTACTCTCGATTTACTTGGGTAAAGTTTTTGAGGACAAATGATGAAACTCCAAATGTCATCATCAAACTAATCAAACACCTTCAGGTTCTACTCAACAATACAGTCAGAATTGTTCGAACAGATAATGGCACAGAGTTTGTTAACAAAGACTTAATTCAGTTTTATGAAAGTGTTGGAATCAGTCATCAAAGAAGTGTTCCACGAACTCCTCAACAGAACGGTGTAGTTGAAAGACGAAATCGAACTCTTGTGGAAGCCGCAAGAACAATGCTAATTTATTCAAAGGTTCCAATGTTTCTATGGGCTGAAGCCATTGCCACTGCTTGCTACACCCAAAATCGTTCCCTTATACACACCTCTCATGGAAAAACTCCATATGAACTTGTTCATAAACGAAACCTGATCTCTCCTACCTTCGTGTGTTTGGTGCTTTGTGTTATCCAACGAATGACGGTCAAGACTTAGGTAAATTAAGAGCAAAGGCAGATATTGGAGTTTTTGTTGGTTATGCACCAAACAAGAAGGGTTACCGAATCTACAACAAGAGAACCCGAAATATCATGGAAACAATTCACGTTACGTTCGATGTGCTGACCGGTCAAATGGCTCCAGGACAAACCAGTTCGGGACCCGCAACTCAATTTTCATCAAGTAGTTCTATCAGTTCTACTCGTATTTCTAATCCCTCTCCAGCAACTCCTTATGTACCTCCATCAGAAGATGATTTAAAGAAATTGTTTGATCCAATGTTTGATGAACACTATGAACCAAATGCTGATGAAATGTCAATTCCATCAACAGAGGCTGCTCCTATCCCTGTGAATGAAGTCAACCTTCAGCTCAATATACATTAAGTCAAGAATCGCATGCTGCTGATCACTCTGTCTCATCAACAAATCATCAATCATCGAATGTACATCATGGAATTGTTTCTGGCATCAATGATGAAGTTAATCCCTTTGCTACTCCTGAAGATGCTCCATTTGAAAACATATTTGCTCCTGAATCATCATCAGAACCATCTTCATCAGGAGATATCGACTCTGCTACCTCAGTCCCTCAACAACAGCCACATGAACACCTCAGGAAATGGACACATGATCATCCATTGGATAACATCATTGGAAACCCCTCTCGTCCAGTATCCACACGGAAACAACTTGCAACCGATGCCTTATGGTGCTTCTTCAACTCCGTACTCTCTAAGGTCGAACCAAAAGACATTAAAACCACCATGAATGAAGACAGCTGGTTCAATGCCATGCAAGAAGAAATTCATGAGTTTGATCGACTTGATGTATGGGAATTAGTACCTGCTCCAGATTGTGCTATGATCATTGCTCTAAAATGGATCTTCAAAGTGAAACTTGATGAGCATGGTGATGTCTTAAAGAACAAGGCTCGATTGGTTGCAAAAGGATACCGTCAAGAGGAGGGTATTGACTTTGAAGAATCATTTGCTCCTGTTGCTCGTATCGAGGCAATCAGAATCTTCTTGGCTAATGCTGCAAGTAAGAACATGGTAGTTTATCAGATGGATGTAAAGACGGCATTTCTTAACGGAGATCTTAAAGAAGTCGTCTACGTCAGCCAACCTGAAGGCTTTGTGAATCCAGAGCGTCCTACTCACGTTTATCGTTTGAAGAAGGCTCTTTACGGTTTAAAGCAAGCTCCAAGGGCATGGTATGACACGCTATCAAAGTTTCTTCTGTCCACTGGATTCAGCAAAGGAGCAGTTGATCCGACATTGTTCACCAGAAAGTCAGGCAAACATTTAATTCACGTTCAAATTTATGTTGATGATATTATCTTTGCCTCGACTGACCCCAATGAATGTGATCGTTTTTCAAATGAAATGGGTTCTAAATTTCAAAATTCAATGATGGGACAAATGTCATTTTTCTTGGGATTACAAATTTCATAAAGTCCCGGAGGCATTTTTATAAATCAATCTAAATATGCAAATGAGATTTTAAAGAAATTTGGATTTGTTTCTTGTGACACCGTTGACACTCTCATGATTGAACGTACCAAGCTGGATGAGGACCACTCAGCGATCATGGTAGATCAAACGAAATATCGTAGTATGATTGGATCCCTGATGTACCTCACAGCTAGTAGACCAGACATATTGTTCGTTGTATGCATGTGTGCCAGATATCAGGCTAAGCCTACTAAAAAGCATCTTGAAGCGGTTAAACGGGTCTTTCGGTATCTCCAAGGAACCATCAATATGGGACTATGGTACCCGAAGGACACCGGTATGTCACTAACAGCCTATGCAGATGTTGATCATGCAGGATGTCAACATACACGCCGAAGTACGTCAGGAGGTGCTCATTTTTTGGGTGATAAGCTTGTGAGTTGGTCTTCAAAGAAGCAAATGAGTACTTCTATTTCCTCTACAGAGGCTGAATACATAGCCATGTCATCTTGTTGTGCTCAAATCCTTTGGATGAGATCCCAATTATCTGACTATGGCTTTGAATTCAACAAAATCCCTCTGTACTGTGATAATAAAAGTGCTATTGCTCTCTCATGCAACAACGTTCAACATTCAAGAGCAAAGCACATCGATATTCGACATCATTTCATCCGGGAGCAAGTGGAAAATGGTGTGGTGGAACTCTATTTTGTGAAGTCAGAATACCAGTTAGCAGACATCTTCACCAAAGCTCTTCTAAGAGAACGTCTTCAGGAGGAAGACGAGGAGTAAAGGTATTTCTTCATCCATCTTTTTGTATATATTTATTCAAAAAGCAAAATACAAAAATTATAAAACCAACAAAAAGCAAATAGAAAAATATAAAACTTTCAAAAATCCATAAAAATTTGAAAAACTCGAGAAAAAAAATATTGTCTTTTTGTCATGTTTTTTTACCTCGATTCGATAATATCTACGGTCTTTGTGCATTCATTCAAAGAATGACACGGGACTTTAGATGTTGTTCGAATGTTTTAAAATATATATATATATATATATATATATATATATATATATATATATATATATATATATATATATATATATATATAAATATATTTGGGAGAAAGTAAAACAATGGTTTATTGTTATTTCAGACAGTAACCCGCTTTTCAAAGAAAGAACAGAGCCATGCTTTATCTCATGTTTCAAACCTAATGCTCTGATTCTAAAAACAAATGTTTGTCATTAACAAGACAAATGTTTAATTTCAAATATTTTTCCTTCTAATGATTCCTCTGAAAAATATTTGCAACCTTATGAAAACTCAATTGTTTTGAAAACACTTCGGACTCTATGTTTGAAAATCAAAAGAACTTATCAAGTGTCAAAATCTCAATCCATCAATCAACAACTTTCGTCATTGATTGAGGGGGAGAATTATTTTTCAATTAAATCAAAAAGTGTTCTTTTCAAACAATTAGCACTTAAATGAGCAATGTCTACTCTAAATGTTTTACAATATTTTACACAATTGGTTCAAGACCTTGGTTATTATTATGTTTTCAAAAGATAATTATGCATGTTTAATCAATGGAGTTTAAAGTCTCAAAATCCGATCCTTATCAGTTAAAACGTTTTCATAATCAAGTCACAATTTTCCTTAAAAGCTTTCAATATCAATTTAAATCTACAGAGATCACAAATCTCAAATGATTTGATAATTGTGATCGGGGAGAAGTTGTGATTTATATTGGATTTATACTGATAATTCGGTAAATGGTTTTATAAGGATGTACAAGCTCTCCTTCCCACATGTGCCAAACGATTTCAAATTTTCATGCACATGTTGAGGGGGAGCATCTATCTTAAACCACAAACGTGATCAATTTGTTTCAATGTGCAGTCTTTTCCTAATATGTGCAAAACATTTTCAAATATCTATGCACATATTAAGGGGGAGCAACTATTTTGAAAACACATTCTTAGATGCAAGCCAACCCCTCAAAGATGAAAATTATTTCTATTACAAAATGATGCTTGATGCAAATGTTGAGTAGGAGCTCGTGTTCTAAAAATTTCAAAAACAATTCAGGTACAAAATGCTTTGATAATACATCACGAGTATCTTGATTGATTTTCAAATGGTTTTCAATTGGTTCCAATGGCAGATGAACAATACCAAAAACACCGACTAACTTTACTTTAAGTATGGTGATATAAGGATGATAAGGTTAGGTATGTGTTCCCATGATCCGCCAGAACCGGAAGGATCTACCCAGGGACAATCAACTATATAGTATAGAAGTCCTTAGGTATGATGAAAAAAGGAGAAAAGTGAGATATGGGAAGAGTGCGGACTGAGACTGAGCTAGTACTGGAATAAACCCAAAAAGGTTCTAGTTATGAAGTCTCGGTAAGCACTGAAGGGGTTGAAGAATGAAAAAGAATTGAATGATAAAAGGGTGAAAACAAATAGCCCTCCAATTATTCAACCTTAGGGCAGATACCGGGTTCAATTCATATACTACTGGAGGTTACCAAGGTAACATCGGTATTGAAGACAAGACGTCATGGACCCAGTGACGCACTGCACTTCAACTTTCCAAACCACTCAAGTTCCTCTTAAAAGGACTTGTTTCACTCTCACGGGGAACCTACATAATCTATCGACTTTCTCTTAGAGATTGTCGATATTGAAGAAGGAGACCCTCTCCCTAGTCTCCGGCATAGGAACCAAATATGCACAATTGAGTCTAGAGCCACGAGATCATCAATAAATCTCATTAAGACACTTTCAATGAAGACTCTCTGTTTCACACAATGTGGAAAGAGATATTATATCTTATGAGTCCTACGCATTATCCTTGTGGTATTGCCAGAACATCTGAGTGATATGCATACATATTCACAATGAAGATGGAAAGCCTTCTGGAGCCAACATCAAACAAGCTCCTGGTGGGTGGCATGTGAGATCTATCCAATAGATCAACCATGTGACAACTGAATAGAAACAATGGGGCGATTCAATCTTTTGAATCAATCCTAGTTCAGGTTATGGATTGACGGATACCTTTGAAAAAACCGGTCGTTGTGCTTAAAAACTCTTTTCTCTAGCACATCGACTGTGTACAAATATTTAAAAATAAAAGGTGTTTATGATTGATAATTGATTTTCATTAAAACCTTCGTTGTATTGCAAAAACAATTTCTATTGAGCGATACACGATTGTTTTTCAAATCTCTTTTTATCAATCAGTGAATCTCAATTCGCTGGTTCACTCACTCCGTGTTGTCTTCTTTGAGACGTTCCGGTTTGAGAACGGCTAGAACAGCTGCGAAACCCTGTCAAGGAGATTCTTCGGAATTCTACCTGATCACAGGCAGTACTTGTACTGATCAACGGGGAACCGTGGGCCGTGTACCTCAATTCAACGAAAGTGTTCAAAGACACCTTCGTTCGCTTTATTACTAACTGTTTTGTGCAGGTACACCCTGAAATTTGCAGCTGATCAGAATGAAGAAGTCAATCCATGGCCGCATGCTCACACAACACATTCATATCTAAAGAAATCATGATTAGTGCATCAATGACTCTGATATTTTCACTCCATGCTTCTGCTACGCTGTTGCCAATATCATGAATCAACGAAAGCTTCCGCTATTCTGATGAAAATACATCATGATCCATAATGTGAGCATGTCGGTCCAAAAGTCACAACATCACATAATACCAACACCACATAGGATGAGACAAAGATTTATGTTTGCTGATGATCTCAAAGCTGGCTCAATACTCAGTATCACGTGGATCAGTTAAAAACCTCCACTCAGATTATCCAAACATGCAAAAATGAAGAATCAAAGACTACGAGCTATAGAACAAAGAACATGAACAAGAATCCAAGAACAATCTCAATGTAATATATGTTTGTATTCTATGTAATTTGAGGCGACCTCCCTTAGGGGGAGATTGTTAGGATTTAGTAAATCCATGTATTAAAGTGTCGATCACCTCAAGTATTTGTAATCGTTAGAAAGCTCGTAGTCGTAGTTATTTAATGTCATGTAGTATTTAGTTAAGTAATACCGTGGAGGACGGACGGGTCTTTACCCACTGTATGCCTGATCCACAGCCCGTCAGGTGGCGTTTTATTGTAAGACTATAAATACTCTCTACCTCCCAAGGTAGAGAGTTGGAGCTCATAATAAGATTTTTCTTTCTCTCACTAAAGTTCCCAAACCTCTAACTTTCTTTCTCTAAAACTCATCTTATATGCCTACTTTATTTAGTGATTTGATGTGTATGTGAAATCCAATATGTTACATTAGTACGGCCATGATCCTAGCTTGTCCCATGTAGTTCTAGGAAAGCCATTCATAGACAACACCGGGATGACCTATGATCCGTCATTAGGAATAGTTAGATTCAAGGATGAGACTGATGACAAAGCTTACCAAATTCCATTTAAGATTGAGAAATTTTCATCACTATCCAATGATGAAAAGGAACTTAAGCTATCGGTCAACTACAAGAATGAGGAGTATAAGAAGAGAGGAGTAGACTATGTGATGAATAAGATATTTGGGTTCTATAAGGATTGTTTGAAATTAGGACCGGGATATACAAAAAATTGGGGGGAAGATGATTTCTTAGTAAGATGCACGATAGGACATAACTATACCATGCAAAACCCCAATAGAGATCGTCATGAGGAAGATGATGACGGTCAGGAAGTAACGTAGGAGCACGACTTCGAGTCTAGCTACAAGACTCATAAATAAAGAAAAGCGCTTCGTGGGAGGCAACCCATGCTTAATTGTTTGCTTGTTGTGTGTCTTATATCTTTTTCATTGTTGTTTATTCTCATGTTAAACTTTTTGAAAATTCTTTCTTTTGTTTTTAACCTCGTCTCAATTACATATAAAGGTATTTTACAAAAAGATAAGTGTAGGGAAGATCACATACGTTTTTGAAGAACATGAACATGAGAATTGCAATTAGTGAAATTGATATACATATGTGTGTTTGTTATAGTCAAATGCTTGTATCGAGTCATAATGGATGTTTTGCAGGAATTTTTCTAGGTTTTAAAGATGTAATTTTTCTAGAATTTTTCCAGAAAAACGCCGCAGACCAGTTTCTGTCAGGACAACCTGGCGGCATCAGGATTAAAGCCTGACGACGTCAGGCTATGCAGAAACAGTTTATCATTTTTTTTTGTTTTCTGTGCTACTTATAAATTTTTGGAAATTCCCAGGTCTTAATTTTCCAGAAAAACTGCAAACATCCATTCAACAAGTATTATATCTTACTTGCTTTCTAGTGTAACTGTGTCATATATAGTTTTACCGCCGATTTTACGCGAAGGTTTCATCTGTTTTCTTATAAGTGTGCAGGTTATATTTGGCAAGAAGAAGAAACACTAATTGGATGGAGCTTATCACTCATACATTCTTCTTGAAAAAAAAATTTAACCGCAACTTCACACGGATCCTACCAAGCTAATCAGGGGAGTACTAGTTTCTTTTCCTTACTTACCTTCATTTATCATAACTTTGATACTTTCGAGGAACATTGGGGACAATGTTCAGTTTAAGTGTAGGGAGGGAGAATAAAACAAGAACTTAGAAACTATTCACTCACTTGATTATTTGTTTTGTCCTTAGTAAATTGTGTAATAAACTAGGAGAAATATTCGTTAGGGCAATTTTAGCACCAAATTAAAAAAAAATTATGACATGTACGAGCTAAACTTTAGTCTTAATAAAGCATCTCATGGATAGGAGTTATATGACTAGCACAAAAACCGTTTACCACTCAAATTCCACCCCAAAATGTGAGGTTCGCCCCTAGATCTTTAGGAATAAAGCATTCACCTTTAATGCTTAGATCCTTTTCAAAATGTATGCTTTATGAGGATATGGTCTATGGATGGAATAGCCAAGGCTTGCCGATTCCGTAGGTTGTATAAGAGAGATAACCTCAAAGAACTAGGGACTACGCATACCCTACATCCTTAGGAATACAACGCGTTAAGATAAGGTGTGACAATTCAACCGACCAATAAAAGATAACTATGGAGTAATAGTATCTAGGTAAACACATTTTTAATCATCATACGAGCACACATAAAATAGACATAACTACCCGTAGTAATTAGATAAACTAGATAGTTAGATTAGTAAAGTAATCGGTAGAAGTACCACCCCCAACCAATTGCCCCAAGATATTTACCTTAACTTTATAAAAAACATAAAAAGATAAAAAAAAGAATCATCCTCAACCCCCGCTTTCTCGTCATACATTTCTTACTAGTATTCCTATTCCCCTTGAGAACGATATCAACCCCCGAGGCTTACCCAATACTACACTACAACGATTAGGTTCACTGCCTAGGTGGTTGAAAAACTTGCTCGAAGAAAAGGAAGTTCCTTTGACCCTGGACGCGCTTCGTACGCGCATCAACCACTTATGGGGAAATTTAACGCTTGTTAGACAAAATCGCAAATTTGCAACAAACTGGCTTGTTCATGGGCATTGCACGCAAAAAGTGCAAACCACATATATGCAACTCGCGCATTTCTTTTTCAAGAGCTTTTTTCGAAAAAAATAGCAAATTTTAAGGACATTTTTTGCAATTTACCCTTTATAATATGATAAAATTATTAAAAAATTAAAAAAAATAAAATTAAAAGAGCATTACAATCATTTGAAAAGGTACCGATAACCTTTGACTTTAAAGTATTTTAGGAGTGTATATTGTACTAACATAACACAAAATACAACACTACAAGCAATATTTACACATGTACAGCCTGAAGAATCAATTTATAATTCTTTCTTGCATTTGATTATATGGGAAGAATAATGCATATGAACAAGTTATTGTGTAATCAGTTTACGTCATATATATTCCTAGCTATACATATGATACTACATCATGAACACAAAGTATAATTAATATGTAAGCATGCACCTTCACATTTTTTATGACCATAGTAATGTATACCAATCTTTTACTGTTAGTAAAATTTAATTCATGTAATTTATGAGCAAAGCAGTTTTCCACTTCTCATAAAGGAGTCGAATGAAAACAAGTCTAGATTCGAAGGTATTGTATTTGATTCTTATCTCGTACTTATATAAACTATTTGTTTGCTAATTCAACTCTTTCTATAATCAAAAGTGAAAACAATACTCCTCCTAAACTTTGTAATGGGGTTGGTTATTGGTACACCCTTAAAAGTGAAACCATTACTCCTCCTAAACTTTTTTTATTTTTTTTATTTTCTTATTTTATTTATACTATAGAACTGTAAAATAAAATAAAAATTGTGAAATAAAAAAAAATAATCATAAAGATATAAAGTTTGATAAGTCAAAAGTAGTAAAATATGAAAAATACAGGGCATAAACTTGTCTTCTCTTATTAATAAAGTGGGCAAACTGTTGAAAAAAATGCGAAATAGAAACTACAAAGTTTTGCAAGTCAAAAATCAAAAATGCAAAAACTATGGAAAAAGATATAGAAGACTATTTTTTTTGTTTCGTGTCAATAAAGTAGGTATTAAGGGGAGTATTAGTGGTATTTTGATGTTAGGACTTAGGAGAGTACCAATAGTGCCACAAAATAATACATTCATAAAATTTATAAGAGCACTATGAGTGGTAATACCAAAATCTCCGCTATGTCAGAGCCACATTATTTCAACACAAAATAACATAACACTAAAAAATTATCATTTATTATAACACAAAATAACACCACCTTTTATGACCTACCATTTAAAAAATTAACCCTTTAACAATTTAATTTATTAAATAACCTAATATTTAAATATACATATTACAAATACCTAAAAAAATAACATAAATTTATAAAACACGTGAAAATATTAAATAAAAAAAATTACATTATTTTTTTTTAATCAAACTAATTAAAAAATAAAAATGCTATTTAATTTTAATATAAAAAGAAAAAGAAAAAAACAACCTACAAAAGCCATAGGGACTAAACTGTAAATCTACAAAAACCACAAAGACTAAATTGCAAAAACCTATTAATACTTCATCTTCAACCTCTTGTTGCGCGCGCGTGCGCGTGCACGTGCACACACACTGCAACTTCATCTTTCTCAACATGCGTGCATTTGTAAAATTGAGGGGGCTGTTTGTAAATTTTTTCTTGTCTATACGTGCGTTTCAAACGGCGTTGATACAACAACATAAATCGCAACACGGCCTCAACGTGAGGAATGGTGGTAGGGTAACGCACCCATAACGCCAGCCGTCAGCCTCAACACCGTTGGGGCGTTGCCATACCCAGCGCTCTAGTTGTGTGAAACATATGGACATATAGTACATGTTTTTCTTCTGTCCCATGCATGATTAAACCACCTACACTTTGCTTCATCTGATTTTTTTTTTCTTTATAACATGCTTCATTTGATTACTACATGAAATATCTATAAGGCTGCACTCGTGACCCACGTCATCAGATGCCACATCAACTTTCTCTCTCCGGCGACCAGACACGACCAAGTTGCCACAGTCGATGACCGACGTTATTTATTTTATTTTTTAATTCAAACATTTTAAACAACAAATTTAAATTCATTAAAATTAAAAACATTACAGTACGAAATTCAAATAAACATTAAAAACATTACGCAAATTATTCAAATAACGTTAAAAACATTAAAAAAAATCTTCATCGTCTTCCTCATCGTCATCGTCACTATCGACTTCATTCTCTTCATTGACATGCTTTCGACGATTTCTCCAAATGTGTTCGATCAAATCAGATTTTAAGTGTAGATGAGTTGATGCGTCCATTAGCTCCTGAGTAACTACTAACGATTCTTCATGCGATCTTAAGGGATCATGATCTTGGTGTCCCTAATTTTCGAACCATGTAGGACATATCGCTCGCTGCTTGTGTCGAATGATCATATTATGTAATATGATACATGTATACATAATATCTTGGATATCCTTTTTATACAACCCTCGACCAGGAACTTTAAGCATTTTTCACGTCTTCTTCAACACACCAAAAGCCCGTTCCACATCTTTCCTTGCTGCTTCGTGCTTCCTCTTGTACAATATTCTTTTTCCATCGCCTGTGGGAGAATTTGAATTGGACTTAATAAGAACGGATCATTGTGGATATATCCCGTCAGTAAGATAATATCCCCTTTTATAAGCCACATCGTTAGCCTCGAATTCAAGGTCTGGTGCTCTCTCAGATTTGATATCATTGAAAATAGGGGAACGATGTAAATTGTTTACGTCGTTATTCATTCCGGAGACACCAAAGTACGCATGCCAAATCCATAAATCTTGGGAGAAGCGACCGTTCCAATAAAATGAATGGATGTGGCCCGTGATCACCCCTAGCATATTGAGCTCTCGCACTATTTTGGCAATTCTCCCACTCCCAGCTTGTACAATCAATGCTTCCCATCATCCCAGGAAAGCCATGCTTATGCTCGTGATGAGCATATAATATTTCAAATTCAGAATACGTGGGCTTTCGCAAATACTCAGCACCATATAACTCCATGATAACCTTGCAAAACTTACGGAGACAATCACGGGATGTTGTTGCAGCCATTGCTAGATTCTCGTCAAGAGAATCAGGAACGACCGCGTATCCCAATTGACGAATAGCCGCAGTACACTTGACCAATGGGCTAATACCAGGTATGCCCCTAGCATCAAGAGTTTGTTGAAAATAAGGAGAATGATCGGTTACCTCTCGAACAATTTCTGTGAATAGTTCTTATCTCATTCGGAACCGCCAACGGAATGTTCTTGCGTCGAACTGCGGGTTTTCGGAGAAGTATGCCACCACTAAACGATTATGAGCACCCTCATGATCCCTACGTATGTACCTTCGTCGAACGTTTGGTTGTGATGCTTTGTAAGCCTTCCAAGCAAAATCCGCAAACTCCACAAACTCACAAAAAACTTCTTCATCGTCGGAAGACGAAGAAAAACCAAATAAAAGCTCGAACGACATATTAAATAATGTGTTTGAAGGTATTGAGATAGAATTGTTGATTGAAATTGTATGTTTTAGAAATGTGTTTGAGTTAGTATTTATAAGAAAAGTTAAAGTTTTTTTTTCTTTTAATGTGGCAACAGTCAATTTAGAAAATGGGAGAATAGGAGAATTTAATATCGGTTGGAGTTACAACCAATACCCAAAAAAATTGACCGATTTGATGACTTATAAGCCACACTCGACATGACCGATATGAATATTGTTCGTCGAGGCCAAATTTTGATGCCCAACGACTTTTTATACACCACTACGTCCAGCCTAAGCTACATAACTATGTAAATGAAACAAACAAAAAGTATATATGCATCCCCTTTAATCCATGATTGGCAATAATGCTAGAAAACAATAATAATGTTGGATTAGTTCCACAATTTAATCATCATACCAACTTATGATTATACGGAGTATGTTTTTTTGGCATTCTTGATAACTACAAAGTATACTCTAGCATGTTTTGGGACGGGGTGAGTTATTGATACGGTGGCTATGTTTTTATTCATACGGTGGCTACATTTTTTTTATTTTTATTTATTTACTTTTTTTTATTTTTTTTTTATAATTTTGTTTATATCAAAAGCTATAAACTGAAAATGCGAACAAGTAAATATAAAGTTTAATAAGCCAAACGCTTAAAACTGTCAGAAATACGAAACAGAAACTGATAAAAAACTGTGTTGTACTGAAAAAAGTGGAAGGACAAAAAGGAATATTCCCTGAAAATAGGGCAGGGCTACGGGGATAGCCCCCGTATGAATAGTGTATGCCTTTGGGACTTTGTATGTGACTGTCGAACCAAACCATATGGTTTCAGCTACAGTAATTTACATACTAACATTAAAATATTGGTTTGGTTTGTTGCAGAAGGACACGAGTTCCAAAAACAATTGTACTAAAACTTAAGTAAAGTTTGAAACCGATGTTTTTGCAGTTGGCATAGGGATGGGTGGGGCTGCTACTTTTCTGATCAAAGATTCAACAAAAGTACACATCACAAACACAGAGAATCCAACCAATCACTACTATACTCTATGGAATCATCTTTAAATGCTCCCAAATATTAAAGTAATTTTTGGTTTTAGATCATTTATTGGTTTTATCAGAACAAGAAAATGAAAATTAGTCCGTAATTAAGTAGTAATCAGATTAGACTAATCAATTCTAAATAGAAAAATGGAAGTCAAACTACATGGCTACATGCGACTAGGGCTGCAATCAAGCCAAGCTTTTATCAAGCAACTCGAGCTTGAGCTCGAGCTTGACTCGATCAAGCCAAGCTTTTATCAAGCTCAAGCCCAAGCTCAATCCCAATAAATTAGCTTGAAACATATAACAAGCCAAGCTCAAGCTTTTGATAGCTTGGCTCGAGATTTTATCAAGCTTTTATCAAGCCTTAGTATATATATCTTTTTATATTAAATTCATATAAATAACTAAGAGCTAATTTGAATATTATTCTAATTATGAGGATTTACTTCATAAAAATTATTTAATATACTCTTGTAGGACTTTTATATGGTAAATATAGTTGTAACAGCGATATCTTAGATCGGTGATGTTGCTTACGCCTTTATATCTAGAAGCAAATACAAGTTTCTAGTTATGAATCGTGAATATTAATAGACCAAAATATATGCTACTATTAGATAATTTTAACTTTTGTTTATACTTAATATACCGATGACAATATTAATTAGTACTTTGACTTATGTTTCATTTTAATGTTGGACTTAGTAAGGAAATGTTATTGTTGGTTTTATTACTGTTAAATTTATTTAATTTGGTTTTCAAATGTGGTTTTTGTTTGTATTACTTTATAAATATATATATTTTGATGACTTTGTCTATCAAATACAATATTTTTGTATACATTCATGTTTTTCAAGCTAAGCTCAAGCTCGCCGAAACCTATTCAAGCCAAGCTCAAGCCTGGATGATTAAATCTTGACAAGATATCAAGCCAAGCTCAAGCCTACTAGCCAAGCTCAAGCCTTGTCGAGCTCGAGCTCGACTTGACTCGATTACACCCCTACATGCGACTGACTTGAACACGGCCAAACGTGAAAAGTATATTAATATGGGTCAATCTAATCTTGCACCCCAATAATTACTTCCCATGCACCCCATAGGGTGGGGCCCATGCCCAATGATTGGGGCCAATCATTGGCTTCATTCATTTTATTTTATTTATTTATTTATTATTTTTTTTGTAAGGTTTTTTTGTGTAAGGTTTTAATATATATTTGTGTAGTGTAGTGTTTTAATATATATATTGTGTATTTATTTGTGTAGTGTTTTTATATGTATAGTGTATTTATTTGTGTAGTGTTTTTATATGTAGAGTATATATTTATTTGTATAGTGTTTTTACGTTAAAACATTAAAACATTAAACATTAATTTTTTATAAACTTTTTTTATAAACATTAATTTTTTACAAATGCTACTACATTACAACGAAATCTACTCCACATGAAGATTATTAATTTTTTATAAACTTTTTTTATAAACCTTTTTTTATAAACTTTTTATAAACTTTTTTTATAAATTTTTTATAAACTTTTTTTATAAATTTTTTATAAACCTTTTTTATAAATTTTTTATAAATTTCTTATAGATTTTTTATAAACTTTTTTTGTAAATTTTTTATAAACTTTTTTTATAAATTTTTTATAAACCTTTTTTATAAATTTTTTATAAATTTCTTATAAATTTTTTATAAACTTTTTTTATAAACTTTTTATTAACTTTTTTTATAAACTTTTTATAAACTTTTTTTATAAACTTTTTTTATAAATTTTTTATAAACTTTTTTTTATAAACTTTTTATAAACTTTTTTTATAAATTATTTTTAAACTTTTTTTTATAAATTTTTTATAAAATCTTTATAAATTTTATAAATTGTTTTCTTTATAAACTTTTTTATAAACTTTTTTATAAATTTTTTTATAAATTTTATAAAACACCAGTTCTATAAATTTCTAATAAAGTTGTTTATATTACCTGTTTTTTAGAAACTTTTATAATACTATCAAGTTAAATCCAAAAATATGTCAAGCCCAAGATTCAAGTACACGAAACTAAGGAAAAAGTGTATATACGGGTCCAAAAACGGCAAAAAGACACAAACTTGACACCAAAATCAAGTTATAGATGATGGACCCACCATTTGCCACTCCTTGCCACCACGCTGCTATTTCAATAATCAGCGGCTATTTCATTGGTC